>LR738714.1:297451841-297659161 GCA_902687465.1 Secale cereale
CTCTCTCTCTCTCTCTCCTGTTAGTGGTAGTTAGCTAATTAGAATTAGTATGAACCCTAGGCAGAATTCTAGGTATTTTAGGTGTAGTTAACAGAATTCTAGGTATTTATTTTTTTTAAGTTAAAGCAACTGTTGCTATTTAAATATAAAATAGAATTGATTAACCCTAGGTGAATTAGTATTTACCCTAGGACATATCAGTATGAACCTAGTTAATTAGTAGGAAATTAACTAGGTTTTCAAATAAGGATAGAAATTTAGCTAGGTTTCAAATAAGGACAGGAATTTAGGTAGGCTGAATTTAGTTTCAAGTTCTATATTTTTCTTGCTGTTATATGCAAATTTGAAGTGGTCATCTATGCAAATTTAGGTAGGCTGAATTTAGGACATGTGATATTTGGAAAATCATGGTTATGTGCAGGGTAAATGGTCTGAGTGGCCTATGTTTCACTGGAATGTTGATTCATTTCCGTTCCGATGAATTTCAGGCGCTTGATATGTCCATTTTTTAGCAAAGGTCATGCCGAAATTTCCCGTGAATTTTGGCATGGTTTGTGCTAGAAAGTGGGCATATCGAGTGCCGGGATTTGCCGTGACGGGAGTGAAACGACATTTCGGCAAACCATAGACTTTTTTATGTCATTTCTCATTTTATTATAGTTTTAGAATTAAACGAGGAGACTTAATCGGAGGAAACATGTCGAACAACGAAGAAACGAGATGGATTATGAGGGTGAACTAGAGTACCTCGACTTTTTGTCTACTGAGCACAGTCAAGGTTTGCAGGGCGGCCTCGATGATGGTACTAACACCGACAGCAACACCGACGGCGCCGACACCGATGGCGGCGCCCAGACCGGCGGGAAGGTACCAGCGGGGAAGGTACCGACGCTGAAGCCGCTACCTAAAAGAAGAGGCAGAAGAAGCAGAGGATACAAAAACCTAACAAACTAGGCATGAGATGAATGGCGATCACAAAGATGGCCCCTGGCAAGTTTGAGCCATTAGAGCCGGAAGAACCTCGCAAGTGCTATGGGAACCAAGTCGGATGCATCCTGCGGGAATGCGCAAGCATCAACGACGACGACTTAAGGGGTAAAGAACATTTGACGCGGTTGCTCCTGACGAAGTGGCACAAGAGATTCAAGTTCCTCGACCGGGATGACAACATAGAACAACCGTGGGATGATTCAAATATGAAAAAGATTAACAATCACGCCATGGGCATGTTCATCAATGATTTGGCCTCTTGGAAAGGGAGGGTGAAACGAGCTATTGAGGCTGAGGAACCCCTGTCCAAGATTCTGGAGGAAAATCCAACACTTACAGAAGAGGAGTTCCAAAAGTTCAAGGACACTTGCGTTACCGAGGCAACCAAGGCTAAGGCTGCGAAATTCAAGAGCCTTCAGCAAAGAAACACGGGAAAGCATCACCTCGGAAGCCGTGGCTACCTTGGCAAAAGGCCCATATGGGATAAGGAGGACGCGAAACGTAAAGCCGCGGGTCTCCCAGACCCCTTCGCGAAGTTCACCAACCCCTTGGAGCGTGACTTCATCAGGGCCCGCTACAAGTGGGACAAGGAAAAGAAGGTTTTTTACATAGACCCGAACACGAGGAAATTGATTAGAATACTGGTAATTATTCTTTTACCACCTTACATTTAGCTTCTGATCAAGTCGACTACACATTCGTAAACGATTCACGTCCCTTCTCTAGGAAAAGCAACACCAGCTTGTAGCCAAAAGCCAGTCTTCATCGATGAGGCCCAAGTGGGACACCCCTCTCAACTCGGCCTTGAACGAACTTAAGGGACTCCCTTTGGACCAGCGGACGCAGTATGGACGTCCGACGCCACGTGGAAGGTCTTTTACAATGAGGGCCCGGAGGCCAAGAAGCATAAAAAGAAGTTTAGTCCCGCGGATATCGACAAGAAGGTAAAGCTTGCGTTCGAGAAAAAAGTAGCTAAGGATGCAGAAAAAGCAGATGAGGAAAAAATGAGTTGCTACAGCAGGCAGTCGCTGCAGTTGTAGATGCGTGTAGAAATGATTTCGCTACTAACTTGATCCCGGCTATCACCAACTGGACGAAGGAAAATCCAGACAAGACGGTAGATGATTTCCCCATGCCCAGTTTTGTGGGGAGCTACTCGGTGAACAACACCACCGCACCATCGTCTGCTCACGCAACCGCGCCTGTTCCCACACCAGCACCCGCTCATAACAGCCCATCCTTAGTCTCTGGCGCGCTAGACGGGCCTTCGTCTTTGTCTGAGCTCGACGCCCTCACGGTAATTACATATCGCACTAACATATATCTGGAATATTTCATTTTCGTTGTCTTTCGGATGTTTTATGCCGCAGACATGTGTTTGCAGGCCGACGATACCCCGTGCACCGTACTCTACTTGATCAAAGGCCAGAAGGTGGACGTGGGAAAGGCGGTGATAACGAAGCCCTTGGAACTCACGTTCCACGGTCAGCTGATGCCTGGTGTGCACTTCAGGGTTACCTTGTTGAGTGTAAAATCGACGCACGAGGATTTGCCTCCTCCAGTATGGCTAGGGGGAGAGGACGATGAGACTCCGCCGCGGATTGGAAACTGCAAGGGTTGGGTGCTGCTACAGTCGAAGAATCTTCTTCGTCTGGAGCCGGCCAAGAGCATAGAAATAACCACACATCAACAAGCAGGTATGAACACCACCACCCCACCTACGCAATTACCAGCGCATGTGGTGCCAGGTGAGAGCGGCGGACGACGTGATGAAGGGGGTCCAATAGTGGCTGATGTAATCGCCCCTATAGAACAAAGTATGCATGATGATATGGAGGGGGACCCTCTTCGGTTCCTCAATACAGGCGCCTATGACGGTGACTTAGATATGATGAGTCAGCCATATGGCGACTTGGGCTATCATCATGCTTATGAGGATATGGATGATCTTCCTGAGCAGGAATGTCCTAGCAGGGATTGCAAGAAGTCTCTCTTCATGCAATCCTCACAGGACACGCCTGAAGATGCTGCCTCAAGACATGCTCAATTAGTCGAGGGTCGTACAGTGCTTAGTCCGGAAACATTGGGGCAGGGTTAAGGAAGGGTCTGGAAGGTCATCCCAAAAAAAAAGGAGAGGAGGAGACCGTGGAAGAGAGGCTCTGCTTCCTACAAACAAGCCAGAGCACATAGCAGCCAGCGGCGGATTTTGAAGAGCATGCACTTGTCAAAGGTGCGGCCATGTTCCATGTCACGGGCGAGCCGATGCTACCGCCGAAACCGCTGGAGGTAATATCAGGGGACCTCATGAGACCGCATGACCATGTACTGTTGACTGAGAAAAGCCTACTAGCCTCGAAGGATCCAGGATATTCGACATACGCGGCTTGTGTGCCTGAGGGGAAGTGCTACGTCGACACACGGCCCACGGAGGTGTTCTTCCTACGGTTTGAGCATATCTTCGAGATGTTTCTGACAAGGTGGCTCGGTTGTACAATCGTCCGCCTTTTTGTGGTACATATGAGCTCCATCATGAAGAGAGAAGAAGTCTCGCAAATCTGTGTGGCGGATCCATACTACATGCACGAGTCCTTCTTGAGTCTCAACGACTTTGAGCGTAAAACTGCTAGGGAGTACCTCGGAAACTTCATGGTACAGAATAAGGACCAGGAAATTGCCCTCCCGCCTTATCATCCAAAGTAAGTGAGTGCTGGACAACCCTTTCATACATTTCAATCATTCCTTCTTGCTCATATGGAGAATAATTTGAGATGTTTTTTCCCCGCAGCAACGGGCGCACCGTCCTTATCGTTCTTTACCCGCGAGTCTCCCACGCGGTGTATTCGACCCTACCAGAAACTACGAGAAGAAGTACTACACCCACGTAATGAATATTCTAGATGATGCTCTCCAAGGCTTCAGCTTGAGGGGTTGCCACCTGTAGATCAGGAAACAAAGGAACAAGAAGACGGGTTTCTCACATAGAATTAAACGATGGATTCTACCTCCTTCATCTCATGATGGGTTTTAGAATGGATCACCAAAAGCTTCGCATGACAAGAAGAAACGATGATCATATCCGCCAGTGGGTAGAATCTCATGGAGAAGCGGATTATAAACTTAGAGATGACTTCTTTCGCATCCAGAGGGACATTGCGATGATCATCATGAAAGAAGTCGTTGAAGAGAAGGGGATGTTCCACCACGGCCCTATATCGTGAGCTGACGTCCAAACTCGCATAGGCATACAACGTCAGGACCTCACGCCGTTCAAGAAGCTAGGGTGCATCCTCGATGATATGGAAGGATGGAACTTCTAGTGATTTACGAAGCCGATGATGATGATATGTGTACCTCTAGTTAATTAGTTTGCGTACGACGATGATGGTGATCTTGTTAGTTTGGGTACGATGACCTGCGTGCCTCTAGTTAATTAGTTTGCGTACGATGAAACTGCGTTGATTATTTGTATGTTTACTATATTTTGCATCCAGTTGCTAACCCTTTCTTTTTCGTGTTGCTCAAGTATATTTTGTTGCATATGATTATACATTCTCTTGATGAAGATGCATCTCGAACAGGTACCTAGATTCTTGATGGCGAAGAAGCAGTGCTGTGTCGTGTACAAAGGGAAGATTCCGGGAGTGTACGACGAGTGGCCTGAGTGTCAGGCGAAAGTGGAGGGGGTCTCGGGCGGCAGCCATAAAGGCTTCAAAAGCAGACAAGAAGCAAAAGCTAGTTCTTGAGGTTCACGCTAACGCGAGAGATGACTCATAACCGCCGGGGCATGTACTGCATAGTTCCGCTCTCACTCATAGTGATCGCTCTTCTTGCGTATATCATTGTTTAGATGGATGACGATGTTGTTGCAAGTATTCGAGACTTGTATGATGATGATGAGAGACCACTTTGGGTTGGATGATGATTATGATGATGACATGATTTGATGAGACTATTTGTATGTGTATGCTTTGATTACATTTGTATGTATATGATATGCTAAAGATTATTTTATAAAGCCTGTTCAAATAAAAACAAATATGCAGAAAAAACAGAAACTAATAAAACTAGCAGTAGCGAGAGAAATAAAGTTAGTAGCAGCGCGCCCTTACTAGTAGCGCGACTTAATTAAAAGCGTTGCAAATATTAGCAGTAGCGCGCTGCTAAAACGCTCTTTATTGCTACCCATGTATAACAGTAGTGTGGGCCGACCCGCGCTACTGGTACATGTTAGCTGTAGCGCCGTATCCGCGCTACTGCCAGGCTTATCCCTAGTAGTGTGGCCTTCACTTGAGCCAGATGGATGGCCTTAGCGCGGCACACGCGAGGAAGCCACCGCACCGCCGTGCCAACCTAGCTAGCAAACCTTGCAGACAAGCAAATGGATGCATCTAGCAGTGTGTGTGCTAGCTTGGCTAGCTAGCGGCTACGAGTGCCCCATGGAGCTGGCATCTGGGCTGCGGCTCCGCGCCACTAGTGCTTTTGACCTCGCCTTATTCTGGGAGTGGTAGCTGCCTCCCATGGCCAAGGATGACCTGGTGGACAGGTCGGAGGTAGGAGGTGACTCGAAGATTTTTGTCCAGACTGACATGTACGTCCCACAAGTCATAACGCCTAACTTGCTGGTCAAATAGACGACAATGACTTAAGGGGCGACATGGGTTTAAACGTGCCTATAATGGCACTTGGTAGTTTATTGCGATGAATTAAGAAATTTTTGGTATGTTTTTGCTAATTTTTGTAGAGTAGTGGTTTCTTAGTGGGGTTGGTTGAAAAGTGCTAGTTTCTGTATAGTGGTTTCTTGTAAGGAACAATGTACTAGCGAATACAGCTGGCTATATTATAAACCATGCTCTTCATCAGCAATAATCTTTAAACTAGCGCCTCCCAATTAAGCCCGAGGAGCCGGAAAAGCCTGCGCTGCATTGAGAACTATGCAATATGGCTCTGGACGTAAAGTACTAGTAGTACTACTCTATAGCTTGTGGCGTTGCACGCACATACTTCACTCCATTAAGGCATCCATAGTGCTTAAAGGCTAGCTTGCCTCTCAGCCGGACACCACAGCCCTGCATCCAAACAATCTCAAAACCACACAGTCTATAACATTTTGCTTCAGCCTCTGTTGTGGGCCCATGATTGATTAAACAAAGGCATGGTAATTTGAATGGAGGAGAACTTTGGTGCATCACATGCATCGTTGGGAGGACAAACATGCTGATGGGAGCTGCTGCTTGATTATTTAAATCGCAAGAGGCAGCCTCTAAGCTAAGAGGCGACGCTAGAGATTTTTTTGCTTAGAGGCGTGAAGCGCAGTGTAGTGTATGGGGGAGACCTATAAGAAAGGAGAGAGAGTGCTTAAAGCCAGTGAAAATGCACACTGTGGATGCTCTTATCGGCTCTAAACTCTTTACGCAATTTTTTTGTTTTGGAATGGAGGCAAAAGCTTTGCCTCATCTAATTAATAAAAAAGGCAGGACCAACAAACAAAGTTCGATGAGAGCCATTACACCTCCACAAATGGAAGCGAAAAGCCTAGTCTCGTTGTATCAAAGAACTCAAATGTTCTGCCCCCACAGTAACCGCCACTGATAAATAGGCTTCTAGTGTGTGCATGAGAGGAGCGTCTGAGTAGGCCAACAACATGCTTGAGTAGAGCAGGGAGAGTACGCAGGTGTACTTTCCCTGCATTGATAGTACACGATGGTTCTAGAGAACATTAGTACCATCCGCTTGCAACTGTAGCTCCTTGGCCTTGAGATTCAAGAGTTCAAAACTGGTGCACTATAGAAGTGTAGTAGACAGTATACAGAGAAAGTACTACATAGTGTACGTAGAAAATAATAACCGCACCATCGCACCGCCACTATGCGTGCCCGCATAACTTCCTTAACAAAGCGACGAGGCCCTACGGTTGCGCTCTTATCTCCTCCTTGCCGGTTCCCCTCCCCTCGAAGAGACCAAGGTAGTTCGTCACTGCTGCCATGGATTCGCCAGGAGGTTCTCCTCCTCGTTGGGGATGGGAGATCTTGGACGATGATCCTCTGGCAGAGATCGCACGCCGCTCCGACTTCCTCATCGCCGCAAGACTCCGTGGTTCCTGCACCAACTTTTTTTAAGACGGTGCATAAACATGCTTGGGAGAAGGCCATGCTTGTTGGTCTTCCATGCGTCCTCGAGCGGATGGGTATTCAATGGGGCAATCCATTGAATAGTCCACTACAACGTGGTCGTGCTTGCATGTTGACTCCGCTAGAGTTGTCGATGTTGAGAGGTAGTCATATTTTGTCTGATGAGTAGGTCAGCCATGGAGTTTGACCATGTAGTGTATATTCTAATATAGTACTTAGTTATTCCATCTCGTAATTACTTCGCTGCCCACTGTCTTATATATAGGTTTGGGTTGGTGCCAACAGAGATTGGCTTGCATACCTCCGGCCCAATACCACCATCATTTTGCACAACATCCATAGCAGTGAGGCCATTCCCGTAGACCCCTTCTCCACCATTGGGTTCTGCCTTCCGAAATGGCTGGGCTTGAACACGCACGATGATGCATACATGAGATTGAAGAAGATAACAATTGCGAACCCGCCGACAAAGCGACACAACTATGATGATTACTATCTCATCACAGTGTTCGACATAAGGATTGCCATCAATACAAATGGTCGCAACGGCATATGCTAGCACATGTTGGCCGCGGCAGATTTGTACCCATACACGTTCGGAGACATCGTGTGCCATGTAGGCCGCATCTTCGCGGTGACAAGCCAGGGGACTTGTTTCATCTAGATGCCATCCTACCCGTGCGGGAGATTACAAACTGAATGCACAAACCATCATTTGCATCCCTAACAGTACTACACTATTTTGCAGGGACCAGGCATCCCACGATCAAAATAATATCGCCGATCCTCGATATGCATTTTCATCCGCGATTCAGTCAAACTTGGAACCTTGTAGCTGACTTTGGCAGATTGGGATCAACTATCTTAGTAGTCGTTACCCATGGTACCACTAGTGTGCAACATGGTCACAGGATCAACCACGATCGGACCGTCTTCCTCTACCTAGGTATTCCATTTTCTCATTGTTGTGTGTTAGAGTAATATTACTACTTGTTAGTTCTTTTCTTGACTCGGACATGTTTACTAGTACTAGTACTACAACATTGTATTAGTTTTTTTAACCCTCTCGCCTTCTCTTTCATTGTAGTACTACTGGTACTAGTACTTTTTACCTTGGAGGACACAGATAGCTAGGCCCTTGAAGACTTGAACCCACCAGCTCCCACCTTTTTTATTTTTCCATGTCTTACTATCTCATCCATGTAGCCAAGAGTGGCTATATATAATAAGCTGGTTATTTTACTTCATCTATACTGGAGTAGTACTACTTACTGCACAATATTACCGACCGACATATTTGAGCACAATATTATCATGCATGGACCTTGACCGTGTACATCACCGTGTGTCCATATCTGAGATGCCGCATGTACTAGATGAACGGCGCTGAGTTCGACCCCCGTGATGCTATGTGGGTGCCGAGGAACATTGATGACCCACAAGTGTAGGGGATCTATTATAGTCCTTTCAATAAGTAAGAGTGTCGAACCCAACGAGGAGTAGAAGGAAATGACAAGCGGTTTTCAGCAAGGTTTTCTCTGCAAGCACTGAAATTATCGGTAACAGATAGTTTTGTGGCAGTATAATTCGTAACGGGTAACAAGTAACAAAAGTAAACAAGGTGCAACAAGGTGGCCCAATCTTTTTTGTAGCAAAGGACAAGCCTGGACATACTCTTATATAAAGCAAAGTGCTCCCGAGGACACATGGGAATTACCGTCAAGCTAGTTTTCATCATGCTCATATGATTCGCGTTTGGTACTTTGATAATTTGATATGTGGGTGGACCGATGCTTGAGTGCTGTCTTTCCTTGGGCAAGCCTCCCACTTATGAATAACCACTCTCGCAAGCATCTGCAACTACGAAAGAAGTATTAATATAAATCTAACCATTGCATGAAACATAGGGATCAAAATCAGCCCCTTACGAAGCAACGCATAAACTAGGGTTTAAGCTTCTGTCACTCTAGCAACCCATCATCTACTTATTACTTCCCAATACCTTCCCCTAGGCCCAAAAAATGGTGAAGTGTCGTGTAGTCGATGTTCACATAACACCACTAGAGGAAAGACAACATACATCTCATCAAAATATCGAACGAATACCAAATTCACATGATTACTTATAACAAGACTTCTCCCATGTCCTCAAGAACAAAAGTAACTACTCACAAATCATGTCCATGTTCATGATCAGAGGTGTATTGAATAGCATTAAGGGTCTCAACATATGATCTTCCACCAAATAAACCAACTAGAATCAACTACAAGGACTAATCAACACTACTAGCAACCCACATGTACCAATCTGAGGTTTTGAGACAAAGATCAAATACAAGAGATCAAATACTCATTCCTTAGGTAGGTATGGTGGACTCTCATGGAAAAACTGGTTTAAGGGATGTTTGGAAGCACAAGTAGTATCTCTACTTGGTGCAAAAGGAATTTTGGCTAGCATGAGAGGGAAAGCAAGCTCAACATGCTGGAGGATCTATAACAATATAACTTCTTTTAGGATGTAAGAAGACATAACCCATTATGATGTCTTCCTTGTCCAACTTCAACTTTTTAGCATGTCATATTTTAATGAGTGCTCACAATTGCAAAAGATGTCCAAGATAGTATATTTATATGTGAAACCTCTCTTTGTTTATTACTTCCTATTAATTGCAACGATGACCAAAACTATGTTTGTCAACACTCAACAACTTTTATTCATCATACTTTCTATATGTGAGGTTATTACTTAACATACGATCAATCATATGATCTTTATTTATTTATTTTTATTCCTTTCTTTTCTTTATTCCCTTAAGATCATAGCAACATAACAAAGCCCTCACTCAAAACTAATATTTATTATATAACTCAAGGACTTGATTACATAGATAGAGATCAAAGAAAAACTCAAAGCTAAATCATACTAAAAACTTTATTCTACTAGATTAAGATATAACCAAAAAGGATTGAACTAAGAAAAAAGGTAAAAATAAAGGCATGATGGTGATACGATACTGGGGCACCTCCCCCAAGCTTGGCAGTTGCCAAGGGGAGTGCCCATACCCATGTGTTTATGTTTCTTTCTTCGGAGATGGTGATGAAGGAGTTGTTGATGCAGTAGGCTTGTCATCCATCTTCCAAGGCATAGGTTTGCCATCATAGAAAGATAAAAGAGTCTCCGGAATCCTCAAATCTGCAGCCAAACTCATCCTCTTAAATCTGAATTCATACTCACAGTTTTGGTTTTGCAGGTCATAGATCTGGGCTTGGAGATGCTCGATTTTCTCTTGCAGCTTGAAGTTGATCTCCCCAATGTGCTTGCCGTCCAGCTTGTGATTACTAGTGAATTCCGCGATCATCATGTGGTTTGTGTTAAGTCCGTGCTCTACCATCCCTTGGCACTTGAAAACTTGCTGCTCCATTGCTTCGAGTCTTGTCTCCATGCTTCCGGTCTTCTTTGGCCCCTCAACGTCATGGATGTGGAGCACCCCCTCATGCATCTCCATGGTTTGAGGGTGTTGCAACACCTCCGCAAAGTAGGGGTTGATGACCTTCTCGAAAAACTTGTCCTTGGGAGCACTTGTAGACATCATGCCGATCTAGATCTGTCACAAAAATAGCTCGAAACAAAAACAGAGGATATTGTCGGGGTACGGTGGTGAAAACTTTCGGGAGATTATATAATGAATTTTTCCCGACAGAAATACGTAACGTGCAAGAAAACGGAATCCGGGAGGCACACGGGGTGTCCACAAGGTAGGGGGCGCCCCAGGGGGTAGGGCGCGCCCTCCGCCCTTGTGGATGCCCGTGTCCCTTCCGTACTAGTTTTAATTTTCCTATTTTTAAATATTCCAAAACGGAGAAAAATACAGTTTGGAACGTTTTGGAGTCTGTTTACTCACCGTACCACATACCTATTCCTTTTTGGAGTCTGAAATGTTTTGGAAAGTGTCCCTTATGTACTCCTCCGGTGTCACGGTGTCAATTATATTGGTCTCAAATTTTGTGGGAGTACTTGAGATATAGTGTTTGATTCTTTGACCGTTTACCACCTTCATATTTGTGCCTTCGGCGTTATTGATTTTGATGGCACCGAAACGATAGACCTCCTCGATAATGTAAGGTCCTTCCCATTTAGAGAGAAGTTTTCCTGCAAAAAATCTTAAACAAGAGTTGTATAGCAAAACATGATCACCTACGTTAAAATCACGCTTTTGTATTCTCTTATCATGCCATCTTTTAACGTTTTCTTTAAATAACTTGGCATTCTCATAGGCTTGGGTTCTCCATTCATCAAGTGAGCTGATGTCAAATAACCTCTTCTCACCGGCCAATTTAAAGTCATAATTGAGTTCTTTAATAGCACAATATGCCTTACGTTCTAATTCAAGGGGTAAGTGGCATGCTTTTCCATAAACCATTTTATACGGACACATACCCATAGGGTTTTCATAAGCAGTTCTATAAGCCCATAATGCATCATCAAGTTTCTTAGACCAATTCAATCGGGATCTATTAACAGTCTTTTACAAGATCAATTTAATCTCTCTATTGCTTAATTCTACTTGACCACTAGACTGAGGATGATATGGAGATGCAATTCTGTGGTTAACATCATATTTAGCAAGCATCTTACGGAAAACACCATGAATAAAATGTGAACCACCATCAGTCATTAAATATCTAGGGACTCCAAACCTCAAAAAAATAACTTCTTTAAGCATCTTAATAGAAGTGTTATGATCAACATTACTAGTTGGAATAGCTTCTACCCACTTAGTAACATAATCAACAGCAACTAAAATATGTGTATATCCGTTAAAGGAAGGAAAATGTCCCATATAATCAAAGCCCCAAACATCAAATGGTTTAATAACAAGTGAATAATTCATAAGCATTTCCTGACGTCTACTAATATTACCAATTCTCTGACATTCATCATAAGACAAGACAAACTTACGTGCATCTTTGAAGAGAGTAGGCTAATAAAAACCGGATTGCAATAACTTATGTGCAGTTCTATCTCCAGCATGGTGTCCTCCATAGGCCTCGGAGTGACACTTGCGTAGGATATGTTCCTATTCATGCTCAGGTACACAACGTCTAATAACACCATGTACTCCTTCTTTATAATGGTGTGGGTCATCCCAAAAGTAATGTATTAAATCATACAAATACTTTTTATTTTCCTAGTATGTGAATCTAGGTGGTATAAATTTAGCAACAATATAATTAGCATAATCAGCATACCATGGAGCAGTACGAGAAGTATTGATGACAGCTAATTGTTCATCAGGAAAGCTATCATCAATAGGTAGTGGGTCATCAAGAATATTTTCTAACCTAGACAAGTTGTCTGCAACGGGGTTCTCAGCTCTCTTTCTATCAATAATATGCAAACCAAATTCTTGTAGCAAGAGAACCCATCTAATAAGTCTAGGTTTAGCATCTTTATTTTCCATAAAATATTTAATAGTAGCATGATCGGTGTGAATAGTTACTTTAGAATAAACAATATAGGATTTGAACTTATCACATGCAAAAACAACCGCTAAAAAATCTATTTCAATAGTAGCATAATTCCTCTGGGCATTGTCTTGAGTTTTACTAGCATAATGAATAATATTCAATTTCTTATCAGCTCTTTGTCCTAGAACAACACCAACAATATAATCACTCACATCACACATAATTTCAAAGGGTAAATTCCAATCAGGTGGTTGAACAATAGGTGCAGAAATTAAGGCTTTCTTAAGTATTTCAAATGGTTCTACACAATCATCATCAAAACAAAAGGACATATTTTTGCAAGAGATTAGTGAGAGGCCTAGAAATTTTAGAGAAGTCTTTAATAAACCTCCTATAGAAACCAGCATGTCCAAGGAAACTTCTTATATCTTTGATATCTTTAGGACACGACATCTTTTCAATAGCATCCACTTTAGCTTTATCAACTTCAATACCTCTTTCAGAAATCTTATGACCAAAACAATGCCTTCATTAACCATAAAGTGGCACATCTCCCAATTCAAGACAAGATTAGTTTCTTCGCATCTCTGCAAAACTCGATCAAGGTTTCTTAAGCAATCATCAAAACAAGTTCCGTAAATGGAGAAATCATCCATGAAAACCTCAACAATCTTTTCACAAAAGTCAGCGAATATATCCATCATACATCTTTGAAAGGTAGCAGGTGCATTACATAAACCAAAAGGCATACGTATATAAGCAAAAGTACAAAAAGGGCAAGTAAAAGTGGTCTTTTCATGATCCTCTTTTGACAGGGGTATTTGAAAGAAACCGGAATAACCATCTAGAAAGCAAAAATGTGTATGTTTGGATAGTCTTTCTAGCGTTTGATCAATAAAAGTTAGAGGGTAATGATCTTTCTTGGTAGCTTTATTCAATTTACGAAAATCTATTACCATTCTATAACATGTAACAATTCTTTGTGGGATCAATTCGTCTTTATCATTAGGAACAACAGTAATGCCTCCCTTCTTGGGGACACAATGAATATGACTTACCCACAGACTATCAGCAATAGGATAGATAATACCTACCTCCACAAGCTTTAGTATTTCATTTCTTACCACTTCCTTCTTCCTAGGGTTTAATCGGCGTTGGTGGTCAACAAGTGGCTTAGTATCTCGTTCCAACTTAATTTTGTGTTGGCATAAAGTGGGACTAATGCCCTTAAGCTCATCAAGAGTATATCCAATAGCAGCACGGTGCTTCTTCAGAGTTTTCAATAGCCTCCTTTCTTCATGCTATGAAAGGTTAGCACTAATAGTAACATGATATATCTTCTTTTCATCGAGATAAGCATATTTCAAAGTATCAGGCAAAGGTTTAAGCTCAAAATAGGATCACCCTTAGGTGGAGGAGGATCCTCTAGGATTTCAACAGGCAAATTGTTTTTCAGAATAGGTCCTTGTTTAAAGAATATTTCATATATTTCCCTTCTTTTATTCATAAACATATCATTCTCATGTTCTAGCAAATACTGCTCTAGAGGTTCAGTAGGAGGCAGTGCAATAGAAGCAAGAGCAATAATTTCATTCTTACTAGGAAATTCTTTATCACGGGGTTGTCTACAAAATTTAGAGAAATTAAAATCATGAGACATATCCCCTAAACCAACAGTAATAATGTCTTTCTCGCAATCCATTCTAGCATTAACAGTATTCAAGAAGGGTCTACCAAATATAATGGGACAAAAATCATCTTGTGGGGGCCAAGAACAAGAAAATCAGTAGGATATTTTATTTTCCCACACAAGACTTAAACATCTCAAACAAATCCAATTGGTGATATAGAATCTCTATTAGCAAGCTTAATAGTAACATCAATTTCTTGTAACTCAGCAAGTGCAATTTTATTCATAATTCCTCATATAAGGTAAAAGGAATTGCACTCACACTATGTAACACCCCATATGTGATACCTTCCATTTATGGCACTATATGAAACTTTGACTTCACCAATTCCATTCTAGGCTCTTCTTTCTTTTCGGGTTCTTCGTTTTGTCGTGTGCGTCTGTGCATTTCATCCATGTCATGTTTTCATGTGCATTGCATTGCATTCGTGTTGTCACTTGCACCCGGTCCCACTCGCCTCTTCCCGTTGTCCGTTTCGAGTTCCGACACTCACACACGTGTCCGTGGCACCCCCAACTCCTTCTTTCGTGTGTGGGCGTGTAACATTCCTGGAATGAGGTGAGACTTGTCGTGCGTTGTTGTTTTGGTACGTGTAGGCCGCCTGTCAAGTTTCATCGCGTTTGGAGTTCGTTTGGTACTCCAACGGTTAACCTAGTGGGCTAAAAGCTCCTCTTCCTTTTGGCCCAAGACCCCCTCCACAACAGCCCACTAACCCAGCACAACCCCTTCCATCCTCTCGGTGGTCGATCGCGAACGTGTGGGCAAAAACCACTGCTCATTTGGAGTCTTCTAGCTCCCTATGCCTATAAAAAGGCCCCATCCCCTCCATTTTCGGGCGAAACCCTAGTACTTCCCATTTTTTTCCTTTTTCCCCGCGCCCCGCAGCTCCTCCGGCCGCCGAACACGTCCGGACGGCGCCGGACACGTCCGCCCGGACGCGCCCAGCCAGTATCCAGCTGCCAAGTGGCGTCCCCGCCGCCAGCTGTCCCCACGCCGCCGTCCGGGCCCGCCAGCCCGGATCGGGCCCCCGTGGCCCACGCGTCCTCCGCCACCCGAGCGCTTCGCCTCGCCCGCGCCCTCCTCCGCCCGCGGCCGCTGCCCCGCCGATCCGCCGCCGCCGGGCACCCGGGCCCCTTCGCCGCCGCGGGTCGCCGGCCTCCTCCGTCGCCTCGCCGCAGGTCGCCGGCCCCTTCGCCGCTCCGCGCCGCCACCACCTCGGCCGGTGCCGCCGCCGCATCCCGCCGGCGCCGCCGCCTCCTCGGTCGGCCGCCGCGCCTCCGGCCGGCGAGCGCCCCGCCGGCCACCGCCGCCTCCGCGAGCTCCGGCGAGCTCCGAGCCGCCGCCGTCTCGATCTGGTGTTTGGGACCAGATCCACCAGTCAAGCCAACCAAACTCCCCGCTCCGCGCGGATCTCTTCGTCCCGCTCTCCTCCATCCACATTTGACTTTTTCGGAGGTGAAAAATCCACTGAGACCCAGTTTTCCATAATTTGTTGCCTCCTTTGCATGGCTGTAACTTCGCACTCTTGGATCCGTTTTGGGCGTGTAATATATCAAAATGTTCGTTGAGATGTGCTCTTCATTTTGTTCCACTATGGCATGCTTGTTTGAGTTCATCTTTATGCCCTAATCATCGTTGCAAGAGGACTATAAGTTTTAAACTGCTGTTATCAGTAATTTTGTTGCCATGTTTGAGATGTGATAACTTTGTGCATGTTGGTCCAAATGGAGCATATGATATGTCAAAATGTTCATTGTGAAGTGCTCTACATGATGGTTGCTGTAGCATTCATGTTAGGTATCATATTTCCATGTTAATCTCTGTTGCAAAAGTGCATGTAGCTGTTAAGTGCTGAAACTTGTTGTGAGATGCTGTTTTGACTTGCTCATTGCTATTGATGTGTTTGTCCTCATGTCACATGCCAATATGTTTTAGAAGCACCATCATATGGTCTTTGCTGTGGTGCAAACCACTTTCCATGATATGCCTTGAGGTGACTTAAACAAGCTTGTAAACATGCCATGCCAATGTTGCTGTTTTATATTCACGAAATAACTGCTAAGTCTGGAAATCTGTTAACCTGATGCTATGTTTGCTTGATGCCTCACTCAAATCCATGCATGTTTTAGTATGTAAAATGATCATTCCTTGTTGTCCATGTTATGCTCTATCCATCCATGCCCTTGTTTGCATTTATGGCCTGCTATAGCTTATTTATTTCTTACTCCCAAGTTGCTATAAACTTTACCTGTCCGACTTTTATCAGCATGATCAATTTGATGAAGCTTGTTGTTATTGATCCATGCCTCCTATGGAGTTGCTCCAATGGAGTTATTTGATGTATGCTATGTTTACTACATGTCCATGATCTTTATATACTTAGTGGAGTTGATATGCACCTTGTTTTGTGCCTCCGAAGGCAGCATCGTGATGATGTTTTTGCCTTCCCAGATTTTGACTAAGTCTGGATAAATTTATTGCAATTTGCCATGCTTGGTTAATTGTGTTCCAGTAGGTTTTTGGTG
The DNA here is from genome assembly GCA_902687465.1 of Secale cereale. NCBI lineage: Eukaryota > Viridiplantae > Streptophyta > Magnoliopsida > Poales > Poaceae > Secale > Secale cereale. The sequence goes on from LR738714.1 coordinate 297,468,645, forward strand.
TGTTCTAAGTTCATGCTTGTTAAGTATCATGTATACTTCACATCCATGCCCTTTGTCTCCATGTTTGAGTGCTGTAGCATAATTATTTATTGCTCCAAAGATGCCATGTGGCTGTAAACTGTAGTTTTGTGTGAATATTGTTGTGCTTGCCTTTTGCAAACCGTGTGTCCATTTCCAGCGATCTTTATATCGATTTCAACCAAAATCTTCCCCTCTATCAAGTTGCATGCTTGGTTTTCCAAGATGAAGCCTTCTCCATAATCTTCTCCTTAGGCTCAAGTGCTTCCACATGCATACGCGCATCATACTTGCATCATGTTGATTGTCATTGCACCGTGTTTGATATTGTGCCGTGTTGTGTTCTTGTGTTGAGTAGATCCGGGAGCCGAGTCCGAGTTCAAGGTTTCTACCGAGGTTGAGTACGAGGAGCCGTCTTACGATCCCTCCGTCGAAACAACAGGCAAGATGACCTTACCCATATATCATTACTATATTTGCCTATGCTAGATGTCTCACTCTTTAGCTTATTGCCTCGATGCCTATGTCTGTTTGTCAGCCTCCTATTGTTGCCATGAAACTCTCTAACCACCCAACCTAGCAAACCTTTGATTGGCTACGTAAGCTTCACTCAGCCCCTCTTATAGCGTTGCTAGTTGCAGGTGAAGATTTGAAGATCTGCTTCATGTTGAAGTTATTGTTGGGATATCACAATATATAAACTCTTAAAGTAAACCATCTATATATTGTTAATGGATGGAAGGCTAAGCCTCTTGCTTAGTGTTTTGTTCCACTCATGCCGCCCTAGGAACCATTTAAGCCGGTGTTATGTTCCTTGATTATGCGTCCCTAACACGGTTGGGGTTTATGGGCCCCCCTCGATAACCCGCTTAGCGCTAAAGCTTTTCCAGCAAGGCCCAACATTGGTTCTACATTTGCCTAATAACTAAAACTTGCATAGGGACTAGCTATCCCGTGGACTTAATTAACAACCCACGGGCCAGTGCTCCTCATGAGTGTTGGTCCAAACTGGGCGGACTGCAGGGCCGCCTCGGGGAAACCCGAGGTATCTGGTATTACCTGTAGGATGTCCCATCCGGTCGTGGCCTGAGACTAGATACGCGCGGCTACTGTTAGGGTGTCGGCACGCCAGGAGGTCTTGCTGGATTAGTTTTACCTTAGTCGGAATATCTTGAGCACGAGATTCTGAGAATACTCGGGTCTTCCCACCTTGGAGTTGCGACTCCGCAGATCGTGAGCTTGTGATGGGCTAAGTTGGGACACCCCTGCAGGGTTTGATCTTTCGAAAGCCATGCCCGCGGTTATGTGGCAGATGGGAATTTGTTAATATCTGGTTGTAGAAAACTTGACACCATGTTCAGAATACACTACCAGCGTGAGTAACCATGACGGTCATTTTCCGAAGGGGTTCGGGAAGTGAACACGGTGGGGTTATGAATGACGTGCTTAGTTAGATCATCGGCACTTTCTCTTCTCGCTCTAAACACGTAAGCTAGTGCTAGTGCTGCTGCAACCTTCTTTTAAGCCTTTTCCACACCTAAGGCTTTGATAGTATTGCTACCCGGGAACAGGATTGCTGAGTCCTCCGTGGCTCACAGATTCTACACAACCACCAGATGCAAGTACCGATGAGAACTACACAGGTTATGCGACAGAGCTGTATTGGGAGTTCGATGAAGAGCGTGGGCGATACTACGTGTCTTATCCCGACGATCAGTAGTGGCTTCTACTAGGGGTGATTCAGACCTTGTGTGGCTTTATTTATGGTATCTTTCATTTGGATCTTCGTCCGTAGTCGGACTGTGATGTTATTTGGATGACGAATGTTTATGTAATGCATTGTGTGACGTGGCGAGTGTAAGCCAACTACTCTTTTGCATTTTCATCCCTCTTTACATGAGTTGTGCAAAGATACCATTCTTGAGATCATTCTAGTATGATATTATGCCTTTAAGTCGTGCCTCGACACGTGGGTGGTATAATCTCATACTGGGCATTACAAGTTGGTATCAGAGCCTTCTCCGACCTAGGAGCCCCCACTGATTGATCGAATCGTTGACGGCTTAGTCTAGGCACACACATGAAAATGTTTTGAGTCCTATATATATATCGGAGAGTAGGATTTATTTTTACTCCTTATCCCTTTATCACTCCGGTGAGGACTCCTGACGATTGCTCTATCTCTTCTACTCTAAAAAATTCACAATTTTTTTAGGATCACGTGAGTATTGTTTGGATTGTTCCGATGTATTTGTGACGAGAACATTGTTCTCGATGCCTCCTATCATTTAGGGGTTGTGGCTGTGTCCCGGGAGTTGAGCTCCGAGGTGTTGTCGTCACAAATCTATCGCAGCAGTTCTGGAATACTTAAGACGACCGACATCGAAAACTCTTCTATGCGGTTAGTGGCAAGATAACCCCGACATCACCCAGTACTGGGGAGGTAGTTCGGGAGTATTTCCATAGCTTGTATAGAAGATGCGTTTCGAAGGTCCGAGGTAAATGGTTTCCGGAAATAACTGGTTATGTGTTGAAGGATGGATACAACTGGATGTAGGATTAGAGTTGAGTGCGCGGTGCTTCCCCTGTATCCCCAACACCTGATTGCATAACTGGAAACTTTCGGAAATTAATAGGTGGGTTCATCTAGTAGCTTGTAGGCATTCTTCCAACGAATGCATGATATGGAGTTCGGGGTTCTATGTTGAGTGAAGTGGTTTTATGAGCGTTGTTCCGATCGGGAGTTGCATCTTAAAGGGTCCTTGGTTATGCTGATCCGGGGATTGCAAAACCCTTTTGTAACACGTTCCATAAGCTTTTAGCACGAATATGTCGAACGAAACTTCTATCTTGTATTTGTTCTATCTGCTCCTTGTTGTTTTTATTTACCTTTTGTTCTCCCAAGTGGCTTCTCGAGAAGATTGTTGTACCATTAAACTGTGGATTACATTCGTTCATTTTGTTCGAATGTTCTTGTGAAGACTTATGTTGCAATTTCTAGCCATTGATTCAGCTTATATATTTTCAATCAATGGCTAATAGTTGCCATCTCATTCAGGATGGATCCTAAAAGGGTTCCCAACGCTAAACCAGAGGGCGAAGAAGTTCCTGATCGTCCTTCTTCCCCTCCTCCTCCGTCTGAGGCCTATGCAAAAGTGACCAACCAGAACACCTAGATGCTTATGCAAATGATGCAGAACATTCAAGCCAACCAAGCAAATCAAGGTGGTCATGGGAACCAAGGCCAAGGGAATTTGTTCAATCAACCTCACTTTGCAACCCTCAACCAATTCCTGGCAAACCAACCGAAGGCGTTCAGTTACTGTGTGGATCCGCTAGATGCTGAAGACTGTATAACAGACATCAAGAATCATTTCGAGTGCAGTAACGTGAGACCTGAGGATTATGTCAAGTTTGCCGCCTTCCAACTCAAGGACCAAGCCGCTGATTGGTGGCAATAGTACAAAGATTCCAGAGGTGGACGTGAAATCTCGTGGACTAACTTCTGCAAGGATTTCCGCTCTCACCACATTCCAACTAGTGTCATTGAAGGCATGCGTGAGCAATTTCGCAACCTGAAGCAAGGCACCATGTCCGTCTATCAATACAATGTCAAGTTCCAGAATCTCGCTCGCTATGCCAAGCAAGACATCCCAGATGCCAAGAGCAAGATTTATCAGTTCCGTGGTGGTCTGAAGGATGAACTCCAACTAGCTCTCACCTTGTTCGAGCCGGATGAATTTGATCGATTTTATAACATGGCTCTTAAGCAAGAGGAAGCCCAGCTCAAGGTTGAAGCTTCCAAAAAGAGAATCAGAGATGCTGTTCACTCCTCCTCTTCTTCCCAAGTGGTTGCAAAGCAGCAGAAGTTCTGGCTTCCGCCTCCCCCAGTGATCCGCCCTCCAAACAACAACAACAAGCACTCTGGTGGCCGTGGTTTCTCCCACCCACCCAACCCAAGCAATCAGTCCAAGCATCCGTTTCAAGCTTCGAAGTCAAGTGGTCCTTATCACCGTCCTCTCTCAGAAGTTACTTGCAACAAGTGTGGGCAGAAGGGTCACTATGCAAACAAGTGTACTCAAAGGCGCCTTCCGCCTCCTCCACCTGTCAGCACTGCTATTGTCAAGCACAACCCCAAGGCAACAAGAGTGAATCTGATGAATGCATCTCAAGCGGATAATTCTTCAGATGTGATACTTGGTAATCTTCCAGTCAAACTTAAACCTGCTAAAGTGTTGTTTGATTCTGGTGCATCACATTCCTTCATGTCATTTCCATTTGCATCCAAGCACAATGTGGGCACAGTGGCCTTGCCAAGGGAGTTACAAATTATTTCTCCGGGCAAACACAAGACTTCTAGCTTGTATGCTCCGGATATATCTATTTATATGGGTGATTACCGCTTTCTGGTTTCTCCGGTTATTCTCGGCAACTCCGACATTGATCTTATTCTTGGGATGGATTGGCTCTCCAAGCATGATGCAAATATTGATTGCGCAAATAAGGAAGTCAAGCTTACTCATCCCGACGAAGACGTGATTATCTTCGCCTCTCGAGATAACACAATCAGGCTATTCTCTCTCAATGACAAGGGCGAGATTAACGCCATCTCTCAGATTCCGGTGGTCAATGAATATGAAGATGTTTTCCCTGAAAAGCTTCCAGGCATGCCTCCGCATCGTCAAGTTGAATTTGTCATTGAACTCGAGCCCGGTACCGAGCCAGCATGTCGGCGTCCGTACACGCTTTCTCCTGATGAGTTGAAGGAGCTGAAGAAACAACCCGATGAGCAAGGACGTATGGGTCTAATCAGGCCTAGTACTTCTCCTTGGGGCTGTGGTGTTCTATTCGTCAAGAAGAAGCATGGCACGGAGCGCCTTTGCGTTGATTACCGACCACTGAACAAGAAGACAATAAAGAATAAGTATCCGCTCCCCAAAATCAGTGAATTGTTCGAGCAGCTCCAAGGAGCAAAGGTGTTCTCGAAGCTCGATCTCCGGATGGGTTACCATCAAATTCGTATTCGTGAAGAGGATATTCACAAGACCACATTCAGAACAAGCTATGGCTCCTATGAATACACGGTCATGTCTTTTGGCCTCGCAAATGCTCCACCCACTTTCTCGAGGATGATGCACTTCATATTCAACCCCTACACCAATGAATTTGTTCCCGTCTATCTGGATGATATCTTGGTATTCTCCAAGAATGAAGATCATGCCAAGCACCTCCGTTTGGTCCTGGAAAGGCTCCGTGAACACAAGTTCTATGCGAAGTTCTCCAAATGTGAATTCTGGCTGGATAAAGTCTTATATCTTGTCCATATCATCTCTGCCGAGGGTATTTCTATCAAGCCCGAGAAAGTTGAAGCTATTGTCAACTGGGAACCCCCGCAGAACGTCAAGCAACTCCGAAGCCTCCTTGGTCTCGCTAGCTATTGCAGAAGGTTCGTTGAGAACTTCTCCAAGATTGCCAAGCCTCTTTCCAACCTGTTGCAGAAGAATGTCAAGTACAACTGGACTCCTGATTGTGATGTGGCATTCAAAACACTCAAAGAGAAGCTCAATTCTGCTCCGGTTCTTACTCCTCCGGATGAGTCGAAGCCCTATGAAGTCTTTTGTGATGCTTCTTTACAAGGGCTTGGTGGTGTTCTCATACAAGACAAGAAGATTGTGGCATACACTTCTCGTCAATTGAAACCAAATGAGAAGAATTACCCCACACATGATCTCGAGCTAGCAGCAGTTGTACATGCCTTGATCACGTGGAGACACCTTCTGTTGGGCAGAAAAGTGGACATCTTCACCGATCACAAGAGCTTGAAGTACATTTTCACACAGCCAAACCTTAACCTTCGCCAGACTCGTTGGGTTGAGATGATTCAAGAATATGATCCAAGCATTGAGTACACATCTGGCAAGGCCAATGTCATTGCAGGTGCCTTGAGCAGAAAGGCATATTGCAACAGTCTCCTTCTCAAACCGTTCCAACCTGAACTTTGTGAATCATTTAGGAAGCTCAACCTCCAAGTTGTTCCGCAAGGCTTTCTTGCAAACCTTCAAGTTGCTCCTACCTTGGAAGATCAGATCCGTGAGGCCCAACTCAGTGATGCTATGGTGTAGAAAGTGAAACATGGTATTGCTAAGGGTACTCCCAAATAGAAGTGCTATCGCGTTGATGAGAAAGACACCTTGTTCTTTGAGGACAGAATTGTCGTTCCTAAGGGTGATCTCAGAAAGCTCATAATGAATGAAGCACATGAGTCCCTCCTCTCGATTCATCCCGGAAGTTCCAAGATGTACCAAGACCTCAAACAATCATATTGGTGGACTCGCATGAAAAGGGAGATTGCCCAATTCGTGAATGAATGTGATGTCTGCAGAAGAGTGAAGCCAGAGCATCAACGACCAGCCGGTCTCCTCCAACCTCTTCCTATCCCCGAGTGGAAATTCGACCACATTGAAATGGATTTCGTTACTGGGTTTCTCAAGTCCAAGAAGGGGAATGATGCTATTTTTGTTGTGATTGACAAGCTAACCAAAGTAGCTCACTTCCTTCTCGTCTAAGAATCGATCAACGCAGCTCAGTTGGCAGAGTTGTACACTTCTAGAATTGTGTCGTTGCATGGCATTCCTCAAGTAATCTCCTCAGACCGTGGAAGTTTGTTCACATCCAAGTTCTGGGACTCCTTTCAGTCGGCCATGGGCACTAAGATCCGTTTCAGCACCGCGTTTCACCCTCAGACTAGTGGTCAAGTTGAAAGAGTGAACCAGATCCTCGAAGACATGCCCAGAGCTTGTTTCATCTCTTTTGGCATGAAGTGGGAAGATTGTCTTCCATTTGCCGAGTTCTCTTACAACAACAGTTTCCAAGCAAGTGCCGTCAAAGCTCCTTTTGAAATCCTTTATGGCAGAAAGTACCGTACCCCGCTCAACTGGTCCAAGACTGGTGAACGTCAACTTCTTGGCAATGATTTGATCTCAGAAGCTGGAGATATGTGCAAAGTCATACGTGAGAATCTCAAGGCCGCTCAGTCGCGTCAAAAGAGCTACTATGATGGCAAGCATCGTGATTTGGCTTTCGACATTGGAGATCATGTCTATCTCCGTGTTTCTCCTGTGAAAGGAACTCAAAGATTCGGTATCAAATGAAAGCTTGCTCCTAGATACGTGGGCCCTTTCAAGATTCTTGGCAAGAGAGGCGATCTAGCCTACTGTAATGCCCCGATGTAATACTTTCCCTTTTGGGCATATAATATATCTCCGGCTTCATCTATTCCATTTCGGGTTCTTTGTCTTTCGGGTTTTCGTCGTTTTGTTGTGTGCGTGTGTGGCATTCATTCATATCATGTAGACATGTGCATCGCATTGCATTTGTGTTGTCGGTTGCATCCGGTTCCACGCGTTCCTTCCCGTTGTCCGTTTCGCGTTCCGGAGCTCCCTCACGTGTGTGTGGCGTCCCGTAGGCCTACTTTGGTGTTTGGCCGTGTAATGTTACCGGTGTGGCGCGAGACTTGTCGTGTGTTGTTGTTTTGGTGTGTGTAACCCGCCTGTCAATTCTCATCGCGTTTGGAGTCCGTCTGCTATCCCAACAGTTATTCGTGTGGGTCCAAAGTGCCTCCACTTTGTGGCCTAAAACACCCCCTCCAACAGCCCACTAACCTCCCCTAGGCCCATCCTAACTCCCCTCGCGATCGGATCCGTCGGATCGCGATCGGAGGGCTCTAAATTCCCCCAGATCCCTCAAACCCTAGCACCTACCCTATTTATAGACCCCCTATGTCCATTTTGGGCATCTCTAACTTCTTCCCCAATCTTCCCTTAATTTTTGTGCTCCACCAGATCCGAATAGGATTTTTTTCTGTCCCTCCTCGTTTTCCTCCCGCAGCGAAGGAGCGAGCGCCGCCGCCGATCTGATCCCGATCGGATTCCCCGATCTGGTCAACGCCTCTCCGCCGATTCCCCGACCGCAGCGCCGCTGGGGCCGTTGACCCCGCTCCATCCCGCATCGACCGAAGGCCCAGGCCGCAGCGCGCTCCAGTCCCTCCGCTTCCCTCCGTCCCGCGGCGCCTGGACCACTTCGTCGGCCTCGCCCCTCCAGCTGCTGCAGCGGGCCGGCCTAGCCTTCGCCAGCGCGCCGCTTCGCCGAGGCCCGATCGCCCCCTCCACCGGGCCCAAGCCGATCCGGTTGCCTGGGCCGCGTCAGCCGCCTCTTGGGCCGTTCGCCCGTCGCCTCCGCCAGGCCACGCCACCGCAGCGCCAGTCGGCGGCTCTCCCAGCACCAGGCCGCGCCGCGCCCGAGCCGGCCCACTTCGATCCGCGCGGCCAGGCCACCTCCGTCCCATGCCGCTTCGCCAGGCCGGGCCAGCGCCGCCGCCGCGGGCCCGTAGCCGCCAGATCCGCCAGGCCGGATCCGCCCCGGGCCCGTTTTGCTGCAGATCTAAGGTTGCCTCTTTTAGTCCTCTAAGTCCCAGTAATTTGTTCTCTCATGCAATGTTCAATTGAGGATATCTTTTAGTGTGTAGCTCCGTTTTGCGCAAATAGCATGTCCAGACGTTCGTGGTGATTAGCACTATGTTTTATCTTTTTGTGCCATGCATGTTAGAGGTCAGCTAGATGCTTATTTTCCTGTTGCAAGAGTGCATCGTGATAAAACTGCTGCTATGTGATGTTTTTATGCCATCTTTGCATAGTGATAACTTTTAGCTCGTTTATCCGATTGATGCAAATGACATGTCCACGTGTTCGTCTTGCCATGCTCTACATGTTGCTTGTGTTAGGTTGCATGATAGATTTATTCTTGCCATGTTTATCTTCGTTGCAAAGTGCCATGTGGATGTGATGTCATTTCACATGTTATGAAATGCCATCTTGTTGAGCTCATTGCTATCGTTGTGTTTATCTCCATGATGCATGCTTGTGTGTTTCGGAATCACCATCATGTGTACTTTGATGTGGTGCTTACCTCTTGCCATGTTTAGTTTCGAGGTGACTTAAACTTGCTCTTTTAGATGCCATGATGAAACTGCTGTTTTAACACTTAGTGGTTTTTCATTAAGTCTGAAATCTGTAACGTTCCGATGCCATGTTTGCTTGCTGCTCTAGGACAAACCATGATAGTTTTGGAGTGGATCTTGATGATTCCTTGTAGTATACATTGTTGGCTTTCCATTATTGTTCTCACATGCTTATTAAGTGGCTGTAGCATGTTTAACTTTTGCTCCAAAGTTTCAATAAAATTCTGCTGTCAGAATTTTATTGTCAAGTTCAATATGTCCAAGCTTGTTGCTATTGAACCGTGGCTCCTTTGGGGGTGCACCTTTGGACTTATTTGCTGTAGGATATGTCTAGTTTATGTTCATGCTCTTTGCCATGGTGTTTGAGTGCTGTAGCTTATTTTTCTAGTGCTCCGAAGTTGCTATGTTGCTGTAATTTTCAGCTTTCGCTCATTTCTTGCTTCGGGCATAACTTTTAGCCCGTAGCTCCGATTTCAGCGAGTCTTATATGAAACTTGATTGATTTTCCGTGTAGATTCATAATCTCCTATTGTTATCATGTTTTGAGGTGATTTGCTTGAGTGCTATTTTCCGTGCTCTCTGTGCTCTCTTAGTGCATCCATCATGCATCCATCATTTTGAGTGCGCATTGCATCTTGTTGATTCGTGCCTTGTGTGATTGAATTGTTTAGAGCCGGAAGGTGAGACCGAGTATGAGTACGAGCACGAGGTTACCAACGAGGTTGAGCACGAGGACCCTTCTTATGATCCGAACGACTTCAATTCAGGCAAGATGACCGAACCCCGATAACATTACTATCTTTGCCTATTGCTAGTAGTTTCGTTCTTTAGTTTTGCCTCGATGCCCATGTCTTTCTTGCCAGCCTCCTACTTGTAACCATGACCATGTTTAACCACCCTACCTATGCAAACCGTTGCTTGGCTAAGTACGCTTTGCTCAGCCCTTCTTATAGCATTGCTAGTTGCAGGTGAAGGTCGAAGATGCTTGCTTCATGTTGAAGTTTTGTTGGGTTATATCACACTATATAAATGCTTAAAATGAAATCACCTATATATTGGCAAGGGTGGAAGGCTAAGCCTTTTGCGTGGTGATTTGTTCCACTCATGCCGTTAGGAACCGTATAAACCGGTGTTATGTTCCTTGATTATGCGTTGCTAACACGGTTGGGGTGTATGGGACCCCCTCGATAAACCGCTAAGTGCTAAGTCTTTTCCAGCAAGTCCCAACATTGGTACTATTCGCCTAAACAACTAAAAACTTTCCGAGGGAGTAATTAACCCGAGGCTTAATTAATTCAACCCCCCTGGGCCAGTGCTTGATTTGAGTGTTGGTCCAAACTAGAGCCACTTGCGGATACCACCCAGTTCGCTGGGATCTTCGGTATCTGTATGTACTGCTCATCCGGACGTGGCCTGAGACTAGATACGCGTGGCTACTATCAGGGTGTCGGCACGCCGGGAGGATTTGCTGGATTAGCCTTACCTTAGTTCGGAGTATCTTGAGCACGGGATTCCGAGAATACTCGGGCCTTCCCACTTTGGAGTTGCGACTCCGCGGATCATGGGCTTGTAATGGGTCAAGTTGGAACACCCCTGCAGGGTTATGAACTTTCGAAAGCCGTGCCCGCGGTTATGTGGCAGATGGGAGCTTGTTAATATCCGGTTGTAGATAACTTGACACCATTGTACTAATACACTACCAGCGTGTGTACCGTGACTGTCAGTTTCCGAATAGGGATTCGGGAGTTGAACACGGTGGGGTTATGTTTGTTGAGCTTTAGCTAGGATCACTTCGTGATCATCTCTCGACGAGGCCTTCTCTTCTCGCACTCTTTCACGTAAGCTAGTTGCTAGTTGCTGCTGCAGACACTTATTCTTTTCTTCAGCCTTATCCTCTCCCAAGGCTTAAATAGTCTTGTTACCCGGGAACGGGATTGCTGAGTCCTCTGTGGCTCACAGTTACTTCACCACACCAGATGCAGGTCCAGTTGTGAGCTATCCAGGTGATGGCACCGAGCTAGACTGGGAGTACGACGAGGAGCGTAGTCGATACTATGTTCGTTATCCTGATGATCAGTAGTGGAGACTTCTACTAGGATTCGATCCGACCTATGGATTTAATTTATGTTTGGTATCTTATCATTTGGATTTTACCCTTAGAGGGCTGTGATGTTTTATTGTATGATGACTGAGACATGTATTGTATTTGTGTGACGTGGCGAGTGTAAGCCAACTATATTTATGTTTTCCATCCCCTCTTTTTACATGAGTTGTGCAAAGATACCAGACTTGCGATCATTCCAGCATGGGGTTATGTCTCTAAGTCGTGCCTCGACATGTAGGAGATATAGCTCCATCCTGGGCATTACAAGTTGGTATTCAGAGCCTTCTCCGACCTAGGAGCCCCCACTGATTGATCGAATCGTTGACGGTCGAGTCTAGGCACACACTGAAAACATATTGAGTCCTATATATTATATCGGAGAGTAGGATTTCTTTGCTTCTCATCCCCTTTCTTTCCGGTGAGGACTCCTGACGTCTACTCTTGTCTCTTCTATCTTCAAAAATTGCACCAAATATTTTTTAGGAATCTCGCGAGTATTCTGGGATTGTTTCGATGTTCTTGTGACGAGAATATTGTTCTCGATGCCTCCTGACATTAATGGTTGTGGCAGTGTCCCGGGGAGTTGAGCTTCGGGGTATTGTCGTCACAAGCATATCGCGGCAGTACTAAATACTTAAGACGTCCGACATCGAAAATCTCTCCTATACGGTTAGTGGCAAGATAACCCCGACATCACCCATTACTGGGGAGGTAGTTCGGGAGTATTGCCATAGCTTGTTATAGTGGATGCTTTTCGAAGGTCCGAGGTAAACAGTTTCCGAGAAAGACTGGTTATGTGTTGAAGGATGGATACACCTGGATGTAGGTTTAGAGTTGATTGCGCGGTGCTTCCCGTGTATCCCCAACACCTAATTACATAACTGGAATCTTTCGGAAATTCATAGGTGGGTTTTATCCAGTAGATCGTAGGCATTCTTCCAACGAATGCAGGTTAGCGAGTTCGGGGTTCTACATTGAGTGAAGTGGTATTATGACCGATGTTCCGATCGGGAGTTGCATCTTAAAGGGTCCTTGGCTATGCTGATCCGGGGATTGCAAAACCCTTTCGTAACGCGTTCATATGCTTTCAACACAAAGATGTTAGAACAAAGCTCCTATCTTGTGTTTGTTCCCGTCTGTACCTTGTTGTTTTCTTATTTTACCTTTTGTCCCATATGTGGCTTCTCGTGAAGATTGATATTATCATTTAACTGAGAATTTCATTCGTTCCTCTTGTTCGAATGATTTCATTCGTTCCTATTGTTCGAATGACTATTGTGAAGACTTGTTGCAATTCATTCCATTGATTCAGCTTATACCTTCTGTCAATCAATTGCTGATTCGTGGTCATCTATTTCAGGATGGCTCCGAAAAGGGTTCCCAACGCTAACCCAGAGGGTGAAGAGGTCTCAGAACGTCCTCCTTCCCCTCCTCCTCCGTCTGAGGCTTGGAGAGCGATTATGCAGACTACAACTCAGAACACCCAGATGTTGATGCAGATGATGCAGCAGATGCAAGCTAATCAAGCTAATTAGGGTGTTCCAGGGAATCAAGGCAACTTCTTCAACCAGCAGCACCATGCTACTCTCAACCAGTTCTTGGCCAATAATCCAAAAGCTTTCAGTTACTGTGTCGACCCTCTTGATGCTGAAGATTGGTTAACCGACATAAAGAAGCATTTCGAGTGCAGTAACGTAAGAGAAGAGGATTATGTGAAGTTTGCAGCCTTCCAACTCAAAGACCAAGCAGCTGACTGGTGGCAGCAGTACAAAGACTCCAGGCCAGGTCGTGTGATCTCTTGGGAGGATTTCTGCAAAGACTTTCGTTCTCACCACATTCCTACAAGTGTCATCGAGGGCATGCGTGAGCAATTCCGCAACCTGAAGCAGGGCTCTATGACAGTCTATCAGTATAATGTCAAGTTCCAAAACCTCGCTCGCTATGCTAAGCATGACATTCCTGATGCTAAGAGCAAAATCTACCAGTTCCGTGGAGGTCTCAAAGATGAACTTCAACTTGCTCTCACTCTGTTCGAGCCCGATGAGTTCGACAAATTCTATAACATGGCTTTGAAACAAGAGGCAGCTCAACTTAAGATGGAGGCTTCTAAAAAGAGAATTCGAGATGCCGTTCACTCTTCCTCATCGTCTCAGTTGGCCACGAAACAACAAAAATTCTGGCTTCCTCCTCCTCCAGTGATTCGAGCTCCTTACAACAACTCCAACACCAACAAGAACTCCGGTGGACGTGGTTTCTCCCACCCACCCAACCCGCGCAACCAGTCGAGGAACCAGTTTCAGTCTCAAGGCTCAAAGTCAAGTGGTTCTTTTTTCCGTCCTCTCTCAGAAGTGGTGTGCAACAAGTGTGGCCAGAAGGGTCACTATGCCAACAGATGTCCGAACCCGAAGCGTCTTCCACCTCCTCCGCCTGTCAGTTCAGCTATTGTCAAGCATAATCCAAAGTCTGCAAGGGTCAATCTGATGAGTGCAGCTGAAGCGGAGAATTCTTCTGATGTCATTTTGGGTAACCTTCCAGTGAACTATACCTGCTAAAGTTTTGTTTGATTCGGGTGCTTCTTTGTCCTTCATTTCAAGACCTTTTGTTGCCAAGCATGAATTTGTCACTCAAGTGATGCCGAAGCCGTTGAGCATTATTTCTCCTGGTTTGCAAATGTCCTCTCGGGTGCATGTTCCGGATGTGTCTATTCGCATGGGTGATTATCGATTTTTGGCTTCTCCGGTGGTTCTTGGTAATTCCGACATTGACCTCATCCTCGGAATGGATTGGCTTTCTCAGCATGATGCTCACATTGATTGTGCACAGAAGGAAGTCAAGATGACTCATCCTGATGAAGATGTGATTATCTATGCCTCCAGGGATAACACTATCAGGCTTTTCTCTCTCAATGATAAGGGCGAAATTAATGCCATATCTCAAATTCCGGTGGTGAACGAATATCAAGACGTCTTTCCTGAAGAACTTCCAGGCATGCCTCCACACCGTCAGGTGGAATTTGTAATTGAACTCGAGCCGGGTACTGAGCCAGCATGCCGGCGTCCGTACAAGCTCTCTCCGGATGAGTTGAAGGAATTGAAGAAGCAGCTTGATAAACAGGAGAGTATGGGTCTCATCAGGCCTAGTATGTCTCCTTGGGGCTGTGGTGTCTTATTTGTCAAGAAGAAAGATGGCACAGAGCGTCTCTGTGTTGATTACCGTCCATTGAACAAGAAGACAATAAAGAACAAGTATCCGCTCCCCAACATCAACGAACTCTTCGAGCAGCTCAAAGGAGCTAAAGTGTTCTCTAAGCTCGACCTCCGAATGGGCTATCATCAAATTCGCATTCGCGAGGAAGACATTCCCAAGACGGCCTTCAGAACGAGCTACGGTTCATACGAGTATACCGTCATGTCCTTCGGTCTCGCCAATGCTCCTCCTACCTTTTCGAGGATGATGCATTACATCTTCAACCCCTATACTGGCGAGTTTGTGCTTGTGTATCTGGATGATATTCTGGTGTTCTCCAAGAATGAAGAAGATCACGAAAAGCACTTACGTCTGGTTCTTGATTGACTCCGTGAGCATAAGTTCTATGCCAAGTTCTCCAAGTGCGAATTTTGGCTCGATAAGGTTTTGTACCTGGGCCATATCATCTCAGCTGACGGTATTGCGGTTAATCCCGAGAAAGTTGAAGCAATTGTCAACTGGGAAGCTGCTCAGAACGTCAAGCAACTCCGCAGTTTTCTGGGTCTTGCCAGCTATTGCAGAAGGTTCGTTGAGAACTTCTCCAAGATTGCCAAGCCTCTTTCCAACTTGCTTCAGAAGAATGTCAAATACTTTTGGTCTCCAGAGTGTGAAGTGGCATTCAAAACTCTCAAAGAAAAGCTCGTCTCTGCTCCAGTTCTGACTCCTCCAGATGAGTCCAAGCCCTATGAAGTATTCTGTGATGCTTCTCTTCAAGGTCTTGGTGGTGTGCTTATGCAAGATAAGAGAATTGTGGCATACACTTCTCGTCAGCTGAAGCCAAGTGAGAAGAACTATCCCACACATGATCTCGAGCTAGCAGCTGTGGTACATGCTTTGATTACGTGGAGACATCTGTTGTTGGGCAGAAAGGTCGACATCTTCACTGATCACAAGAGCTTGAAGTACATCTTCACCCAGCCGCATCTGAACCTCCGCCAGACTCGTTGGGTTGAAATGATCCAAGAGTATGATCCCAGCATTGAATACACTCCTGGCAAGGCGAATGTGATTGCAGATGCTTTGAGCAGAAAGGCATATTGCAACAGCCTTCTTATCAAGCCGTTCCAGCCTGAGCTTTGTGAAGCTTTCAGGAAGGTCAACCTTCAAGTTGTTCCGCAGGGTTTTCTTGCAAATCTTCAAGTTGCTACTACCTTGGAAGATCAGGTCCGTGAGGCCCAAATCAGGGATACCATGGTGAAGAAGGTGAAACATGGTATTGCAAAGGGCACTCCAAAATACAAGTGCTTTCGTGTTGATGAGAGAGATACCTTGTTCTTCGAGGACAGACTCGTTGTTCCCAAAGGTGATCTCAGGAAGCTCATAATGGAAGAAGCACATGATTCTCTCCTTTCCATTCATCCTGGCAGTTTCAAGATGTACCAAGATCTCAAGCAATCTTACTGGTGGACACGCATGAAAAGGGAAATTGCCCAATTCGTAAATGAATGCGATGTTTGCAGAAGAGTGAAAGCAGAACATCAACGTCCAGCCGGTCTTCTCCAACCTCTTCCTATTCCCGAGTGGAAGTTCGACCACATTGAAATGGACTTCGTCACTGGCTTCCCTAAGTCCAAGCGAGGGAATGATTCTATCTTCGTGGTGATTGACAAGCTTACCAAAGTCGTTCACTTTCTTCCAGTCAAAGAATCAATCAATGCAGCTCAATTGGCAGAGCTGCACACTTCCAGAATTGTGTCTTTACATGGCATTCCTCAAGTTATCTCCTCAGACCGTGGAAGTTTGTTCACTTCAAGGTTCTGGGACTCCTTCCAGTCTGCCATGGGCACTAAGATCAGGTTCAGCACTGCTTTTCACCCTCAGACTAGTGGTCAAGTTGAGCGAGTGAATCAGATTCTAGAAGACATGCTCAGAGCCTGTGTCATATCTTTTGGCATGAAATGGGAAGACTGCCTTCCATTTGCCGAGTTCTCTTACAACAACAGCTTTCAAGCAAGTGCAGGCAAAGCTCCGTTTGAAATCCTCTATGGCAGAAAGTGCCGTACCCCTCTCAACTGGTCTGAAACAGGCAAACGTCAACTTCTTGGCAATGACTTGATCTCAGAAGCCGAAGAAATGTGCAAAGTCATACATGAGAATCTCAAGGCCGCTCAGTCGCGTCAGAAGAGCTACTATGACGGCAAGCATCGTGATTTGGCATTCAACATTGGTGATCATGTCTATCTCCGTGTTTCTCCGATGAAAGGAACCCAAAGATTCGGTATCAAAGGAAAGCTTGCTCCTAGATACGTCGGGCCTTTCAATATTCTTGGCAAAAGAGGCGATCTAGCCTATCAACTTCAGCTCCCTTCCAACTTCGCCAATGTTCATGATGTGTTCCATGTGTCTCAACTCCGCAAATGCTTCAAGGCACCTCGTTTGAAGAGATTGATCTTCCACAAGACTTGTCCTACCGAGAGCATCCCGTTGCTATTCTCGAAGAAACCGAACGCAAGACCCGCAACAAGTCCATCAAATTCTTGAATAGTCAAGTGGTCACACCATACCGACCGAGAAGCTACGTGGGAACAAGAAGATCATCTTCGTTCCGAGTACCCTTCCTTTTTCCAGTCCTAGATCTCGGGACGAGATCTTTTTGTAGTAGAGGAGAGTTTGTAATGCCCCGGATGTAATACTTTCCCTTTTGGGCATATAATATATCTCCGGCTTCATCTATTCCATTTCGGGTTCTTTGTCTTTCGGGTTTTCGTCGTTTTGTTGTGTGCGTGTGTGGCATTCATTCATATCATGTAGACATGTGCATCGCATTGCATTTGTGTTGTCGGTTGCATCCGGTTCCACGCGTTCCTTCCTGTTGTCCGTTTCGCGTTCCGGAGCTCCCTCACGTGTCCGTGGCGTCCCGTAGGCCTACTTTGGTGTTTGGCCGTGTAACGTTACCGGTGTGGCGCGAGACTTGTCGTGTGTTGTTGTTTTGGTGTGTGTAACCCGCCTGTCAATTCTCGTCGCGTTTGGAGTCCGTCTGCTATCCCAACAGTTATTCGTGTGGGTCCAAAGTGCCTCCACTTTGTGGCCTAAAACACCCCCTCCAACAGCCCACTAACCTCCCCTAGGCCCATCCTAACTCCCCTTGCGATCGGATCCGTCGGATCGCGATCGGAGGGCTCTAAATACCCCCAGATCCCTCAAACCCTAGCACCTACCCTATTTATAGACCCCTTATGTCCATTTTAGGCATCTCTAACTTCTTCCCCAATCTCCCCTTAATTTTTGTGCTCCACCAGATCCGAATAGGATTTTTTTCTGTCCCTCCTCGTTTTCCTCCCGCAGCGAAGGAGCGAGCGCCGCCGCCGATCTGATCCTGATCGGATTCCCCGATCTGGTCAATGCCTCTCCGCCGATTCCCCGACCGCAGCGCCGCTGGGGCCGTTGACCCCGCTCCATCCCGCATCGACCGAAGGCCCAGGCCGCAGCGCGCTCCAGTCCCTCCGCTTCCCTCCGTCCCGCGGCGCCTGGACCACTTCGTCGGCCTCGCCCCTCCAGCCGTCGCAGCGGGCCGACCCAGCCTTCGCCAGCGCGCCGCTTCGCCGAGGCCCGATCGCCCCCTCCACCGGGCCCAAGCCGATCCGGTTGCCTGGGCCGCGTCAGCCGCCTCTTGGGCCGTTCGCCCGTCGCCTCCGCCAGGCCACGCCACTACAGCGCCAGCCGACGGCTATCCCAGCACCAGGCCGCGCCGCGCCCGAGCCGGCCCACTTCGATCCGCGCGGCCAGGCCACCTCCGTCCCACGCCGCTTCGCCAGGCCGGGCCAGCGCCGCCGCCGGGCCGTAGCCGCCAGATCCGCCGGGCCGGATCCGCCCCGGGCCCGTTTTGCTGCAGATCTGAGGTTGCCTCTTTTAGTCCTCTAAGTCCCAGTAATTTGTTCTCTGATGCAATGTTCAATTGAGGATATCTTTTAGTGTGTAGCTCCGTTTTGCGCAAATAGCATGTCCAGACGTTCGTGGTGATTAGCACTACGTTTTATCTTTTTGTGCCATGCATGTTAGAGGTCATCTAGATGCTTATTTTCCTGTTGCAAGAGTGCATCGTGATAAAACTGCTGCTATGTGATGTTTTTATGCCATCTTTGCATAGTGATAACTTTTAGCTCGTTTATCCGATTGATGCAAATGACATGTCCACGTGTTCGTCTTGCCATGCTCTACATGTTGCTTGTGTTAGGTTGCATGATAGATTTATTCTTGCCATGTTTATCTTCGTTGCAAAGTGCCATGTGGCTGTGATGTTGTTTCACATGTTATGAAATGCCATCTTGTTGAGCTCATTGCTATCGTTGTGTTTATCTCCATGATGCATGCTTGTGTGTTTCGGAATCACCATCATGTGTACTTTGATGTGGTGCTTACCTCTTGCCATGTTTAATTTCGAGGTGACTTAAACTTGCTCTTTTAGATGCCATGATGAAACTGCTGTTTTAACACTTAGTGGTTTTTCACTAAGTCTGAAATCTGTAACGTTCCGATGCCATGTTTGCTTGCTGCTCTAGGACAAACCATGATAGTTTTGGAGTGGATCTTGATGGGTCCTTGTAGTATACATTGTTGGCTTTTCATTCTTGTTCTCAAATGCTTATTTAAGTGGCTGTAGCATGTTTAACTTTTGCTCCAAAGTTTTAACAAAACTCTGCTGTCAGAATTTTATTGTCAAGTTCAATATGTCCAAGCTTGTTGCTATTGAACCGTGGCTCCTTTGGGGGTGCACCTTTGGACTTATTTGCTGTAGGATATGTCTAGTTTATGTTCATGCTCTTTGCCATGGTGTTTGAGTGCTATAGATTATTTTTCTAGTGCTCCGAAGTTGCTATGTTGCTGTAATTTTCAGTTTTCGCTCATTTCTTGTTTCGGGCATAACTTTTAGCCCGTAGCTCCGATTTCAGCGAGTCTTATATGAAACTTGATTGATTTTCCGTGTAGATTCATAATCTCCTATTGTTATCATGTTTTGAGGTGATTTGCTTGAGTGCTATTTTCCGTGCTCCGTGTGCTCTCTTAGTGCATCCATCACGCATCCATCATTTTGAGTGCGCATTGCATCTTATTGATTCGTGCCTTGTGTGATTGAATTGTTTAGAGCCGGAAGCTGAGACCGAGTACGAGTACGAGCACGAGGTTACCAACGAGGTTGAGCACGAGGACCCTTCTTACGATCCGAACGACTTCACTTCAGGCAAGATGACCGAACCCCGATAACATTACTATCTTTGCCTATTGCCAGTAGTTTCGTTCTTTAGTTTTGCCTCGATGCCCATGTCTTTCTTATCAGCCTCCTACTTGTAACCATGACCATGTTTAACCACCCTACCTATGCAAACCGTTGCTTGGCTAAGTACGCTTCGCTCAGCCCTTCTTATAGCATTGCTAGTTGCAGGTGAAGGTCGAAGATGCTTGCTTCATGTTGAAGTTTTGTTGGGTTATATCACACTATATAAATGCTTAAAATGAAATCACCTATATATTGGCAAGGGTGGAATGCTAAGCCTTTTGCTTGGTGATTTGCTCCACTCATGCCGTTAGGAACCGTATAAACCGGTGTTATGTTCCTTGATTATGCGTTCCTAACACGGTTGGGGTGTATGGGACCCCCTCGATAAACCGCTAAGTGCTAAGTCTTTTCCAGCAAGTCCCAACATTGGTACTATTCGCCTAAACAACTAAAAACTTTCCGAGGGAGTAATTAACCCGAGGCTTAATTAATTCAACCCCCCTGGGCCAGTGCTCGATTTGAGTGTTGGTCCAAACTAGAGCCACTTGCGGATACCACCCAGTTCGCTGGGATCTTCGGTATCTGTATGTACTGCTCATCCGGACGTGGCCTAAGACTAGATACGCGCGGCTACTATCAGGGTGTCGGCACGCCGGGAGGATTTGCTGGATTAGCCTTACCTTAGTTCGGAGTATCTTGAGCACGGGATTCCGATAATACTCGGGTCTTCCCACTTTGGAGTTGCGACTCCGCGGATCGTGGGCTTGTAATGGGTCAAGTTGGAACACCCCTGCAGGGTTGTGAACTTTCGAAAGCCGTGCCCGCGGTTATGTGGCAGATGGGAGCTTGTTAATATCCGGTTGTAGATAACTTGACACCATTGTACTAATACACTACCAGCGTGTGTACCGTGACTGTCAGTTTCCGAATAGGGATTCGGGAGTTGAACACGGTGGGGTTATGTTTGTTGAGCTTTAGCTAGGATCACTTCGTGATCATCTCTCGACGAGGCCTTCTCTTCTCGCACTCTTTCACGTAAGCTAGTTGCTAGTTGCTGCTGCAGACACTTATTCTTTTCTTCAGCCTTATCCTCTCCCAAGGCTTAAATAGTCTTGTTACCCGGGAACGGGATTGCTGAGTCCTCTGTGGCTCACAGTTACTTCACCACACCAGATGCAGGTCCAGTTGTGAGCTATCCAGGTGATGGCACCGAGTTAGAGTGGGAGTACGACGAGGAGCGTAGTCGATACTATGTTCGTTATCCTGATGATCAGTAGTGGAGACTTCTACTAGGATTCGATCCGACCTGTGGATTTAATTTATGTTTGGTATCTTATCATTTGGATTTTACCCTTAGAGGGCTGTGATGTTTTATTGTATGATGACTGAGACATGTATTGTATTTGTGTGACGTGGCGAGTGTAAGTCAACTATATTTATGTTTTCCATCCCCTCTTTTTACATGAGTTGTGCAAAGATACCAGACGTGCGATCATTCCAGCATGGGGTTATGTCTCTAAGTCGTGCCTCGACATGTAGGAGATATAGCTCCATCCTGGGCATTACACCTACCAACTCGAGCTTCCCTCCAACTTTGCAAATGTCCATGATGTGTTTCACGTGTCTCAACTCCGCAAGTGCTTCAAGACACCTGGACGCACCATTCCGTTCGAGGAGATTGATCTTCAGCAAGACTTGTCTTACCGTGAGCACCCTGTTGCTATTCTTGAAGAAGCTGAGCGCAAAACCCGCAACAAGTCCATCAAGTTATTGAAAGTAAAGTGGTCACACCATACCGACCGAGAAGCTACATGGGAACGAGAAGATCACCTTCGTTCCGACTATCCTTCCTTCTTCCAGTCCTAGATCTCGGGACGAGATCTTTTTTTAGTAGAGGAGTTTGTAACACCCCCTATGTGATACCTTCCATTTATGCCAATATATGAAACTTTGACTTCATCAATTCCATTCTGGGCTCTTCTTTCTTTTTGGGTTCTTCGTGTTGTCGTGTGCGTGTGTGCATTTCATCCATGTCATGTTTTCATGTGTATTGCATTGCATTCGTGTTGTCACTTGCACCCGGTCCCACTCGCCTCTTCCCGTTGTCCGTTTCGAGTTCCGACACTCACACACGTGCCCGTGGCACCCCCAAGTCCTTCTCTCATGTGTGGGCGTGTAACATTCACAGAATGAGGTGAGACTTGTCGTGCGTTGTTGTTTTGGTACGTGTAGGCCGCCTGTTAAGTTTCATCGCGTTTGGAGTTCGTTTGGTACTCCAACGGTTAACCTAGTGGGATAAAAGCTCCTCTTCCTTTTGGCCCAAGACCCCCTCCACAACAGCCCACTAACCCAGCACAACCCCTTCCATCCTCTGGGTCGTCGGATCGTGAACGTGTGGGCGAAAACCGCTCCTCATTTGGAGTCTCCTAGTTCGCTATGCCTATAAAAAGTCCCCATCCCCTCCATTTTCGGGCGAAACCCTAGTCCTTCCCATTTTTTCCTTTTTCCCTGTGCCCCGCAGCTCCTTCGGCCGCCGGACACGTCCGGACAGCGCCGGACACGTCCGCCCGGACGCGCCCAGCCAATCTCCAGCTGCCACGTGGCGTCCCCGCCGCGAGCCGTCCCCGCGCCGCCATCCGGGCCCGCTGGCCCGGATCGGGCCCGCGCGGCCCGCGCGTCCTCCGCCGCCCGAGCGCTTCGCCTCGCCCGCACCCTCCTCCGCCGGCGGCCGCTGCCCCGCCGGTCTGCCGCCGCCGGGCACCCGGCCCCTCCGCCGCCGCGGGTCGCTGGCCTCCTCCGCCGCCTCGCCGCAGGTCGCCGGCCCCTTCGCCGCTCCGCGCCGCCACCGCCTCGGCCGGCGGCGCCGCCGCCGCCGCCGCATCCCTCCGGCGCCGCCGCCTCCTCGGCCTGCCGGCGAGCGCCCCGCCGGCCACCGCCTCCGCGAGCTCCGAGCCGCCGCCGTCCCGATCTGGTTTTTGGGACCAGATCCACCAGTCAAGCCAACCAAACGCCCCGCTCCGCCCGGATTTCCTTGTCCCGCACACTTCCATCCACGTTTGACTTTTTCGGAGGTGAAAAATCCACTAAGTCCCCAATTTTCCGTAATTTGTTGC
Organism: Secale cereale; assembly: GCA_902687465.1. NCBI lineage: Eukaryota > Viridiplantae > Streptophyta > Magnoliopsida > Poales > Poaceae > Secale > Secale cereale. The sequence continues at coordinate 297,491,357 of LR738714.1, forward strand.
CTCCTTTGCATGGCTGTAACTTCGCGCTCGTAGATCCGTTTTGGGCATGTAATATATCAAAATGTTCATCAAGATGTGCTCTTCATTTTGTTCCACTATGGCATGCTTGTTTGAGTTCATCTTAATCCCCTAATCATCGTTGCAAGGATGCTATATGTCAAAATGTTCATTGTGAAGTGCTCTACATGATGGTTGCTGTAGCATTCATGTTAGGTATCATAATGCCATGTTAATCTCTATTGCAAAAGTGCATGTGGCTGTTAAGTGCTGAAACTTGTTGTGAGATGCTGTTTTGACTTGCTCATTGCTATTGATGTGTTTGTCCTCATGTCATATGCCAATATGTTTTAGAAGCACCATCATATGGTCTTTGCTGTGGTGCAAACCACTTTCCATGATATGCCTTGAGGTGACTTAAACAGGCTTGTAAACATGCCATGCCAATGTTACTGTTTTATACTTAGTGAAATAACTGCTAAGTCTGGAAATCTGTTAACCTGATGCTATGTTTGCTTGATGCCTCACTCAAATCCATGCATGTTTTAGTATGTAAAATGATCATTCCTTGTTGTCCATGTTATGCTCTATCCATCCATGCCCTTGTTTGCATTTATGGCCTGTTGTAGCTTATTTATTTCTTGATCCCAAGTTGCTATACATTTTACTTGTCAGACTTTTATTAGCATGATCAATTTTGTGAAGCTTGTTGTTATTGATCCATGCCTTCTATGGAGTTGCTCCAATGAAGTTGTTTGATGTATGCTATGTCTACTACATGTACATGATCTTTATATACTTAGTGGAGTTGATATGCATGTTGTTTTGTGCCTTCGAAGGCAGCATCGTGATGATGTTTTTGCCTTCCCATATTTTGACTAAGTCTGGATAAATTTATTGCAACTTGCCATGCTTGGTTAATTGTGTTCCAGTAGGTTTTTGGGTGTGTTCTAAGTTCATGCTTGTTAAGTATCATGTCTACTTCACATCCATGCCCTTTGTCTCCATGTTTGAGTGTTTTAGCATAATTATTTCTTGCTCCAAAGATGCTATGTGGCTGTAAACTGCAGTTTTGTGTGAATATTGTTTTGCTTGCCTTTTGCAAACCGTGTGTCCGTTTCCGGCGATCTTTATATCGATTTCAACCGAAATCTTCCCCTCTATCGAGTGGCATGCTTGGTTTTTACAAGATGAAGCCTTCTCCATCATGTTCTCCTTAGGCTCAAGTACTTCCACATGCATAGGCGCATCATACTTGCATCATGTTGATTGTGCATTGCACCGTGTTTGATATTGTGGCGTGTTGTGTTCTTGTGTTGAGTAGAGCCGTGAGCTGAGTCTGAGTTCGAGGTTTCTACCTAGGTTGAGTACGAGGAGCCGTCTTACGATCCCTCCGTGGAAACAACATGCAAGATGACCTTACCCAGATATCATTACTATCTTTGCCTATGCTAGATGTCTCGCTCTTTAGCTTATTGCCTCGATGCCTATGTCTGTTTGTCAGCCTCCTATTGTTGCCATGAAACTCTCTAACCACCCAACCTAGCAAACCTTTGATTGGCTACGTAAGCTTCGCTCAGCCCCTCTTATAGCGTTGCTAGTTGCAGGTGAAGATTTGAAGATCTGCTTCATGTTGAAGTTATTGTTGGGATATCACAATATATAAACTCTTAAACTAAACCATCTATATATTGGTAATGGGTGGAAGGCTAAGCCTCTTGCTTGGTGTTTTGTTCCACTCATGCCACCCTAGGAGCCATTTAAGCTGGTGTTATGTTCCTTGATTATGCGTCCCTAACACGGTTGGGGTTTATGGGCCCCCCTCGATAACCCGCTTAGCGCTAAAGCTTTTCCAGCAAGGCCCACCATTGGTTCTACATTTGCCTAATAACTAAAACTTGCATAGGGACTAGCTATCCCGTGGACTTAATTAACAACCCCCGGGCCAGTGCTCCTCATGAGTGTTGGTCCGAACTGGGCGGACTGCAGGGCCGCTCAGGGAAACCCGAGGTATCTGGTATTACCTGTAGGATGTCCCATCCGGTCGTGGCCTGAGACTAGATACGCGCGGCTACTGTCAGGGTGTCGGCACGCCGAGAGGTCTTGCTGGATTAGTTTTACCTTAGTCGGAATATCTTGAGCACGGGATTCCAAGAATACTTGGGTCTTCCCACCTTGGAGTTGCGACTCCGCAGATCGTGAGCTTGTGATGGGCTAAGTTGGGACACCCCTGCATGGTTTGATCTTTTGAAAGTCGTGCCCGCAGTTATGTGGCAGATGGGAATTTGTTAATATCCGGTTGTAGAAAACTTGACACCATGTTCAGAATACACTACCAGCATGAGTAACCGTGACGGTCATTTTCCGAAGGGGTTCGGGAAGTGAACACAATGGGGTTATGAATGACGTGCTTAGTTAGGATCACTTCGTGATCACTTTGTCGATCATTGGCACTTTATCTTCTCGCTCTAAACACGTAAGCTAGTGCTAGTGCTGATGCAACCTTCTTTTAAGCCTTTTCCACACCTAAGGCTTTGATAGTATTGCTACCCGGGAACGGGATTGTCGAGTCCTCCGTGGCTCACAGATTCTACACAACCACCAGATGTAGGTACCGATGAGAACTACACAGGTGATGGGATAGAGGTGTATTGGGAGTTCGATGAAGAGTGTGGGCGATACTACGTGTCTTATCCCGATGATCAGTAGTGGCTTCTACTAGGGGCGATTCAGACCTTGTGTGGCTTTATTTATGATATCTTTCATTTGGATCTTCGTCCGTAGTCAGACTGTGATGTTATTTGGATGACGAATATTTATGTAATGCATTGTGTGACGTGGCGAGTGTAAGCCAACTAATCTTTTGCAATTTCATTCCTCTTTTACATGAGCTGTGCAAAGATACCATTCTTGAGATCATTCCAGTATGATATTATGCCTTTAAGTCGTGCCTCGACACATGTGAGGTATAATCTCATACTGGGCATTACACACTAGCACCCACATCACATAAACCATGATAACAATGATCTCCTATGTTAACAGAAACAACAAGCATGCCAACAATAGGTCCATGTTTATCTTTAGTATTGGGTTTGGCAATACTAGCAGCTTCATCACAGAAATAAATAACATGCCCATCAACATTATCAGCCAAGAGATATTTAACCATAGGAATAATAGGTTCAACTTTGATTTGTTCAGGTGGCCTAGGTGCTCTAATATTACTTTTATTAACCACAGTTGAAGCTTTAGCATGATACTTTATTCTAACAGGAAAAGGTGGTTTCTCAATATAAGAAGTCGGAATAACATGATCAACATTATAAGTGATAATCTCTTCTTCAACTTTAATTGGTTCAACTAATTTAACTTCAATGGGAGGATGATATTTAAACCACTTCTCCTTCAACATGAGTAGCAAATGATTCACAGAAAGAAGCTACTATCTCACAGTCAAGTCCATATATAGTGCTAAATTCATGAAAAGCATCGGTATCCATAAAAGAGTTAACACAATCAAACTTAAGGCTTATACCTGACTCATTACCTTTGTCGAGATCCCAATATTCAGAGTTGCGTTTAATTCTTTCCAATAAACCCCATTTGATTCAATAGTCTTATTCATATAAGAGCCAACACGAGAAGTATCGAGCATGGTTCGGTTATTATGAGAAAGTCGAGCACAAATATTTTGAATAATAATTTTTAGTGAGAGATCATGATTGGGGCATGAATATAACGTTGACTTAAGCCTCCCCCAAGCTTGAGCGATACTTTATCCTTCACGAGGCCAAAAATTATATATATAATTCCGATCACGATGAACTAGATGCATAGGATAAAACTTATGATGAAATTCCAATTTCAATCGGTTGTAGTTCCATGATCCAATATCATCACATAGCCTATACCATGTCAAGGACTCTCCCTTCAAAGATAAAGAGAACCATTTCTTCTTGGAAAAATCCTCTAGAATACGTGCAAGCTTAAATAATCCACAAACTTCATCCACATAGATTAGGTGTAAATCGGGATGCAATGTTCCATCTCCTGCTAAGGATTAGCTAGTAGTTTCTCTACCATACCCAAAGGAATTTAGAAGTAAATATTTTCAGATGGTTTAGTGGGTTGAGGGGCAACTCTTTGTTCCTCTGCTCGGGGTGAAGATACCCCGAACAAACCTCTCAAAGGATTATGTTCCATAGTAACAAGTGACAATAAATTTCAGCACACTATATAAATGTTTCCTTACCAAATTCCACTTACCAAAGACGCTTCAATCCCCAGAAAAGGCGCCAAAAAAGAGTCTTGATGACCCAAAAGTGTAGGGGATCTATCGTAGTCCTTTCAATAAGTAAGAGTGTCGAACCCAATGAGGAGCAGAAGAAAATGACAAGCGGTTTTCAACAAGGTTTTCTCTGCAAGCACTGAAATTATCGATAACATATTTTTTTGTGATAGTATAATTCGTAACGGGTAACAAGTAACAAAAGTAAACAAGGTGCAGCAAGGTGGCCCAATACTTTTTGTAGCAAAGGACAAGCCTGGACATACTTTTATATAAAGCAAAGTGCTTCCGAGGACACATGGGAATTACCGTCAAGCTAGTTTTCATCATGATCATATTATTAGCGTTCGGTACTTTGATAATTTGATATGTGGGTGGACTGGTGCTTGGGTGCTGTCCTTCCTTGGACAAGCCTCCCACTTATGAATAACCACTCTCGCAAGCATCCACAACTACGAAAGAAGTATTAAGATAAATCTATCTATATCATGAAACATAGGGATCCAAATCATCCCCTTACGAAGCAACGCATAAACTATGGTTTAAGCTTCTGTCACTCTTGCAACCCGTCATCTACTTATTACTTCCCAATGCCTTCCCCTAGGCCCAAATAATGGTGAAGTGTCATGTAGTCGACGTTCACATAACACCACTAGAGGAAAGACAACATACATCTAATCAAAATATCGAACGAATACCAAATTCACATGATTACTTATAACAAGACTTCTCCCATGTCCTCAAGAAAAAAAGTAACTACTCACAAAGCATGTTCATGTTTATGATCAGAGGTGTATTGAATAGCATTAAGGATCTGGACATATGATCTTCCACCAAATAAACCAACTAGCATCAACTACAAGGAGTAATCAACACTACTAGCAACCCACATGTACCAATCTGAGGTTTTGAGACAAAGATCGGATACAAGAGATGAACTAGGTTTTGAGAGGAGATGGTGCTGTTGAATATGTTGATGAATATTGACCCCTCTTAATGAGAGGATCGTTGGTGATGACGATGGCTTCGATTTCCCCCTCCCGGAGGGAAGTATCCCCGACAGAACAACCCTGCGGGATCTCTAGATTGGTTTCGCCCAGGTTCCGCCTCGACATGGTGCCGCTTCATCCTGAAAACCTCCTTCTTATTTTTTCTAGGTCAAGACACGTTGATATAGCAGGAGATGGGAGTCAGAGGCCTGCCAGGGGGCCCACAAGGTAGGGCCCCCCAGGGGGTAGGGCGTGCCCCCACCCTTGTGGCTGGGTGGTGGCCCCCCTCTGGTGCTTCTTTTGCCCAATATTTTTTATATATTCCGAAAATATTCTGTGTGAAGTTTCAGGACTTTTGGAGTTGTGTAGAATAGGTATCTCAGATTTGCTCCTTTTCCAGTCCAGAATTCCAGCTGCCGGCATTCCCCCTCTTTATGTAAACCTTATAAAATAAGAGAGAAAAGGCATAAGTATTGTGATATAATGTGTAGTAACAGCCCATAATGCAATAAATATCAACATAAATGCATAATGCAAAATGGACGTATCAAACACTCTTGGAGAGTACTCGCTTTTCATTGGGGACAACTACCCCATTGTAAAGCAGATGCCACTTTCCGTGCATGACTCCCAAGGCCTACCGTTCATGAAGCATGGTTGTGTCTTCAGTGCGCATCACTGGATGAACGACATGCTGGAACATGCTATCCCTGATTTATGTCACTTCAGCTTGGATGAGTCTCCACCATGTGGAACTAGACTAGAACGTTGCGACAATGATTCCGTATCCCACCACTATGGATAGTGCCATCTATGAATAACACCCGGGACTGGAACCTTGAGGAGGACATGGAGCCCATCTATAATGTGTAAATGGAGTATATATGGTAAATTGTGAATGGTAGCGCTGTAAATATATGTAGAGTAGCCGTGCACAAATTTATCACATGAGTGGAGATGAACTTGTGTGGCATGTTGGCATTTTCCTTTAGAATTTATTACTAGTAATTGTGTTATGTGTACGTGCAACTTGTGTGGCTATTGTACGGGCTCCAACACGCTCTGTGAGAAAAAAAGGTGGCACAACTTTGGCTATAGGTGACGTGTCGCGATTGTTTGCTATAGTTGTAGTACTAGGACGACAACTCGTACTCCTATAAACCTTAGCGCTTGGCTCTTCGCCTCTTCGGGAGGTTCAACAATTTGTACTCCTATAAACCTTGCACTTGGCTCTTCGCCTCTTTAGGAGGTCTAACAATGATGATACTACAGTACAATATGCTTCCGGCAATCTGACACCGAATAACTGTTGCACGTCCACCGCGAGGGCGAGGGAGAGGGCGTTGTAGTCAAAACCCTCTCCTCATCATGCGAGCCACCGCGCGCATGGGCGAGGGAGAAGGCATAGGCGTACGTAGTAAGCAAGCTTCTCCTCGTCCTGTGAGCCACCGCGTGTAAGCAATCTTCTCTGATGTGGGGCTAACCCGGTCTAGGACGATCATTCACGATCGGAGGGGATTCCCGTGAAGAACACGGAAAACACAAGGGGGAAATACGAGGGTAACGAGAGGAAGCACTTAAATAAACAAGAAATGATCACACATGTGCTAGATCCAAACACACAGAGAGGTACATGATCAAAGGACAACAAAGGAAAGATAAAAGGTAGCTTGTTCATCCCCTTAGAAGGAGGTCTTGAAGGTCTTCCCGTGAGGGGTCTTGAATCCACTTGGGGGACCTTCTCCGTAGAGGCCATGGTCTCTCATGGAGGGGGTAACAAGTGGATGAGCACATCTCTATCTCACAAATGATCTAAACCAAGGCTAACCCTAGCTAGGAGGACGTGCAGGAGTATATATAGTCTAGGGCCACAAAGGGGGTAAGTGGGAGAGAGTTACAAGGCCAAAAGCCCGCCGCTGCACATAGGCAAGTACTGCATGTCCGATGGATGTCGGACGTCCGGAGGCTCGTGAAGGACCAGTCGTCCAATGCGCTTCGCAAGTCCGACATTTCTTCTTTGGTTAGGAGGTACCGGATATCCGGTCAACCTCGATTGTCTGATGACTGATTAGTGTCGGACATCCGGCATCTGGCGGTCGTCCGAGCGTTGTAGGGTGCCTGATTTGTAGTCGTTATGGTGGAAGGAATCTCCAAGCGTCGGACGTCCGAAGATCGACGGTCGTTCGGAGGTCGTAGGATGTCCGAGAGGTGTAGTTTTCTGGTAGCTCTTCTTCTTGTTCCTCGTGCTTGGTGTCCTCGTCGTCTTGTCCAATGCTCCTAGATATTCCATGGTCTTCCTCCTGGTTCCTGGTTGTGCATAGCACATATGTTTGAGGTAGTATCCATGTCTCACATGTGGAAAGTGGCAGTTCGAAGAGGAGCGTGTTAACCTTGTGTCCAATGGCGTATACTTGAGGTATCGTCTTATGTCTCCTTGGTTCATGGGGGGTGGTCGTAGTATACATGGGGATGATCGTAGGATGTTACGCATCACCTCCCCCCCTTGGGTAACATCCGACCTCGGATCGTAAACCTCATCACCATGGAAACGGTTGTCGTGGACGGACTTGTAGTTAATTGAAGACATGGCGCAATCCAAGTACTCCAAGATGTCTCCAGAGTGATAGACATGCAAAAAGAACAAACACAAACGACACTCGGAAATACAATGGTTAGCGCACAAAAGGTGTACATATAGTAAGCATGAGTTCGTCTGACAAGATTGTGCGTGGCAAGGCACAAGATGCTTATCAAAATGATGTAGAATGATATGTAATGCATTCATGAGGACAAATTCATTTGTTGTGCACACAAAGGTGTTGTGAATATGATCAATGCAACCATTTTGCAAAATGATGTCATAATGGGACGGTGTATCAAAAGCAAGAACATGGTAATTGATGCTCAATATGACTATGTGATCATGCAATTGATGGTGGGAAATTTGAGCATTATGTATGAATATGCCATCAAGAAAGATCACAAAAAAATTTCTAAGGAAATGCACAAGCTCATATATCATGGATGACATGGAAATAGATGCAACAAGACAAGCATAATGTGAGTAAATCCATGCATAGGGTGCAGACTTGTGGTGAGTATGATATGTCCGTCGAGCATGACATGCGGACAAACAATCAACAAATATGGAGGTGCTGGTGCAATGTGTCAAAGGAGTGTTGATGTACCAACGCTCAATGCCGTGGCATGAGTGGAGTTCCGAAGGTGCAACCAATAAGTCTGAGCGCTCCTCAATGTGAAGGTGCATAGAGTTCATCTCCAATGTTGCTCCTCCGTTCGCTACATGTATCATGTAGAGAACAAGAGGGGAAAACAATGAAAGCATGGCCCATCCAATAAGCATATTTGAGGATGGCTCAAAGGGAAGGAGTTCACCTTTATGAGGATGTCGAAAATGCTGGTGTCGCACATCATGTACGCCTTCACATGACCAAGTTGTCACATGACGGCACCGCTTTGTGAATGCTCCAAAATGAAATAACATGACAAACACTCGGAAAAACAACTGAGGTTAGCGGAAATGCAAAACCTATCATTCGAAGGGTGAGTTACCCAACAAGTGTCGTTGATGCGGAGCATCCTATGGACATCACCATGTCAAGAGTCTGCTTGGCAAGTGACACGGGCGACCTCTACTTCTCATACAAAAAGGTGAATCATCTCCTTTACACGTGTTCACTTGACCCCTTCGAGGATGGTATACTACTTGACACTCCTCTCGTGTGCATGCATAGGTATTGTCGGAGCTTCACGGATGATGAGGAGGAGTGCAAGCGCCAAGGATCACCTACACCATCCGCGAGGGAAGCTTGGAAGAGAAGACGAAAGAAGACGGAGCGGCTGAAGTTACAGCTGCCGGACATCCGGTGCCAGCCCAGACATCCGGCACCAGCCCGGACATCCGGCCTTCAGCCCGGACATCCGGCCTTCAGCCCGGAAATCCGGCGCCAGCAACAGAACCGCACCCGAGAGTTGGCCCTGCTAGCCCGGACATCCGGCCAACCGCCCCGGACATCCGGCATCTCATGAGAGCCCGGACATCCGGCCCCCAGCCGGACATCCGGCGCCTGCCTGCGCGCATGGACACGGCCCGAGGCCCATGTATTCCCCCATCTACTTACCCCTTCGTGTACTAGACTATATATACTCCTCCACCTCCACCATTTTAGGGTTAGCAATGATTTAGCTCATACGTGAGATAGAGCTTTGCTCATCCATCCCGGATCTACTCCACGAGAGAGACCGCGGCCCCTCTACGGAGAAGATCCACCTTGGATTCAAGACCCCTAAACGGGAAGATCCTTCACGGATTCAAGACCTCCTCTTGGAGATGAACTCTACCTTGTATCTTTCCCTTTGTTGTTCATGTATCTTGTGATCTTGTGTGTTTGATTGTCTAGTGGATGTGTGATTGGACTTGTTCTTGAGTGTTTCCCTCGTGATTCCCCTTTGTGTTCTTCGTGTTCATCGTGGGATCCCCTCCATTTCGTGAAAGATCGGCCACATAGGGTTCCACCCTACATCATATGGTATCATGAGCCACGGTTTCTCACGAATTTGGAGCCTCCCCACCGTTTTCTAGCTTTGTTTTGTTGTGTTCTTCCCCAAATTCGAAAATTCCCCACCAAAAATAGCCCCAAATTTTTTTGTGATCTGTTGGTTTGATGCGATTTTGTTGATTTTGATCCATGGATTTGCTTGGTTTCAAGTGGATCTAGCATTTCCCCAAGTTTCCCCATCTTTCCTCCACAAAATCCGTCAAATTTTGCCACCAAAACCATCCAATTCTGCCCCCAAACGAGTTTGGAAGTCCCGATTCAGATCTGGAATCGTCGGGCCGGACATCCAGGCCATCGGGCCGGACATCCGGGTCCCCGGCCGGACATCCGGCTCCTGGAGGGAAAAATCGCGCAAGTTTCTGGACATCAGGCCCCGGAAATCCGGGCTCCACCCCGGATGTCCGACCCCTGGAAATTCAGACTTTTCCGTTTCACCGTTTTGTCCATAACTAATTCATCCGAACTCCGATTTCGACGTTCTTGAGCTCGTTTTGAAGCTCTTGACATCCCCCATAAGACAAAAATACTAACATCATCATTTGACTCCATCATATTTTTGGGATTTTGGCATCTTTGCCTAGGGCTTCCACCATATCATCCGCATAACCACCACCGACTTCCGCAACCTAACCATTTTGTCCCCCATAGCATTTGTGGTTGCTTGAGTAGTGATTTGAGTCTCCTAAGGTGTTTAGGCTACTTAGGGACCATTGCTTCTTCATGAACCACCACCACCATTTCCGCATAGCCTAGTCCACCATACATAGCCAACCCAACTTAACCAAATTTTTGTTCGAGCTTGTTTGAGTTGTGGCTTGTGTCTCCTAAGGTGTTTCGGCTACTTAGGGACCGTGACTTCAACTCCGACATCGTGTATAGCCCATCATTCCACTTCCGCAACCACCACGGCATTGCCGCTACCACCATTTGATATTTGTCCTTGAGATTTTGAGTTGTGGTTTTTCCGTCTCCTAAGGTGTTTCGGCTAATTAGGAACGGGCCTACATCAAGAGCACCACCTCTCATCATCGACACGGACGGTAACTTCGACGACATCATTGTATATTCCCTTGCAATTGCATTGTTAACCCCTAGCCAATTTTTGCGTCCCCTACCTATCGAGACTAGCCATTTGAGTATTGCCGGCAACGTGACTTGTGCACATTAGTGATCATACTTCCCATATCATACATACCATATCACCGTGGTGCATATCTTGGTATCATCTCTTGTGACACAAGGTTGTCATCGCATATACTCAATTGCTATCTTGGTTCGTGAAGTTTTGCATGAGAAAAGAGCTCAAAAGAGAAAGAGCCAAACAAGCTTTTAAGCACAAAGAAAAAGATACGCAAAGAGCTTTTAAGCAAGAACCATAGCATCATACTACATTAAGATTGTCATACTCGATCATTTTGGATCATACCACCGGAATACCATACACATAGCATACTTGGGATAGAAGGCTCATACATTTTGCATCTTATAGGTTGTGCACAAGTGTCGTATCCGCCTATTGAGCAATCGTGCTAGCGTCTCTCTTGAGTTGTGCAACACGAGCGTTTTCCGTGGATTCCACATTTTGTGCTCATTCCTTGGTTGCACGACCCCATCTATCTATCCGTGTGTGTGTTTCCGTGTGCCACTCATTGCTATTGGTCTACTTGTTTCGCTTGCAAATTTGTGAATCTTTTTCAACATTATTGAGTCTTGCTAACATTTCGCTTCAAATTTTTGTGCCACTATCCTCACCGAGCTCCACCATAAGCTTTACTTGTGTAGGTGTGAGAAACCGACAAGAATTGGTACCAATTGTGCTATTTCCTTGTTCCACATTTGAGTGATCATTGATCCATCTTCAACATCGGTCAAGGTACATTTGGTATAGTTCTTCTCTTTCTCCCACTCATACTTGCTAGCGTCTTGTGATGGATAGGCAAGGCATTCCATCTCCGGTCTTCGACATCGACGGCGCGAACAAGGACATCCACGCGAAAACCATCGGACTACAACGAGAAATGCAAGAGTGCTTGGGCAACATCGCCATCGAACAACGACACTTCGAGACAAGGACAATGGCTTCCTTCGACGACATGTGCGACTCCTTCAACAAACAAATGGCGGAGCTCCGACACTTGGTGGTCGATTACAAGTCTTCTTCCCCTTCGTCATCCTCTCGGTGGCGACGTTCAAGTCACAAGTCTTCGGAGCGCAAACATGATGCAAGTGCAAGTCTTCCACGGCCACACCGCCATAGCGACAATCGACATCGTCATGAAGGGCAAGTCACCTCCAAGCATCATGTGCACGACGACGACGAACGACATCTACCAAGAGCTCAAGCACGACAACGGCATCATCATCATGAAGATGCTCGACAAGCGCATACCTACAAGTCCGAAGACGCTCTACTTCACGCCAAACCAAAGCTTCAAGAGCATAAGAGAAGACCGCGAGACAAGCACACCCAAGACGGAGCTACGGCTACAACCACCACTTCGGCATCTTCGCCAAGTGCTATCAAGGCATCTTCGCCTTCGGACGTACGGCATCTTCGCCTACTTCCCATGAGTTCGCCTACATCGACGTCTTCATCATCAAGGCGATCATCTGCGAGCGACGGCGACAAGACGATCGAGCATGGGCCATCCCCTTCGACCAAGGCGATGAGCATGAACCTCTTCGACACCATGAAGACGGCGCCCATATTGGACTACTACTCCGGGTCAAGCTACGCCAGTAAGCATGAGACCTTCTCTTTGACCTCGGAGGAGCGTCATGGTTTGCCACACCCTACGGCATTCATCTTTGGAGGCATTCTGGATGAGGAAGTTGAGCATGGAGACTATTGCACCTACACCTCGTCAACATCCATATATGAAAAGATGCCCCAATTCCCATGTGAGGAGAGCCACCACCACATGAGTGATACGAGTGACTCCACCATATGTGACCTTGAGAGCATTTCCCTTGAGAGGATGAGAGTGACCACTACTAGCCCCATACATTAGAGCATGCCACTTCTCCTATGTGAGGTTGAGAGCCATTTGAGTGACTCCACCAACCATACGAGTGAGAGCATCCACGAGGGAGCGAGTGAGCCACAACACTTTGTGAGTGAGGTAGTTGATAGGGCATGTGAGGCCACTATGATTTCTAACGACTTAACCTCTACTCCGAGTGTGCTTTCTTTGGTGCTAGGTCTCCTACAAGAGGACATGCCTACCCTCGACGAATCCGTCCCTCCAATGGACAACCCGATGGCCATGGTGGAAGAAGATGCACCACCCACATGGTTCCATCACGATGAAGATGAGTACGATTGGATCATGAACACCTCACCTACAACGCATGAGCGACGCTCCAAAGGTAAAATAGGTGAAGGTGATGCTCTTTTCCCACTAGTGGACTATATCACCAATGATTGCTTGCATGATGTTGATTCACTTATGACCATACTTCATGCTAGTGCAACTTCCTCGTGTCTTGACTTACCTATTTATGATGAATATGATGATGAGCATGTTGAGTTGCCTAGTTGTGATGCTATGCTCCATAGGATATCATGTGAAAATTCTTTTGGTCACATCATGTTTGATAATCCTTTGAGCTTGTCATATGCTATGAGTGAGATCTCCCATATTGCATCATTTCAATCTCAACATAGTACCTATACATGCCCCATTAAAGTGAATCCTATTTGGACTTGTGGCATAGATGACAAGATGATGGTCATTGTCTTTTGTTTTTCATGCGATGATATTGCCATGCTCCCTTTACATAATTGGCGCAATTCATCTACTATGCCATGCCATGAACACATTGTTCCAAATATGCTTTGCTTTGGATGTTGTCAATATTCTCCATGTGATGTTTCCATTGATGCTCTTGAGGAGACCCCCATAGTTTCCTCATACATACTAGGAGATCTTGATGCATTCCAATCTTTGCATAGTTCCCATAATTGTGTGCACCATATGCATTCCATGAATAACAATGCTCTACCTACTTGTCATGATGCATTACACAATTTGAGTCTCCATTATGCTACACATAACAACAAACCTCTCATGATGGATGACATGTTTCTATATCACGCATCTCATTTATTTGAGCATTGGCTATTTTGTGCTAACCAACACACGCACGTGCGCATCATGATGGATGATGTGTACATATACCACACACATACAATTTTTCCTTTGCCTTTGTCTTGTGTAGGTACTTTTGCAAACTCGTCAACCTCACAATCCCATGAGTTGACAAAACGAGCTCTTGAGAGCAACGACGATTTGGGATCCCGTGAATTGTCCCTACCACCATTCTCTTCGCGCAACCACTACGCGCATCTCTTTTACTTGGCTCTCACACGGCTATGGGCTATTTGCCACTTGTCACATTATGCCCATACTATCGTGTTCACTTTGCATGTTATGCCTCTTGCTATGACTTTGCCATGCAATTGTGACCCTTGCTTGCCTTTACACATGATTCACCATTATGCTACTTATATGTGTATTTGCATGCTTGGTGGAGATACTTGTAGCTACTACCATGATTGCTTTGTGCCCCATGCTATTGTTGATTCTTGTGTTGGGAGAGTCATGATACTCCATTGCTATTTACATAGGACTTCTTGCCACCACAATGATGAGACTTTGCCCATACCTTGCTTTCATACTTGTGATATGCCATGTGCATTATTCATGTCTCCTATTTGTACACATGCCATGATTGCCATGATTACTTCTAGTATGTTGCATCTTTGCACTACTAGCTTGCTTGACTTGATCACTATGCTTGCTTGCTATGTGGCATCACCCATGTTCCTCTCTTACTTGCTTTCTTGGGTTGATGACATATATGTTCATGCCACTCACATGATATATCTTGATCATTGTCACTTGTCTCCATTAGTTGCATCTCTCATCACTTGTATTGAGTGCAACAATGCTATGTTTGTTGATCTTGGAGACTTTGACACCCTTCTTGAGATGCATACTTGCTTGATTGAGCCTATTACACTTGGTTGTTCTCGCATCTTATGCCTACATACCATGCACCACACCCTTGTACTTTCTTATGATAAGAATGATGCAAGCACTTGTTGGGTATTTTCCCGCACGAATGCTAGGTTTCGCATTATGGCTAACCTCATTTGTTTTTCCGAGTGTTTGTCATGTCCTTTCATTTCGAAGGATTCACAAGGCAGTGCCATCACGTGGCATCTTGGGCATGTTAAGGCATGATGCGGAGCATCCTTCGTTCATCCCCATGTACACTACGACTACTACCCAAACCCCAAGTGGACACAAGGTGAACCCGTTCCTCGATGCTTCCCGTTTTCATTCATGCGAGACTTGGTTGCTACCTAATGCAAAGACACTACATGTGCTTAGGAACCGAGGAGATGACCAAGGAGATGCTCGAAGCATAGGACAAGTCCCCACATAAGCGGATCAAGAAGTGCCTAAAGTGGAGTCGTCGCAGAGCTACAGCGGCCGGACATCCGGCCGACCCCCGGACATCCGGCGCCTCGCGTCGAGCAGGACATCCGGCGCCAGCCCGGAAATCCGGCACCCATCACAGAAGCTGGACCATGCCAGCTCGGACATCCGGCCCCAGCGCCCGGACATCCGGCGTCTCGGGAAGGCCCGGACATCCGGCCCCCGCCCGGACATCCGGCCCCTGTCTGCGCACAGTGTATCGGGCCTGAGGCCCATGTATCCCTCTCCCACTTACCCCTTCGTGGACCTAGACTATGTATACTCCTCCCCCTCCTCCATTTGAGGGTTAGCAATGATTTAGCTCATACGTGAGATAGAGCTTTGCTCATCCATCCCGGATCTACTCCACGAGAGAGACCGCGGCCCCTCTACGGAGAAGATCCACCTTGGATTCAAGACCCCTAAACGGGAAGATCCTTCACGGATTCAAGACCTCCTCTTGGAGATGAACTCTACCTTGTATCTTTCCCTTTGTTGTTCATATATCTTGTGATCTTGTGTGTTTGATTGTCTAGTGGATGTGTGATTGGACTTGTTCTTGAGTGTTTCCCTCGTGATTCCCCTTTGTGTTCTTCGTGTTCATCGTGGGATCCCCTCCAATTCGTGAAAGATCAGCCACATAGGGTTCCACCCTACATCATATGGTATCATGAGCCACGGTTTCTCACGAATTTGGAGCCTCCCCACCGTTTTCTAGCTTTGTTTTGTTGTGTTCTTCCCCAAATTCGAAAATTTCCCACCAAAAATAGCCCCAAATTTTTTTGTGATCTGTTGGTTTGATGCGATTTTGTTGATTTTGATCCATGGATTTGCTTGGTTTCAAGTGGATCTAGCATTTCCCCAAGTTTCCCCATCTTTCCTCCACAAAATCCGTCAAATTTTGCCACCAAAACCATCCAATTCTGCCCCCAAACGAGTTTGGAAGTCCCGATTCAGATCTGGAATCGTCGGGCCGGACATCCGGGCCATAGGCCGGACATCCGGGCCATCGGGCCAGACATCCGGGTCCCCGGCCGGACATCCGGCTCCTGGAGGGCAAAATCGCGCAAGTTTCTGGACATCAGGCCCCGGAAATCCGGGCTCCACCCCAGATGTCCGACCCCTGGAAATTCAGACTTTTCCGTTTCACCGTTTTGTCCATAACTAATTCATCCGAACTCCGATTTTGACGTTCTTGAGCTCGTTTTGAAGCTATTGACATCCCCCATAACACAAAAATACTAACATCATCATTTGACTCCATCATATTTTTGGGATTTTGGCATCTTTGCCTAGGGCTTCCACCATATCATCCGCATAACCACCACCGACTTCCGCAACCTAACCATTTTGTCCCCCATAGCATTTGTGGTTGCTTGAGTAGTGATTTGAGTCTCCTAAGGTGTTTAGGCTACTTAGGGACCATTGCTTCTTCATCAACCACCACCATCATTTCCGCATAGCCTAGTCCACCATACATAGCCAACCCAACTTAACCAAATTTTTGTTCGAGCTTGTTTGAGTTGTGGCTTGTGTCTCCTAAGGTGTTTCAGCTACTTAGGGACCGTGACTTCAACTCCTACATCGTGTATAGCCCATCATTCCACTTCCGCAACCACCACGGCATTGCCGCTACCACCATTTGATATTTGTCCTTGAGATTTTGAGTTGTGGTTTTTCCGTTTCCTAAGGTGTTTCGGCTAATTAGGAACGAGCCTACATCAAGAGCACCACCTCTCATCATCGACACGGACGGTAACTTCGACGACATCATTGTATATTCCCTTGCAATTGCATTGTTAACCCCTAGCCCATTTTTGCGTCACCTACCTATCGAGACTAGCCATTTGAGTATTGCCGGCAACGTGACTTGTGCACATTAGTGATCATACTTCCCATATCATACATACCATATCACCATGGTGCATATCTTGGTATCATCTCTTGTGACACAAGGTTGTCATCGCATATACTCAATTGCTATCTTGGTTCGTGAAGTTTTGCATGAGAAAAGAGCTCAAAAGAGAAAGAGCCAGACAAGCTTTTAAGCACAAAGAAAAAGATACGCAAAGAGCTTTTAAGCAAGAACCATAGCATCATACTACATTAAGATTGTCATACTCGATCATTTTGGATCATACCACCGGAATACCATACACATAGCATACTTGGGATAGAAGGCTCATACATTTTGCATTTTATAGGTTGTGCACAAGTGTCGTATCCGCCTATTGAGCAATCGTGCTAGCGTCTCTCTTGAGTTGTGCAACACGAGCGTTTTCCGTGGATTCCACATTTTGTGCTCATTCCTTGGTTGCACGACCCCATCTATCTATCCGTGTGTGTGTTTCCGTGTGCCACTCATTGCTATTGGTCTACTTGTTTCGCTTGCAAATTTGTGAATCTTTTTCAAAATTATTGAGTCTTGCTAACATTTCGCTTCAAATTTTTGTGCCACTATCCTCACCGAGCTCCACCATAAGCTTTACTTGTGTAGGTGTGAGAAACCGACAAGAATTGGTACCAATTGTGCTATTTCCTTGTTCCACATTTGAGTGATCATTGATCCATCTTCAACATCGGTCAAGGTACATTTGGTATAGTTCTTCTCTTTCTCCCACTCATACTTGCTAGCGTATTGTGATGGATAGGCAAGGCATTTCATCTCCGGTCTTCGACATCGACGGTGCGAACAAGGACATCCACGTGAAAACCATCGGACTACAACAAGAAATGAAGAGTGCTTGGGCAACATCGCCATCGAACAACGACACTTCGAGACAAGGACAATGACTTCCTTCGACGACATGTGCGACTCCTTCAACAAACAAATGGCGGAGCTCCGACACTTGGTGGTCGATTACAAGTCTTCTTCCCCTTCGTCATCCTCTCGGCGGCGACGTTCAAGTCACAAGTCTTCGGAGCGCAAACATGATGCAAGTGCAAGTCTTCCACGGCCACACCGCCATGGCGACCATCGACATCGTCATGAAGGGCAAGTCACCTCCAAGCATCATGTGCACGACGACGACGAACGACATCTACCAAGAGCTCAAGCACGACAACGGCATCATCATCATGAAGATGCTCGACAAGCGCATACCTACAAGTCCGAAGACGCTCTACTTCTCGCCAAGCACAAGCTTCAAGAGCATAAGAGAAGACCGCGAGACAAGCACACCCAAGACGGAGCTACGGCTACAACCACCACTTCGGCATCTTCGCCAAGTGCTATCAAGGCATCTTCGCCTTCGGACTTACGGCATCTTCGCCTACTTCCCATGAGTTCGCCTACATCGACGTCTTCATCATCAAGGCGATCATCTGCGAGCGACGGCGACAAGACGGTCGAGCATGGGCCATCCCCTTCGACCAAGGCGACGAGCATGAACCTCTTCGACACCATGAAGACGGCGCCCATATTGGACTACTACTCCAGGTCAAGCTACGCCAGCAAGCATGAGACCTTCTCTTTGACCTCGGAGGAGCGTGATGGTTTGCCACACCCTACGGCATTCATATTTGGAGGCATTACGTATGAGGAAGTTGAGCATGGAGACTATTGCACCTACACCTCATCAACATCCACATATGAAGAGATGCCCCAATTCCCATGTGAGGAGAGCCACCACCACATGAGTGATACGAGTGACTCCACCATATGTGACCTTGAGAGCATTTCCCTTGAGAGGATGAGAGTGACCACTACTAGCCCCATACATGAGAGCATGCCACTTCTCCTATGTGAGGTTGAGAGCCATTTGAGTGACTCCACCAACCATACGAGTGAGAGCATCCACGAGGGAGCGAGTGAGCCACAACACTTTGTGAGTGAGGTAGTTGATAGGGCATGTGAGGCCACTATGATTTCTAACGACTTAACCTCTACTCCGAGTGTGCTTTCTTTGGTGCTAGGTCTCCTACAAGAGGACATGCCTACCCTCGACGAATTCGTCCCTCCAATGGACAACCCGATGGCCATGGTGGAAGAAGATGCACCACCCACATGGTTCCATCACGATGAAGATGAGTACGATTGGATCATGAACACCTCACCTGCAACGCATGAGCGACGCTCCAAAGGTAAAATAGGTGAAGGTGATGCTCTTGTCCCACTAGTGGACTATATCACCAATGATTGCTTGCATGATGTTGATTCACTTATGACCATACTTCATGCTAGTGCAACTTCCTCATGTCTTGACTTACCTATTTATGATGAATATGATGATGAGCATGTTGAGTTGCCTAGTTGTGATGCTATGCTCCATAGGATATCATGTGAAAATTCTTTTGGTCACATCATGTTTGATAATCCTTTGAGCTTGTCATATGCTATGAGTGAGATCTCCCATATTGCATCGTTTCAATCTCAACATAGTACCTATACATGCCGCATTAAAGTGAATCCTATTTGCACTTGTGGCATAGATGACAAGATGATGGTCATTGGAATGTGTTTCTCTTGCGATGATATTGCCATGCTTCCTTTACATGATTTGCGCAATTCATCTAATATACCATGCCATGATCACTTTGCTCCGGATATGCATTGTTTTGGATGTTATCAATATTCTCCATGCGATGTTTCCATTGATGATCTTGAGGAGACCCCCATAGTTTCCTCATACATTCTAGGAGATCTCGATGTATTCCATACTTTGCATAGTTCCCATAGTTGTGTGCACCATATGCATTCCATGAATAACAATGCTCTACCTACTTGTCATGATGCATTACACAATTTGAGTCTCCATTATGCTATACATAACAACAAACCTCTCATGATGGATGACATGTTTCTATATCACGCATCTCATTTATTTGAGCATTGGTTATTTTGTGCTAACCAACACATGCATGTGCGCATCATGATGGATGATGTTTACATATACCACGCACACACAATTTTCCTTTTGTCTTTGCTTTGTGTAGGTACTCATGAACATTTGTCAACCTCACAATCCCATGAGTTGACAAAACGAGCTCTTGAGAGCAACGATGACTTGGGATTCCGTGGAATCTCCTTACCACCATTCTCTTCGCGCAACCACTACGCGCATCTCTTTTACTTGGCTGTCACACGGCTATGGGTTATTTGCCACTTATCACATTATGCCCATACTATCGTGTTCACTTTTCATGTTATGCCTCTCGCTATGACTTTGCCATGCAATTGTGACCCTTGCTTGCCTTTACACATGATTCACCATTATGCTACTTATATGTGTATTTGCATGCTTGGTGGAGATACTTGTAGCTACTACCATGATTTCTTTGTGCCCCATGTTATTGTTGATTCTTGTGTTGGGAGAGTCATGATACTCCATTGCTATTTACATAGGACTTCTTGCCACCACAATGATGAGACTTTGCCCATACCTTGCTTTCATGCTTGTGATATGCCATGTGCATTATTCATGCCTCCTATTTGCACACATGCCATGATTGCCATGATTACTTCTAGTATGTTGCATCTTTGCACTACTAGCTTGCTTGACTTGATCACTATGCTTGCTTGCTATGTGGCATCACCCATGTTCCTCTCTTACTTGCTTTCTTGGGTTGATGACATATATGTTCATGCCACTCACATGATATATCTTGATCATTGTCACTTGTCTCCATTAGTTGCATCTCTCATCACTTGTATTGAGTGCAACAATGCTATGTTTGTTGATCTTGGAGACTTTGACACCCTTCTTGAGATGCATACTTGCTTGATTGAGCCTATTACACTTGGTTGTTCTCGCATCTTATGCCTACATACCATGCACCACACCCTTGTACTTTCTTATGATAAGAATGATGCAAGCACTTGTTGGGTATTTTCCCGCACGAATGCTAGGTTTCGCATTATGGCTAACCTCATTTGTTTTTCCGAGTGTTTGTCATGTCCTTTCATTTTGAAGGATTCACAAGGCAGTGCCATCACGTGGCATCTTGGGCATGTTAAGGCATACACGTTGCGCGACAACAACATCTTCGAGAACATACATAAGGTGCATTCCTTCTTTGTGAGCCATCCTCACATATGCATATTGGATATGCCATACTTTCATTGTTGTTTCCTTCTTGTTGTCTACATGATACATCTACGGGATGGAGGACCGACATTGAAGATGGACCCTTTGGATGCACCTTCGGACCTTCACTCATGCCACGACATCGAGCATTGGTATATCAAAACTCCTTTGGCACATTGCACCAAAACCTTCATATTTGTTGATTGTGTGCCCACATGCCATGCTCCATGGACATATCATACACATGACAAATTTGCATCTTATGCATGGATTGACTCACATTATGATTGCCTTGTTGCATCTTGTATTCCCATGTCATCCATGATAAATGAGCTTGTGCATTTCCTTAGCAAATTTGTTGTGATCTTTCTTGATGGCATATTCATACATCATCATCATATTGTCCTCCATCAATTGCATGATAACATACACATATTGAGCATCCATTGCCATGTTCATGCTCTTGATAAACAATCACACTATGACATCATTTTGCACAATGGTAGAAATTGTAGCTTTGTGCAACATGCCAATTACCCTACCTTTGTGTGCACAACAAATGAATTTGCTCACATGAATGCTTTCCATCTCATACTATATCATCTTGCTAAGCTTCATGTACCTTGTCACACAGACTCATTCTTACATGATGGACACTTTGTGTGCGCTAACCATTGTATTCCCAAGTGTACTTTGTGTTTGCTCATTTTGCATGTACCACATATCGGAGACACCTTGGAGTACTTGGATTGCGACATGCCCTCAACTTCGTCAAACTGCAAGTTCGTTCACGACTACCGTTTCCATGGTGATGAGGTTTTTGATCCGAGGTCAGATCTTTCCCAAGGGAGGGGAGATGATGCGGAGCATCCTTCGTTCATCCCCATGTACACTACGACTACTACCCAAACCCCAAGTGGACACAAGGTGAACCCGTTCCTCGATGCTTCCCCTTTTCATTCATGCGAGACTTGGTTGCTACCTAATGCAAAGACACTACATGTGCTTAGGAACCGAGGAGACGACCAAGGAGATGCTCGAAGCATAGGACAAGTCCCCACAGAAGCGGATCAAGAAGTGCCTCAAGTGGAGTCGTCGCAGAGCTACACCGGCCGGACATCCGGCCGACCCCCGGACATCCGGCGCCTCGCGTCGAGCCGGACATCCGGCGCCAGCCCGGAAATCCGGCGCCCATCACAGAAGCTGGACCATGCCAGCCCGGACATCCGGCCCCAGCGCCCGGACATCCGGCGTCTCGGGAAGGCCCGGACATCCGGCCCCCGCCCGGACATCCGGCCCCTGTCTGCGCACAGTGTATCGGGCCTGAGGCCCATGTATCCCTCTCCCACTTACCCCTTCGTGGACCTAGACTATATATACTCCTCCCCCTCCTCCATTTGAGGGTTAGCTTAGGTTTAGCTCATTTGAGACAGAGCTTTGCTCATCCACTAGTGGTTCATCTCCATGGGAGTGACTGCGGCCCCTCCACGGAGAAGATCCACACGGATTCAAGACCTCTGCGGAGAAGATCCTACGGGATACCAAGACCTCCTCACGGAGAAGACTATCACTACTTGTATCGTCCCTTGTTGATCATGGATCTTGTATCTCTTTCTGTCTCGAGGATCTAGCACATGTGTGACTTGTTCTTGTTAGTTTGAGTGATTCTCTCGTGTTTCCCCTCGTGTTTCCTCTCGTGTTCTTCGTGTTCATCATGGGATCCCCTCCATTTCGTGAAAGATTGGCCGTCTAGGGTTCCACCCTACATCATATGGTATCATGAGCCAAGGTTTCTCACGAATTTGGAGCCTCCCCACCATTTTCTAGCCTTGTTTTGTTGTGTTCTTCCCCAATTTCGAAAATTCCCCACCAAAAATAGCCCCAAAAATTTTTGTGATCTGTTGGTTAGATGATGTTTTGTTGATTTTGATCCGTGGATTTGCTTGGTTTCAAGTGGATCTAGCATTTCCCCAAGTTTCTCCATCTTTCCTCCACAAAATCTCTCAAATTTTGAGCCCCAAATCATCAATTTCCGCCCCCAATTCGAAAAGTTCGTCCCGATTCAGATCTGGAATCTTCGGGCCGGACATCCGGGCCACTGGCCGGACATCCGGGCCATCGGGCCGGACATCCGGTTCCTGGAGGTTTTTGGCATAGATGACAAGCCCATGGTTATTGGCATTTCTTTTTCTTGTGATGATATTGACATGCTTCCTTTGCATCATATCCATCATATGCCATGCCATGATTACCTAGCTTCCGACATGCATTGTTTTGGATGTTGTTACACTTCTCCAAATTATGCTTCCGATATTGCTTATGAGGAGACCCCCATAGTTTCCTCATACATTTTAGGAGATTATGACCCATCCCATCAATTGCATGATCCCCATGCTTGTTTGCACAATATGCTCCCCATGAATGAACATGCTATAGATGTGCCATATAATTGTATGCTCAATTTGCATCCACATCATGCTATACAGAATAACTATTCATTCATGATGGATGACATGTTCTTATACCATGCATCAAATTTGTTTGAGCGATGCGTATCTTGTGCTAACTCACACATGCACATACACATCATGATGGACGATGTGTACATTTACCACGCTCACTATTTCTTTGGTTTGTGTGTCTTTTGTGTAGGTCCCCATACTTACTCGTCAACCTCGCAAGAGCACGAGTTGACGAAACGAGCTCTAGAGAGCAACGACGACTTGGGAGTCCATGGATTATCCTTCCAACCGCTCCCTTCGCGCAAAGAGTTCGCGCATATCTTCTACATGGCACTCACATGGTTATGGGTTATTGTCCATTATATATCTTATGCCCCTCTTGCCATGTTCACATTGCATGATATGCTCATTTATATGCCTTTGCCATGCATTTGTGACCCATGCTTCGCATTACACCTGATGATTGATTCTCATACTTGTATGTGTATTTGCAAGCTTGGTGGAAATATTGCTTGTTATTGCCATGATTCCTTTGTACTCCATGCCTATTATGATGCTTTGATCTTGATTTGTGATCGTGCTTGCGATATGTCATGTGCATTGCCTATATCCACTATTGGCTCACATGACATGATTGCCATACCTTCTCCTAGTGTGTTGCATCTTCGCTCCACTAGTTTGCACAACTTGGTCACCATGCTTGCATATGTTGCATCACCGATGATTCATACTTGCTCCTTTCATGCGGTTGATGGCAACCATTGCCATGCTTTGCACATGATTGATATTGCTTGTTGCCATATGTCTCCACATGTTGCCTCTCTCATGCTACCATGTATTGAGCGCAACCATGATTTTAGTCTTGCCAATGAGACTGCCCCCATAGCATTCTCGCATTTATTTGGAGATTATGACATCATTCTTGTGAAGCATGCTTGTCTTACCTCCTTGCACCATATGCCTAGTGCCATGAATATAGCCATTGTTGCACCATATTATTCATGCACTTTTGCTTCCAATGGTTATGTGCAAGAGAAGAGAACCATCATGATGGATGATGTGTTTATCTACCATGCACATACGTTCTTTGTTTTGTTGCGTGCATGTGTAGGATACTTGGACTATGTGTCGACTTCCACTTCACGTGAGTTGACCATTCGAGCTCTTGAGAGCGAACCACCTTTGTTCACGACGCTTCTACATCGCACTTGCTTGTGCTTCGGCATTGTGAAGGACACACAAGGACAGACTTTCAAGGTGATATCCTTCTCTTTCAGGACACCCAAAACCATGAGCATGGATATTGTGGATCACACTACATGTGTTGTTTGCACCATGAGACTTATTTGTCATCTTGGAGCCCTTGATTGCACACATGTTAGAGATCTTGGTTCGACTTACCATTTACACATCTCCATGCATCATGATATATATGCCTTGTGTGTTGCATCCGACTTGTGGATTACTTGCTCCTATCATGTGCTTGGTTGCAACAATATCATCTCTTCAAATATGCCATGTCCCATTGCTTGTCACATGCTTCACTTGATTGCCTCACACATGTTGAAAAATTGCTCTTTCTATTGTGTTGAGTGCCACACGACTTTCACTTCACCCTATGCATGCTATGCTTGGATTGTCTTGCACTTAACTCATGAGTTTAGACACTTCATTTTATTCGGTGTTGTGAATGATTCCTATGCCTACCACAGACCTTTCATTGAGCGCTTTATGCATGCTTGCTACGACTTTGAGGTAGATGCTTACTCCCTTGTCACACATATGTGCATATCTACCTCACATTTACATGCTTGTTTCCATGATGACCTTGATTGTGCTCAATTGATGTGCTTAAATGCCATGCCACAACCCCTTGTCACACCCTATGCTATGCTTGATGACAACACTTGTTGGGTGAATCCCCTCTTGAATGCTTGGTTTTGCACTAACGCTAACCACATTTGTTTTTCCAAGTGTTTGTTGTCCTTGCTCCTTTTGAAGGAATCACTAGACGATGCGACATTAGAGAGTGCCCATTTCGAGCTTCAAGATGATGAGTGCTTGGTGATCGACCGCTTCGACATTGCGACGCCATCTCTTTCCCATGGTGATTTGGCTTTAGATCCGAGGTCGGATCTTTTCCAAGGGGGAGGGGATGATGCGGAGCATCCTAAGGACATCACCATGTTAAGAGTCCGTTTGGCAAGTGACACGTGCGACCTCTACTTCTCATACATAGAGGCGAATCATCTCCTTTACACGTGTTCACTTGACCCGTTCGAGGATGGTATACTACTTGACACTCCACTCGTGTGCATGCATAGGTATTGTCGGAGCTTCACAGATGACGACGAGGAGTGCAAGTGCCAAGGAACAACTACACCATCCACGAGGGAAGCTTGGAAGCGACGACGGAAGAAGACGGAGCTGTGGAAGCTACAGCAGCCGGACATCCGGGCCAAACGCCGGACGTCCGGCGCTTCGCCAAATCCCGGACATCCGGCCTTCGGCCCGGAAATCCGGACCCTCCTTCACAGAAGCTGGACCGAGCCAGCCCGGACATCCGGCCGTGACCCCGGACATCCGGCCCGCCCTGAAGCCCCGGACATCCGGCCGCCAACCCGGACGTCCGGCACCTGCGCGTGCCTAACCGGGCTTGAGGCCCATGTATCGCTTTCCCTTTGCCCCCACTTGCACTAGAACTATATATACTCCTCCACCTCCACCATTTTAGGGTTAGCAATGATTTAGCTCATATGTGAGATAGAGCTTTGCTCATCCATCCCGGATCTACTCCACGAGAGAGACCGCGGCCCCTCTATGGAGAAGATCCACCTTGGATTCAAGACCCCTAAACGGGAAGATCCTTCACGGATTCAAGACCTCCTCTTGGAGATGAACTCTACCTTGTATCTTTCCCTTTGTTGTTCATGTATCTTGTGATCTTGTGTGTTTAATTGTTTAGTGGATGTGTGATTGGACTTGTTCTTGAGTGTTTCCCTCGTGATTTCCCTTTGTGTTCTTCGTGTTCATCGTGGGATCCCCTCCATTTCGTGAAAGATCGGCCACATAGGGTTCCACCCTACATCATATGATATCATGAGCCACGGTTTCTCACGAATTTGGAGCCTCCCCACCATTTTCTAGCCTTGTTTTGTTGTGTTCATCCCCAATTTCGAAAATTCCCCACCAAAAATAGCCCCAATTTTTTTTGTGATCTGTTGGTTAGATGATGTTTTGTTGATTTTGATCCATGGATTTGCTTGGTTTCAAGTGGATCTAGAATTTCCCCAAGTTTTCCCATCTTTCCTCCACAAAATCTCTCAAATTTTGAGCCCCAAATCATCAATTTCCGCCCCAAATTCGAAAAGTTCGTCCCGATTCAGATCTGGAATCTTTGGGCCGGACATCCGGGCCACTGGCCGGACATCCGGGCCATCGGGCCGGACATCCGGCTCCTGGAGGGAAAAATCCCGCGCGGTTCTGGACATCAGGTCCCGGAAATCCGGGCTCCACCCCGGATGTCCGACCCCTAGGAATTCAGACTTTTCTGTTTCACCGTTTTGTCCATAACTAATTCATCCGAACTCCGATTTCGACGTTCTTAAGCTCGTTTTGAAGCTCTTGACATCCCCCATAACACAAAAATACCACCATCATCATTTGACTCCATCATATTTTGTGGATTTTGGCATCTTTCCCTAGGGCTTCCACCATATCATCTGCATAACCACCACCGACTTCCGCAACCTAACCATTTTGTCCCCCATAGCATTTGTGCTTGCTTGAGTAGTGATTTGAGTCTCCTAAGGTGTTTAGGCTACTTAGGGACCATTGCTTCTTCATCAACCACCACCACCACTTCCGCATACCCATTGCCCATTATACATAGCCAACCAAACTTAACCCAATTTTGTTCGAGCTTGTTTGAGTTGTGGCTTGTGTCTCCTAAGGTGTTTCGGCTACTTAGGGACCGTGACTTCAACTCCGACAACGTGTATAGCCCATCATACACTTCCACCACCATAACCCATTTTGACCGGGTTTCCACCAACAATTCCGCGACCACCACCACTTGTCCGCTACCACCATTTTACATTTGTCCTTGAGATTTTGAGTTGTGGTTTTTCCATTTCCTAAAGTGTTTCGGCTAATTAGGAACGGGTCTACATCAAGAACACCGCCTCTCATCATTGACTCGGACGGTAACCTTGACGACATCATTGTATATTCCCCTTGCAGTTACATTGTTAACCCCTAGCCCATTTTTGCGTCACTTGCCTATCGAGACTAGCCTTTGAGTATTGTCGGCAACGTTACTTGTGCACATTAGTGATCATCGATCCGCCCTTCCATTGCATACATACCATATTTTCTTGGTATCATCATATCATCCCTTGTGTCACAAGATTGTTCCCGCATATACACAATTGCTATCTTGGTTTGTGCATTTCGCATCGTGGCCATACAAAAAAAAGAGAAAGACAAAGAAGCTTGTAAGCAAGAGCCATAGCATCATACCACATTGCATATAAGATTGTCATATCCGATCATCTTGGATCATCTTGTGCTGAAAAGCACCGGAACATCATACACATAGCATGCTTGTGATAGGAAGTTGCTACATTTTGTCTCATATAGGTAGTGCACAAGTCGTATCCGCCTTTTGAGCAATCGGCTAGCGTCTCTCTAGTGTTGTGCGACAAGAGCATTTTCCGTGGATTCCACATTTTGTGCTCATTCCTTGGTTGCACGACCCCATCTATCTATCCGTGTGTGTGTGTGTTTCCGTGTGCCTCCCATATTGCTATTGGTCTACTTGTTTCACTTGCGAATTTTTGAATCTCTTTCAATTTTATTGACTCTTTCTAACATTTTGCATCAAATTTTTGTGCCACTATCCTCACCGAGCTACTCCATAAGCTTTACTTGATAGGTGTGAGTGAACAAGTCCGGTACCAATTCCACTATTCTTTCATTTCACATTGAGTGAAACGGGATACATCCTCAACACTCGGAAAAGGTAACTTGGTATTGTTTATCTCATCTCCTACTCACCTTTGCTCGAGTCTTGTGATGGATAGGCAAAGCATTTCTTCTACTTCGGTCTACACCAACAACGACAAGTTCAATGCCATGACGAACAACTTGTGCGCCAACATGAATGCTCAAATGGAGGAGCTCAAAGCCCTCATCAAGAGCCGCAAGAGGTCTTCCTCATCTTCGAGACGACGCTCAAGTGCACATCCTTCCGAGCTATCATCTTCGGCAAGATCTCATCGGCATCGACACCATCAACGACAAGAACATGAAGGTCTAGAGCTCAACTCCAACAATCTCTCAATGACTTCACCATGTACCTTGGCATCTTCGCCAAGCGACTTCAAGGCATCTTCGTCTTTGGACATACGACATCTTCGCCCACAAGCACCTCAAGCTTATGCTCAAGAGAAGCTCCCCAAGCTCAAGTCCGGGACTTCCACGAGCTACTACGACCTCGACAACGACCACGAGATTCCTTTCTAGGTGACTCAAGACCCCGAGGATTATCTCGAGTGGGAGCGCAAGATGGACGACTACCTCAAGCTACATCAAGTTCCCTACGAAGATCAAGTGAAGTGCACCACAAGAAACCTCCACGACTTCGCATCGACATGGTGGTTTCACACACCTTCGGAGGAGTATGACATGAGTTGGCCCAAGACGAAGAGAGCTTTGCGGCGAGAGTTCGTGCCTCCCACATACATGGAACAACTTCTACGCCAATTGGAGAACACCATACAAGGATCCAAGTCCATCGACAAGTACTTCAAGGAGATGAAGATTGCCTTGCGACGAGCCGGCGTGGACGACCCCATTTCGATGAAGCTCCACTTCATGATGGGATTGCACAACGACATCTACAAGACTATCTTCTTCGAGAACTACAAGTCCCTCGACGACAACTACATTGGTGCTCTCAAGGCGGAACAAGAACTTATGAAAGCCAAGGCTTCTCCACCGCAAGAAAACTTCTTGAAGACCAAGCTCCAAGACGACGAGCATGAGGATAGTACCACCATGATGTCCAAGCCCAACGAGCTCCAAGACGACGCTCCCAAGTTCGACTCCACCGCCATCCCTCTTTGTGGCATTGATGATGCCGAGTCTACTTCGACTCTTTTTCAAGACGGTGCGGCGACGAGTACGACTACGGAGCCATTCGAGGACCAAGCTTTGGAGGCGAACGACATGGTGACGAGCAAGGATGATGCTTCCATCTTAGGAGGCGAGAGTGATGATGTGCCATCTTCGGCCTTCATCCACGACGACGATGAGGAGATGGTTGAGCATGGGATTTTCCCTTCGACCACGGCGATGTATGATGACTTGAGTGACCTGTGCCACCATATTGAGAGTGAGAGCGAGTTCACCACTAGCCCCATATATGATGAGCTGCCCCAATTCCCATGTGAGGAGAGCCACAACCCCCACCACTTGAGTGAGATGAGTGACTCCATCATATGTGAGCTTGAGTGCACCTACGTTGAGGGAGTGAGTGAGCCACCACATAGAGAGAGTGAGATAGTTGATAGGTCATGTGAGGCCACTTTCAACACTAACGACTTGACCTCTACCTATATTGTGTCTTCTCATTCGGTGCTAGGTCCCACATTTGATGACGCGCCGATCCTCGATGACTTCGTCCTTCCTATGGACAAGACGATGGCCATGGTGGAATATGATGCACCCCCCACATGGTTCCATCAAGATGAAGACGATGACCACCTTTTGGTCTTTTCCACCTCACCTACACCACATGAGTGGAATGAGAAAGGTAACAAAGGTTAAGGTGATGCTCTCGTCCCACTAGTGGACTATGTTAACATTGATTGCTTGCATGATGTTGACCCACCTATTGCCATGCTTCATTCTAGTATGATTTCCCCATGCCATTATTTACCCATTTATGATGAGTTTGATGATTGTCATGTGGAGTCTATTAGTTGTGATGCCATGTTGCATAGGATTTCTTGTGATAATTCTCTCGGTCACATCATGTTTGACAATCCACTTGACTTGTCATATGCTATGCATGAGATCAACAATATGTCATATTTGCAATCTCATCGTAGTAACTATGCATATGCCATTAAAATAAATCCAATTTGCACTTATGGCATAGATGACAAGCCCATGGTTATTGGCATTTCTTTTTCTTGTGATGATATTGACATGCTTCCTTTGCATCATATCCATCATATGCCATGCCATGATTACCTAGCTTCCGACATGCATTGTTTTGGATGTTGTTACACTTCTCCAAATTATGCTTCCAATATTTCTTATGAGGAGACCCCCATAGTTTCCTCATACATTTTAGGAGATTTTGACCCATCCCATCCATTGCATGATCCCCATGCTTGTTTGCACAATATGCTCCCCATGAATGAACATGCTATAGATGTGCCATATAATTGTATGCTCAATTTGCATCCACATCATGCTATACACAATAACTATTCATTCATGATGGATGACATGTTATTATACCATGCATCAAATTTCTTTGAGCGATGCTTATCTTGTGCTAACTCATACGTGCACATACACATCATGATGGATGATGTGTACATTTACCACACGCACAATTTCTTTGGTTTGTGTCTCTTTTGTGTAGGTACCCATCCATACTCGTCAACTTCACAAACGCACGAGTTGACGAAAAGAGCTCTAGAGAGCAACGATGACTTGGGATATCGTAGATTGTCTTTCCCATCGCTCCTTTTGCGCAAACACTTCGCGCATTCCTTCTACACGGCACTCACATGGTTATGGGTTATTGTCCATTATATCTCTTATGCCCACCTTGCCATGTTCACTTTGCATGATATGCTCATTTATATGCCTTTGCCATGCATTTGTGACCCATGCTTTGCATTACACATGATGATTGATTCTCATACTTGTATGTGTATTTGCAAGCTTGGTGGAGATATCACTTGTTATTGCCATGATTCCTTTGCACACCATGCCTATTATGATGCTTTGATCTTGATATGTGCTCGTGTTTGTGATATGTCGTGTGCATTGCTTATGCCTACTATTGGCTCACATGACATGATTACTATGAACTCATCTAGTGTGTTGCATCTTCGCTCCACTAGTTTGCACGACATGATTGATATGCTTGCTTATGTTGCATCACCGATGATTCATACTTGCTCCTTTCATGCGGTTGATGTCAACCATTGCCATGCTTTGCACATGATTGATATTGCTTGTTGTCATATGTCTCTAGATGTTGCCTCTCTCATGCTATATGATTGTCCATGCATTGAGCGCAACCATGATTTTAGTCTTGCCAATGAGATTGCCCCCATAGCATTCTCGTATTTATTTGGAGATTTTGACATATTTATTGTGAAGCATGCTTGTCTTACCTCTTTGCACCATATGCCTAGTGCCATGAATATAGCCATTGTTGCATCATCTTATTCATGCACTTTTGCTCCTAATGGTTATGTGCAAGAGAAGAGAGCCATCATGATGGATGATGTGTTTATCTACCATGCGCATACATTCTTTGTTTTGTTGTGTGCATGTGTAGGATACTTGGACTTCGTGTCGACTTCCACTTCACGTGAGTTGACCATTCGAGCTCTTGAGAGCGAACCACCTTCTACCACGACGCTTCTACATCGCACTTGCTTGTGCTTCGGCATTGTGAAAGATGCACAAGGACACACTTTCGAGGTGATATCCTTCTCTTTCGAGAAACCACAATCCATGCGCATGAACATTGTGGATCATACTAGTTGTGTTGCTTGCACCATGACTCTTTGCACACATGCTAGAGATCTTTCTTCGACTTGCCATTGCCACATTGCCATGCTTCATGATATATATGCCTTGTGTGTTGCCTCCGACTTGTGGATTACTTGTCCCTATCCTATGCTTGGTTGCAACAATATCATCTCTTCACATATGCCATGTCCCATTGATTGTCACATGCTTCACTTGATTGCCTCACACATGTTGAAAAATTGCTCTTTCTATTGTGTTGAGTGCCACACGACTTTCACTACACCCTATGCACGTTATGCTTGGATTGTCTTGCACTTGACTCATGTGTGTAGACACTTCATTTTATTTGGTGTTGTGAATGATTCCTATGCCTACCATAGACCTTTCATTGAGCACTTTATGCATGCTTGCTACGACTTTGAGGTAGATGCTTATTCTCTTGTCACACATATGTGCATCTCTACCTCACATTTACATGCTTGTTTCCATGATGACCTTGATTGTGCTCAATTGATGTGCTTAAATGCCATGCCACAAACCTTTGTCACAGCCTATGCTATGCTTGATGACAACACTTGTTGGGTAAATCACCTCTTGAATGGTTTTGCACTAACGCTTACCACATTTGTTTTTCCAAGTGTTTGTTGTCTTTGCTCCTCTTGAAGGAATCACTAGACGGTGAGACATTGGAGAGTGCCCATGTTGAGCTTCAAGATGATGAGCACTTCGTGATCGTCCACATCTACACGATGACGCCACCTCTCTCCCATGGTGATTTGGTTTTCGATCCGAGGTCGGATCTTTCCCAAGGGGGAGGGGATGATGCGGAGCATCCTATGGACATCACCATGTCAAGAGTCTGCTTGGCAAGTGACACGGGCGACCTCTACTTCTCATACAAAAAGGTGAATCATCACCTTTACACGTGTTCACTTGACCCCTTCGAGGATGGTATACTACTTGACACTCCTCTCGTGTGCATGCATAGGTATTGTCGGAGCTTCACGGATGATGAGGAGGAGTGCAAGCGCCAAGGATCACCTACACCATCCGCGAGGGAAGCTTGGAAGAGAAGACGAAAGAAGACGGAGCGGCTGAAGTTACAGCTGCCGGACATCCGGCGCCAGCCCAGACATCCGGCACCAGCCCGGACATCCGGCCTTTAGCCCGGAAATCCGGCGCCAGCAACAGAACAGCACCCGAGACTTGGCCTTGCTAGCCCGGACATCCGGCCAACCGCCCCGGACATCCGGCATCTCATGAGAGCCCGGACATCCGGCACCCAGCCAGACAACCGGCGCCTGCCTGCGCGCATGGACACGGCCCGAGGCCCATGTATTCCCCCATCTACTTACCCCTTCGTGTACTAGACTATATATACTCCTCGACCTCCACCATTTTAGGGTTAGCAATGATTTAGCTCATACGTGAGATAGAGCTTTGCTCATCCATCCCGGATCTACTCCACGAGAGAGACCGCGGCCCCTCTACGGAGAAGATCCACCTTGGATTCAAGACCCCTAAACGGGAAGATCCTTCACGGATTCAAGACCTCCTCTTGGAGATGAACTCTACCCATGTATATTTCCCTTTGTTGTCCATGTATCTTGTGATCTTGTGTGTTTGATTGTCTAGTGGATGTGTGATTGGACTTGTTCTTGAGTGTTTCCCTCGTGATTCCCCTTTGTGTTCTTCGTGTTCATCGTGGGATCCCCTCCATTTCATGAAAGATCGGCCACATAGGGTTCCACCCTACATCAGTCGTCATCATTCTTATCATAAGAAAGGACAAGGGAATGTGGCATGGTATGTAAGCATATGATGCGAGAACAACCAAAGGCATTAGGCTCAAACAAACAAGCATGCACCACAAGTAAGGTGTCCAAGTCTCGAAGATCAATAATCGTAGTATGGTTGCATTCACTACAAGTGGATATGAGAGTTGCAAGTAATGGAGACAAGCGACAATGATCAAGATAAATCAAGTCATAGGCATGAACATATATGTCATGAACCTAATCAAATGAGAAAAGACGGATCATGGGTGATGTAACAAAGGAATCAATCATAGCAATCAAGCCTTGCAAGCTAGTAGTGCGAAGATGCAACGTACTAGAAGTATGGCAAGCATGTCATGTGTGAAAATAGTGGGCATAAATAATGTACATGACATATCACCAGCATGAAAGCAAGATATGAGCAATGTATCATCATAGTATTGGTAAGAAGTCGAATGAAAATAGCAATGGGACATCATGACTCTCCCAGCAGAAGAATCAACAATAGCATGGGGCATGTATAGAACATGGTAATAGCAACTATTATCTCCACGAAGCATGCAAATACACATAGTAGTAGTAGAATGGTGAATCATGGGTAAATGCAAGCAAGGGTCACAATTGCATGGCAAAGTCATAGCAAGAGGTGTATCATGCAAAGCGAACACGCGAAAATGGGCATAACTTAACAAATGGTAAATAGCCCAAGTAAAAAAGATGGGCATAGTCATTGCGCAAATGGAACGGTGATAATGATAATCCATGGGATCCCAAATCATCATTGCTCTCAAGATCTCGTTTCGTCAACTCTTGGGATTGAGAGGTTGACGAATATACATGAGTACCTACACAAAACAAAGACAAAGGGAAAATTGTGTGTGCGTGGTATATGTACACATCATCCATCATGATGCACACGTGTATTTGTTGGCTAGCACAAAATAGCCAATGCTTAAATAAATGAGATGTGTGATATAGAAACATGTCATCCATCATGAGAGGTTTGTTATTATAGCATAATGGAGACTCAAATTGTGTAATGCATCATGAGAAATATGTAGAGCGTTATTATTCATGGAATGCATATGGTGCACACAATCATGGGAATCATGCGAAGTATGGAATGCATCAAAATCTCCTAATATGTATGAGGAAACTATGGTGGTCTCCTCATGATCATGAGTGGAAACATCACATGGATAATATTTACTAACAAAGCATAATCAAAACAATTTGTTCATGGCATGGCATAGTAGATGAATTGCACAAATCATGTAAAGGAAGCATGGCAATATCATCGCATGAAAAACAAAAGCCAATGACCATCATCTCGTCATCTATGCCATAAGTGCAAATGGGATTTATTTTAATGGGACATGCATAGTTACTATGTTGAGATTGAAATGATGCAATAGGGGAGATATCCCTCATAGCATATGACAAGTTTAAAGGGTTGTCGAACATGATGTGACCAAAAGAATTTTCACATGATATCCTATGGAGCATAGCATCACAACTAGTCAACTCAACATGATCATCATCATATTCATCATAAATTGGCAAGTCATGACATGAGGAAGTCGCACTAGCATGATGCATGGCAATAGGTGTGTCAACATCATGCAACCAACCATTGGTAAGATAGTCCACTAGTGGGACAAGTGAAGTACCATCACCTATGTTACATTTGGAGCGTCACTCATGTGTTGTAGGTAAGGTTTTTAAGGCCAATTCATGGCCATCTTCATCTTGATGGAACCATGTGGGTGGTGCATCTTCTTCCATCATGGCCATCGGTTTTCCCATTGCAGGGATGGACTCGCCGAGGATTGGCGCATTATCATGTAGGAGATCTAACACCAAAGAATAAAACACACTTGGAGTAGAGGTTAAGTCATTAACAATCATAGTGGCCTCAAATGCCCTATCAACTTCCTCAATCACTAAGTGTTGTGGCTCACTCACTCCCTCTTGGATGCTCTCACTCGTATGATTGGTGGAGTCACTCAAATGGTTCTCAACCTCACATAGGATGTGTGGCATGCTCTCATGTGTGGGGCTAGTGGTGGTCATGCTCATCCTCTCATAATAAATGCACTCAATGTAACATATGGTGGAGTCACTCATATCACTCATGGCGGGGTGGCTGTCCTCACGTGGAAATTGGGGCATCTCGTTATATGTGGGTGTCGGAGAGATGTAGGTGCAAATGTCTCCGTGATCAACTCATTTCGCCGCCTTGGTTGAAGGGATAGTCCCATGCTCAACCTCCTCATCCATAATGCATCCAAATATGAATGCCCTAGGGTGTGGAAACTAATCACTCTCCTTCGAGATCAAAGAGAAGGTCTCATGTGCGCTTGCGTGGCTTGACTCGCAGTAGGATACATATAGGGGCGTCGTCTTCATGTTGTCGAAGAGGTTCGTTCTCATCGCCGTAGTCGAAGGGGATGGCCCTAACTTGACCGTCTTGTCGCCGTCTTCTTATAGAAGGCTCATATGATGTGGGGGCTTCCAAAGATGGAAGTGTCACCCTCGCTTGTAGGTGATCGCCTCGTTGTTGAAGATGTCGATGTAGGCAAACTCATGGGAAGTAGGCGAAGATGGCGTACATCAAAAGGCAAAGATGCCTTGATAACACTTGGCGAAAATGCCGAAGTGGTGGTTGTAGCCGTAGCTCCGCCATAGTGGTGCTCGTCTCGCGGTCTTCTCTTTTGCTCACAAAGTTTGCTCGTAGCTTGATGTAGAGCTTGTTGGGGCTTGTATGCTTGCGAGTGTCGATCATCTTCATGATGATGGTGTCATTGTCGTGCTTGAGATTGTAGTGGATGTCGTTCGTCGTCGTCGTGCACATGATCCTTGGAGGTGACTTTCCCTTCATGACGATGTTGATCACGAATGTGATGATGGTCACCATGGAGATGTGGACTTGGACGAATTGTGGTTGCATCGTTTGTGTGCTCCAAAGACTTGTGACTTGAGCATCGCCGCCATTGTAATGACCCGAGACCGATGCTCCAGAAGCCTTCCAGTTATTTCGTTGTTGCCGTGTTATTTATTTTTGCTTGTTGCATTTCATCATGGCATCATGTGCATTGCATCCGCATGTTTTCATAAAACTCATAGCCGTTTGAAGTTGCCGCTTCTTCCTCGTCTCTGTTGACCTTTTGCCAGGCCCTTTGTATTTTTTGACCTCTCTCAAACCCCCTCACGCATGCGTACGAAAACCTTTTCCGAACCCGAACCGGGTTGTCGTTACCGATGGGTCCGGATCATCCCCAAACATCCCTACAACATCTTTAGTTTCTTATTTGGTCTTCCTAGCCTATTTATTCTCGACCGTAGTTCACTTTCCCTATATATAGTCCACCTACATACCAAATCTATCTAGGCCTACCCTAACCCTAAGAGCAACTGCAATCGGGCAACCCATTTCGTCCGCTTACGTCCGTTTGGGTCGGCGTGGACAGAAAAGTCAGCCCAATGAGCCGACCCAAACGGACGCGTGTCCGCTTTTCGTCTGCCTGCCGACCCATTCCTGGCCCAATTTGAGCCAGATTTGCGTCGGTGTGGACACAAGATGGACACGCGTGAACTTGCTTTGTCATCTCGCCAGGCCCGCCATTTCCATCCCTTCCCTCCATTTCCGCCAAAAACTCTCCCACCTGCGCATGCTCCCACCCCAACCCGCCATGGACGGCGACCTCGATGCTGCCACCGGCCTCGCCTCCCTCGCCTCCTCCGTCACGATGACCGCCCCCGCCGGCAAAGGCAAGCCTCACGCCCCCTGCAAGACCGCCGCCGCGCCAAAGACGAAAAAGAAGCTGGCGCGCGAACATCGGGCAAGGGAGTCGGCCAAGAGGAAGGGACGGAGGCACGCGGTAGACGCGAGGGAGAAAGCAATCGAGGCGGCCGCCGTTGCCGCCGCCGCGCAACAGGATCTCACCAACGCCTGCGTCGCGGCAACAACGTGGGAGGCGCTCTATATGCTAGGGTTAAACCCTAGCTAGCACGGCTTCATCAACGCCGCCGTGGCCGCGGCAATCACCGGATCATCCGTGTTCCCTCGGATGGTGCTTCCCGACTGGCACCGCGTTTTGTCTTGCGCCCCGATGCCGGGCATCCACGTCTACCCGCAGGCCTCTCGCCTCTTAGGGGAGTGCTCGCTCGAGGTGAGCGTGGCAGCGCCTTCCATGCCCGCACCACCACCCATCGACCTCAACGCTACACTGGCGGCCTGTGGCTCATCAACCGGAGGCGCGAGGAAACACGTGTGGCAAATGCCAGCCGGCGTGCTGCCAGGCGCGCACAACCTATTCGCTGGAATGCCGCCTTCCGGTGATGACGACTACATGTAGAACATCATCTTCAAGGGTGGCACACCGGCCGCTGGCGGCGCTGCCGGGGCTGGCTATGATCCCGAGAAGACAAAGAGCCAGGACAGCTGAGGGGCGTTCACGCCGTTCACCTCTGATCAAGATCAGGCGGCCTTCATGCATGATTAGGTCGGCTTGGATTGGGACGGCCTCCCACTTGACCATGAGTTTACGGAGGATTACGGGCAAGAGGAAGAGGGCGATGTCGACATCGAAGGGGAACCTTTGTTCGAGGACGCGCTCGCCACCCAAGCCACCGGGGCGAAGCCAAAGCAGAAGAGCAAGCGGACCAAGGCATACATGGCGGCTGAGGACAAGCTTATTTGTGAGTGTTGGAGAGACATTGGGCAAGACCCCGCGAGTTTCATGAGCGTAAGAATGTCCTGCCATACCAAATAGTGAGCACGCGTGGGTAGGTGTCCATTTCGAAGCGTTGGAGCGTGATCCAAAAAGAGTGCAACAAGTTTTGTGCCACTCTTGAGAGCGTGAAGGCTCGCCCCGTGAGCGGCATCGGCATTCAAGACATGGTATGCTAGCAAGCCGACCTATGTTGTGTCATTCCGTTTATGTTTTCATGTTCATTTGTATACCATTGTCCAATATGATTGCATGAAATACATTTGTAGGCATTTCAAGCTTTGGAGGCATTCAAGGTCCAACGTGATGGAAAATGATTCAACCTCTTCCATTGCTTTAGGATCATCAAAGACAAGGAGAAGTTTTCAAAGTGCAATATGCCGCCCTCAAGTCGCATGGGGGGAAGCAAGCCATGGAGGAGGTTGGGGATGGTCAGAAGGCACGACCGTGGGGGAATACCAACTCCAAGAAGGAGGACAAGCGGGATGCGGCGTTGAACACCTTGATGGCAACCGTGGAGGGCATGATAACAAAGAAGGACTCAAGGGAGGAGGCGCGCCGGCGTTGCAAAGTGGAGCAAATAGACGCCTTCATGGAGATCCAAAGGAGGAGGCTTGAGATGGATGCCGAGAAGCAGGCTAAGATGCTTGAGCTAGAGATGGAGAAGCAAGCAAAGATGCTAGAGATTGCGGCCGCCAACGCCAAGACCATGGCGAAAGAGGTGGCTCTCACAAGCATGATGACCGGGATGGAGATCATGAAGGTGGATCTCAACACCGTGTCGCCAAGGAAGAGGCCATAGTTTGAGAAGAGGCAGGCCGACATGCTCAAGTTCGACGACGAGTGATCTATGGCGGCGAGCGCCATCCCTTTTTGTATGCTGGCAGGTGTGCTGGCATGACCACGGGGCCACGATGGCGTGCTCGAACTCAAGTCCCACCCTTTTTTATGTCCTGGCATGTGTGCCGGCCGCTGGCACGTGCGCCAACAAGAACTGTGTGGTGTTTGTTCTATGCCGGTGCTGGTATGGTGTCGGCATGATACATGGCCGCTGGCATGATCCATGGCCGCATGCCTTTTTTAAAAATTGCATGCGGACATGAAATGGGTCGGTCTAAGTTCTGTTTCCACCATTACTAGTGTTTCCTTGCTTTTCATAATAGAAAAGGATCAACTAAACTAAACCAGAGATTGTCGTAGAGATTGGCAGGACTAGGTATTATTCTGGGCGATGAAAAAGAAAAGAATACTAGACCTGTTGGACTCGCAAAGTAGGATCAGGCTTTTCCTACTAGAAACAGAGGAGAACCGCTAGCTTTTTGTGGCCATGGGAACCGGCTGGGACACCATCAAACCCCCTTTTATTCTAAAAAAAGGGATCGGCACTTCTCGTTGCGGGGACAAGGGTCATCTTGCGGAGATCTGCAGAAAAGAGGCGACCCGCTTTGTTTGTGGCGCCTTCGACCACTGCCAACCCAAATCTTAAACAGGGCGGATGCCGGGCGGGCGGTCGACCCAAACGGACAAAAAGCGGACGGAATCGCCCCCTTGTAGTTGCTCTAAAAATCCTCCTCCTGTCCAATCGCCGCCGCCACCACTCCTCTTGTCTTCCCCTTCCTCGGGATCCCTCCCGATCCAAAATCCCCAAAACAGCAGTCGCCTTGCTGCTGGCCTCCCCATCATGGCCACGACCTCCTCATTGCCTCGCCGAACCCCGCCATCTTCAGCCTCGTGTCGTCGAAGCCGCCGTCGCCGTGGTCTCCTCCTCATCGCCACCTTGACCTCACCGGGCAGAGGACCAACGACACCGTGCCATCGCCCCTGCCTCGTTCCTCCTTCTCCCTTCGTTGATGTCTCTCCGTCTAACATCTCTCTTTCTCTCTTTCTCAGGTGCATCCATGGCCGCCATCAACAGGAGCCATGGTTGTCGCCCTCTACAGAACCTCATCGTCGGAAGCTGCTCCTCACCGGACTCCGCCGTCCCCAGGATAGCACCTCCGGCCTCCCGTTTTCCTTCTCTTGTCCACGTCTTCTCCCCTACTCTAAAACTCACTTTTGCGTGTTTGAACAACAACCATGGGCAGCCCCAGGAGCTCCCTTATAGCCACCTGGATCTGGCTCCTCATCGGCGAACGTCGGCCTCGACCCGTTCATGTGCGCCTCGCCCCGCCAAGTCCCTCTGCCGCTCTTCTGCTTCACACCGCTGCTCTGCTCCGCGCCACTGCTCTGCTCCCTATCGAGCAGAGGACAAGCACTTTGACCCTGCCTCGCTCCCGTTGACCAGTGCCAAGGCCAAGTCGCTGTTGTCTACCAGCGAGGTCCAACCTCCCGCACCGCTCTAGGGGCCTGCCCGGCCTTCTCTCCACCGACGGGCCTCAACCAATGGTGAGCCACCCCCAGTCCTGCACCCTTGTGTCACTGTTGGCCTAGTACGATTCAGATTCAGCCGAGTGCTGTTTTTTACCTTCCTCCAAATTTCTCTATTACCCGGAAAATTGCCAGTTTACAGTTTAGTCCCTCTAGTTCATTCATTTAATAACTCCTAAACCATGCATCCATTTTAAACAAACTTTAAATGTAACATGCTTAGCATCTAGTTTCATAATATGCATCTTTCATCCATGTTAAAAGTTTAAACTTGTTGTTTGATTAAATTTGTATAATTCACATGCTAAAATGATTTATTTCATAACTGAATAACGTAACTTAGAATTAAATAAACTCTATATGTAAATAGGGTAGAAAACTGTATAGATTAACATGGTGCACTTTATTTCTCAGTGTGACAGTAATAGAATTATGTAATAGGAAGAACAGTACTAAAAAAGAAAATGCACATGGGGATTTTCCGGGATTGTTGTTTGTTGTTTTCGGCCTCATTTAAATTGCCTAGATAGGTAGTTTTGTTATGCTTCATCTCTTGCAATGTTAATGAACAATTAATTGACATTTAATATTGTCGTCTACATGAACGAGAGCGAACTAAATAATTGGATGTGGTGTTCCGTCAATATGCAACTCGTTACATATTGAACTCCACTTAATTTGTAGTATTTGTTTTTTGCACTTTGCCATGCCATGCATATTTAAACCAGACATGCATCATACTTGTTTGTGCATCATATGCCATGTTTATGCTTGCGTGTTTACCATGTTTTTTCGGTGTTGGTTCATATCTAGTTATGGTAATGTTGCAATTATGAGGATTCATTCGACTACGTCCTTCGTCTACTTCATGCACTCGGTCTTCTTCCTAGCGGGATCTCAGGCAAGATGACCGTCACCTTGGATCTTACTACTATCTTTGCTATGCTAGTTGTCGGATGTTATCGCTATGTCACGCTACCCACCACTTGTATATCAAGCCTCCAAATATGCCATGAAACAGGCTCTAACCTTTCCACCATCCCAACAAACCGTTGTTTGGCTATATTACCACTCTGCTCACCCCTCTTATAGCATTGCTAGGTGCAGTTGTAGGTTGTTCCATGTTGGAACATGGCTATCTTGGAATATCACAATATCTCTTACTTAATTAATGCACATATATATTTGGTAAAGGATGGAAGGCTTGGCCTTTTGCCTGATGTTTTGTTCCACTCTTGCCGCCATAGTTTTCGCTAAACTGGTGTTATGTTCCTTGATTTTGCATTCCTAACATGGTCGGGGTTTATGGGCCCCCCTTGACAGTTCACCCTGAATGAATCTCCTCTAGCAAGGACCAACTTTGATTTTACCATTTGCCTAATAACAACTAAAACTTGCATAGGGACTTTTCGGACCCCGGGGACTTAATTAACAACCCGGGCCAGTGCTTCTCATGAGTGTTGGTCGAAACTGGCAGCCCGCGGAGCTGCCACGGGGAAATCCGAGGATTTGGTTTTACACATAGCTTGACCTATCCGATCATGGCCTGAGACGAGATACACGTGGCTACTATCAAGGTGTCGGGAGGTCTTGCTAGACTTGTTTTACCATTGTCGAAATGTCTTGTGCATCGGGATTCCGAGTTTGATCGGGCTGTCCCCAAGATGGAGGTTTTACCTCTGCGGACCTTGAGAGTTTTTGATGGACTAAGTTGTGACACCCCTGTCGGGTTTAATCTTTCGAAAGCCATGCCCGCGGTTATGTGGCAGATTGGAAATTTATAATATCCAGTTGTAGAAAACTTTGATACAAGATCCGAAATAAAATACACCAACCGTGTGCATAACCGGGAGCGTCTCTTTTCAAGTGAGTTCGAAAAGAGAACACGGTCGGGTTATGTTTGACTCGTAAGTAGTTCAGGATCACTTATTGATCATTACTAGTTTGCAACCGTATGCGTAGCTTCTCATATTTCTCTTGAACTCGTAAGTTAGCCACCATACAAATGCTTAGTCGCTTGTTGCAACCTCACCACTTATCCATTCCATACCCATTAAGCTTTTCTACTCTTGATACCTATGGTAATGAGATTGTTGAGTCCTTGTGGCTCATAGATTACTACAACAACAGTTGCAGGTACAAGTATTGCGATGATCTGACGATAAAGTGATGCATGGTTGCTTTTGGAGTTCTTTTTCTGCTTCTTCTTCTTCTTCTTTGATCAAGGGATAGGCTCCGGGTCGGGAGCCCGGGATTAGTAGGTTGGATATTCTTCTTCTTTTTCATTTGATTTCATCCATAGTCGAATCATGTTCTTCTGTATGATTGATTGGTATGTATGGATGTATTCATGTATTCTAGTTGTAACTTGTGGCGAGTGTAAGACATTATCAGGTATTCTCATCTATTCAGTACATGGTATGTTGTAATGATATCCACCTTGCTAAGCGCTCGAAATGCGGTTGTGCCCCAATCACGAGTTCATCACGTGATCGGGATAGAATCACATCTTGGGTGCTACAACTTGGTACGAGAGCCTTACCGACCGCAGGAGCCCCCTCGATTGATCGAAATGTTACCGTTGTTGAGTGTAGAAAAAAACTATTTTGAGTCTAGTTATATATCGGATAGTCGGAATTCTTTTTACTCCTTATCCCCTTCGTCACTCTGGTGAGGATTCGTTACGTGGGTGTTTTGATTGTAGTACTCTCCCCCTTCAATTATTATTATTATTTATTTAGGATCACGCGGATATTGTTGGGATCAGTCTGATATCATTGTGAGGAGAATTCTGTCTTGGTGCCTCCCGATTTTATGGATGCGACCCGGGGAGTTGAGCTCCAAGGTGTTGTCGTCACAATGTCTATTGTTTCAGTTCCGAAATACCAGAGGTCGCCAACATCAAAAACACTTCTATACTCTTTGTGGTGAGAGTAGTTTGGCGCGACCCAGTATTGGGGAGAGCGATCAGATGTATTGCCGCAACTAGTATATCAGATGTTTTTCAAAGGTCTGGGGTACACGATTTCCGAGGTTTTATTGGTTATGTGTTGACGGATGGATACAGTTGGAATGTAGGATTTGTTAGTTGTGTGAGATATTTGAGCCTCCCTGTATCCCCATCGCAAGATTGCATAACTAGAAAGTTTCGTGAGTTCTTAGGTGGGAATTCAAGTAGTTACCTAGGATATCTTTCCGACAAATTCATGATATTAGGTTGGGGTCCAACATCTAGTGGTTCACTTGTCACTATCGATTTTACAGTGGTCTCATTGCGCCTTAAAGAGTCCTTGACTATGCCGATTCGGGGGCGCTTCGTTGTCATTCATGATGTCCGCTGTAACGTCGTACCCGGGGGCCTCATCACGTAAACTTTGGACGGAATCTCTATCATATGTTTGTTTCACCTTCTTTCGCATGCCTAATCCTTTGTTTTGTTTTGGTTGTGCTATTCGAGTTGCTTCG
The DNA here is from genome assembly GCA_902687465.1 of Secale cereale. Lineage (NCBI taxonomy): Eukaryota > Viridiplantae > Streptophyta > Magnoliopsida > Poales > Poaceae > Secale > Secale cereale. The sequence continues at coordinate 297,536,318 of LR738714.1, forward strand.
ATGTCAAGTGTTGATTCCATACCATTCCTAAGCGATGTTCTCATATTTCTATGGAAGTACTAATCCTTCTTGATCATCGAGATTTTCATGTCAATTTTTTCCCCAACCGGTGCACTTCTCTTCAAGTTATTCCATATGAGCGCCATTGAGAATCCTGATGATTTGTCTGTTTCATCCGTCCCAAGTTGCCTTCGTTTTTCCCACCATCGCACCCTTTTGTTCAAGGACTCAGATTTCTTAATCAAGTATCCATTTTATTGATGTAAAGTCTCTTCATTCTTTTTCCTTCAATTTTCTTATCCGATGATTTCTCGTGACGATGCTTAGGAACATCAAATTCTTCATTCTCCTTTCTCGTTTCTTCTCCGGTGGACTAAATTCAAACTTCGGTGTTGATCATATCTCTTTCAATTGTTTCACATGTTTTCCCATGTTGGAATTTCTTATCCAAGTCTCTCTTGTTGATTCAAATCTCTCTATTCATATCCGGAGTGTAGAAGGGATCCCAGAAGATTCGCATTTCCATTCTTAATCCGTTCAAGATATTTTGAGGTTGTTACCTCATTCAAGTAATTTAATTCAACAGGTGCAATCTCTATTTCAAGCAATCTTTTCGAACGATGTTTCTTTGAGTGGGCCCTAACCCACAGGTCTTTTTCCAGGATCTTACATGACTTTTCTATTTTCTCGGAGTTATTCTCAAATTCTTTTCAAAGTGTGATGTAAGAATGAATTTTCATCAGTCACATCCCTTCTCCGAGATAGTTTTCAAATTCTTGTCATCTTTGGTTCATCATTCCTATTCTCCATTGCTTTGGAGTGTCTCAACAATTTTGGTGGTGCCTCATCGTCATTCTCAGCTTTGAAGACCGAAGAAGAGTTTTCCTCTAAATTTTATCCTTCTCTTGAAGATTTGTGGTGCTAGCTTGATGCTATCCTCTTAATTTGTTTTGATCATGGGGAATTCTTTTCATACGCTTTCGAAGCATTTCAGGAGTATTTTTATTTGGATTCTATGGAGGCCATTTTTTCAGAAGAATGATTCATTCTCAATTTTATGCTCTCGCCCTCTCATTCTTACCGTGGGATCGGTCACGTATTCTCTAGTCAGCTCATGTTCTCTTCATCGTCTTATATCTAAATTCCCTCAAGAATCTTCATTCGCGTTCTAATTCTTTTCGGTGATCCCTTATCTTTTCTTCGTCCATTTTCAAATTCTTATGGTGGTTCGTTCAAGATTACTCTTCTTTTGTTATCATATCAATTCATTTGTTCTTTTCAAAATCCTACCGGTGGTGGTCCATTGAATTGTGCTATATCTCTCTCCAATCCTTTTCAAAAAGAATAAGTAGTATGCCAAATCCGTCGTTTGTCATCAATTTAAATTGATGAGGGATACACGTTACATAATTCTTATTCTTGTTCTTCCAAGTTATTCACATTTTTCTTTCCTGAGTTCCAAATTTTCTCAGTTATATCATCACGAAGCTCCATCTAAATCATTACAATGAATTCTTGTTCTTTTCAAATTGCAATTCTTTTCTATTATCCTTTGTATCTAAAGTTCTTATTGGAGGCTCTACATGATGGTTCATCAAAGATTTCTTTTGTTTTCGAAGTGTTCTTCAAGATTGTTGTTGGAGGAGCTCAAGTATTCTTTTCTTGTTTTTCGAAGCGCAATTCTTTCTACCTTATCTTTGGAGGTGGTGTTATGTCATCGTTGGTAATTTCTCTTTATGTTTCATGATTCACAAGTTGTCAGAATGAGATAATTTAAAAACATTGTTTTCTCCTCGTTCAGGAGTTGTTTCAACCCATCATGATTTTCTTCATCGGAGTATCTTGGTATAGATTACACCTAAAGCCTTCCATTAGGAGTGTTGCTATTTGTGGTGCTTATCACTGATCCAAGTTGTCTCTCGTCAATTTGGTGGAAGAAGTTTTTTTCATCTCTTTGGTGCTCTCAATCAAATCAATTGTTTCCGTTAGTGGCCGGTTGTCACCTCATAATTTTGAGATGTTTTCCATAAGCCCACAACAAGCTTATTCTTTTGTTGTTGATTTTTTCAACAACTACATTAAAACGTCTTCCTGGGAAGGCACCTTCAAGTTCATTCGTGGTAGAAGTTGTTGTTCTCCTATTCGTTCTTTTCATTCCACTCTTTCGTTTGTTTTGAAGGCATTGTGTTGTTGCTCTCATCAAGTTATCATTCCATCTTGTCAGGTCCATGTTTTATTCCTTCCATGTTCAACCGGAGTGTTGTCCAAATTCTATCAATCTTGCTCCTTGGATATCTCGTTATACCATTGCAGTTTCATATTCTTTTGTTTCATTAAGCTCTTGTTTCATGTCTTCCAACCTACAAGGTTCTCATAATGTTCCTTGTTCCTCTTTGCTAACAGAGTGTTTTCAATCTCGTTCATCTTCATTGTATTCGTTCTTTAAATTTGTTCAACCTCTCAAGGTTCGTGGTTTTACTTGTTGGTCGAAGAAGCAACTTTATTTTACCTCTTCCTTTTCTGCTTCTCTCCAGTGCCATCCCTAGATCTAGGGATGAGATCTCTAGTAAGTGGGGGAGAATCGTAACGACCCGAGACCGATGCTCCAGCAGCCTTCTACTTATTTCTTTGTTGCTGTGTGATTTACTTTTTCTTGTTGCATTTCATCATGGCATCATGTGCATTGCATCCACATGTTTTCTTAAAACTCGTATCCGTTTGAAGTTGCCACTTCTTCCTCGTCTTTGTTGACCTTTTGTCAGGCCCTTTTGTATTTTTCGACCTCTCTCAGAGCCCCTCATGCGTGCATCCGAAAACCTTTTCTGAACCCGAATCGGGCCGTCGTTACCGATGGGTCCGGATAATCCCCAAACATCCCTAAAACATCATCGATTTCTTATTTGGTCTCCCTAGCCTATTTATTCTCAACCATCCGATCTAATCAGAGGGTCTAACCGTAGTTCACTTTCCCTATATATAGTCTACCTATATACCAAATCTGTCTAAGCCTACCCTAACCATAAAAATCCTCCTCCTATCCAACCGCCGCAGCCGCCACTCCTCTTGTCCTCCCGTTCCTTGTGATCCCTCCCGATCCGAAATCCCCATACAGCCAGATCCATCCATCCACCGAAGCCAACAGCCTCTCGTGCTCCGCGACACATGTGCCTCCCCATCGCCTTGCTGCTAGCCTCCCCATCATGGCCGCGGCCGCCTCCTTGCCTCGTCAAACCCCGCCATCTTCAGCCTCGTGTCGTCCAAGCCGCCGTCACCGTGGTCTCCTCCTTGCCGCCACCTTGACCTCACCGGTCGGAAGACCAGCACCACCGTGCCATCGCCACTTCCCTGTTCCTCCTTCCCCCTTCGTTGCTCTCTCTCCCTCTCTTATCTCTCTTTCTCTCTCTCAGTGCATCCATGGCCACCGCCTACAGGAGCCATGGATGTCACCCTCTGCAGAACCTCATCGCCGGAAGCTGCTCCTCGCCGAAATCCGCCGCCCCCCAGGACAGCACCTTCGGCCTCCCCTTTTCCTTCTCTTGTCCGTTTCTTCTCCCCCTACTTTGAAACTCCCTTTTGCGTGTTTGAAAAATAGCCATGGACAGCCCCAGGAGCTCCCTCGCAGCCGCCCGGATCTGACGCCTCGTCGGAGAACGTCGCCCTCGACCCGTTCCTATGCGCGTCGCCTCGCCATGTCCCTCTACCGCTCCTCTGCTTCGCATCGCTGCTCTGCTCCCTATCAAGCAGAGGAATAGCGCCTCGACCCCGCCTCGCTCCCGTTGACCAGCGCCAAGGCCCAGTCGCTGCTGTCTCCCCGCGAGGCCCAACCTCCAACACTGCTCTAGGGGCCTGCCTGACCTCCTCCCACTAACGGGCCTCAACCCATGGTGAGCCACCCCCAATCCTACGCCCTTGTGTCGCTGTTGGCCTAGTACGATTCAGATTCAGCCCACTGCTATTTTTTTCCTTCCTGCGGATTTCTCTATTACCCATAAAACAGCAAGTTTACAATTTAGTCCCTCTAGTTCATGCATTTAATAACTCCTAAACCATGCATCCATTTTAAACTAACTTTATATGTAACATGCTTAGAATTTCATCCAGTTTCATAATATGCAACTTTCATCCATGTTAAAATGTTTAAACTTGTTGTTTGATTAAATTTGTGTAATTCACATGCTAAAATGATTTATTTCATAACTAAATAACCGTAACTCCAAATTAAATAAACTCTATATGTAAATGGGGTAGAAAAATGTATAGATTAACATGGTGCACTTTATTTCCCACTTTGACAACAATAGAATTATGTAATTGGATGGAAAATACTACTTAATTTGTAGTATTTGTTTGTTGCACTTTGCCATGCCATGCATCTCGAAACCGGACATGCATCATACTTGTTTCTGCATCATATGCCATGTTTATGCTTGCGTGTTTACCATGTTTTTTCGTTGTTGCTTCCTATCTAGTGCCGGTAAGGTTGTGATTGTGAGGATTCATTCGACTAAGTCTGTTCATCTACTTCATGGACTCGGTCTTATTCCTAGCGGGATCGCATGCAAGATAACCATCACCTAGGACCTCACTACTATCTTTGCTATGCTAGTTGTCTCGATGCTATCGCTATGTCATGCTACCCACCACTTGTTCATCAAGCCTCCCAATATGCCATGAAACAACCTCTAACCTTTCCACTATCCCAGCAAACCGTTGATTGGCTATGTTACCGCTCTGCTCAACCCCTCTTATAGCGTTGCTAGTTGAAGGTGCAGCTGCAGGTTGTTCCATGTTGGAACATGGATATCTTGGAATATCACAATATCTCTTATTTAATTAATGCACATATATACTTGGTAAAAGGTGGAAGGCTCGGCCTTTTGCCTGGTGTTTTGTTCCACTCTTTCCGCCATAGTTTCCGCTAAACCAGTGTTAGGTTCCTTGATTTTGCGTTCCTAACACGGTCAGGGTTTATGGCCCCCCCTTGACAGTTCGCTTTGAATAAAACTCATATAGCAAGGCCCAACTTTGGTTTTACCATTTGCCTAATAACAACTAAAACTTGCGTAGGGATTTTCTGGACCCGGAGGACTTAATTAGCAACTCGGGTTAGTGCTCCTCATAAGTGTTGGTTCAAACTAGGCAGCCTGCGAGGCCGCCACGGGGAAACCCGAGGATTTGGTTTTACCCGTAGATTGACCTATCTGATCGTGGCCTGAGGCGAGATACTCGTGGCTACTATCAGGGTGTCGGCATGTCGGGAAGTCTTGCTAGACTTGTTTTACCATTGTCGAAATATCTTGTGCATCGAGATTCTGAGTTTGATCGGGTTGTCCCCAAGATGGAGGCTTTACCTTTGCGGATCATGAGAGTTTGTGATGGACTAAGTTGGGACACCCCTGTAGAGTTTGATCTTTCGAAAGTTGTGCCCATAGTTATGTGGAAGACTGGAAATTTAAAATATCCGGTTGTAGAGAACTTGACACAAGATCCAAAATAAAATACACCAACCGTGTGCATAACGGTGGCCGTCTCTTTTCAAGTGATTACGAGAAGAGAAGACGATGGGGTTATGTTTGACTTGTAAGTAACTCAGGATCACTTATTGATCATTACTAGTTTGCGACCGTATGCGTAGTGATACGTCTCCAATGTATCTACAATTTTTGAATGTTCTGTGCTGTTATATTATCATTCTTGGATGTTTTACAATCATTTATAGTCCTTTTATATCAGTTTTTGGTACTAACCTATTGACATAGTGTCAAGTGCTAGTTGATATTTTCTGCATGTTTTTTACATTGCAAGAAATCAATATCAAACGGAGTCCAAACACCGTGAAACATTTTGGAGATAGTTTATGGTCCAGAAGACACCCAATGGGCCAGAGTTGCACTTGAGGAGAGCCCCGAAGGGGGCACAACCCACCAGGGCGCGCTAGGCCCCCCTAGCGCGCCCAGGTGGGTTCTGCCCACCTTAGTGGCCTCTCGCACCGCCTCTTTGCTCTATAAATACTCAGATATTCCAGAAACCCTAGAGGAGTCGACAAAATTTTATTCCAGCCGTTGCAAAGTCCATAACCACCAGATCCAATCTAGATACCATCCTGGAGGGGTTCACCATCTCCGTTGGTGCCTCTCCGATGATGCGCGAGTAGTTCCTTGTAGACCTACGGGTCCGTTGTTAGTAGCTAGATGGCTTCCTCTCTCTCTTTTGATTATCAGTACAATGGTCTCTTGGAGATCCATATGATGTAACTCTTTTGCGGTGTGTTTGTTGGAATCCGTTGAACTTTGAGTTTATGATCAAATTTATCTTTTTATATCCATGAAAGTTTTCGAGTCTTCTTTGATCTCTTATATGCATGATTTCTTATAGCCTCGTATTTCTTCTCCGATATTTGGGTTTTGTTTGGATAACTTGATATATTTATCTTGCAATGGGAAGAGGTGCTTTGTAGTGGATTCAATCTTACGGTGCTTGATCCCAGTGACAGAAAGGGAACCGACACATATGTATCATTGCTACTAAGGATAAAACAATGGGCTCTATTTCTACATAAATAGATCTTGTCTACATCATGTCATCGTTCATATTGCATTACTCTCCATGAACTTAATACACCAGATGCATGCGGGATAGCGGTCGATGTCTGGAGTAATAGTACTAGATGCAGGCAGGAGTCTTTCTACTAATCATTGCTTGGATATCATGATGATTATTTGAAGTTATATCAATTGCCAAACAGTAATCGTTTTCCCACCGTTTGCTATTTTCTCGAGACAAGCCACTAGTGAAATCTACGGCCGCCGGGTCTCTTTCTCATATTATTTGCCTTTGTGATCTATTTTCCTTTGCTTTCATTTTCAGATCTACTAAACCAAAAACCCAATAGCTTGCTGCAATTTATCTTATTTGGTGTTGGATCTATCAATATTTACAACTCTATCACATCTGTTACCCAAAAGGGATTGACAACCCCTTTTACACGTCGAGTTGCGAGTATTTGTTATTTGTGTGCAGGTGTTGTTTACGTTGAGTTGCTTGGTTTTCCTACTGGTTCGATAACCTTGGTCTCATCACTGAGGGAAGTACCTACCATTGCTATACTGCATCATCCCTTCCTCATTGGGGAAATACCGACGTAGTTCTAGCAGACATCAAAAGGAATTTCTGGCACCGTTGCCGTGGAGCATCTTCAACATATACCAGGTTCCTAATCACAAATCTCACCTCCTCGCAATTTACATTATTTGCCATTTACCTCTCATTTTCATCTCCCCCACATACAAACATTTGCTATTTTTATTCACCTTCTTTTTCGTTTGCCGTTTTTCGGTCGGATCTATTGCCCACTTGTGTTCTTGTTTACCCTTGCTCAAAAATGATGCAAGAGAACACTAAGTTGTGTGAGTTTTTCAACACCAACAACAATGATTTTATTGGCTCTCCGGTTGGTCCTCCCACCACTAGTGCGGAGACTTGTGATACTAATACTGCTTTGTTGAATCTTGTCATGAAAGATCAATTTTTCGACACTCTTAATGAGGATGCCGCGTCCCATCTTAATACCTTCGTGGAATTATGCGATATGCAAAAGAAAAAAGATGTGGGCAATGATGCTGCGAAATTGAAATTATTCCTATTTTCTTTGCGAGATCATGCAAAATTTTGGTTTTCTTCTTCACCTCACAATAGCATCGATTCTTGGAACAAATGCAAAGACGCATTTATCACAAAATATTTTCCGCCCGCAAAAATTATATCCCTTGGAACCCAGATCATGAATTTCAAGCAACTTGAACATGAGCATGTTGCACAATCTTGGGAAAGGATGAAAATGATGCTAAGGAATTGCCCAACTCATGGGTTAAATCTTTGGAAGATCATACAATTTTTTTATGCGGGGTTGCATTTTGTTTCTCAAAACCTTTTGGATTCTACCGCGGGTGGTACTTTTGTGGAAGTTACTTTGGATGAGGCCACCAAATTGCTTGATAATATTATGGCGAATTATTCGCAATGGCATACCGAAAGGGCGCCGACTAGCAAAAAAGTTAATTCGGTTGAGACTGATTCTTTGAATGAAAAAGTTGATGCTCTTATGAAAATGGTTGCTAGTAAAAGTGCTCCTATTGATCCAAATGATATGCCTTTGTCTACTTTGATTGAGAAAAATAGTGATGCTATAGATGTTTACTTTATCTCTAGAAATAATTTTAACAACAATGCTTATATAGGTAATTTTAATACTAGGCCGTTTCCTAGTAAGTCCTCTAATAATTATGGTAATTCCTATGGAAATCAATCTTACAATAATAATAGGAACACCTCTGATCTAGAGAATAATATTAAAGAATTTATCAATACTCAAAAAGTTTTCAATGCTTCCATAGAAGAAGAATTAAAAAAGATTGATGATATGTCTGGGAGTATTGATAGAATTTCTCATGATGTGGAAAATCTCAAGTTGAAAATTTTGTGCCTAAAGTTGAAGAATCAATTAAAGCTCTATATGTTTCTATGGATGAAAGTAAGAAAAGAACCGCCATGCTCACAACTAAACGAGAATTTTTAGAAAAGGCGTTTTCTAGTGATTGCTTTCATAAAAATGATGAAGACATTAAAATGATTGGTGTTTCTTCTATTGATTCTTTGTTTAGTAAAGTTCAACTTGATGATAAAGGGACTGGAGAAGAGTCAACTTTAGGTAGAAGGCATCCCAATATTTCGGAGATTGAAAATCTTGTTGAGAAAATTGATAAAAGTGGGTTCGGAGAGGTCAAGACTTTAACTAGTGATGTGCCCACTATCTTGGATTACAAATACTTTAACTATGATAGTTCTTCTTTGATTGATTGTATTTATTTGTTGCAAACCATGATTAATTCACCCATGCTTACGAACAAAATAAAGCTTTTACTAAACATATTGTCGATGCTATGATGAAAGCTTTAGATGATAAGTTGGAATTAGAAGTGTCAATTCCTAGAAAGTTGCATGATGAATGGGAACCTACTATCAAATTAAAAATTAAAAATTATGAGTGTTTTGCTTTGTGTGATTTGGGTGCTAGTGTTTCCACGATTCCGAAATCTCTTTGCGATGTTCTTGGTCTTATCAATATTGAAGAGTGCTCTCTTAATTTGCATTTGACGGATTCCACTATTAAAATCCTTTGGGAAGGATTAATGATGTTCTTATTCTTGCAAAAAACAACTATGTACCCATAGAATATATTGTTCTTGACATCGATTGCAATCCGTCTTGGCCTATTATACTTGGTAGAACTTTTTTGCGAACTATTGGTGCGGTGATTGATGTGAAAGAAGGGAAGATTAAATTCGAATTTCCCTTGAGAAAGGGAACGGAACACTTCCCTAGAACCAAGATCAAATTTCCTTATGAATCTATAATTAGGGCAACTTATGGAACATCCAACAAGGATGACGACACTTGAAATCTTGGTATCGTGCCTAGCTAAGGGCGTAAATTGATAGCGCTTGTTGGGAGGCAACCCAACTTGTATCTTTTTGCTTTTTTGATTTCCTTGATGTTTTCAATAAAATACCCTTTAATACCTCTGTTTAGATGTGTTTTTGTGGTTTGAATAAAGGTTTGTTCCAAGCAAAGCCTTAGGATCATGTTGGGTGTTTGTAGATTTGATTTTGCTAAAAAACTAAAACTTTTGCGCTAACGAGAAAAATTCACATTTTTAACAGAAGAGTGCTTTTTGGTTGATTCTTTTTGCAGAAGATCTGTAATGCCCCAGATGTAACACTTTCCCAATATGGCAATATATAAACTTTTGCTTCATCAATTCCATTTTGGGCTCTTCTTCATTTTGGGTTTCTTCGTTTTGTCATGTGCGTGTGTGCATTTCATCCATGTCATGTTGTCATATGCATTGCATTGCATTTGTGTTATCACTTGCACCCGGTCCCACTCGTCTCTTCCCGTTGTCCGTTTCGAGATTTGACGCTCTCACTCGTGCCCGTGGCCTCCCCGAGTCCGTCTTTAGTGTGTGGCCGTGTAGCGTTGCCGGAATGACGTGAGACTTGTCGTGCGATGTTGTTTTGGTACGTGCAGGCCGCCTGTCAAGTTTCGTCGCGTTTGGAGTTCGTTTGGTACTCCAACGGTTAACCTAGTGGGCTAAAAGAACATCTTCTTTGAGGCCCAAGACCCCCTCCACAACAGCCCACTAACCCAGCACAACCCTTCCCACCATCTCGGTCGTCGAATTGTGATCGGGTGGCCGAAAACCGCTCCCCATTTGGAGTCTCCTAGCTCCCTATGCCTATAAAAACGTCCACACCCCCATTTTCGCGTCCGAAATCCTAGTTCCACCTCCTCCACCGCCCCCGGACACGTCCGAACGGACCGGACGCGTCCGCCCGCCACCGCCCGTCCACTCAGGAGCCGCCACGTGTCACCGCCGGTCCGCGCCGCCGTCCCGGCCCGTTCCCGGCCCCCGCAGCCCGTTCGACCCCGCCACCCGCGCCCGGCTCCCTTCGCCGCCGGCGAGCCAGCGCCGGATCCGCCGCCGTCAGCCTCGCGCCGCCCCGCTCCATCGCCGTCGGCCTCGGCCCCGAGCTCCTCGCCGCCGGCCTCGACCACCATCGCCGCCGGCCTCGGCCCCGAGCACCTCCGCCGCCGCGCCTCCTTCTCCGACCCGCCGCCGCATCTGACCAGGCCTCGCCCGCCGACCCTCGTCGCCGCCCCGCCGGGCGCCCACCGTCGCCCGTCGTTCCGCCGGCCGCCACCGCGGAGGACAGCGCGCCGGATCCCGCCGATCCAACCGCCGCAAACCCTAGCGGGTTCGGTCGGATCCCCCATGCGACCCGATCCGCACAGTACGACCCGATCCACTTTCCTTGTTGTCTTTTTTTTAAAGTCATTTTAAACTTGCTATCTGATGGCATATTGTGATGGCTGTATCTTTTATTGTGCTTGTCCAAATTATGCATATGATATGTCAAAATGATCGTGGTGTTGTGTACTACGTTTTGTTCCATTGTGTCATGCTTGTTTGAGTCCATCTAGAGGTCCTACTCTCTGTTGCAAGAGTGCTACTTGTTATATACTGCTGCTACTTGTTATTTTCATGCCATGTTCGAGATGTGGTAACTTGGTGCATGTTTATCCAAATGAAGCAAATGAGATGTCAAAATGTTCATCATGAGATGCTTTACATGATGGTTGCTGTAGCATGCATGATAGGGTTCATATTGCCATGTTAATCTCTGTTGCAAAAGTGCATGTGGCTGTTAAGTTTTGTAACATGTTGTGAGATGCTGATTTGAAGAGCTTGTTGCTATTGATGCGTTTGTCCGCATGTCACATGTTAATATGTTTTAGAATCTTCATCATGTGGTCTTTGCTGTGGTGCAAACCATTTTCCATGATATGCTTTGAGGTGACTTAAAAAGGCTTGTAAACATGCCATGCCAATGTTACTGTTTTAACACTTTGTGGAAATTCTACTAAGTCTGGAATCTGTCTTAACCTGATGCTATGTTTGCTTGATGCCCTAGGCAAATCCATGTTAGTTTTGGGGTGGCCATTGATCATTCCTTGTTGTACATGTTGTTGTCTATCCATCCATGCCCTCACTTGCTCATATGGGTTGCTGTAGCTTATTTATTTCTTGCTCCGAAGTTGCTATAAAATATTACTGTCAGGTTTTTAACGTCATGATCAAAATGTTGTAGCTTGTTGCTATTGATCCATGCCTCCTATGGAGTTGCTCCAATGTAGTTGTTTGCTGTCGGATATGTCTACTTCATGTCCATGCTTCTTGTCACCATGTTTGAGTGATGTAGATTATATATTTCTTGCTCCAAAGTTGCTATGTGGCTGTTAATTTCAGCTTTGCATTGTTTCTTGTTTCGAGTGTATGTGTTGAACCGTTGCTCCGTTTTGAGCGTGCCCTATATGAAACTTGTGTGATTTTGCATGTAGAATCATAATATCATCTTGTTTAAATGTTTGGAGTATGTTTTCTTGATGTTTGGATGCATCTTGCATCGTTGCCATGCTTAACTTGTTTTGCTCATATCTTCTAGACCGTAGCTCCGAATTAAACAAACTTTATATGAAACTTGACTAGAATTTCATGTCGATCATCATGGTGCATGTTAAATTGATGTTTAACAACTTTAACTTAAGGTTTGTTCAGATCTGGACCAATTTCAATATATGCATATGAGGACTTACCGGATTCGCTATATGTGGATTTCGGCCTCATTTAAACTTGTTGTCTTGTGTTGGTCTTGTGTGCTTCATCCATTGACATGTATTGCATCATACATGCATCATACGTGCATCATGTTGATTGTGCATTGCACCTTGTTTGATTTCGTGCCTCGTTGTGTTCTTGTGTTGAGTAGAGGCGGAAGCCGAGACCGAGAACGAGAACGAGGTTACTACCGAGGTTGAGTACGAGGAGCCGTCTTACGATCCCATCGACGACTCGACAGGCAAGATGACCTGACCCAGATATCATTACTATCTTTGCCTATTGCTAGAAGTCTCGCTCTTTAGCTTATTGCCTCGATGCCCATGTTTGTTTGTGAGCCTCCTATTGTAACCATGAATCTGTCTAACCACCCAACCTAGCAAACCTTTGTTTGGATACGTAAGCTTCGCTCAGCCCCTCTTATAGCATTGCTAGTTGCAGGAGAAGATTTGAAGGTTCTTGCTTCATGTTGAAGTAATTGTTGGGATATCACACTATATAAACTCTTAAACTAAATCATCTATATATTGGTAATGGGTGGAAGGCTAAGCCTCTTGCTTGGTGATTTGTTCCACTCATGCCGCCCTAGGAACCGTATAAACTAGGGTTATGTTCCTTGATTATGTGTCCCTAACACGGTTGGGGTTTATGTTGGAGATATGCCCTAGAGGCAATAATAAAAGCATTATTATTATATCTCCTTGTTCATGATAATTGTCTGTTATTCATGCTTGAATTGTATTGTACGGAAACAACGATACATGTGTGAATACATAGACCACAATGAGTCCCTGGTAGGCCTATAGTTACCAGCTCGTTGATCAACAGATGGTCACGGTTTCCTGACCATGGACATGAGATGTCAGTGATAACGGGATTACATCATTAGGAGAATGACGTGATGGACAAGACCCAAACTTGAGCATAACACGAGATCGTATAGTTCGTAAAGCATAAGCTTTTCGGTGTCAAGTATTTATTCCTTAGACCATGAGGTTGTACAACTCCCGGATACCGTAGGAGTACTTTGCATGTGCCAACCGTCACAACGTAACTGGGTGGCTATAAAGGTACGCATCGGGTATCTCCGAAAGTGTCTGTTGAGTTGGTACGAACCGAGACTAGGATGTTGTCACTCCGTATGACGGAGAGGTACCTCTGGGCCCACTCGGTAAGACATCATCATAATGAGCTCAATGTGACTAAGTTGTTAGTCACGGGATGATGGATTACGGATCGAGTAAAGAGACTTGCCATGACGAGATTGAACAAGGTATCGGGAATACCGATGATCGAATCTCGGGCAAGTACCGTACCGATGGACAAAGGGAATAACATACGGGATTGAGTGAATCCTTGACACGGTGGTTCATCCGATGAAGATCATCGAGGAACACGTGGGAACCAACATGGGTATCCAGATCCCGCTGTTGGTTATTGACCGGAGAGTCGTCTCGGTCATGTCTACGTGTCTCCCGAACCCGTAGGGTCTACACACTTAAGGTTCGGTAACGCTAGGGTCGTAGAGATAAATGCACGTGGAAACCCGAAAGTTGTTCGGAGTCCCGGATGAGATCCCGGACGTCACGAGGAGTTCCGGAATGGTCCGGAGGTAAAGATTGATATATAGGAAGTCCAATTTCGGCCAACGGGTGATCTCCGGGGGTCACCGGGAGTGTCCCGGGACCACCGGAGGGGCCCCGGGGGTCCACCGGGTGGGGCCCCTAGGCCGCAAGGGGAAGTGTCCAGCCCCTATGGGCTGGCGCACCACTAGTGGCCCACCTCCCCATGCGCCTAGGGTTAAAACCCTAAGGGGAGGGGGGCCACCACTTGCCTTGGGGGGCAAGGACTCCCCCCTGGCCGCCGCCCCCCTGCAGATTGGATCTGCAGGGGCCCTGGCGCACCCCCCTGGCCCCTATATATATATGGGAGGGGAGAGGGCTGCCGCACCTTTGCCCTGGCGCCTCTCCCCCTCCCGTCACACCTCCATACTCCAACGCAGGGCGCCCGACGAAGCCCTGCTGCGATCTCCACTGCATCCGTCATCACGCCGTCGTGCTGCCGAATCTCTGACGACTTCTCCTCCCCCCTTGCTGGATCAAGAAGGAGGTGACGTTGCTGCACCGTACGTGTGTTGAACGCGGAGGTGCCGTCCGTTCGGCGCTAGATCATCGGTGACGAAGAACGCGAAGAGTACGACTACTTCATCCACGCTTCTTCGAAAGCTTCCGCACGCGATCTACATAACGGTATGTAGATGCACTCTTACTTGCTCGTTGCTAGATGTCTCCATAGTTGGATCTTGGTGAAAGCATAGAAAATTTTGAATTATGCTACGTTCCCCAACAGTGGCATCTGAGCTAGGTTTTATGCGTAGCATCTTGCACGAGTAGAACACAAACAGTTGTGGGCGTTTGGTTTTGTTCAACTTTCTTACCGTTACTAGTCAATCTTGATTCGGCGGTATTGTGGGATGAAGCGGCCCGGACCGACTTTACACGTACACTTACGTGAGACTGGTTCCACCGACAAACATGCACTAGATGCATAAGGTGGCTGGCGGGTGTCTGTCTCTCCTACTTTAGTCGGATCGGATTCGATGAAAAGGGTCCTTATGAAGGGTAAATAGAAGTTGACAAATCACGTTGTGGTTTTGGCGTAGGTAAGAAACGTTCTTGCTAGTAATCCTATAGAAGCCACGTAAAACTTGCAACAACAATTAGAGGACGTCTAACTTGTTTTTGCAGCATGTGTTTTGTGACGTGGTATGGCCAAGAACGAAGATGTGATGAATGATATATGTGATGTATGAGATTGATCATGTTTTTGTAATAGGGAATCACGACTTGCATGTCGATGAACTTGACAACCGTCAGGAGCCATAGGAGTTGTCTTTATTATTGTATGACCTGCGTGTCACTGAATAACGCCATGTAATTTCTTTACTTCATTGCTAAACGTTAGCTATAGTAGTAGAAGTAATAGTTGGCGTGACGACTTCTTCAAGACACGATGATGGAGATCATGATGATGAAGATCATGGTGTCGAGCCGGTGACAAGATGATCATGGTGCCCCGAAGATGGAGATCCAAGGAGCAAGATGATATTGGCCATATCATGTCACTTTAATTGATTGCATGTGATGTTTATCATGTTTATGCATCTTGTTTACTTAGAACGATGGTAGTAAATAAGATGATCTCTCACTAAAAATTTCAAGTATTGTGTTTCCCCTAACTATGCACCGTTGCTAAAGCTCGTTGCTCCGAAGCACCACGTGATGATCGGGTGTGATAGGTTCTAACGTTCGCATACAACGGGTGTAAGACAGATTTACACACGCGATACACTTAGGGTTCACTTGACGAGCCTAGCATGTACAGACATGGCCTCGGAACACGGAAGACCGAAAGGACGAACACGAGTCATATAGAAGATCCGATCAACATGAAGATGTTCACCATTGATGACTAGTCCGTCTCACGTGATGATCGGACACGGGCTAGTCGATTCGGATCGTGTATCACTTAGATGACTAGAGAGATGTCATTCTGAGTGGGAGTTCATTAAAATTTGATTAAGATGAACTTATTTATCATGAACTTAGTCTAAATTCTTTACAATATCTCTTGTAGATCAAATGGCCCACGCTCAGGTTTCCCTCAACTTCAACGCGTTCCTAGAGAAAACCAAGCTGAAAGACGATGGTAGCAACTATACGGATTGGGTCCGTAACCTGAGGATTATCCTCATAGCTGCCAATAGAACTTATGTCCTAGAAGCACCGCTAGGTGACGCTCCCGCCCCGGCAAACCAAGGCGTTATGAACGCTTGGCAGTCGCGTTGTGATGATTACTCCCTGGTTCAGTGCGGCATGCTTTGCAGTTTAGAATCGGGGCTCCAAAAATGTTTTGAGCACCACGGAGCATATGAGATGTTCGAAGAGCTGAAAATGGTTTTCCAAGCTCATGCCCGAGTCGAGAGATATGATGTCTCCGACGCATTCTACAGCTGTAAGATGGAGGAGAACAGTTCTGTCAGTGAGCACATCCTCAAGATTTCAGGATTGCACAACCGCTTGTCTCAGCTGGGAATGAATCTCCCAGATGAAGCGGTCATTGACAGAATCCTCCAGTCATTCCCACCAAGCTTCAAGAGCTTCGTGTTGAACTTCAATATGCAGGGGATGGAGAAGTCCATTCCCGAGGTGTATTCAATGCTGAAATCAGCGGAGGTAGACATCAAGAAAGAACATCAAGTGTTGATGGTCAATAAAACCACTAAGTTCAAGAAAGGCAAGGGTAAGAAGAACTTCAAGAAGGACGGCAAGGGAGTTGCCGCGCCCGGCAAGCCTGTTGCCGGGAAGAAGCCAAAGTATGGACCCAAGCCTGAGACAGAGTGCTTTTATTGCAAGGGAACGGGTCACTGGAAGCGGAACTGCCCCAAATACTTAGCAGACAAGAAGGCCGGCAACGTCAAAGATATATATGATATACATGTTATTGATGTGTACCTTACCAGCACTCGTAGTAGCTCCTGTGTATTTGATACCGGCGCAGTTGCTCACATTTGTAACTCAAAACAGGAGCTGCGGAATAAACGGAGACTGGCAAAGGATGAGGTGACGATGCGCTTCAGGAATGGTTCCAAGGTCGATGTGATCGCCGTCGGCACGCTACCTCTACATCTACCCTCGGGATTAGTTTTAAACCTCAATAATTGTTATTTAGTACCAGCTTTGAGCATGAACATTGTTTCTGGATCTCGTCTTATGCGAGATGGCTATTCTTTCAATTCAGAGAATAATGGTTGTTCTATTTATTTGAGAGATATGTTTTATGGTCATGCCCCGCTGGTCAATGGTTTATTTTTGATGAATCTCGAACGTAGTGATACACATATTCATAGTGTAGATGCCAAAAGATGTAAAGTTGATAATGATAGTCCCACATACTTGTGGCATTGCCGCCTTGGTCATATTGGTGTCAAACGTATGAAGAAGCTCCATTCAGATGGACTTCTAGAGTCTCTTGATTATGAATCATTTGACACGTGCGAACCATGCCTCTTGGGCAAGATGACCAAGACTCCGTTCTCCGGAACAATGGAGCGAGCAACCAACTTGTTGGAAATCATACATACCGATGTGTGCGGTCCAATGAGTGTTGAGGCTCGCGGAGGCTACCGTTATGTTCTCACCCTCACGGATGACTTGAGTAGATACGGGTATATCTATTTGATGAGACACAAGTCTGAGACCTTTGAAAAGTTCAAGGAATTTAGAATGAGGTTGAGAATCAACGTGACAGAAAAATAAAGTTCTTGCGATCGGATCGTGGGGGTGAATATTTAAGTCATGAATTTGGCACACACCTTAGGAGCTGTGGAATTGTTTCACAATTGACACCACCCGGAACACCTCAACGTAACGGTGTGTCGGAACGTCGAAATTGTACTCTGTTGGACATGGTGCGATCTATGATGTCCCTCACCGATTTACCGCTATCTTTTTGGGGTTATGCTTTAGAGACTACCGCATTCACTTTAAATAGGGCTCCGTCGAAATCCGTTGAGACGACTCCGTATGAACTTTGGTTTGGCAAGAAACCGAAGCTGTCGTTTCTGAAAGTTTGGGGTTGCGATGCTTATGTCAAGAAACTTCAACCTGAAAAGCTCGAACCCAAATCGGAAAAATGCGTCTTCATAGGATACCCAAAGGAAACAATTGGGTACACCTTCTACCACAGATCCGAAGGCAAAGTCTTTGTTGCCAAGAATGGATGCTTTCTGGAGAAAGAGTTTCTCTCGAAAGAAGTGAGTGGGAGGAAAGTAGAACTTGATGAGGTGACAGTCACCCCTCCTGGACCGGAAAGTAGCGCAGCGCAGGAAACTGTTCCTGAGGTGCCTGCACCGACAAGGGAGGAAGTTGATGATGATGATCATGAAGAAACAGATCAAGTTACTACTGAACTTCGAAGGTCCACAAGGGCACGTTCCGCACCAGAGTGGTACGGCAACCCTGTCCTGGAAATCATGTTGTTAGACAACGATGAACCTTCGAACTATGAAGAAGCGATGGCGGGCCCAGATTCCAATAAATGGCTTGGAGCCATGAAATCCGAGATAGAATCCATGTATGAAAACAAAGTATGGGCTTTGGTGGACTTGCCTGATGATAGGCACAGCATAGAAAACAAATGGATATTTAAGAAGAAGACAGACGCGGATGGTAATGTGACCATCTATAAGGCTCGGCTTGTCGCTAAGGGTTATCGACAAGTTCAAGGGATTGACTACGATGAGACTTTCTCTCCCGTAGCGATGCTGAAGTCAGTCAGAATCATGTTAGCTATTGCCGCATTCTATGATTATGAGATATGGCAAATGGACGTCAAAACAACATTCCTTAACGGCTTCCTCAAGGAAGAGTTGTATATGATGCAACCGGAAGGTTTTGTCGATCCAGAGAACGCTAACAAGGTATGCAAGCTCCAGCGCTCGATTTACGGGCTGGTGCAAGCATCTCGGAGTTGGAATATTCGCCTTGATGAAGTGATCAAAGCGTTTGGCTTTATACAGACTTATGGAGAAGCATGTATTTACAAGAAAGTGAGTGGGAGCTCTGTGGCATTTCTCATATTATATGTGGATGACATATTGCTGATGGGAAATGATATAGAATTCTTGGAAAATGTAAAGGCCTACTTGAATAAAAGTTTTTCAATGAAGGACCTTGGAGAAGCTGCTTACATATTAGGCATCAAAATCTATAGAGATAGACCGAGACGCCTCATTGGTCTTTCACAAAGTACACACCTTGACAAAATATTGAAGAAGTTCAATATGGATTAGTCAAAGAAAGGATTCTTGCCTGTTTTGCAAGGTATGAGATTGAGCAAGGCTCAGTCGCCGACCACGGCAGAAGATAGAGAAAAGATGAGTGTCATTCCCTATGCCTCGGCCATAGGTTCTATCATGTATGCCATGCTGTGTACCAGACCTGATGTGAACCTTGCCATAAGTTTGGTAGGGAGGTACCAAAGTGATCCCGGTACGGAACACTGGACAGCGGTCAAGAACATCATGAAGTACCTGAAAAGGACTAAGGATATGTTTCTCGTTTATGGAGGTGACGAAGAGCTCGTCGTAAAGGGTTACGTCGATGCTAGTTTCGACACACATCTGGATGACTCTAAGTCACAAACCGGATACGTGTATATTTTGAATGGAGGGGCAGTCAGCTGGTGCAGTTGCAAACAGAGTGTGGTGGCAGCGTCTACATGTGAAGCGGAGTACATAGCTGCTTCTGAAGCAGCGCAGGAAGGAGTCTGGATGAAGGAGTTCATCACCGAGCTAGGAGTCATTCCAAGCACGTCAAGCCTGATGACTCTCTTCTGTGACAACACTGGTGCTATTGCCATTACCAAGGAGCCCAGGTTTCACAAGAAGACCAAGCACATCAAGCGCCGTTTCAACTCCATCCGGAATTATGTTCAGGATGGAGACATAGATATTTGTAAAGTGCATACGGATCTGAATGTCACAGACCCGTTGACTAAACCTCTTTCACGAGCAAAACATGATCAACACCAGAACTCTATGGGTGTTCGATTCATCACAATGGAACTAGATTATTGACTCTAGTGCAAGTGGGAGTGTAATGCCCAGGATGGGACTATACCTCCTACGTGTCGAGGCACGACTTAAAGGTATATGCCCATCCTAGAATGATCTCAAGTTCGGTATCTTTGCACGACTCATGTAAAAGAGGGATTAAATTGTAAAAGGAGATAGTTGGCTTACACTCGCCACTTCACACAATACATTTCATAAGCAATACATCATTCAAAACATCACAACCCGACTACGTGTGAAGATCCAAAGAAAGATACCAAACAACATAAAGCCACAGGTCAGGATCGAATCCTAGTAGAAGAACCACTACTGATCGTCGAAACGTCACAAGCATACGGCCAAACTCTTCATCAAACTCCCGGTGAAGTACTTGAACCAGCTCCTGCATCAAACTCGGCTGAACCTGCATCTGGTGTGGTGAAGTAACTGTGAGCCACAGATGACTCAGCAATCCTATAACCATGGGTATCAAGACTAGCAAAGCTTTATGGGTAGGAAGAGGTAAAGTGGTGAGGTTGCAGCAGCGGCTAAGCAATATATGGTGACTAACTTACGAGTACCAGAATAAGATGAGCATCTACGCAAACGGTCGCAAAAGGTGATCGCTAAAGATCCTAACTACATACGTTCAAACATAACCCCACCGTGTTCTCTTCTCAAAGTGAAAAGAGACAGTCACGGTTACTCACACAGTTGTGTGTTTTACTTCGGATCATCTGTCAAGTTTTCTACAACCGGACATTAACAAATTCCAATCTGCCACATAACCGCGGGCACGACTTTCGAAAGATCATAACCCTGCAGGGGTGTTCCAACTTAGCCCATCACAAGCTCTCACGATTAGCTGAAGCGATAAATATAATATCATCACTCCTTATCTTAGGGAAAATCCGATCAGGCTCGGTATCCCGGTAGCACAAGTCATTTCGACAATGGTAAAACAAGTCCAGCAAGACCTCCCGGCGTGCCGACACCCTGATGGTAGCCGCGCGCATCTCGTCTCAGGCCACGTCCGGATGAGCGCTACGTACAGATACCGAAGACCCCAGCGAACTGGGTAGTATCCGCAAGTGACTCTTGTTTGGGACCAACACCATCAGCACTGGCCCCCCTGCTATGTAGAATTAAGAATCCTCGGGGACGCGACCCCCTATGCAAATTTAATTATTTAATTAAGTTGTTATTATGAGGCAAATTAAAACCAATGTTGGGCCTTGCTGGAGGAGTTTTATTCAAAGTCGAACTGTCAAGGGGTCCCCATTTCACCCATCGTGTAAGGAACGCAAAATCAAGGAACATAATGCCGGTTTATCGGCGCCTAAGGTGGCATGAGTGGAACAAAACACCGAGCAAAAGGCCAAGCCTTCCACCCATGCCAGTATATAGGTGTGTTAATAATACTTATAGATATTTTGATATAACCAACAACAAGTTCCCTCCTGGAACGAACTTCATCTTCACCTGCAACTAACAACGCTATAAGAGGGGCTGAGCAAGCGGGTAACATAGCCAAACAGTGGTTTTGCTAGGAAGGTGTCAAGGTTAGAGGTTTCATGGCAACAAGGAGAGGTTGACATAAAAGATGGGTAGCGCGACATGTAACGATAGCATCGAGACAACTAAGCATGGCAATGGTAGTAAAAGTATCCAAGGGTATGATCATCTTGCCTGGAATTCCGCAAGGGAGAAGAACGGATCCATGAAGTAGACGGAGCAACAGTCAAGCGAATCCTCACAACTCCGGAACGAAACCGAAGCTATCAAGAGAAGCAACCGGAAAGAAAGAAACAGCATGGTAAACACACAAGCATAAACATGGCATACGATGCACATCCAAGTATGATGCATGTCCGGTTTAAATATGCATGGCATGGCAAAGTGCCCAAACAACACTACAAGTTAAGTGGAGCTCAATATGCAACGAGTTGCATATTGACGAAACACCCCATTTAATAATTTAATTAACTCTCGTTATTTACAAGACAAGATTAAATGTTTTTAACATGGCAAGAGGTGAAGCATAAAGAAACTACACTATTTAGGCATTTTAAATGAGGCCGGAAAAATAACAACAACATATCCGGAAAATCCCCATGAGCATGTTTAGTAATTATAAGCAACAACGATTCACATATTATTATGTTGTTAATGATGCGGATGACATGATCAAGTTTATGCAAGTTTAATTTAAAGGTTAACATAAGAGATAAGAAGCATTTGTCACCGTGGTGGAATGAAAAGGGTGCCACGGCAACGATCCGAAAATGATGCACGGCAACATCTCGGTTCCGGTAACTCGGTGAGAGTCCGGAGCAAAAGGAAGATGATGTGAGCAAGTTGAACGAGATGAAAGTGGGTCGATCCCGTCACCGGGTTCCCACGGGTCGGCGACGAGGCAACCGAGGAACATGACAAAAGATGAAACGGCACAACGGGCACGGAGCACACAAGGGAGACATTTCATACAACCACAACAAGCATTCCACGGGTCATCCACGGGGTCGTCTCGGTATACCTTCGAAGCGTGCGTTTCGGGGCGGTTCGAGACGTAGTGGAAGAAGTCGTTCACGGCCATCGGTAGGGGTACTCGTTCCGTAGTGGGAAGTAGTGGTACACGGGGCGACGGTAGACGTTCACGTTCGTAGTTGTACTCGTCCTCGTAGCCGTTCGGTCGTCGTGGTACTTGCGGCGTCGTGGTACTTGGCATCGGTAGATGTACTTGACGGTCCGGTCTCGGTTCTTGTAACGAAGAGGTACATGAGGTAGTCGGTCCGATCCCGGTGTAGTTGTACACGTCGTCGACGAAATTGTCATAGGGGGTACTTGACATATCGGAGGGGTACTTGGTCGGGTCGCCGTGTACTCGTTCATGTAGTCGTACGCGGAGCTCGTAGATGTACGGGTCCAAAATTAGGTAGCTTGTTGTTACATGGTTACTTGAGATAACAATATCAGCAACAACAAAACACAGCACGGTTACGGTCACGGTCACGGCAACAAGGAGAAACCGGAGCGGACGAGCTCGAAGCGGAGCTGGACGAAGTGGCGACCGCGGGATCCGGCCGGCGGCGAAGGTCGCGGCCGCTGCAGCCTTGCGAACAGCGGCGGCTGCTGGCTTGGACGGCTGAAGGAGGACGGGGCGCGCTCGCGGTGCATGAGGGCGAGGCAGAGGTGCTGAAGGCGCACGGAGGCGGGGCCTCGACCTCGCGCTGCGGGGCTCGGCCAGGGGGCTCTGTCCTGGCTCCTGGCGGAGCGGAGGAGTTCGACCTCGCGGCCAGCTCGCGGGCGCGCGGAGGAGGGAGCCGAGGGGACCTGGAGGGAGCGGCTCCACGTCGAGGCGAGGGGAACCAGGCGAGGTGGCCCTGGAGGGCGCGCTCAGGGCGCTGTGGTGCTCGCGCCTTGGGGATGGAGGGGGGCCTCGGGGCGGCCTCGCGGAAGAAGGGAGCGGGGCGCGGGGCGCTGCCGCTTGGAGAGGAGGGCCGCCACGCGGGGCTGGAGGCGAGGGTGAGCGGCGCCGACACTGGAGGTGAGGCCTAGAGGCGAGGCAAGGGAGATCGGGAAGAAGGGGGCGACGCGAGGGGAGAGGATGAGGCTCGAGGGAAGAGGGAATCAGCGGGATCGAGAAGAGGGACGAGGGGTGGCGGCGTGCGGGAGAGTCGAGGGGAGAGATGAGAGGAGCCCAGCTCGAGGCTAGGGTTAGCGGGAGCTCGACCTGGAGTCGGGCCTTGGGCCGGCTGGAGAGGTGGCTGGCCTATGGGCCAAGAGGCTGCTGGCCTGGGCCTTAGGGAGGCCTAGAGGCCAGGGAAGGCAGGCTGGTAGTGAAAAAAAATGAATAGATAAAACTGAAATAGAAAAGGGAAAAAAATAGAAAGGGAGGTTAGGGGTGGAATCTGGGCAAAAGGTCAATTTCCCCGGGCTCACAAAAAAGTCAGGAATTTAAATAAAATAGAAGGAGGGTTTTTGAGGATCCTCGAAACAACGGAAAGAATTATTCCCCGGGCTCACAAAGTCATGGGGAAATATTGCAAGTGTGTTACGGTGAATTCCAACAAATGGAATATTATTATATAGCTCCCTAATAATATTGAGAGGCTTTATATGTTATAAAGAGAAGTCACCTTCCCTCGATTTAAATGGACCGAAGGTCCACACAATTTATTAGGTTGAGATGCAAAATAAAAAATGACATGATGGCATGATGACATGATGCAATGCAAAATAAATAACACAAGCACAAATGCAACACACGAAGAACCCGGAACGTCTGGAATCTTCTGGAATCTTCTGGGACGTCGGTCTTCGGGCATCACAGGGAGACTGTTGAAGATATGCCCTAGAGGCAATAATAAAAGCATTATTATTATATCTCCTTGTTCATGATAATTGTCTGTTATTCATGATTGAATTGTATTGTACGGAAACAACGATACATGTGTGAATACATAGACCACAATGAGTCCCTGGTAGGCCTCTAGTTACCAGCTCGTTGATCAACAGATGGTCACGGTTTCCTGACCATGGACATGAGATGTCAGTGATAACGGGATCACATCATTAGGAGAATGATGTGATGGACAAGACCCAAACTTGAGCATAACACGAGATCGTATAGTTCGTAATGCATAAGCTTTTCGGTGTCAAGTATTTATTCCTTAGACCATGAGGTTGTACAACTCCCGGATACCGTAGGAGTACTTTGGGTGTGCCAACCGTCACAACGTAACTGGGTGGCTATAAAGGTACGCATCGGGTATCTCCGAAAGTGTCTGTTGAGTTGGTACGAACCGAGATTGGGATGTTGTCACTCCGTATGACGGAGAGGTACCTCTGGGCCCACTCGGTAAGACATCATCATAATGAGCTCAATGTGACTAAGTAGTTAGTCTCGGGATGATGGATTACAGATCGAGTAAAGAGACTTGCCATGACGAGATTGAACAAGGTATCGGGAATACCGACGATCGAATCTCGGGCAAGTACCGTACCGATGGACAAAGGGAATAACATACGGGATTGAGTGAATCCTTGACACGGTGGTTCATCCGATGAAGATCATCGAGGAACACGTGGGAACCAACATGGGTATCCAGATCCCGCTGTTGGTTATTGACCGGAGAGTCGTCTCGGTCATGTCTACGTGTCTCCCGAACCCGTAGGGTCTACACACTTAAGGTTCGGTAACGCTAGGGTCGTAGAGATAAATGCACGTGGAAACCCAAAAGTTGTTCGGAGTCCCGGATGAGATCCCGGACGTCACGAGGAGTTCCGGAATGGTCCGGAGGTAAAGATTGATATATAGGAAGTCCAGTTTCGGCCAACGGGCGATCTCCGGGGCTCACCGGGAGTGTCCCGGGACCACCGGAGGGGCCCCGGGGGTCCATCGGGTGGGGCCACCCATCCCGGTGGGGCCCCTAGGCCGCAAGGGGAAGTGTCCAGCCCCTCTGGGCTGGCACACCACTAGTGGCCCACCTCCCCATGCGCCTAGGGTTACAACCCTAAGGGGAGGGGGGCCACCACTTGCCTTGGGGGGCAAGGACTCCCCCCCGGCCGCCGCCCCCCCTGCAGATTGGATCTGCAGGGGCCCTGGCGCACCCCCTGGCCCCTATATATATGTGGGAGGGGAGAGGGCTGCCGCACCTTTGCCCTGGTGCCTCTCCCCCTCCCATCACACCTCCATACTCCAACGCAGGGCGCCCGGCGAAGCCCTGCTGCGATCTCCACTGCATCCATTATCACGCCGTCGTGCTGCCGGATCTCTAATGACTTCTCCTCCCCCCTTGATGGATCAAGAAGGAGGTGACGTTGCTGCACCGTACGTGTGTTGAACACGGAGGTGCCGTCCGTTCGGCGCTAGATCATCGGTGACGAAGAACGCGAAGAGTACGACTACTTCATCCACGCTTCTTCGAAAGCTTCCGCACGTGATCTACATAACGGTATGTAGATGCACTCTTACTTGCTCGTTGCTATATGTCTCCATAGTTGGATCTTGTTTAAAGCGTAGAAAATTTTGAATTATGCTACGTTCCCCAACAGTTTATGGGCCCCCCTTGATAACCCGCTTAGCGCTAAAACTCTTCCAGCATGTCCCAACATTGGTACTACATTTGCATAAACAACTAAAAACTTGCATAGGGAGTTATAAACCCTCTTCTTAATCAAGAACCCGGGCCAGTGCTCCACATGAGTGTTGGTCCAAACTGGGGGTTCTGCGGGGCCACCTTGAGGAAACTCAAGGGCTGGTAAAAACCTGTAGAATCGCCCATCCGGTCGTGGCCTGAGACAAGATACGCGCGGCTACTATCAGGGTGTCGGCACACCGAGAGGATTTGCTGGATTAGTTTTTCCTTAGTCGGAATATCTTGAGCACGGGATTCCGAGAATACTCGGGTCTTCCCACCTTGGAGTGGCGACTCCGCAGATCGTGAGCTTGTCATGGGCTAAGTTGGGACACCCCTGCAGGGTTTTGAACTTTCAAAAGCCGTGCCCGCGGTTATGTGGCAGATGGGAATTTGTTAATATCTGGTTGTAGAAAACTTGACACCATGTTCAGAACACACTACCAGCGTGAGTAACCATGACGGTCCTTTTCCGAAAGGGGTTCGGGAAGTGAACACGGTAGGGTTATGATTGACGTGCTTAGATAGGATCACTTCGTGATCACTTTGACGCTCGTGGCACTTCTCTTCTCGCTCTAAACACGTAAGCTAGTGCTAGTGCTGCTGCAACTTTTTATTTCTTCAGCCTTGTTCCACACCCAAGGCTTAGATAGTTTTGCTACCAGGGAACGGGATTGCTGAGTCCTTCGTGGCTCACAGTTTCTACACAACACCAGATGCAGGTACTATGGTGGACTACACAGGTGACGGCACGGAGCTGTACTGGGAGTTCGATGAAGAACGTAGTCGATACTATGTGCACTATCCCGATGATCAGTAGTGGTTTCTACTAGGGGCGATTCGGACCTTGTGGCTTTATGTATTTGGTATCTTTCATTTGGATCTTCGTCCGTAGTCGGACTGTGATGTTATTTCGATGATGATTTGCTTATGTAATGTATTGTGTGACGTGGCGAGTGTAAGCCAACTATCCTTTTGCAATTTCATCCCTATTTTTACATGAGTCGTGCAAAGATACCATACTTGAGATCATTCTAGTATGGGCTGATACCTTTAAGTCGTGCCTCGACACGTAGGAGGTATAATCCCATACTGGGCATTACAAGTTGGTATTCAGAGCCTTCTTCGACCTAGAAGCCCCCACTGATTGATCGAATCGTTGACGGTTGAGTCTAGGCACACACTTGAAATGTTTTGAGTCCTATATATATATCGGAGAGTAGGATTTCTTTTGCTCCTCATCTCTTTTCACTCTCGTGAGGACTCCTGACGATTACTCTTGTCTCTTCTACTCTCAAAATTCACAATTTTTTTTAGGATCACGCGGGTATTGTTTGGATTGTTCCGATGTCTTTGTGACGAGAACATTGTTCTCGATGCCTCCCGTCATTTAGGGGTTGTGGCAGTGTCTCGGGGAGTTGAGCTCTGAGGTGTTGTCGTCACAAATATATCGCAGCAGTTCTGGAATACTTAAGACGGCCGACATCGAAAACTCTCCTAAGTGGTTAGTGGCAAGATAACCCCGACATCACCCAGTACTGGGGAGGTAGTTCGGGAGTATTGCCATAGCTTGTATAGTAGATGCGTTTCGAAGGTCCGAGGTAGACGGTTTCCGGAAATAACTGGTTATGTGTTGAAGGATGGATACAGCTGGATGTAGGATTAGAGTTGAGTGCGCGATGCTTCCCCTGTATCCCCAACACCTGATTGCATAACTGGAAACTTTCGGAAATTAATAGGTGGCTTCATCTAGTAGCTCGTAGGCATTCTTCCAACGAATGCATGATATGGAGTTCGGGGTTCTACATTGAATGAATTAGTTTTATGGGCGTTTTTCCGATCGGGAGTTGCATCTTAAAGGGTCCTTGGCTATGCTGATCCGGGGATTGCAAAACCCTTTTGTAACACGTTCCATAAGCTTTCAGCATGAATATGTCGAACGAAGCTTCTATCTTGTATTTGTTCTATCTGCTCCTTGTTATTTTTTATTTACCTTTTGTTCTCCCAAGTGGCTTCTTGTGAAGATTGTTGTTACCATTAAACTGTGGATTACATTCGTTCATTTTCGTTCGAATGTTCTTGTGAAGACTTATGTCACAATTTCTAGCCGTTGATTCAACTTATATATTTTTCTCTCAATCAATGGCTAATAGTTGTCATCTCATTCAGGATGCTCCTAAAAGGGTTCCCAACGCTAACCCAGAGGGTGAAGAAGTTCCTGATCGTCCTCCTTCCCCTCCTCCTCCGTCTGAGGCCTGGAGAGCAATTATGCAAGCGACGAACCAGAACACCCAGATGCTTATGCAAATAATGCAGAACATTCAAGCAAATCAAGCAAATCAGGGTGCTCATGGGAACCAAGGCCAAGGCAATTTGTTCAACCAACCTCACTTTGCTACACTCAACCAGTTCCTGGCAAACCAACCAAAGGCATTCAGTTACTGTGTGGACCCTCTAGATGCTGAAGACTGGATAACAGATATCAAGAAGCATTTCGAGCAGTAACGTGAGGCCTGAGGACTATGTGAAGTTTGCCGCCTTCCAACTCAAGGACCAAGCCGCTGATTGGTGGCAGCAGTACAAAGACTCCAGAGAAGGGCGTGAAATCTCGTGGGCTGACTTCTGCAAGGATTTTCGCTTCCATCACATTCCAACAAGTGTCATCGAAGGTATGCGTGAGCAATTCCGCAACCTGAAGCAACGCTCAATGACTATCTACCAATATAATGTCAAGTTCCAGAACCTTGCCCGCTATGCCAAGAAAGACATCCCAGATGCCAAGAGCAAGATTTATCAGTTCCGTGGTGGTCTGAAGGATGAACTCCAACTAGCTCTCACCTTGTTCGAGCCTGATGAATTTGATCAATTCTATAACATGGCACTTAAGCAAGAGGCAGCCCAGCTCAAGATGGAAGCTTCCAAAAGGAGGATCCGAGATGCCGTTCACTCCTCCTCTTCTTCTCAAGTGGTCGCAAAGCAACATAAGTTTTGGCTTCCACCTCCTCCACTGATCCGACCTCCCAACAACAACAACAAGAATTCTGGTGGCCGTGGTTTCTCCCACCCACCCAACCCAAGCAATCAGTCACAGAATCACTTTCAAGCTTCAAAGTCAAGTGCTCCTTATCACCGTCCTCTCTGAGAAGTGGTTTGCAACAAGTGCACTCAGAAGGGTCATTATGCTAACAAGTGCCCCAACCCAAGGCGCCTTCCGCCTCCTCCACCTATCAGCACTGCTATTGTCAAGCATAATCCAAAGGCAGCAAGAGTGAATCTGATGAATGCAGCTCAAGCAGAGAATTCTTCAGATGTGATACTTGGTAACCTTTCAGTCAATCTCTAGCCTGCTAAAGTTTTGTTTTATTCTGGTGCATCACATTCTTTCATGTCATATCCATTTGCATCCAAGCATAGTATGAACACAACGGCTTTACCAAGGAAATTAGCAATTTCTTCTCCGGCAAAACAGATGCATTCTAGCTTGTATGCTCCAAATGTATCTATTCGCATGGGTGATTACCGCTTTCTGGCTTCTCCGGTTGTTCTCGGCAACTCCGACATTGATCTTATTCTCGGGATGGATTGGCTTTCCCAGCATGATGCTCACATTGATTGTGCAAATTAGGAAGTCAAGCTTACTCATTCCGACGAAGACATGATTATCTTCGCCTCTCGAGATAACACAATCAGGCTATTCTCTCTCAATGACAAGGGTGAGATTAATGCCATCTCTCAAATTCCGGTGGTCAATGAATATGAAGACGTTTTCCCTGAAGAGCTTCCAGGCATGCCTCCGCATCGTCAAGTTGAATTCGTCACTGAACTCAAGCCCGGTACCGAGCCAGCATATCGGCGCCCGTACAAGCTTTCCCCTGAAGAGTTGAAGGAGTTGAAGAAACAACTCGATGAGCAAGAGCGTATGAGTCTAATCAGGCCTAGCACTTCTCCTTGGGGCTGTGGTGTTCTATTTGTCAAGAAGAAGGATGGCATGGAGCGCCTTTGCGTTGATTACCGACCATTGAACAGGAAGACAATAAAGAACAAGTATCCGCTCCCCAACATCAATGAATTGTTCGAGCAGCTCAAAGGAGCAAAAGTGTTCTCAAAGATCGATCTCCGGATGGGTTATCACCAGATCCGTATCCGCGAAGAAGATATTCACAAGACTGCATTCAGAACAAGCTACATCTCCTATGAATACACAGTCATGTCTTTTGGACTCGCAAATGCTCCACCCACCTTCTCGAGGATGATGCACTACATATTCAACCCCTACACCAACGAATTTGTGCTTGTCTATCTGGATGACATCTTGGTATTCTCCAAGAATGAAGAGGATCATGCCAAGCACCTCCGTCTGGTTCTCGACAGACTCCGTGAACATAAGTTCTATGCCAAGTTCTCCAAGTGCGAATTCTGGCTCGATAAGGTCTTGTATCTGGGCCATATCATCTCTGCTGACGGTATTGCTGTCAACCCCGAGAAAGTTGAAGCGATTGTCAACTGGGAACCACCTCAGAATGTCAAGCAACTCCGAAGCTTCCTTGGTCTTGCTAGCTATTGCAGAAGGTTCGTTGAGAACTTCTCCAAGATTGCCAAGCCTCTCTCCAACTTGCTGCAGAAGAATGTCAAGTCCAACTGGTCTCCGAATTGTGATGTGGCATTCAAAACTCTCAAAGAAAAGCTCATCTCTGCCCCGGTTCTTACTCCTCCAGATGAGTCCAAGCCCTACGAAGTATTCTGTGATGCTTCTCTTCAAAGACTTGGTGGTGTGCTAATGCAATACAAGAAGATTGTGGCATACACTTCTCGTCAGTTGAAGCCAAATGAGAAGAACTACCCCACACATGATCTCGAGCTACCAGCTATGGTCCATGCCTTGATCACGTGGATACCCCTTCTATTGGGCAGAAAAGTGGACATCTTCACCGATCACAAGAGCTTGAAGTACATCTTCACACAGCCGAACCTGAACCTTCGCCAGACTCGTCGGGTTGAGATGATCCAAGAGTATGAGCATCGAATACACACCTGGCAAGGCTAATGTCATTGCAGATGCCTTGAGCAGAAAGGCATATTGCAACAGTCTCCTTATCAAGCCATTTCTGCCTTAGCTTTGTGAAGCATTCATGAAGCTCAACCTCCAAGTTGTTCCGCAAGGCTTTCTTGCAAATCTTCAAGTTGCTCCTACCTTGGAAGATCAGATCCGTGAGGCCCAACTCAGTGATGCTATGGTGCAGAAAGTGAAACATGGTATTGCAAAGGGTACTCCCAAATACAAGTGCTATCGCATTGATGAGAAGGACACCTTGTTCTTTGAGGACAGACTTGTGGTTCCCAAGGGTGATCTCAGGAAGCTCATAATGAACGAAGCACATGACTCCCTCCTCTCTATTCATCCTGGAAGTTCTAAGATGTACCAAGACCTCAAGCAATCTTACTGGTGGACTCGCATGAAAAGGGAGATTGCCCAATTCGTGAATGAATGTGATGTCTGCAGAAGAGTGAAGGCAGAGCATCAACGTCCAGCCGGTTTCTCCAACCTCTTCCTATCCCTGAGTGGAAATTCGACCACATTGAAATGGATTTCGTCACTGGGTTTCCCAAGTCCAAGAAGGGGAATGATTCTATCTTTGTGGTGATTGACAAGCTTACCAAAGTAGCTCACTTCCTTCCAGTCAAAGAATCCATCAATGCAGCTCAGCTGGCAGAGTTGTACACTTCCAGAATTGTGTCCTTACATGGCATTCCTCAAGTTATCTCTTCAGACCATGGAAGTTTGTTCACATCCAAGTTCTGGGACTCCTTTCAGTCAGCCATGGGCACTAAGATCCGTTTCAGCACTGCGTTTCACCCTCAGACTAGTGGTCAAGTCGAAAGAGTGAACCAGATCCTCGAAGACATGCTGAGAGCTCGTGTCATCTCTTTTGGCATGAAGTGGGAAGATTGTCTTCCGTTTGCCGAGTTCTCTTACAACACCAGTTTCCAAGCAAGTGCCGGGAAAGCTCCGTTTGAAATCCTCTATGGCAGAAAGTTGTGACGCCCCGAGACCGATGCGCCAGGTGTCAGCCAGTTATTCGTCGTCGTTGCCATGTCATTTGCTTGCGTGTTGCACTTTGTCATGTCATCATGTGCATTTCATTAGCATGTTTTCAAAACTTGCATTCGTTCGGGTTCCCCCAGTTCTATCTGTTGCCCGTTCTGAGCCCAGACACACTTACACGCGCCGGCGGCACCTCCGAATATTTATTTTTATGAGTGGCCGGAAAACATTCTCGGAAGGGGGTGAAACTTGGCGTGTGGTCTTACTATAGCATAGGTAGACCGCCTGTCAAATTTTGTCGCATTCGGAGTTCGTTTTATGGCCCAACCGTTAAACCTATAGCGGCATTATAGCCTGTTTATTCGTCGGGCGTTTCAGTGCTCTGAAACCTGTTGCCGGGCTGCCATCTCCCTCTCTCTCTTCTCAACCTACACATTCTACTCAAGCCATTTTTCCTCTCCTCACAACTTGTCCGAAACCGCCCCGAACCCGACCCGGGATGTTGTTACCGATGGGTCCGGATCATCCCCAAACATCCCTAAAACATCTCCGTTTTCTTATTTGGGCCACCTAACCTATTTAGTCCGGACCGTTCGATTTCGATCGCAGTGTCCAATTAGCCCCTAACCTAAACCCTTCTATATATAAACATAGGTAACCCTAAAAACTAGGAGGCTTGTCCCATCCATTCCCTCGCCGTCGCCGCCACTCTCTCAAAAATTCCCCTCGGGATCCCCTCGCCCGATCTCCCTCGATCCCCTCGCCGAGCCAACCAACGAGCACTCAAGGCCTCCCCTCGATCCATCCAATCCAGCAACATCTCCTCCCTCTGCGGTTGGGCCCAAGCAGCTCCCGGCCCGGAGCTCGTCCGAGTCGCAGCCCCGAGCGCCTCGCGTGCTCACCGCCGGAGCTCCGGACACCAGCTCCGACCCCAGTCCGCCGTCCCTCGCCAAATCCCGCCGCCGCTGGAGTCCCCACGCCCCTGGATTCCCCTGCAGGAGCTTGGCTTCTCCTCTCCCGCAACCTGCGCCCGAGAAGCTCCCTCGTCCCCCAGGTGCCTCAATCTCCGGCCACACCTACATCAGTCACTGTCGTCGACCCTCAGGCCAGCACCTTGCCTCCTCCTCCTGTCCTCTTCGTCGTCTTCCCCTCTCTCTCTCTCACTCAGTGCCCTCTTCCTCTCTTCTCTGTCCAGGAGACCCCATGGACGCCCGAACCAGCAAGGCCTCGAGCTCCGCCGCCGGTGCCTCCCCGAGCTCCAGTTCGCCTCGTCGTCGCCGGGAACCGATACCCCGCGGCCGGATCCGTCGAGCTCCGCCCCTGCCGTCCCTCCCTCCGCCTCGTCGGAGTCCCGCAGCGCCTCCGCTAGGAGCCTCCTCTGCACCTGAACCTGTCGCTGTTGCGTTCTTCTGCAGCGAGATGCAGATGCTCTGCATCGGGCGCACGACCGCCCGTGTGGGCCTCCTGCTAGCCAGCCGGCCTTCCAACAGGCCCAATGTGAGCGCCCCCTCTGTTGGGCCAGGTCCAGATTCAGCCCGCGTTGTTGTTTTTTTCTCTGGCTAAGGTTTTTCTTTTATCCGCAGAACAACTGTTTTACAGAGAAGTCCTCAAGCTTCATGCATTTTATAACTCACAAACCATGCATCGGAATTAAACAAGTTATATATGAAAACTGCTTAGAATCTTGTGTAGATTAATATTTTTGCAAGTCTCAACCCTGTTAACAATGTTAAACCTGTTGTTTGCCTTAATTTGTATAAATAACATGTTAAAATGTTTTATATTATAACTAAATAACCGTAGCTCCAAATTTAATAAACTTTATATGTAAATGGGGTGGAAAAATGTGTAGAATAACATGATGCACTTTATTTTTCTATTTAACAACTTTAAAATGTGGTAATAGGCAGATCAGTACCAAATTCATAAATATGCACATGAGGAGTTTACGGAATTGTTGTTGTTATTTCCGGCCTCATTTAAAATGACTAAATAGGTAGTTTGTTTTTGCTTCACCTCTTGCCATGTTACAAACATCTAACCTTGTCTTGTATATAAACGAGAGTCAACTAAATAAATAAAATGTGGTGTTTCGTCAATATGCAACTCGTTGCATATTGAGCTCCACTTAACTTGTAGTGTTGTTTGTGCACTCTGCCATGCCATGCATATTTAAAACATGACATGCATCATGCTTGCTTGTGCATCATGACATGCTTATGATTGTGTGTTTACCGTGTTGTTTGCTTCTTTCCGGTTGCTTCTCTTGTTAGCTTCGGTTTCGTTCCGGAGTTGTGAGGATTCGCTCGACCGTGTTGCTCCGTCTACTTCATGGATCCGTTCTTCTCCCTTTCGGAATCCCAGGCAAGATGATCATACCCTTGGATACCTTTACTACCATTGCCATGCTTAGTTGTCTCGATGCTATCGTTACATGTCGCGCTACCCATCTTTTATGTCAGCCTCTCCTTGTTGCCATGAAACCTCTAACATTTGAAACCTTCCTAGCAAAACCACTGTTTGGCTATGTTACCCGCTTGCTCAGCCCCTCTTATAGCGTTGTTAGTTGCAGGTGAAGATGAATATCGTTCCAGGAGGGAACTTGTTGTTGGAATATCACAATATCTATTATTATTATTATTATTAACACACCTATATACTGGGCATGGGTGGAAGGCTTGGCCTTTTGCTCGGTGTTTTGTTCCACTCATGCCACCTTAGGCGCCGATAAACCGACATTATGTTCCTTGATTTTGCATTCCTTACACGATGGGTGGATGGGGACCCCTTGACAGTTCGATTTTGAATAAAACTCCTCCAGCAAGGCCCAACATTGGTTTTAATTTGCACATAATAACAACTTAAATAATTAATTAATTGCATAGGGGGTCATGTCCCCGGGTTCTTAATTCTACATAACAGGGGGGCCAGTGCTGATGGTGTTGGTCCCAAACGGGGGTTATGCGGGGCCACCACGGGGAAACTCGATGTTTGGTTGTACCTGTAGGATCGCCCATCCGGTTGTGGCCTGAGACCAGATACGCGCGGCTACTATCAGGGTGCCGGCACGCCGGGAGGTCTTGCTGGACTTGTTTTACCATTGTCGAAATGTCTTGTGCACTGGGATGCCGAGCCTGATCGGATTTCCCTAAGATAAGGGGTGATGATATTATATTTATCACTTCAGCTAATCGTGAGAGCTTGTGATGGGCTAAGTTGGGACACCCCTGCAGGGTTATAATCTTTCGAAAGCCGTGCCTGCGGTTATGTGGCAGATTGGAATTTTGTTAATGTCCGGTTGTAGAAAACTTGACAGAGGATCCGAAGTAAAACGCACAACTGTGTGAGTAACCGTGACTGTCTCTTTTCACTTTGAGAAGAGAACACGGTGGGGTTATGTTTGACTCGTATGTAGTTCAGGATCTTTAGAGATCACTACTGGTTTGCGACCGTTTGCGTAGATGCTCATCTTATTCTTGTACTCGTAAGCTAGCCACCATATTATGCTTAGCCGCTGCTGCAACCTCACTACTTTACCTCTTCCTACCCATAAAGCTTTGCTAGTCTTGATACCCATGGTTATGGGATTGCTGAGTCCTCGTGGCTCACAGATACTACAACACCAGATGCAGGTGCAGCCGAGAATGATGCAGGAGCTGGTTCAAGTACTTCAGGGTGTTCCATGAAGAGAGTGGTCGTATGTGTGTGACGTTTTTTCGACGATCAGTAGTGGTTTCTACTAGGGGCGATTCTAGACCTGTGGTTCTATGTTATGTTTTGGTATCTTTCTTTTGGATCTTAGCCCGTAGTCGGGTTGTGATGTTTTGAATGATGTTTTGCTTATGTAATGTATTGTGTGAAGTGGCGAGTGTAAGCCAACTATCTCCTTTTGCAATTTCATCCCTATTTTTACATGAGTCGTGCAAAGATACCAAACTTGAGATCATTCCAGAATGGGCTTATACCTTTAAGTCGTGCCTCGACACGTAGGAGGTATAGTCCCATCCTGGGAATTACAAAAGTGCCGTACCCCTCTTAACTGGCCCGAGACTGGTGAACGTCAACTTCTTGGCAA
The DNA here is from genome assembly GCA_902687465.1 of Secale cereale. NCBI lineage: Eukaryota > Viridiplantae > Streptophyta > Magnoliopsida > Poales > Poaceae > Secale > Secale cereale. Next base: position 297,572,426 of record LR738714.1, read on the forward strand.
TGACTTGATCTCAGAAGGCGAAGAAATGTGCAAAGTCATACGTGATAATCTCAAGGCCGCTCAGTCGCGTCAGAAGAGCTACTATAACGGCAAGCATCGTGATTTGGCCTTCAACATTGGGGATCATGTCTATCTCCGTGTTTCTCCTATGAAAGGCACCCAAAGATTTGCTATCAAAGGAAAGCTTGCTCCGAGATACGTGGGCCCTTTCAAGATCCTTGGCAAAAGAGGCGACCTAGCCTACCAACTCGAGCTTCCATCCAACTTTGCAAATGTTCATGATGTGTTTCACGTGTCTCAACTCCGCAAGTGCTTCAAGACACCTGAACGCACCATTCCGTTTGAGGAGATTGATCTTCAACAAGACTTGTCTTACCATGAGCACCCCGTTGCTATTCTTGAAGAAATTGAGCGCAAGACCCGCAACAAGTCAATCAAGTTCTTGAAAGTTAAGTGGTCACACCATACCGACCGAGAGGCTACGTGGGAACGAGAAGATCACCTTCGTTTCAAGTATTCTTCCTTCTTCCAGTCCTAGATCTCGGGACGAGATCTTTTCGTAGTAGAGGAGAGTTTGTAATGCCCCAGATGTAACACTTTCCCAATATGGCAATATATAAACTTTGGCTTCATCAATTCCATTCTGGGCTCTTCTTCATTTCGGGTTTCTTCGTTTTGTCATGTGCGTGTGTGCATTTCATCCATGTCATGTTGTCATGTGCATTGCATTGCATTTGTGTTGTCACTTGCACCCGGTCCCACTCGTCTCTTCCCGTTGTCCGTTTCGAGATCCGATGCTCTCACTCGCGCCCGTGGCCTCCCCGAGTCCTTCTTTCGTGTGTGGCCGTGTAACATTGCCGGAATGACGTGAGACTTGTCGTGCGATGTTGTATTGGTACGTGTAGGCCGCCTGTCAAGTTTCGTCGCGTTTGGAGTTCATTTGGTAATCCAACGTTAACCTAGTGGGCTAAAAGAACCTCTTCTTTGAGGCCCAAGACCCCCTCCACAACAGCCCACTAACCCAGCACAAGCCTTCCCATCATCTCGGTCATCGAATTGTGATCGCGTGGCCGAAAACCGCTCCCCATTTGGAGTCTCCTAGCTCCATATGCCTATAAAAACGTCCACACCCCCATTTTCGCGTCCAAAACCCTAGTTCCACCTCCTCCTCCGCCGCCGGACACGTTCGGACGGACCGGAAGCGTCCGCCCGCCGCCGCCCGTCCACTCAGGAGCCGCCACGTGTCACCGCCGGTCCGCGCCGCCGTCCCGGCCTGCAGGCCCGTTCCCGGCCCCCGCAGCCCGTTCGACCCCGCCGCCCGCGCCTTCGTCCGCGCCCGGCTCCCTTCGCCGCCGGCGAGCCGGCGCCGGATCCGTCGCCGCCAGCCCCGCGCCGCCCCGCTCCATCGCCGCCGGCCTTGGCCCCGAGCTCCTCGCCGCCGGCCTTGACCACCATCGCCACCGGCCTTGGCCCCGAGCACCTCTGCCGCCGTGCCTCCTTCTCTAACCTGCCGCCGCATCCGACGAGGCCTCGCCGCCGGCCCTCGTCGCTGCCCCGCCGGGCGCCCGCCGCCGCGGAGGACCGCGCGCCGGATCCCGCCGATCCAACTGTCGCAAACCATAGCGGGTTCAGTCGGATCCGCGTGACCCGATCCGCACAGTACGACCCGATCTGCTTTCCTTGTTGCCTTTTTTTTCCTGTCATTTTAAACTTGATGTCTGATAGCATATTGTGATGGCTGTATCTTTTATTGTGCTTGTCCAAATTGTGCATAAGATATGTCAAAATGATCGTGGTGATGTGTACTACGTTTTGTTCCATTGTGTCATGCTTGTTTGAGTCCATCCAGAGGTCCTAATCTCTGTTGCAAGAGTGCTACTTGTTATAAACTGCTGCTACTTGTTATTTTCATGCCATGTTCGAGATGTGGTAACTTGGTGCATGTTTATCTAAATGAAGCAAATGAGATGTCAAAATGTTCATCATGAGATGCTTTACATGATGGTTGCTGTAGCATGCATGATAGGGTTCATATTGCCATGTTAATCTCTATTGCAAAAGTGCATGTGGCTGTTAAGTTTTGTAACATGTTATGAGATGCTAATTTGAAGAGCTTGTTGCTATTGATGTGTTTGTCCCCATGTTACATGTTAATATGTTTTAGAATCTTCATCATGTGGTCTTTGCTGTGGTGCAAACCATTTTCCATGATATGCTTTGAGGTGACTTAAACATGCTTGTAAACATGCCATGCCAATGTTACTGTTTTAACACTTTGTGGAAATTCTACTAAGTCTGGAATCTGTCTTAACCTGATGCTATGTTTGCTTGATGCCCTAGGCAAATCCATGTTAGTTTTGGGGTGGCCATTGATCATTCCTTGTTTTACATGTTGTTGTATATCCATCCATGCCCTCACTTGCTCATATGGGTTGCTGTAGCTTATTTATTTCTTGCTCCCAAGTTGCTATAAAATATTACTGTCAGGTTTTTAACGTCATGATCAAAATGTTGTAGCTTATTGCTATTGATCCATGCCTCCTATGGAGTTGCTCCAATGGAGTTGTTTGCTGTAGGATATGTCTACTTCATGTCCATGCTTCTTGGCACCATATTTGAGTGCTGTAGAGTATATATTTCTTGCTCCAAAGTTGCTATGTGGTTGTTAATTTCAGCTTTGCATTGTTTCTTGTTTCGAGTGTATGTGTTGAACCGTTGCTCCGTTTTGAGCGTGCCCTATATGAAACTTGTGTGATTTTGCATGTAGAATCATAATATCATCTTGTTTACATGTTTGGAGTATGTTTGCTTGATGTTTGGGTGCATCTTGCATCGTTGCCATGCTTAACTTGTTTTGCTCATATCTTCTAGACCGTAGCTCCGAATTAAACAAACTTTATATGAAACTTGACTAGAATTTCGTGTAGCTCATCATGGTGCATGTTAACTTGCTGTTTAACAACTTTAACTTAAGGTTTATTCAGATCTGGACCAATTTCAATATATCCATACGAGGACTTGCCGGATTCGCTATATGTGGATTCCGGCGTCATTTAAACTTGTTGTCTTGTGTTGTTCTTGTGTGTTTCATCCATTGACATGTATTGCATCATGCATGCATCATACGTGCATCATGTTGATTATGCATTGCACCTTGTTTGATTTCATGCCTCGTTGTGTTCTTGTGTTGAGTAGAGCCGGAAGCCGAGACCGAGAACGAGAACGAGGTTACTACCGAGGTTGAGTACCAGGAGCCATCTTACGATCCCATCGACGACTCGACAGGCAAGATGACCTGACCCAGATATCATTACTATCTTTGCCTATTGCTAGAAGTCTCGCTCTTTAGCTTATTGCCTCGATGCCCATGTTTGTTTGTCAGCCTCCTATTGTAACCATGAATCTGTCTAACCACCCAACCTAGCAAACCTTTGTTTGGCTACGAAGCTTCGCTCAGCCCCTGTTATAGCATTGCTAGTTGCAGGAGAAGATTTGAAGATTCTTGCTTCATGTTGAAGTTATTGTTGGGATATCACACTATATAAACTCTTAAACTAAATCATCTGTATATTGGTAATGGGTGGAAGGCTAAGCCTCTTGCTTGGTGATTTGTTCCACTCATGCTGCCCTAGGAACCGTATAAACCGGTGTTATGTTCCTTGATTATGCGTCCCTAACACGGTTGGAGTTTATGGGCCCCCCTTGATAACCCGCTTAGCGCTAAAACTCTTCCAGCAAGTCCCAACATTGGTACTACATTTGCATAAACAACTAAAAACTTGCATAGGGAGTTATAAACCCTCTTCTTAATCAACAACCCGGGCCAGTGCTCCACATGAGTGTTGGTCCAAACTGGTGGTTCTGCGGGGCCACCTCGAGGAAACTCAAGGGCTAAAAACCTGTAGAATCGCCCATCCGGTCGTGGTCTGAGACGAGATACGCGCGGCTACTATCAGGGTGTCAGCACGCCGGGAGAATTTGCTGTATTAGTTTTACCTTAGTCAGAATATCTTGAGCACGGGATTTCGAGAATACTCGGGTCTTCCCACCTTGGAGTTGCGACTCCGCAGATCGTGAGCTTGTCATGGGCTAAGTTGGGACACCCTTGCAGAGTTTTGAACTTTCGAAAGCCGTGCCCGCGGTTATGTGGCAGATGGGAATTTGTTAATATCCGATTGTAGAAAACTTGACACCATGTTCAGAACACACTACTAGTGTGAGTAACCGTGACGGTCATTTTCCAAAAGGGGTTCGGGAAGTGAACATGGTGGGGTTATGACTGACGTGCTTAGATAGGATCACTTCGTGATCACTTTGACGCTCGTGGCACTTCTCTTCTCGCTCTAAACACGTAAGCTAGTGCTAGTGCTGCTGCAACCTTTTATTTCTTCAGCCTTGTTCCACACCCAAGGCTTAGATAGTTTTGCTACCCGGGAACGGGATTGCTGAGTCCTCCGTGGCTCATAGTTTCTACACATCACCAGATGCAGGTACTATGGTGGACTACACAGGTGACGGCACGGAGCTGTACTGGGAGTTCAATGAAGAACGTAGTCGATACTATGTGCACTATCCCGATGATCAATAGTGGTTTCTACTAGGGGCGACTCTGACCTTGTGGCTTTATGTTTTTGGTATCTTTCATTTGGATCTTTGTCCGTAGTCGGACTGTGATGTTATTTGGATGATGATTTGCTTATGTAATGTATTGTGTCACGTGGCGAGTGTAAGCCAACTATCCTTTTACAATTTCATCCCTATTTTTACATGAGTCGTGCAAAGATACCATACTTGAGATCATTCTAGTATGGGCTTATACCTTTAAGTCGTACCTCGACACGTAGGAGGTATAATCCCATACTGGGCATTACTAGATCAATATACAAATTTTCCACGTGGCCCTATTTTTTGAAGATTTTTAGAGTAACAGAAGTATTAGAAACTTCCACATTGCTACAGACTGTTCTGTTTTTGACATATTCTGTTTTTATTGTGTTATGTGCTTGTTTTGATGATTATGTGGTTCCTTTGATGAGTTTTTGCCATAGAAAAGTTAGAATATAGTACATATAGTACACATACAAAATCTAAATTGGTTTGCTACATCACTTATAGTAGTGATTTTTTTTCTTATACTAACAGATCTCACGAAAGTTTTGATGAGTATTGTGTGATTGAAGTTTTCAAGTTTTGGGTTATCTTACGATGGATGAAGGAACAAGAAGTAAGAAGAGCCTAAGCCTAGGGATGCCCTGGCATGCCAAACCATTATCTAAAAGAGAAGCAAGCAACTAATCTTGGCGATGCCCTCGAGTGGCATCCCCTCTTTCTTCTAATGACCATCGGTATTTTACTCGAAACTATATTTTTATTCGTCATATGATATGTGTTTTGCTTGGAGCGTCTTGTATGATATAAGTCTTTGCTTATTTTGTTTTGCTTCTTAAGTTATCAATCCTTGCTGTACACACCTATTAGAGAGAGCCAAAATTATGCCATGACTTGTTAGAATAGCTCTCTATGCTTCACTTAAATTTGTATGAGCTATGGATTTGCTCTAGTGCTTCACTTATATCTTTTTAAGCATGGTGTGCTTTAGTATATTTTAAGAAATATTTCTTGCTTCACTTAGATTTATTTGAGAGTTAGCAATTTTTTTAGAAATTATCTCTTGCTTCTTAAATTATTTAGAGAGAAAGAAAAAAATGCTCATTATCTTCACTTATATTTGTTTGAGCTTATCAAGAGTAATACATGAAAATTAGTTCCAAAGTGATAGATATCCAAGAAGGATATAATAAAAACTTTCATGAAGATCATTGGACGAAACAAACTTGATTCCTTGTAAGAGTTTTGAGACATGATGATATGATATGTGAGTCATGTTAATGATTAATTATCCTTTGGTAAGAATATTAGTGTAAAAGTTTGTGATTCTTCATGCAAGCACGAAAGTCAATAATCATGCAATGAAATTACATCCTACTTGTGGTGCATTATTCGGTGTTATTTATGCTCAATGCTCGCTTATGAGTAGTTTTACAGTCTTTTGCTAGCCTTCATTTTGCACTAAGTATGATCACTTGTGACACCCCGAGACCAATGCGCTAGGTGTCTTTCAGTTATTCGTTGCCATTGCCATGTCATTTGCTTGTGTGTTTCATCTTGCCATGTCATCATGTGCATTCCATCAACATGTTTTCAAAGCTTGCATCCGCCCGTATTTGTCGGGTCTCTCCGTTATCCGTACTGAGCCCACACACACTCGCACGCGCCCGCGACACCTCCGAATACTTATTTTATAAGTGGCCGGAAAATGTTCTCGGAATGGGATGAAACTCGGAGTGTGGTCTTATTATAGTGTAGGTAGACCGCCTGTCAAATTTCGTCGCTTTCGGAGCTCGTTTGATAGCCCAACCGTTAAACTATAGCGACACTATCGCCGGATAAAACGTCGGACGTTTTACGTCTTCGAAAACCCCCACCGGGCCTCTCTCTCTCTATCTTCTCTCCCCACAATCCAATGCCTCTTCACAGCCCACCTAGGCGAGCCTAGACCCCCTCCGCTCCGGTGCCGTTGGATCCCGATCGGAGGGCTCCGAAACAACCCAAAACCCCCCTCAACCTAATCCCTACCTATATACAGACCCCTCCTTCCATTTTTGGGCATCCCTAGACCCTAAACGTAGCCCTACCCTTCTCCTACCTCTGTCTCGTAGCCCCAGCCTCCTTCTCCTTGGTTTCCGCGCCACCCCAACCACCAGCCATCACAGCCACCCACCTTATCCGCCGCCGGCCACCTCCCGCGCCACTTGGCGCCTCCCCGTTAGCCAGCCGCCACCCCATGGCCGCCCGCGGCCAGTGGCAAGCAGCCACGTTGCCCCCTCCCGCGCTAGCCACCGCACGGGCCCGTCCAGGGCCGCGAAGGACCCGATCTGGGCCTCGAATCTCGCTCCGCGCCCGCGTCTCGCCCGCGTCACCCAGCTCCCGCCGCCGCCTGGCTCCCTCGCCACCGCGTCGCTGCCCGTCCGTCGCCCTGCCGCCGCTGCTCCGCTCCGCCTCGGCTCCACCGCCGCCAGCCGCGCCCCGCGCCTCTCACTCGCTAGTGCGCGCTGCCGCTTGACCCGAGCTGCCGCCGTCCGCAGTGCCGAGCCGGAGCTCGCCCCGCCACTTCTCTTCGCCGTCCCGCGTCCGATCCGGCGGGATCCGGTCGGAGGACCACCCCCGTGTCGGGATCCGCCCGTCCTCGGCGAGATCCGGCCGTTCCGCCGCGCCGCGCCGCCGGAGGCTCGCCGGAGCATCGCTCCCCTTACCGGTCTCCTTTGCCCTCGCCCCGTGTCCCTGCCAGCTGTGTCTCGCGCCAGCCGAGCCGGACGTGTCGGGTTCGGCCCGGAAATGTCCACCCCTTCTAAGGTTGAATTTCCTCTAAGTCCCTAAAAACCAATCATATGTGTGCATGTTTGAGTGGCTGTAACTTTATGCATGCAATTCCAAATTGAGCACATAATATGTCAAAATGTTCGTCTCTCTGTGCTCTACATGATGATGTACTTTGCATTCATGTTAGGGTTCATCTTGATGCGGTTATCCCTGTTGCAAAAGTGCTAAGTGTTGTTAACTGCTGAAAATCATCATAACTTGTTGATTTGTCATTTTCATATCTTTTTGTGTGATTTTTGTTTGAGCATCATGTCAACATGTGTTAGGAGCACAATCATGTCATCTTTGCTTTGGTGCAATCCACTTTTCATGATATGCCTTGTGGTGAGTGCAACAAGCTTGCAAAGTGACCTACTCGCTGTTGCTGTTTTTCTTACACTTGTTGAAAACTGCTAAGTCTGGAACTTTTATATCATGATGCCATGTTTGCCTGATGCTACAGTCACATCCATGCACATTTGGAGATGTCCAATGATCATGTCTTGAAGTCCATGTTATGCTCTATCCATCCATGCCCTTGTTTGCAATTATAGGATGTGGTAGCTTGTCTCTTTCTTGCTCTCAAATTGCTAAATAATGTTTCTGTCAGCATGTTATCAGTAAGTTCAGTTTTGTGATGTGAATACCTAGTGTTCTATGCATCCTATGACCATGTTCTTGCCATGAGTAGCTGCATAAACATGTCTACTTTCTGTTGGTTATATTCACATGCCATGATATGCTTTGAGATGAGTTGCACAAGCTTGCAAACATGCCTATTTGTTGTTGTTGCTGCCATGTTTAGTTTATTTCACTAAGTCTGTGAAACTTTTATCATTTGCAATCTTGCCATGATGTTTTGAGCATGTTCTAGTGGTATTTGGTAGAAGCTCAGTGATCGTGTTTGTAGTGCTTGACATGTACACGCTTTCTATGCCCTTTGATGCCATGAAATGTTCCGGTAGCATGTTGTTTTGATGATTGCAAAGCGCCTAGTTGCTGTTTGGGACAGCTTGTCCTTTAATCTTGTTTAATGTGTATGTGTTGATCCGTTGCTCCGTTTTGAGTGTGCTCTATATGAAACTTGCTTGTTTTGGTGGGTAGATGCATCATATCATGTTATATACATGTTTGGAGTGTGTTTGCTTGATGTTTGAATGCATCTTGCATCTTTGTCATGCTTAACTTGTTTTGCTCATATCTTCTAGGCCGTAGCTCCGAATTAAATGAACTTTATATGCAACTTGACTAAAAACTCGTGTAGATCATCATGGTGCATGTTAACTTGCTGTTTAAGAACTTGAACTTAAGGTTTGTTCAGATCTGGACCAATTTCGAAATTTGCATATGAGGGCTTATCGGAATTGTTATATGTTGTTTCCGGCCTAATTTAAACTTGCCTTGTGTGTTGTTCTTTTATGCTTCATCTCTTGTCATGATTTGCATCATGTAGCCTTTTCATGCATCATACTTGGTTGAGCATATTGTCTAGTTTTTGTGTTGGGTGTTTACCGTGTTGTTTGCTTCTTCTCGTTAGTGTTTGTTTCGTTGCAATCGTGAGGATTCGTTCGACTAGGCTTGGTTCATCTTCGTGGCTTCTTCTTCATCTTCATCATGGACTCATTCTTCTTCCTTGCGGGATCTCTGGCAAGATGACCGTCACCTTGGATCTCATTACTATCATTGCTATGCTAGTTGTCTCGATTCTATCACTATATGGCACGCTACCTATCTATTTGTTATCAACCTCTCATTCTTAACATGCAACCTCTAACCTTTGACACCATCCCAGCAAACCTTTGAATGGATATGTTACCGCTTGCTCAGCCCCTCTTATAGCATTGCTAGTTGTAGGTGAAGACAAAGATTGCTCCATGCCGGATCTTGGTTTTGGAATATCACAATATCTATTAATTAAATTAATGCGCATATATACTTGGCAATGGGTGGAAGGCTTGGCCTTTTTCTCGGTGTTTTGTTCCACTCATGCCGCCCTAAGAAGCGATAAACCAGTGTTATGTTCCTTGAGTTTGTGTTCCTAACACGGTTGGGGGTTATGGGACCCCCTTGACAGTTCGCTTTGAATAAAACTCCTCCAGCAAGGCCCAACATTGGTTTTACCATTTGCCTAATAACTAAATAACTTGCATAGGGACTTCCCGGACCCCGAGGACTTAATTTACAACCCGGGCCAGTGCTGCTCATGAGTGTTGGTCCAAACTAGAGTCGTTTGCGGCGCCGCCCCTTGGCAACTTGGGGTATTTGGTCACTGTACGATGTGCTCATCTAGACGTGTCCTGAGACGAGATACGCGCGGCTACTATCAGGGTGTCGGCACGCCGGTAGTTCTTGTTGGACTTGTTTTACCATTGTCAAAATGTCTTGTGCACTGGGATTCCAAGTATGACCGTGTTTTCCCTAAGATAAGTGGTTTTTACCTCTGCTGATCGTGATGGGCTAAGTTGGGACACCCCTGCAGGGTTATGATCTTTCGAAAGCCATGCCCGCGGTTATGTGGCAGATTGGAATTTGTTCATATCCGGTTGTAGAAAACATGACAGAGGATCCGAAATAAAATACACAACCGCGTGAGTAACCGTGGACGTCTCTTTTCACTTTGAGAAGAGAACACGGTGGGGTTATGTTTGACTCGTAGGTAGTTCAGGATCACTTAGAAATCATTAATAGTTTGCGACCGATTGCATAGATGCTCATCTTAATCTTGTACTCGTAAGTTAGCCACCATGCACTGCTTACCCGCGGCTGCAACCTCACCACTTAACCTCCCCATACCCATTAAGCTTTGCTAGTCTTGATACCCATGGTTATGGGATTGCTGAGTCCTCGAGGCTCACAGTTCTACACCAACAGTTGTAGGTGCAGGTTTCCGATGACTTAACGTGAGAGCGATGTTTACTTGTGTTGGAGTTCTTCCTTCTTCTTCGTTAGTCTTGGGATAGGTTCCTGGTCGGCAGCCTGGGATAGCAGGATGGATGTCGTTATGTTTTTCATGTTTTCATCTGTAGTCGGATGTCTTGTGTATGAATTGTTGTATTCATGTGGCAATTGTATGACTTGTATGTATCCCCCTCTACTTATGTAATGGTACGATGTAACGATATCCATCTTGCTAAGTGCCCGAAATGCGGTTGTGCCCCAATCACGAGTTCATCATGTGATCGGGATAGAATCACATCTTGGGCATGACAAGTTGGTATCAGAGCCTCGACCGACCTTAGGAGCCCCCTTAATTGATCGTAGTTTGCCGTTGTCGAGTCTAGAAGAAAACTATTTTGGAGTCTAGTTATATCGGAGAGTAGGAATTCTTTTTACTCCCCAGCCCCTTCGTCGCTCCGGTGAGGAATCTTGACGTAGGTGTTTTGAATTACTCCTCTTCCCCTTCAATTTTTTTTAGGATCACACGGTTAGTTTTAGTTCGTTGCGTTGTGATCTCTTTTCATCCGGTGCAATTCTCGTCAACTGAATTCGACCCTCTTCATCTTTTGCTAGTTCAATTCTCAGTTCCTTTCAACCGCCATCATTTTCCCCATCCAATGTGGTCTTTCTTTTTCCCACCCGCCCACCCCTTTTCTTCTCCGAGCCGGAGTCCTTAATCGACTATCCTCCCTACTCATGTGAAGCCTTTGCATTCTTTCCTCGATTATTCTACCTGGTGAATTCTTGTCTAGTTCTTCATCCTTCATCTCTTTTCTTCTCCGATGAATTCTCCTCTCGTTCGTCATTCTTCATTTCTTTTCTTTTCCAGTGGATTCAATTCAAGTATTCGGTGTTAATCATATTCTTTCACATTGCTCAAATGTAAGGATGGCAATGGGTCGGGTTTGGATCGGGTTGAACAATATCAAATCCATATCCATATCCATGAAGACAGTCTTTGCCCGCCCATGAAGAAATCCATGGGTGAAAAATTATGTCCATGTCCAAAACCGATGGATATTCATACCCACTGGATATCCATTGGGTCCTCTCTAGACATATAAATAAGACATAACACAATGTTAACATAAGATCTTCCATTCTTCACTTCGTGGCAGGCTAGGCTTCACTTATGGTAAATCAACGTCCACTAATACCATAAGATCATTTAGTATTTTTATAACAAATAAGAATGATGAGTCATTTAACAAGGAGATAAAAATAAGGGAGGGCATTGGGGTATGTTATAGAGGGGATTGAAGGTCAATTAATAAAAGTTATGACGAGGATTGTGTAATTTCTTTTGCATGTTTTGGATAACAAAGTGTAAAATTGCAGTGGGACATGTGACTGTGGGGTAGGGATAGCAGATTTTTGCCATTAAGTCATACTATCGGGTCGGGTTTGGATATGACCATGGGTACAAGATTAAATCCATGCCCTACCCATGAATAATCGGGTCGGGTTTGGGTGCTGCCCATGGACACAAAAGCATATCCAAACCCTATCCATTCGGGTCGGATATCCATGGATATCCATGTCCATGGATAAAATTGCCATCCTTACTCAAATGTTTCCAATTGTTCGTTCGCTTCTCGCCATTTAACTATTCCAGAATGCCATAGAAATCTCAGGAGATTTGTCTGTGTTCCAATTAATTCGAGGTTGTCACCTCCTTCAAGTCTTTAATTGTTCCGATGCATCATCTCCTTTTAAATCCTTTCCAACGATGTTTTCTTTTGGTGGGCCCTAACCCACAAGTTTATTCCCAGGATCTTACCCGACTCTTCTAATATTCCGGAGCTATTCCCAAATTCTTTTCAAAGTGTGATGTAAGTATGGATTCCATCAGACATGTGCCTTCTCCAACATCACTTTCAATTCTTTTCATCGTTGGTTCAACATCTCCTCTTTTCATTTCGTATCTCAACAATGTTGGTGGTGTTTCTCGTCATCATTTTCATCATATGAAGACCGAAGCAGAGCTTTCCTTGGAATCTTGTTCGCCCTCTTGAAGATTCGTGGTTCTAGCTTCATGTTATTATCTCGAATAATTCCGCTTGTCATAAATTCTTTTCTTTAACCTTCCGGAGTATTTCATGAATTCTTTCCATTGTGTTCCTCCGAAGGCCATCATTTTAGAAGATTTCCTCGTTCTTAGTTTTCAACTTCATCCTCCAACTATTCTTCATTGATGCCTCTTCGTTCATCTCTGTATTCTTCCGGTGCTTCATCCAAGTATCATTTAATCAGCTTGCGATCTCTTCACTCTCTCCTATCTATTTTCCTCAATCCCTTGATTTTTTTCTAATTCTTCCGATGATTCATTCTCTTTTCTTCGTCCAATTTCAATTCTTCCCAGTGGTTCGTTGTTTTCTTCACTCGGTTTCAATTCTTATGGTGGGTCGTTCAAGATTCTTTTACCTTGGTCGTCATATCAAACCGTTTGTTCTTTTCAATCCTACCGGTGGTTCAAGAAGACTTTCTCAAGTTTTGTGCTATATCCCTCTTTATTCTATTTCAACGTGAATAAGTGATATGCAAATCCATTGCTTCTCATCAATTCAATTGATGGAGGATAAGCATAACATAATTCTTATTCTTTTTCATCAAGTGGATTTAATCCCTTCTTTCAGAGTTTGTTCATGATGAATAAATCCTAATCCCAAGTGTTTTTATCTTTTCTTTCCGGAGTTCAAAGTTTTCTTGGCTATCTCATCGGAACCCCCATCTAATTCACAGCAAAGCTTCAATCTTATTCTTTTCATCCGTCATTTCTATATCATCATCCTTTTGTTACCGGAGTTCTTGATGGTGGTTCTTCATGATTTAAATCATTCTTCAAGTGTTCATCAAATTCTTGTGGAGCAGATCAAGTATTCTTCTTCTTGCGTCTCGAAGTGCAATTAATTCTCTCTATTCTTTTGAAGTGGAGTTTTGCATTTCTTCCTACATCTCATCTATTCAATCTTTTGTTCGTGGCGTAATTCACCTCAAGTTTTGGGATGATTTGTATAAGTCCACAACAAGTTAATTCTTTTCGTTGTTGATTTTCCAAAAACCCAGGCTGTCCCATCTTCGCAAGGATGTTTTCAAATTCTTTTGTGCTAGATGTTGTTCTACCTCCTTTCTTCTCATTATTAATTTCTTCCGGAGGCATTGTGTTCTTTATTTTGTCAAGTATTATTCCATCTTCTCAAGTTCATGCCCTGTTCCGTCCATTTTCAGCCGGAGTGCTGCCCAAATTCCTTCGTTCAAATTCCTTTTCTATCTCTTTCAGCCGGAGTGGTTTCAGATTCTTCTTGTTCCCCAGCTCTTGTTTCATGTCTTTCTACCATCAAGATTCTCGTTTGTTCCGTGTTCCTCTTTTGTAACGTAGCTTCTCAAATCTCGTTCATCTACGTTGCATTCTATCTTTCAAATTGTTCAACCTCTCAAGGTTCTTTGGTTTCAGCTTCTTCCTTCTCCTCTTTTGTCTCGTTCCTAAGATCTCGGTACGCGATCTCTTGTTAGTAGGGGAGTGTTGTGACACCCCGAGACCGATGCGCCAGGTGTCTTCCGGTTATTCATTGCTGTTGCCATGTCATTTGCTTGTGTTTTGCATCTTGCCATGTCATCATGTGCATTCCATCAGGATGTTTTCAAAACTTGCATCCGCCCGTAGTTGTCGGGTCTCTCCGTTGTTTGTTCTGAGCCCACACACACTTGCACACGCCCGCGGCACCTCCGAATATTTATTTTATAAGTGGCCAGAAAATTTTCTCGAAATGGGATGAAACTTGGTGTGTGGTCTTATTATAGTGTAGGTAGACCGCCTGTCAAATTTTATCGCATTCAGAGCTCGTTTGATATCCCAACCGTTATACTATAGCCGCACTATCGCCGGATAAAACGTCGGACGTTTTCGTTCTCCGAAAACCCCCGCCGGGCCTCTCTCTCTCATCTCCTCCCCACATCCCAATGCCTCTTCACAACCCACCTAGGCCTGCCTAGACCCCCTCCGGTCCGGTGCCGTTGGATCGCGATCGGAGGGCTCCGAAACACCCCAAACCCCCTAAACCTAATCCCTACCTATATAAAGACCCCCTCCTTCCATTTTTGGCATCCCTTGCCCCTAAACCTAGCCCTACCCTTCTCCTACCTCTGCCTCGCAGCCCCAACCTCCTTCTCCTCGGTTTTCGCGCCACTCCAACCACCAGCCGCCACAACCACCCACCTGATCCGCCGCCGGCCATCTCCCGCGCGCCACTTGGTGCCTCCCCGTTGGCCAGCCGCCACCCCACAGCCGCCCGCGGCCAGTGGCAAGCCGCCACATCGCCCCCTCTCGGGCGAGCCACTGGACGGGCCGCCCTGGGCCGCGAAGGGCTCGATCTGGGCCCCGAAGCCCGCTCTGCGTTGCCCAGCTCCCGCCGCCACCTGGCTCCCACGCCACCGCGTCACCGCCCATCCGTCGCCCTACCGTCGCTGCTCCGCTCCACCTCGGCTCCACCGCCGCCAGCCGGGCCCCGCGCCTCCCACTCGCTCGCTCGCGCCGCCGCCTGAACCGAGCTGCCACCGCCCGCAATGTCGAGCCCGAGCTCGCCCCGCCACTACTCTTCGCCGTCCCGCATCGGATCCGGCGGGATCTGGCAGGAGGACCACCCCCGCGCCCAGACCCGCCTGTCCCCGGCGGGATCCGGCCGTTCCGCCGCCCCACGCCGCCGGAGGCTCGCCGGAGCACCGCACTCCCTGCCAGTCTCCTCTTCCCTCACCCCGTGTCCCTGCCAGTCTCCTCTGCCCTCACCCCGTGTCCCTGCCAGCTGGGTCCCGCGCCAGCTGGGCCGGACGTGTCCGGTTGGGACCGGACATGTCCACCCCTACTAAGGTCGAATTTCCCCTTAGTCCCTAAAAACCAATCATATGTGTGCATGTTTGAGTAGCTGTAACTTTATGCATGTAAGTACAAATTGAGCATATAATATGTCATAATGTTCGTCTCTCTGTGCTCTACATGATGATGTACTTTGCATTCATGTTAGGGTTCATCTTGATGCTGTTATCCCTATTGAAAAAGTGCTAAGTGCTGTTAACTGCTGAAAATCATCATAACTTGCTGATTTGTCTTTTTCATATCTTTTTGTGTGATTTTTGTTTGAGCATCATGTCAACATGTGTTAGGAGCACAATCATGTCATCTTTGCTATGGTGCAATCCACTTTTCATGATATGCCTTGTGGTGAGTGCAACAAGCTTGCAAAGTCACCTACTCGCTGTTGCTGTTTTTCTTACACTTGTTGAAAACTGCTAAGTCTGGAACTCTTATATCATGATGCCATGTTTGCTTAATGCTACAGTCATATCCATGCACATTTGGAGATGTCCAATGATCATGTCTTGAAGTCCATGTTATGCTCTATCCATCCTTGACCTTATTTGCAATTATAGGTTGCGGTAGCTTGTCTCTTTCTTGCTCTCAAATTGCTAAATAATGTTACTGTCAGCCTGTTATCAGTAAGTTCAGTTTTGTGATGTGAATACCTAGTGTTCTATGCATCTTATGACCATTTTCTTGCCATGAGTAGCTGCATAAACATGTCTTCTTGTTGTTGGTTATATTCACATGTCATGATATGCTTTGAGATGAGATGCACAAGCTTGCAAACATACCTATTTTTCGTTGTTGCTGCCATGTTCAGTTTATTTCACTAAGTCTGTGAAACTGTTATGATTTCCAATCTTGCCATGATGTTTTGAGCATGTTCTAGTGGTATTTGGTAGAAGCCCAGTGATCATGTTTGTAGTGCGTGACATGTACATGCTTGTCATGCCCTTTGATGCCATGAAATATTCCGGTAGCATGTTGTTTTGATGATTGCAAAGTGCCTAGTTGCTGTTTGGGACAGCTTGTCCTTTAATCTTGTTTCATGTGTATGTGTTGATCCGTTGCTCCATTTTGAGTGTGCTCTATATGAAACTTGCTTGTTTTGGTGTGTAGATGCATCACATCATGTTGTATACATGTTTGGAGTGTGTTTGCTTGATGTTTGAATTCATTTTGCATCTTTGCCATGCTTAACTTGTTTTGCTCATATCTTCTAGGTCGTAGCTCCGAATTAAATGAACTTTATATGTAACTTGACTACAAACTCGTGTAGATCATCATGGTGATGTTAACTTGCTGTTTAAGAACTTGAACTTAAGGTTTGTCCAGATCTGGATCAATTTCGAAATTTGCATATGAGGGCTTACCGGAATTGTTACATGTTTCGCGGCCTCATTTAAACTTGCCTTGTGTGTTGTTCTTGTATGATTCATCTCTTGCCATGATTTGCGTCATGTAACCTTGTCATGCATCATACTTGGTTGAGCATCTTCTCTTGTTTTTTGTGTTGGGTGTTTACCGGTTGCTTGCTTCTTCTCGTTAATGCTTGTTTCGTTGCGATCGTGACGATTCGTTCGACTAGGCTTTGTTCGTCTTCGTGGCTTCTTCTTCATCTTCTTCATGGACTCGTTCTTCTTCCTTGCGGGATCTCTGGCAAGATGACCATCACCTTGGATCTCATTACTATCATTGCTATGCTAGTTGTCTCGATGCTATCTCTATATGTCACGCTACATATCTATTTGTTGTCAGCCCCTCATTGTTAACATGCAACCTATAACCTTTGACACCATCCCAGCAAATGTTGAATGGACATGTTACCACTTGCTCAGCCCCTCTTATAGCGTTGTTAGTTGCAGGTGAAGACAAAGATTGCTCCATGCCGGATCTTGGTTTTGGAATATCACAATATCTATTAATTAAATTAATGCACATATATACTTGGCAATGTGATGCGGAGCATCCTATGGACATCACCATGTCAAGAGCCCATTTGGCAAGTGACACGTGCGCCATCTACTTCTCATACATAAAGGTGAATCCTCTCCTTTACACGTGTTCACTTGACCCCTTCGAGGATGGTATACTGCTTCACACTCCACTCGTGTGCATGCATAGGTATTGTCGGAGCTTCACGGACGACGAGGAGGAGCGCAAGCGCCAAGGAACGCCTACACCATCAGCGAGGGAAGCGTGGAAGCGAAGACGGAAGAGAATGGCCTGTCCAATCCGGAACGGGCGGTACTACCGCTCCCAAGCGGTACTACCGCCCGAGGTTCCGGTACTACCGCCCCTGCCTGTGCGCAACCGTCGGCCTTTGGCCTTGTATCCCTCGCCACTTACCCCTTCGTGGCTTAGACTATAAATAGACCACCTCCACCTCCTTTCTAGGGTTAGCAAATATGATATCTCATTTGTATGTGAGCTTTGCTCCTACCTTCTCCTCTTGAGAGAGAGAGACTACTCCATTGGAGGCCAAGACCTCCACCTTGGAGAAGATCCCTAGTGGATGCAAGACCTCCCAAGGGAGAAGAATCCTTGTGGATTATCAAGACCTCTCTCCTCATAGGATTGGGATGAACTCTACCATGTATCTTATTTCCCTTTGATTGTTCTTTTACCTTGTGGATCTCATGTGCTTGTGAGTCTAGTGGATGTGTGATTTGGGCTTGTTCTTGAGTGTTTCTCTTGTGTTCTTCCCTTTGTGCTCCTCTTGTTCTTGGGGATTCCCCTCCAATTCGTGAAATATCTCCACCTAGGGTTCCACCCTACAACATCATGGTATCTAGAGCTATGGTTTCTTACGAAATTGGAGCCCCCCTTCGTGTTTTCTAGCCTTGTTTTGTTGTGTTCTTGCCCAATTTCGAAAATCCCCACCAAAAATAGCCCCAATTTTTTTGTGATTTGTTGGTTTGATGATGTTTTGTTGGATTTGATCCATGGATTTGCTTGGTTTCGAGTGGATCTAGCATCTCCCCAAGTTTCACCACTTCCCATCCACGAAATCCATCCAATTTCACCCCCGAAATCATCCATTTCCGCCCCAAATTCGCCCCGATCTCGATCTGCAAATTTTTCCCGACACCAGCGGTACTACCGCCCATCCAAGCGGTACTACCGCCCTCCAAGAGGTACTAATTTTTTACTTCCGCCCAACCAAAGCGGTACTACCGCCCCACACATTTTCAGCCTTCCGAGTTTCACCGTTTTGACCATAACTAATTCATCCGGAGTCCGATTTTGACGTTATTTAGCTTGTTTTGAAGCTCTTGACATCCCCCATACGACAAAAATACTACCATCATCATTTGACTCCATAAAATTTTGTCAAATTTGGCATGTTTGCCTAGGCCCTCCACCATATCATCCGCATAGCCACCATACCTTTCCGCAACCTAACCATTTTGTTTCCCTTAGCATTTGTGGTTGTTTGAGTTGTGAATTGAGTCTCCTAAGGTGTTTCGGCTACTTAGGGACGAGTGCTTCTTCATCAACCATCTCCACCACTTCCGCATTGTCATCTTCGACACCATCACCACCGCTTTCCGCTACCACCATTTGACATTTGTCCTTGAGATTTTGAGTTGTGGTTTTTCCGTTTCCTAAGGTGTTTCGGCTAATTAGGAACGGGTCTACATCAAGAGCACCGCCTCTCATCATCATCATCGGACGGTAACCTCGACGACATCTTTGTATATTCCCCTTGCAATTGCATTGTTAACCCCTAGCCCATTTTGCGTCACTTGCCCATCGAGACTAGCCATTTGAGTATTGCCGGCAACGTTACTTGTGCACATTAGTGGTCATCGTTATACACCATCCATTGCATATATACCATATCATATTGGTACCGTCTTGCTACCTTAGTACCAGCCCTCGTGTGCCACAAGATTGTTCCCGCATATACAAAATTGTTATCTTGGTTTGTGCATCGTGGCCACATAAAGAAAAGCTTTTAAGCAAAAAGAGAAAGACAAAGAAGCTTGTAAGCAAGAGCTATAGCATCGCATCATATCATATCATACTTGATCATCCTGGATCATCTTGTGATAAAAGCACCGGAACATCATACACATAGCATACTTGGGATAGAAAGTTCATACATTTTGCATCTTATAGGTTGTGCACAAGTGTCGTATCCGCCTATCGAGCAATCGTGCTAGCGTCTCTCTTGAGTTGTGCAACACGAGCGTTTTCCGTGGACTCCACATTTTGTGCTGATTCCTTGGTTGCACGACCCCATTTATCTATCCGTGTGTGTGTTTCCGTGTGCCACATATTGCTATTGGTCTACTTGTTCCATTTGCGAATTTGTGAATCTCTTTCAACATTATTGACTCTTTCTAACATTTTGCATCAATTTTTTTGTGCCTCTATCCTCACCGAGCTCCACCACAAGCTTTAATTTGTAGGTGTGAGTGAACAAGTCCGGTACAATTTCCACTATTCTTTCATTTCACTTTGAGCGAAACGGGATACATCCTCAACTTTGGGAAACGGTATCTTGGTATTGTTTATCTCATTTCCTACTCACCCTCTACTCGAGTCTTGTGATGGATAGGCAAAGCACGTCTACTTCGGTCTACAACAACAATGACGAGTTTGGTGCCATGACTAGATCACATCGGCATCGACACCATCACCGACAAGAACGTGAAGGTCACGAGCTCAACATCAACAACCGCTCAACGACTTCACCATCTACCTTGGCATCTTCGCCAAGTGGCTTCAAGGCATCTTTGCCTTCGGACTTGCGGCATCTTCGCCGACCCGCACCTCAAGAGAAGCTTCCCAAGCTCAAGTCCGTGACTTCCACGAGCTACTACGACCTCGTCAACGACCATGAGATTCCTTTCTATGGGACTCAAGACCCCGAGGAGTATCTTGAGTGGGAGCGCAAGATGGACGACTACCTCAAGCTACATCAAGTTCCCTACGAAGATCAAGTGAAGTGCGCCACAAGAAACTTCCACGACAACGCTTCAACATGGTGGCTTCACACACCTTCGACGAGCTTCAACGTGAATTGGCCCAAGACGAAGAGAGCTATGCAGCGAGATTTCGTGCCTCCTACTTACACGGAACAACTTCTTCGCCAATTGGAGAACACCATACAAGGATCCAAGTCCATCGACGTGTACTTCAAGGAGATGAAGAAGGCCTTGCGACGAGCCGGCGTGGACGACCCCATTTGGATGAAGTTTTACTTCATGATGGGATTGGACAACGACATCTCCAACACTATCTTCCTCGAGAACTACAAGTCCCTCGACGACAACTACATTGGTGCTCTCAAGGCGGACAAAGAACTCATGAAGGCCAAGGCTTATCCACTGCAAGCACACTTCTCGAAGACCAAGCTCCAAGATGGCGATCATGAGGCTAGTACCACCACGATGTCCAAGCCCAACGAGCTCCAAGATGATGCTCCCAAGTTCGACTCCACCGCCATCCCTCTTTGTGGCATTGATGATGCCGAGTCTACTTCGACTCTTTTTCAAGATGGTGCGGCGCCGACTACGACTACGGAGCCATTCGAAGACCAAGCTTGGGAGGCGAGCGACAAGGTGGCGAGCGAGGATGATGCTCCCATCTTTGGAGGCGAGAGTGATGATGTGCCATCTTCGGCCTTCATCCACGACGATGATTACGAGATGGTTGAGCATGGGACTTTCCCTTCGACCACAGCGACGTATGATGACTTGAGTGACTTTTGCCACCATATCGAGAGTGAGAGTGACTTCACCACTAGCCCCATATATGATGAGCTGCCACAATTCCCATGTGAGGAGAGCCACAACCCACACCACTTGAGTGAGATGAGTGACTCCACCATATGCGACATTGAGTGCACCTATTTTGAGGGAGTGAGTGAGCCACCATATAGAGAGAGTGAGATGGTTGATATGGCATGTGAGGCCACTTCCTACACTAACGACTTGACCTCTACCTCTATTTTGTCTTCTCATTTGGTGCTAGGTCCCACATTTGATGACGCGCCGATCCTCGATGACTTCGCCCTTCCTATGGACAAGATCATGGCCATGGTGGATTATGACGCACCCCCCACATGGTTCCATCAAGATGAAGATGACCACCATTTGGTCTTTGCCACCTCACCTACACCACTTGAGTGGAATGAACAAGGTAATATAGGTGAAGGTGATGCTCTAGTCCCACTAGTGTACATTTGTGACATTGATTGCTTGCATGATGTTGATCCACCTATTGCCATGCTTCATGCTAGTTCGACTACCTCATGCGATGATTTACCCATTTATGATGAGTTTGATGATTGCCATGTGGAGTCTATTAGTTGTGATGCCATGTTGCGTAGGATTTCTTGTGATAATTCTCTCGGTCACATCATGTTTGACAATCCACTTGATTTGTCATATGCTATGCATGAGATAAATCATATGTCCTATTTGCAATCTCTTCATAGTAACTATGCATATGCCATTAAGATAAACCCAATTTGCACATACGGCATAGATGACAATTCCATGGTTATTGGCATTTGTCTTTCTTGTGATGATATTGACATGCTTCCTTTGCATCATATCCATCATATGCCATGCCATGAACACCTAGCTTCGGATATGCATTGTTTTGGAGATTGTTCCACTTCTCCATATTATGCTTTCGATATTGCTCATGAGGAGACCCCCATAGTTTCCTCATACATTTTAGGAGATTTTGATACATCCCATCCATTGCATGATCCCCATACTTGTGTGCACAATATGCTCCCCATGAATGCAAATGCTATTGTTGTGCCACATACTTGCTCTAATTCGTGTCCCCATCGTGCTATACATGACAACTATTCTTTCATTATGGATGACATATTTCTCTATCGCGCCTCAATTTTTTTTAGCATTGCTTATCTTGTGCTAACTCTAACGTGCACATACACATCATGATGGATGATGTGTACATTTACCACACACACACTTTCTTTGGCTTGTGTCTCTTTTGCGTAGGTACCCATGCATACTCGTCAACTTCACAAACGCACGAGTTGACGAAACGAGCTCTAGAGAGCAACGACGACTTGGGACTCCATGTGTTATCCTTCCAACCGCTCCATTCGCGCAAAGACTTCGCGCATCTCTTCTACATGGCCCTCACATGGCTATGGGTTATTGTCCATTATATCTCTTATGCTCCTGTTGTCATGTTCACTTTGCATGATATGCTCATTTATATGCCTTTGCCATGCATTTGTGACCCATGCTTCGCATTACAAATGATGATAGATTCTCATACTTGTATGTGTATTTGCAAGCTTGGTGGAGATATTGCTTGTTATTGCCATGTTTGCTTTGTGCCAAATGCCTATGATGATACCTTGTCCATGCTATGTGCTCGTGCTTGTGATATGTCGTGTGCATTGCTTATGCCTACTATTGGCTCACATGACATGATTGCTATGAACTCATCTAGTGTGTTGCATCTTCGCTCCACTAGTTTGCACGACAAGATTGATATGCTTGCTTATGTTGCATCACCAATGATTCATACTTGCTCCTTTCATGCGGTTGATGTCAACCATTGCCATGCTTTGCACATGATTGATATTTCTTGTTGTCATATGTCTCCACATGTTGCCTCTCCCATGCTATATGATTGTCCATGCATTGAGCGCAACCATAATTTTAGTCTTGCCAATGAGATTGCCCCCATAGCATTCTCGCATTTATTTGGAGATTTTGACATATTTCTTGTGAAGCATGCTTGTTTTACATCCTTGCACCATATGCCTAGTGCCATGAATATAGCCATTGTTGCATCATATTATTCATGCAATTTTGCTTCTAATGGTTATGTGCAAGAGAAGAGAACCATCATGATGGATGATGTGTTTATCTACCATGCGCATCCGTTCTTTGTTTTGTTGTGTGCATGTGTAGGATACTTGGACTATGTGTCGACTTCCACTTCACGTGAGTTGACCATTCGAGCTCTTGAGAGCGAACCACTTTCTACCACGACGCTTCTACATCGCACTTGCTTGTGCTTCGGCATTGTGAATAATGCACAAGGACATGCTTTCAAGGTGATATCCTTCTCTTTCGAGAACCCAAAAACCATGAGCACGAATATTGTGGATCATACTACATGTGTTGCTCGCACCATGAGACTTATTTGTCATCTTGGACCCCTTGATCGCGCACATGTTAGTGATATTGCTTTCTTTCACGATAGCCACATTGCCATGCCTCATGTTATATATGCCTTGTGTGTTGCATCCAATTCTTGGATTACTTGTCCCTATCATATGCTTGGTTGCAACAATGTAATCTCTTCACATATGCCATGTCCCATTGCTTTTCACATGATTGACTTGATGGCCTCACACATGTTGAACAATTGCTCTTTCTATTGTGTTGAGTGCCACACCATTTTCACTACACCCTATGCATGTTATGCTTGGATTGTCTTGCACTTGACCCATGTGTTTAGACACTTCATTTTACGTGGTGTTGTGAATGATTCTTATGCCTACCATAGACCTTTCATTGAGCGCTTTATGCATGCTTGCTATGACTTTGAGGTAGATGCTTATTCTCTTGTCACAGATATGTGCATCTCTACCTCACATTTACATGCTTGTTTCCATGATGACCTTGATTGTGCTCAATTGATGTGCTTAAATGCCATGCCACAACCCTTTGTCACACCCTATGCTATGCTTGATGACAACACTTGTTGGGTAAATCACCTCTTGAATGTTTGGTTTTGCACTAACGCTAACCAAATTCGTTTTTCCAAGTGTTTGTTGTCTTTGCTCCTTTTGAAGGAATCACTAGACGGTGCGACATTGGAGAGTTCCCATGTTGAGCTTCAAGATGATGAGCACTTCATGATCGTCCACATCTACACGACGACGCCACCTCTTTCCCATGGTGATTTGGTTTTCGATCCGAGGTCGGATCTTTCCCAAGGGGGAGGGGATGATGCGGAGCATCCTATGGACATCACCATGTCAAGAGCCCATTTGGCAAGTGACACGTGCGCCATCTACTTCTCATACATAAAGGTGAATCTTCTCCTGTACATGTGTTCACTTGACCCCTTCGAGGATGGTATACTGCTTGACACTCCACTCGTGTGCATGCATAGGTATTGTCGGAGCTTCACGGACGACGAGGAGGAGCGCAAGCGCCAAGGAACGCCTACACCATCAGCGAGGGAAGCGTGGAAGCGAAGATGGAAGAGAATGGCCTGTCCAGTCCGGAACGGGCGGTACTACCGCTCCCAAGCGGTACTACCGCTCCCAAGCGGTACTACCGCCCGAGGTTCCGGTACTACCGCCCCTGCCTGTGCGCAACCGTCGGCCTTTGGCCTTGTATACCTCGCCACTTACCCCTTCGTGGCTTAGACTATAAATAGACCACCTCCACCTCCTTTCTAGGGTTAGCAAATATGATAGCTCATTTGTATGTGAGCTTTTCTCCTACCTTCTCCTCTTGAGAGAGAGAGACTACTCCATTGGAGGCCAAGACCTCCACCTTGGAGAAGATCCCTAGTGGATGCAAGACCTCCCAAGGGAGAAGAATCCTTGTGGATTATCAAGACCTCTCTCCTCATAGGATAGGGATGAACTATACCATGTATCTTATTTCCCTTTGATTGTTCTTGTACCTTGTGGATCTCATGTGTTTGTGAGTCTAGTGGATGTGTGATTTGGGCATGTTCTTGAGTGTTTCTCTTGTGTTCTTCCCTTTGTGCTCCTCTTGTTCTTGGGGATTCCCCTCCAATTTGTGAAAGATCTCCACCTAGGGTTCCACCCTACAACACAATGGGTGGAAGGCTTGGCCTTTTGCTTGGTGTTTTGTTCCACTCATGCCTCCCAAAGAACTGATAAACCAGTGTTATGTTCCTTGACTTTGCGTTCCTAACACGGTTGGGGGTTATTGGACCCCCTTGACAGTTCGCTTTGAATAAAACTCCTCCAGCAAGGCCCAACATTGGTTTTACCATTTTCCTAATAACTAAATAACTTGCATATGGACTTTCCGGACCCCGAGGACTTAATTTACAATCCAGGCCAGTGCTGCTCATGAGTGTTGGTCCAAACTAGAGTCATTTGCGGCGCCGTCCCTTAGGAACTTAGGGTATTTGGTCGCTATACACTGTGCCACACCAGACGTGGCCTGAGAAGAGATACGCGCGGATACTATCAGGGTGTCGACACGCCGGGAGGTCGTGCTGGACTGGTTTTACCATTGTCGAATTGTCTTGTGCACCGGGATTCCAAGTCTGATCGCGTTGTCCCTAAGATAAGGGGTTTTTACCTCTGCTGATTGTGAGAGCTTGTGATGGGCTAAGTTGTGACACCCCTGCAGGGTTATGATCTTTCGAAAGCCATGCCCGCGGTTATGTGGCAGATTGGAATTTGTTAATATCCGGTGGTAGAAAACTTGACATAGGATCCGAAATAAAATACACAACCGCGTGAGTAACCATGACCATCTCTTTTCACTTTGAGAAGAGAACACAGTGGGGTTATGTTTGACTCGTAGGTAGTTCAAGATCACTTAGCGATCATTAATAGTTTGCTACCGATTGCATAGATGCTCATCTTAATCGTGTACTCGTAAGTTAGCCACCATGCACTGCTTAGCCGCTGCTGCAACCTCACCAATTAACCTCTCCATACCCATTAAGCTTTGTTAGTCTTGAAACCCATGGTTATGGGATTGCTAAGTCCTGGAGGCTCACAGATACTACAACAACAGTTGCAGGTGCAGGTTTTCGATGACTTAACATGAGACCGAAGTTTACCTGTGTTGGAGTTCTTCCTTCTTCTTCTTTGTTAGTCTTGGGATAGGTTCCTGGTCGGTAGCCTGGGATAGGAGGATGGATGTCGTTGTGCTTTTCATGTTTTCATCCATAGTCAGATGTCTTGTGTATGAATTGTTGTATTCATGTGGAAATTGTATGACTTGTATGTATCCCCCTCTATTTATGTAATGGTACGATGTAACAATATCCATCTTGCTAAGCGCCCGAAATGCGGTTGTGCCCCAATCACGAGTTCATCATGTGATCGGGATAGAATCGCATCTTGAGCGTGGCATCACTACTTGTGCATCCAAAATCCTTTATCCCAGTTTTGCCACATGAGTCCACCATACCTACCTATATGCGGTATTCCCTTGCCGTTCTAAGCAAATTTGTATGTTCCATCTCTAATTTTCAAAATAAATTTCCCTTTTCTGTGCCCGTATCGCTCGCGAGGCGGTGAGGGGTGGCCAATATTTTCCATGCTAGATGTGTTATTCTCACGATGAGTGTTTATTCACTTGTCATTGCACTAGAGCAAGGCAAAGTTATTAGGGATGCCCAGTCCCGAAATGAAAAACAAATTTACTTTATGTTGTCAAATAATAAATTCCTTGGAAAGTGTTGGTATTGAAGGCTACCGTGGATTCGGCTAGCCGTGGCTTGTGAAAGTTTGGTGAAAAAGGAATAAACTTTATTTTATGTTTGGGAACCGCCTATGATATATCTATCATGGAAAGTGTTGGGAACCTTAAGTCGTTTTCGTTGGTGGGACAAGTATACCTCCCAAAATAATTTTATCTCTCAATTTAAGCTTTGAGCTCTGGCACCTGTACAAATCCCTACTCCGCTCTGTGAAGGGCTTTTCTTTTACTTATGCGATTTTTATTTTCGTATTTGAGTCTCCATCTTCTCTTATAAAGCACCAACTAGGAAAATTATGATCGTACATGAGCATTGGGTGTAACTAATATGCGAGTGTGTTTCATGAATGGATCAATGGTTGAACATGACGGGCTAGGGTAAATTATTTTAGCATTGATATTTTGAAAGATCTGGTTGCTTGTTGATATGCTTGAGTATTTAAATCTCATGTCAAAACTAGACTATTGCTTGGAACCATATAAAAGCCCAAATGTCCATGGTATAAAAAAAGAATATGATATGACATGTTAGGCAACATTCCACATCAAAAATTCTGTTTTTATCATTTACCTACTCGAGGACGAGCAGGAATTAAGCTTGGGGATGTTGATACGTCTCCAACGTATCTATAATTTTTTATTGTTCCATGTTGTTATATTATCATTCGGATGAGGACATGACTACCTTGGATACGGCCAAAAATACTGCATACATGTATATTTGTGAGGTGTATGGGACAGTTGGAATATTTTCATGCTTTCTACTTCTTGTGATAGTATTTTGGCTTTATATTTTATGAACTATAAAAGTTACTCATGTATACATGTGTCATATGTGCAAAAATCAAGGAAAGTAAAAATGGATGACATATACATATACAACATGTACACCTTGTCATTTTTGTTAGACACATTTCAGATTAAGCAACACCGAGGACGGCTTTATTTTCAAGAAAGGGAGTTTAGGTGTTGTTCAAAAAGTCCTCTCACATCACTTTTGGGCCAAGAGAATATAGAGTCCAAGCCTCTCATGTTCTGCATTCAGATTCGGACTGCATAGACATACCTGACTCAAAACGGCAAGAACTCCTTCATACGGACTTCGAATTGGGTGATCTCTTTTTGTTGCAAAGTAGATTTTGTGCTCTTTCTAGCCCAATTGGATTCAACTTCAAATTCATCTGGAGCGTTGAGATATCGATGAAACAATCTGACGCTGCAGCAGAATCCGAGTCAAAGTACAAGTCCAAAGGTGTTTCATCACCTCCACTTGGGCCCATGAGCCTTGTACGTCCTACGGTTAGTTTTACGCTACCTTGGGATGTCGTCCCACCTCCTTGGCCGCCACCCCTTGCTCCTATATAAGTAGATCCATCTTGTAGCTTTTTCCTTAGGATTTGTTTAGTCAAAGTTTAGCCATTGCAACTTCGTGTACTTCGTTTGTGTCCATCGACCAGACCAAGACCGCTCACAGATCCCCACCTTTATCAATACTTCATTTATATTTGCAATATTCAGATTGCTTTATCATATTCTTGCTTGTTCTTCGATTGCATGCAAGAATAGACCTTCGTGGTCAGGCTGATCGTGCTTTTGGCATTGTCAGTAACCCCTGGAGATTGGTTTAGTGATTGCTAAGGCGCAACATCGTGCATGTTTGTAGTCGGATCGTTAAAGTCGTCTCCACCAAATAGATAGTTATCATCTCATCGATAGTCGGATTGTTTTTTACATCGCAGGAAATCAATATCAAACGGAGTCCAAACACCACGAAACTTTTTGGAGATTTTTCATGGGCCTGAAGACACCCGATGGGCCAGATCTGCACCTGGGGGGTGCCCCAAGGGAGGCACAACCCACTAGGGCGCGCCAGGCCCCCCTAGCGCACCCAGGTGGGTTGTGCCCATCTCTGTGGCCTCTCGCACCGCCTATTTGCTCTATAAATACTCACATATTCTAGAAACCCTAGAGGAGTCGACAAAATTCTATTCTAGCCACCGCAAAGTCCAGAACCACCAGATCCAATCTAGACACCATCACGGAGGGGTTCACCATCTCCATTAGTGCCTCTCCGATGACGCGTGAGTAGTTCCTTGTAGACCTACGGGCCCGTAGTTAGTAGCTAGATGGCTTCCTCTCTATCTTTTTATTATCAATACAATGGTCTCTTGGAGATCCATAAGATGTAACTCTTTTGCGGTGTGTTTTTTGGGATCCGATGAACTTTGAGTTTATGATCAGATCTATCTTTTTATATCCATCAAAGTTATTTGATTATTCTTTGATCTCTTATATGCATGATTTCTTATAGCCTCGTATTTCTTCTCCGATATTTGGGTTTTGTTTGGCCAACTTGATCTATTTATCTTGCAATGGGAAGATGTGCTTTGTAGTGGGTTTGATCTTACGGTGCTTGATCCCATTGACAGAAAGGGAGCCGACACGTATGTATCGTTGCTACTAAGGATAAAACGATGGGGTCTATTTCTTCATAAATAGATCTTATCTACATCATGTCATCGTTCTTATTGCATTACTCCGTTTCTCCATGAACTTAGTACACTAGATGCATGCTGCATAGCGGTCGATGTGTGGAGTAATAGTAGAAGCAGGCAGGAGTCGTTCTATTAATCTTGGACGTGATGCCTATATAACGATCATTGCTTGGATATCTTCATGATTATTTGAAGTTCTATCAATTGGCCAATGGTAATTGTTTTCCCACCGTTTGCTATTTTCTCGAGAGAAGCCACTAGTGATATCTACATCATGTCATCGTTCTTATTGCATTACTCTGTTTCTCCATGAACTTAGTACACTAGATGCATGCTGCATAGCGGTCGATGTGTGGAGTAATAGTAGATGCAGGCAGGAGTCGTTCTACTAATCTTGGACGTGATGCCTATATAACGATCATTGCTTGGATATCTTCATGATTATTTGAAGTTCTATCAATTGGCCAACGGTAATTGTTTTCCCACCGTTTGCTATTTTCTCGAGAGAAGCCACTAGTGATATCTACGGCCCCCGGGTCTCTTTCTCATATTATTTGCCTTTGCGATCTATTTTCCTTTGCTTTTATTTTCAGATCTACTAAACCAAAAACCCAAAAATACCTTGCTGCAATTTATCTTATTTGGCGTTTGATCAATCAATATTTACAACTCTATCACGTCTGTTACCCGAAAGGGATTGACAACCCCTTTTACACCCCGGGTTGCGAGTATTTGTTATTTGTGTGCAGGTGTTGTTTATGTTGTGTTGCTTGGTTCTCCTACTGGTTGGATAACCTTAGTCTCATCACTAAGGGAAATACCTACCGCTACTATACTGCATCATCCCTTCCTCTTTGGGGAAATACCGACGTAGTTCTAGCAGACATCACGTAGCTTCCCATCTTTCTCTTGAACTCGTAAGTTAGCCACCATACAAATGCTTAGTTGCTTGCTGCAACCTCACCACTTATCCATTCCATGCCTGTTAAGGTTTTCTAGTCTTGATACCCATGGTAATGGGATTGGTGAGTCCTCGTGGATCACAGATTACTACAACAATAGTTGCAGGTACATGTAATGCGATGATCTGACGAGAGAGCGATGCATGGTTGCTTTTGTAGTTATTTTTCTGCTTCTTCTTGGTTGATCAAGGGATAGGTTCCGGGTCGGGAGCGTGGATTAGTAGGGTGGATATCCTTCTTCTTTTTCGTTTGATTTCATCCGTAGTCGGATCCTGTTGTTCTGTATGATGATTCCTATGTATTGATGTATTCATGTATTCTTGTTGTAACTTGTGGCGAGTGTAAGCCTTTATCTCCTATTCTCATCTATTCACTACATGGCATGTTGTAATGATATCCACCTTGCTAACCGCTCCAAATGCGGTTGTGCCCCAATCATGAGTTCATCACGTGATCGGGATAGAATCGCATCTTGGGCGCTACAGCCATCAAGATGACGAAGGGGAAGAAGTTTGAGTGATTGAGTTTTCATGTTGGTGTTTACGGCTTCCTTGAAATGTGCCATTGATGTGTCAATGTAGTGCCTTCTCCTTGCTTCAGAGTTTCGTATGTCGATGGCGCGGTTGTCGATGCGCTCTCGCAAGGTACATTGTACACCTTGCATTTCTTGTTGTAGTCCGAAGTAACACATTTTGATGTAGTTCTTCGCACCATCGTTGTCGATGACCAGAGATGAAATGATTTGTCTATCCATCACAAGACTCGAGCAAATGTGAGTGGGAGAAACAGAAGAACTAGACCAAATGTACCTTACCCAATGTTGAAAATGGATCAATGATCACTCAATAGTGTTGTAAGGAAATAGCAAAATTGGTACCGGATCTTGTCAATTCTCACACCTACACAATAAGGCTTATGGAGTAGCTTGGTGAGGATAATGGCACAAATATTTGCTGCAAATGTTAGCAAGAGTCAATAAAGTTGAAAGAGATTCATGAATTCGCAAGTGAAACAAGTAGACCAATAGCAATGAATGGCACACGGAAACACACACGGATAGATAAATAGGGTCGTGCAACCAAGGAATTAGCATGAAGTGTGGAATCCAAGGAAAACGCTCGTGTTGCACAACTCTAGAGAGACACTAGCATGACTGCTCTATAGGAGGATACGACAATTGTGCACAACCTATGAGATGCAAAATGTATCAACTTTCTATCCCAAGTATGCTATGTATGTATGATGTTCCGGTGCTTTAGCACAAGATGATCGGATATGATACCATATGATATACTGTGATGCACTATGATATGATGCGGCTCTTGCTTACAAACTTTTGGTTTTTCTCTTTCTTCTTAAAAGCTTTATTCTTTTTTTTTTCTATGGCCACGATGCGAAATGTGCAAACGAAGATAGCAAATGTGTATATGCGGGAATAATCTTGTGACACAAGAGATGATATGATGATACCAAGATAAGTATACCAAGATGATATGGTATGTATGCAATGGAAGGTGTATATCGATGATCACTAATGTGCACAAGTAACGTTGCTGGCAATACTCAATGCCTAGTCTCGATAGGCAAGTGACGCAAAATGGGCTAGGGGTTAACAATGCAATGGTAAGGGGAATATACAATGATGTCACCGAAGTTACCGTCCCTTGCTTACGGTGGTGTCAATGGTGACGTGGTCAATGTCGATGACGACCTCGAGGCGATGATGAGTTGCAGTGTTCTCGATGTCGAACCGTTCCTATGTAGCCGAAACACCTAAGGAAACAGAAAAACTGCAAACTCAAAATCGCAAATGTCAAATGGTGGCAGAGGAAAGTTGGGGTGGAAAATTATGGTGGGCAAGGTTATGCGGAAGTGGTGCTAGTGGTTGATCAATAAGCAACCATCCCTAAGTAGCCGAAATACCTTAGGAGACTCGAATCACTACACAAGTAACCACTAATGCAATGGGGAACAATATGGGTTAAGTTGCGAAAGGCTATGGTGGTTATGCGGATGATATGGTGGAGGGCCTAGGCAAAGATGCCAAAGTTCCAAAACTTTGATGGAGTCAAATGATGATGGTGGTATTTTTGTGTGATGGGGTATGTCAATAGCTTCAAAACAAGCTAAAGAACATCAAAATTGCAGCTCGAATGAATTAGTTATGGACAAAATAAAAATCAGCCGAAGTCAATATCTACAAAGGTCGGACGTGCGAGAAATGTTGCATGTCCGGTGGACGGACGCGCGAAAGAGCTTAGGAATCTAAGATTTTGGCTCTGTTGGGTGGATCCGGTCGTTCGGTGAAGGTCGGACGTCCGGTGCTTTGGGAGGGCCCGGACATCCGGTAAACGTCGGTCGTCTGGTGGGTCGGGGTCAATGCGGGATTTGATATCCAAAACGCGATTTTGGGCGGAAATTGATGATTTCGGGGTCAAAATTGATGAGTTTTCGTGGATGGAAAGTGGAGAAACTTATGGGGATGCTAGATCCACTCGAAACACAGAGAATCCATGGATAAAATCTAGCAATTTAAAAAATTGGGGCTATTTTTGGTTGGGATTTTCGAAATTTAGGACGAAATCACACAAAACAAGGCTAGAAAATGGTAGGGAAGACTCCAAATTCGTGATCAACGTGGCTCATAATACCATGAGACAAGCTGGCTCCATCCATATGATGTGGGGCTAACCAGATCTAGGCCGATCTTTCATTATTGGAGGGGATTTCCATGAACAACACGAAGAATACGAGGGCGGAAACACGAGGGAAATGAGAGGAAACACTCAAATCAACAAGAAACGACCACGCATGTGCTACATCCAAACACACAAACAGGTACACGATCCAAACACAACAAAGAAAAGATACAAGGTAGCTAGTTCATCCCCTTATAAGGAGGTCTTGAAGGTCTTCACATGAGGAGTCTCGAATCCACTTGTGGGATCTTCTCCGTAGAGGCCGCGGTCTCTCGTGGAGGGGGTAACAAGTGGATGAGCACAACTCTATCTCACAAATGAGCTAAACCAATGCTAACTGTAGCTAGGAGGAGGTGGAGGAGTATATATAGTCTAGGGCCACGAAGGGGTAAGTGGGAGAGAGTTACAAGGCCAAAGGCCCGCGGCTCCACACATGCAGGTATCAGATGTCCGATGGATGTTGGACATCTGGAGGCTCACGAAGGACCGGTCGTCCAGCGCGTGTCGGAAGTCTGATATTTCTTCTTTGTTAGGTGGTACCGGATATCCGGTCAGCGTCGGTTGTCCGATGACCGATTAGTGTTGGACATCCGGCATCTGGCGGTCGTTCCGGCGTCGTAGGGTGCGTCAGTTGTACGTTATGGTGGAAGGAATCTCGAGGCATCGGGCGTCCAAAATCGATGGTCTTCCGGAGGTCGTCAGACGTCTCAGAGTTGTAGCTTCCTAGCAGCTCTTCTTCTTGTTGCTCGCGCTTGGTGTCCTCGTCATCTTGTCCAATGCTCCTAGCTATTCCATGGTCTTTCTCTAGGTTCCTGGTTGTGCATAGCACATATGTTTGAGGTAGTGTTGGTCCAAACTGGGCTGCCTGCGGGGCCGCCATGGGGAAACCCGAGGATTTGGGTTTACACATAGCTTGACCTGTCCGATCGTGGCCTGAGACGAGATACACGCGGCTACTATCAGGGTGTCCGCAGGTCTTGCCAGACTTGTTTTACCATTTTCGAAATGTCTTGTGCATCGGGATTCCGAGTTTGATCGGGTTGTCCCCAAGATGGAGGTTTTACCTCTGCGGACCGTGAGAGTTTGTGATGGACTAAGTTGTGACACCCTGCCAGGTTTGATCTTTCGAAAGCCATGCCTGCAGTTATGTGGTAGATTGGAAATTTATAATATCCGGTTGTAGAAAACTTGACACAAGATCCGAAATAAAATACACCAACCGTGTGCGTAACCGGGACCGTCTCTTTTCAAGTGAGTTCGAAAAGAGAACACAGTGGGGTTATGTTTGACTCGTAAGTAGTTCAGGATCACTTATTGATCATTACTAGTTTGCGACTGTATGCGTAGCTTCTCATATTTCTCTGGAACTCGTAAGTTAGCCACCATACAAATGTTTAGTCGCATGTTGCAACCTCACCACTTATCTAGTCCATACCCATTACGCTTTGCTACTCTTGATACCCATGGTAATGGGATTGCTGAGTCCTCGTGGCTCATAGATTACTACAACAACAGTTGCAGGTACAAGTAATGCGATGATCTGACGAGAAAGTGATACATGGTTTCTTTTGGAGTTCCTTTTCTACTTCTTCTTCTTCGATCAAGGGATAGGTTCCGGGTCGGGAGCCCTGGATTAGTAGGGTGGATATTGTTCTTCTTTTTCATTTGATTTCATCCAGAGTCGGATCCTGTTCTTCTCTATGATTGATTGCTATGTATTGATGTATTCATGTATTCTAGTTGTAACTTGCGGCGAGTGTAAGCCATTATCTGGTATTCTCATCTATTCAGTACATGGTATGTTATAATGATATCCACCTTGCTAAGCGCTCGAAATGCGGTTGTTCCCCAATCACGAGTTCATCGCGTGATCGGGATAGAATCACATCTTGGGTGCTACAAGTTGGTACGAGAGCCTTATAGACCGTAGGAGCCCCCTTGATTGATCGAAATGTTACCGTTGTTGAGTCTAGGCAAAAACTATTTTGAGTCTAGTTATATATAAGATAGTAGGAATTCTTTTTACTCCTTATCCCCTTCGTCGCTCTGGTGAGGATTTGTGACGTAGGTGTTTTGATTGCAATACTCTTCCCCTTCAATTATTATTATTATTTATTTAGGATCACGCCGGTATTGTTGGTATCGGTCCGATATCATTGTGAGGAGAATTCTGTCTTGGTGCCTCCTGATTGTATGGATTGGACGAGGGGAGTTGAGCTCCGAGGTGTTGTCGTCACAATGTGGATCGTTTTAGTTCCGGAATATCAGAGGTCACCGACATCAAAAACACTTCTATACTCTTTGTGGTGAGAGTATTTCGGCACGGCCCAGTATTGGGAGAGCGATCAGATGTATTGCCACAACTAGTATATCAGATGTTTTTCAAAGGTCTGAGGTACTTGATTTCCGAGGTTTTCTTGGTTATGTGTTGACGGATGGATAGAGTTGGAATGTAGGATTTGTTAGTTGTGTGTGATATTTGAGCCTCCCTGTATCCCCAACGCTAGATTGCATAACCAAAAAGTTTCGGGAGTTCTTAGATGGGAATTCAAGTAGTTACCTAAGATATCTTTCTGACAAATGCATGATATTAGGTTGGGGTCCAACATCTAGTGGTTCGCTTGTCACGGTCGATTTTACATTTGTCTCATTGCGCCTTAAAGAGTCGTTGACTATGCCGATTCAGGGGCGCTTCGTTGTCATTCGTGATGTCCGTTGTAACGTCGTACCCGGGGGGCCTCATCACGAAAACTTTGGACGAAATCTCTATCATATGTTTGTTCCAGCTTCTTTCGCATGCCTAATCCTTTGTTTTGTTTTGGTTCTGCTATTCGAGTTGCTTCGATGTCAAGTGTTGATTCCATACCATTCCTAAGCGATGTTCTCACATTTCTATGGAAGTGCTAGTCCTTATTGATCATCGAGATTTTCATGTCAATTTTTTCGCCAACCGGTGCACTTCTCTTCAAGTTATTCCATATGAGCGCCATTGAGAAGCCTGATGATTTGTCCGTTTCATCTATCCGAAGTTGCCTTTGTTTTTCCACCATCCCACCTTTTTGTTCATGGACACAAATATCTTAATCAAGTATTCATTTTATTGATATAAAATTTCTTCATTCTTTTCCTTTAATGTTCTTATCCAGTGATTTCTCGTGGCGATGCTTTGGAACTTCAAGTTCATCATTCTCCGTTCTCGTTACTTCTCCAGTGGACTAAATTCAACCTTCGGTGTTCATCATATCTCTTTCAGTTGTTTCAAATGTTTTCCCATGTTGGAGTTTCTTATCCCAGTCTCTCTTGTTGATTCAACTCTCTCTTTTCATATTCGGAGTGTAGAAGGTATCCCAGAAGATTCGCATTTCTATTCTTAATCCGTTCAAGCTATTTTGAGGTTGTTACCTCATTCAAGCCATTTAATTCAACATGTGCAATCTCTCTTTCAAGCAATCTATTTCAACGGTGTTTCTTTGAGTGGGCCCTAACCCACAGGTCATTTTCCAGGATCTTACATGAATTTTCTATTTTCTCGGAGTTATTCTCAAATTATTTTCAAAGTGTGATGTAAGAATGAATTTTCATGAGTCACGTCCCTTCTCCGAGATAGTTTTCAAATTCTTGTCATCTTTGGTTCATCATTCCTATTCTCCATTACTCTGGAGTGTCTCAACAATTTCGGTGGTGCCTCAGCATCATTCTCAGCTTTCAAGACCGAAGAAGAGTTTTGCTGTAAATTTTATCATTCTCTTGAAGATTCTTGGTGCTAGCTTTATGCTATCCTCTTAATTTGTTTTGATCATCAGGAATTCCTTTCATACGCATTCGAAGCATTTCAGGAGTATTTTTATTTGGATTCTATGGAGGCCATCCTTTTCAGAAGAATGATTCATTCTCAGTTTTCTGCTCTCGCCCTCTTATTCTTACTGTGGGATCGATCATGTATTCTCTAGTCAGCTCATGTTCTCTTCATCGTCTTATATCTAAATTCCCTCAAGAATCTTCATTCGTGTTCTAATTCTTTCTGGTGATCCCTTATCTTTTCTTCGTCCAATTTCAAATTCTTATGGTGGTTTGTTCAAGAATACTCTTCCTTTGCTATCATATCAATTCATTTTTTCTTTTCAAAATCCTACCGGTGGTGGTCCATTGAATTGTGCTATATCTCTCTCCAATCCTTTTCAAAAAGAATAAGTAGTATGCCAAATCCGTTTCTTGTCATCAATTTAAATTGATGAAGGATACGCGTTGCATGATTCTTATTCTTGTTCTTCCAAGTGATTAATTCCTTTGTTCGGAGTTTGTTCATGATGAAGAAATTCTCGATTCCAAGTTATTCACATTTTTTCTTTCTGGAGTTCCAAATTTTGTCAGTTATATCGTCACGAAGCTCAATCTAAATCATTACAATGAATTCTTGTTCTTTTCAAACTTCAATTCTTTTCTATTATCCTTCATATCCGAAGTTCTTATTGGAGGCTCTACATGATGGTTCACCAAAGATTTCTTCATTTTTTGAAGTGTTCTTCAAGATTGTTGTTGGAGGAGCTCAAGTATTCTTTTCTTGTTTTTCGAAGCGCAATTCTTTCTACCTTATCTTTGGAGGTGGTGTTATGTCATCCTTGGCAATTTCTCTTCGTGTTTCACGATTCACAAGTTGTCAGGAATGAGACAATTTAAAAACATTGGATCTAGTTTGTCTTGGAAAGAGGGAGAGAAAAAAAAAGTCAAAAAAAGAGAAAAATAAAAATAAAAAAGTGAGAGAAAAAAGAGAAAAAGACAAAATTTGGATCTATCTAGAGTCAATCTCGTAGCTGGATTTGGACTTGAATCTGCTTTTTATACTATTCAGTAAAACAGGCATATCTTCCACATATGAAGTCTGTTTTTGCTCCGGAGTACTCAAATTAAAGCTAACAACGAGCCGAATCTAAATAGTTGCAGAAGCTTGTTCAGTATTTGACCCCTCAAAATCGGCTTCTAAATAGGTCTTTTTGCCCTCCAAAGTTCATGAACATAGTTTGTTCTAGTTTTTCAGACTGTTTTACAATTTTTGACTCCTCATATCAACTCGGAATTGAGTGATTCTTTTTGCATTTGAAAGCTTGAGTCAGTAGCATTCCGTAGAAAAATTATCAAAAAATTGACTCAAAATTTTCGAGAGGAAAGTTGGAGATAGAGTTGTTGTATATCCCGCTTGGCATTTGTTTTTCATTATTATCTTTACTGTCATTGTGATCTTCACTTATATATTTTTATCCAGAGCTACTTCGTATCGTTTATTGATGCTAGTTGTGCTACGCCGTGACCTCATTAGTGTTCTAGGCTCGCGTCTCTAGTCCAGTCTAGCCTAGGACCAGCATAGTACCGTCACTGAGCGTTTATTCAACATTGCATCTCTGAATTGATTATTGCTAATATTTTTCTACCATATATTTAAGCCTTCAAGCTCCACACATTTCTACACCATGTATACGTTCGTGCCCCTAGCAATAGCTTCACTCAATCTTGGGAGTTAGTTCACACCGCTGGTTGCCTGTCACCATCTGTTGTGTGGTAAGAACTTGTAAGATACTGATATTTGCTTTACTGTGAGTGCTTTACCACCATATCCTAGTAGTTCATAAGAACATTTTTCTCGAATTTTGTTTCTTGTTTCTACTAATCATGACAGGTGTCAGAGATAGTAATTCTTGGACGACGGATACATCTTCACCATCACGAGACGTGGGACAACACACGCAAGCATATGGTCAGGTTATCCCTTTACCGCAATTTGAGGGTAGATTTA
Source organism: Secale cereale (assembly GCA_902687465.1). Taxonomy (NCBI): domain Eukaryota; kingdom Viridiplantae; phylum Streptophyta; class Magnoliopsida; order Poales; family Poaceae; genus Secale; species Secale cereale. Next base: position 297,611,025 of record LR738714.1, read on the forward strand.
ATCCTGCAATGTATCTTGCTTGGGAGCTTGAGGTAGAACAAATTTTTGCTAGCCATGATTTTTCTGAAATTGAGAAAGTGCGTGCTCCACTCGAGAATTTACTGGTTTTGCTTCTGTTAGGTGGATGCATTGTAAGAAAAATATTGACAACCAACCCACAACTTGAAAGATTTGAAACCTATAGTGAGACGTCAATTTGTTCCTGCTTACTATCGCCGTGAATTGCTTTGCAAATTAGAACAATTACAAAAAGGAAGTGTAACATCCCAAAATTCTAAATTTTGGAATGTTATATTAAATAGATAGTTTTGATTGCTTGTGTGATGTGCTTTGTGAAATTGAGTGAAATTTGATTTATTTTTTTTGAAAGTTAAATGAGAGGGAATGAAATGACTTTCACAAACTTTCACTTTGCATTTATGATCTCCGTGAATTTAAATTCTTTTCAAATACAAAACCCTAAAGGGAAGATAATATGACTTCTTCCATTTAAAGTGAAAAGGATTTTTGAAAACATTTGAATTTCATTTGGAAATATTTCAAATTCAGAAACTGTAAGAAACTCAATGATTTTCATGAGAGAAGATAAAATGACTTCTTCAAAACATATAAAATATGAGTTGGAAGTTTAAAAGAATCAAATTTAAAGTCCATTTGAAAATTATTTTCAATTTGGAGTTATTTATTTTTATTCAAACTATTTTTCTCCAAAAATAAAATATACTTAAAATAGGGTAAAACGATTCCCTATAGTAGAAAATTGGAGAGAAATAAATATGAAATCATTTTGGCATTTTTAAAATGATTTTTATTGGATTTTATTGCAACAATAGCAGTGTTTTATTTATTTCAATTTTTTGTATTTTATTTTACTCTAGAAAAATGTTCATAATGTAGGAAATCTTTTTCTGAAAATTTTGATATATAATATTCCTATATTTTATTTTTATTTTATTTCTTTTTATTTTTATATATTGTGTGTTTAAATAACTTTTAGCTCACCTAACTGGGCCGGCACAACACGCCCGCCCGGCCACGGCCCAGCCAGCCCGCCGCTCATCCCCATCGTCCCCGAGCGGGACTCCGCTCGGGAGTTCGCCGCCGCCACGGCTGCACCGGCACCGTCCTTGCCGTGACCGCTGTCGGATTTAGGGCTCCGCAAAACCCAAGAAGTTCGAACACAGAGGCGTGAATGAAGATCTCTCCCACTCACGTCTACCTAGCGTCTCGCCCTCGCCTAGTCAAGAGATTCACGCAAACAACAAGTGAAGCATGCAAGAGTTTACCCAGGTTCAGGCCACCGCTTGGTGTAAAACCCTACTTCCTGATTTGGTGGATTGGCCTCGGGAGGGCTGGAATATGAACTAGTACAGTGGTTCCTGAGCTCGGGAGGTGAGCTCAGGAGAGTTAGGAGGCAAGTGTTCTTGCTCCTTTGCATGGTGGTAGAGTTTAACGATCTGTTTCTCTCGGCTGGGCTTGGCTCGACTTGTCCCTCCACACTGGGAGTCCTAGCTACTTATATAGGCGGCCAGGGTCCTCTTCCCCCGAAATGTTTAGGCGGGAAGGGATCCCACAACGTCCATTTTTGAACGGGAACACAAGGACGTTCCTATCCTGACAAAAGCGGTCTTCGCCTGCCAAAGGATCAGGCGGTGATGCGGTGGTGGGCTCGACGGTAACATCCTCCTTGTCGTCCTTGCGGTCTTCAATCTTGTTGCACCAAAGGGGAAACCTTTGTCCCGATCCTCGGGAACCTGCGGCGGTGCTACCTGCTTTGCACCGAAATGGCAACTGCGCCGCTGGCGGGCGCTGGCACGTGCTGGCGTGGTGCATCACTACTGATGTCTCTGCCTCCTCCTGAGGCAGACTTGGCCTTGGATTCTCCGCCCCTCCGGAGCACCTTGCCGAGGCCGCTCCTGAGGGAGTCTTGACATTGTTCTCCTCGTGAGGCTTAGCCCCCTCGCGAGGGTCTTGGACAGTTGGCTGATCATCTGGGCCGTACCAGGCCGTGGCAGGAGCGCGTCGCGGCCCGCAGACAGGCAAGTCTGGGTACCCTGGTTCCCAGGACACCGACAGTAGCCCCCGGGCCCAAGGCGCACGCGGGATTGGCTTCGAAGCAAAGCCTTAGTCGAGGACGAAGTGCCGCGGGCCCCAAAAAGGCTGCGGGCCAGGCTGGAATGTGACGGTTGGATGAGACGCGGGGCGACTCCGCTTCCCACGCAGTCTTGGCAATCATGCAACTTGACAACTGCTTGGCGCGGGCGGCGGGGCCATTATGGCCGCGCGTGAGTGGCCGCCGGTTGATCTTCTTGGTCTATAAACAGGGGGTGAGGCACCACGCCTCTCACTCGACTGTTGTAGATCGATCCATGATGCTCCCACTACTCCAAGGGCTTCCATGGCGCCGATACGCAGGTTCTCGGCCAGGGAGAAGGGGAAGAGCTCGATGGTAGAGCCTGAGCGGCTCCCCCCGAAAAAGAGGTGCCATAGTTCTCTGAGTGCGTCCCCGAGGCCATCGGACGCCCGCACATGGTGCACGCGGGTGCCGCCAGGATTTCCGCTTCCCTTATATGCTCCAGCGGCAGGCGAACAAAGCGGGGACGACGACAGGGGTGGCGCCATCAACCGTCCGGAGAGACGGGCGACTCCTCGTGCCCTACTGCCGTCCCATTCTGAGGATGATGCCCGCGAGTTCATCGTATGGGCGGGGCCCCTCCGCATTCATGGATCCTCCTTCATCCATTCCTGAAGGAGGTGCTCCCGGCTCGCGACCGGGTGACGATGCAGCTGAGGCATGAGGGGTGTTGCATTCCTCCTTCGTATGCCGACGTGGAGGTGATCTCCTCTGGCCAGGTCTTCATGACATGGGGTTGGGTTGTGGTGCGCTGCGCCTGTGCCCCCGCCAGGAGGCACATTATTCATTTCGCGCTGGATAGGATGGGCACGACGACCTTCAAGGTCTTCGGGGCAGACGGCCGCCGGCTGTCGTGTGGCGCAGGGGACGGGCTCGCCGGCGACCATTCCCCATGCCGTCAGGGCAGCGAGGCACGCGCCATTGGTTGCGCCTCCGACTCCTCTGGTAGCAGTTATGCTACCCCTGAGATGGCCTCGAGCTCCGACGAGAGCTATGAGCCGCCAAGTCGCTGCTCCTATCGCCGGAGGGAAATGGTGTCCTCCCGGCGCCGTCGTTGTTGAAGGAGTCCAAGCCGTACTCCTCGAGAGCGACCTTCTTAGCTTAGTTCCTGCGGGACAATCTTAGCGATCCCCTGTGGTAAGGTGGCGGTGGCACTTGATTTTCTATTACCCTTCCCTCGGGGCGAGATTCTGTGTCCGGGCTGTCTTCACGAGGAGGTGTCAGTAGTCGCTCCGAGGCCCTAGGAATAAAGGTCATGGAGCTGGTGGAGGCGTTCCTCCAGGCCGCTGCTACCGCAGCCGAGAAGGAGGAGACCGGTGATGACGTGCTTGGTGATGTCCGATCTGTTCCTATCTAGAGAGAGAAGTGCGAGTGCCTCGGGGAGGCGTGAGAATTTTGTTTGAATTTGAAAAACTTGGTATTATTGTAATACCTAGATGATTTCCATGCTTGCTTCCATTCATGTTTGCTTAGGTGCTCTACGTCGGCAGGGCCCAACCCCGCGCATACCTCGATCGCCATTGAGCCCTCTGGGTGACTGGGGTTATCGCGATAACTAGACTCAAGGGATGAGGGGCTACGTGGCTAGTGAGCCCCTGGGTCGCGATGCCCAGGGGTCCGCCTTGACGTTCAAGTGATCCCGTTTGCGTTCTGCGTCGGCAGGGCCCAACCCCGTGCATACCTCAATCGCTATTGAGCGCTCCGGGTGACCGGGGTTATCGTCATAACTAGACTCAAGGGATGAGGGGCTACGTGGCTAGTTAGGCCCCTGGGTCGCGATGCCTATGGGTCCCCTTTGACGTACGAATGGCTCTCATGAAGGAGAACGAGCACCATACCTTTCCAACGAGCCTTCGCCTGGGATGGGGGCGCGAGAAGGCCAGGTGTCTAGGCACCTGGTTGGGTGGCGTCTGCCAGGCTTGACCTGAGCATAGCCCCCGTTCCAAGCCCCCCTCGCGACACCCATCCAGGGAGAAGCTATGAGCGTTGTGAGCTAAAAAGCTCCCTGAGGTTGGTGCGACCACTGGGGGCCGCCCTCATTTGTTTATAACTAGCGCGGAGCATAGAGCTACCACACTTGCGCGGAGTGTGGGCATAACCGCGCCTCGGTCGTAGCAGCCAGCGCATAGCTTGGTGCTTCCACTGGTTCATGGGCATAACCGCTCCCTGGTTGGATCTGCTAGCGCGGAGTGCTACCTATTGAGCTTGCGTTGTATTCCCTCGAAGAGGAAAGGGAGATGCAGCACAGTAGCGTAAGTATTTCCCTCAGTTTTTGAGAACCAAGGTATCAGTCCAGTAGGAGACCACATGCCAGTCCCTCGCACCTGCACAAACAAATAATAACTTCGCAGCCAACGCGATAAGGGGTTGTCAATCCCTTTACGGTCACTTATGAGAGTGAGATCTGATAGAGATGATAATATAATATTTTTGGTATTTTTGATATAGAAACAGAAAGTAAAGAAAGCAAAGAAACAACAGAGGAAGAAATTGGCTAGTTGACGGAAAAGTAATTTGATAAAGATAGACCCGGGGGCCATAGTTTTCTCTAGTGGCTTCTCTCATGATAGCGATATTCTATGGCGGGTAAACAAATTACTATCGGGCAATTGATAGAAAAGCGAATAATTATGAGACTATCTAGGCATGATCATTGTATATAGGCATCACGTCCGAGACAAGTAGACTGAAACGATTCTGCATCTACTACTATTACTCCACACATCGACCGCTATCCAGCATGCATCTAGTGTATTGAGTTCATACGAACAGAGTAACGCTTTAAGCAAGATGACATGATGTAGAGGGATAAACTCAAGCAATATGATGAAAACCCCATCTTTTTATCCTCGATGGCAACAATACAATACGTGCCTTTCTGACCCTACTGTCACTGGGAAAGGACACCACAAGATTGAACCCAAAGCCAAGCACTTCTCCCATTGCAAGAACTATAGATCTAGTAGGCCAAACCAAACCAATAATTCGAAGAGACTTGCAAGGATATTATGAGCACACATAAAAAGTTCAGAGAAGAACCAAATATCTTTCATAGGTAACCTTGATCATAAACTCACAATTCATCGGATCTCGACAAACACACCGCAAAAAGAGATTACATCGAATAGGTCTCCTCGAAGACCGAGGAGAACTTTGTATTGAGATCCAGAGAGAGAGAGAAGAAGCCATCTAGATACTAGCTATGGACCCGAAGGTTTGTGGTAAACTACTCACAACTCATGGTGAGGGCGATGATGATGATGATGAAGGCCTCCATGATGGATCCTCCTCCCGGAACAGGCTCCAAGATGGGATCTCCACGGGAACATCAGCTACGGCGGTGGAATTAGGGTTTTCTCTCTGCGCATGGAGTTTCTAGGGTACGTAGGTATATATAGGAAGAAGGAGGGCACCGGGGGCCGTGTGGGCCAGCCTCGAGGCAGGGGGCGCGCCCTGGGAAGGGGGGCGCGCCCCCACCCTTGAGGGCTAGCCCTACGTCCCCTGACTTGGTCCTGACGTTTCCCGAGCGTGATTTCCTCCAAAAATATCTCTCCCGAAGGTTTCATTCCGTTTGGACTCCGTTTGATATTCATTTTCTGCAAAACCCTGAAACAGGCAAAAACCAGCAATCTGGGCTGGGCCTTTGGGTTAGTAGGTTAATCCCAAAAATGATATAGAAGTGAATGATAAAGCCCATTAAACATCCAAGACTTCATAAATAATAGCATGGAACAATAAAAAATTATAGATACGTTGGAGACGTATCAAGCATCCCCAAGCTTAATTCCTGCTCGTCTTCGAGCAGGTAAATGATAAAGAAAGAATTTTTGATTGGAATGCTAACCAATATAGTTTTTGAATGTAATTCTCTTATTTGTGGCATGAATGTTCAGATCTGAAGGATTCAAGATAAAAGTCTATATTGACACAAGAAATAACAATACTTCAAGCAATACTAACAAATCAATCATGTCTTCTCAAAATACTATGGCTAAAGAAAGTTATCCCTACAAAATCATATAGTGTTGGCTATGCTCCCTTATTATCACAAAAAAATATTCATATCATGCACAACCCCGATTTCAGCCAAGCATTTGTTTTCATGCTCTATCTTTTCAAACCTTTCAACTTTCACGCAATACATGAGCGTGAGCCATGGATATAACACTATGGGTGGAATAGAGGTGGTTGTGGAGAAGACAAAAAGAGGGAGATAGTCTCACATTGACTAGGCGTATCAACGGGCTATGGAGATGCCCATCAATAGATATCAATGTGAGTGAGTAGGGATTGCCATGCAACGGATGCACTAGAGCTAAATATGAATGAAAGCTCAACAAAAGAAACTAGTGGGTGTGCATCCAACTAGCTTGCTCACGAAGACCTAGGGCATTTGAGGAAGCCCATCGTTGGAATATATAAGCCAAGTTCTATAATGAAAATTCCCACCCGTATATGAAAGTCACTAAGCATGAGACTCTCTACAATGAAGAACATGGTGCTACTTTGAAGCACAAGTGTGGAAAAAGATAGTAGCAATTGTCCCTTTTTTGTTTTTCTTTCTTTTTTCTTTTTTTCTTTTTTCCTTTTTTTTGGGCCTTTCTTTTTTTGTTTGGCCTTTTTTTCTTTTTTGGCGGAGGGTGTTTATAGATTCAGCCTTTCCTCCCTTGGGACAATGCTCTATAAATGATGATCATCACACTTTCATTGCAACACGAAATTACAACTCGATACTACAACAACAAAGTATGACTCTATGTGAATGCCTCCAGCGGTGTACCGGTATGTGTAATGAAACAAGAGTGACATGTATGAACAGATTATGCATGGTGGCCTTGCCACGAATACGATGTCAACTACAAGATCATGCATGGCAATATGACAATATGATGCGTGTCATATAAATGGAACGGTGGAAAGTTGCATGGCAATATATCTCGGAATGGCTATGGAAATGCCATGATAGGTAAGTATGGTGGCTGTTTTGAGGAACAATATGGTGGCTGTTTTGAGGAATGATATATAGTGGGTTTATGGCATCGGCAAAAGTTGTGCGGTACAAGAGAGGCTAGCAATGGTGGAAGGGTGAGAGTGCGTATAATCCATGGACTCAACATTAGTCATAAGAACTCATATACTTATTGCAAAAATTTACGAGTCATCAAAACAAAGCAATCAACGCATGCCCCTAGGGGGGAGGTTGGTAGGAGTTAACCATCCCGCGCCCCCGACCTCCACACAAAGGTTGACACTCTACAAATACCTCATGTTTTAACTTAGTCACACAACGGTTCACCATACGTGCATGCTACGAGAATCACTAACCTTAACACAAATATTTCTCCATTTCATAGTAACTCCACTAGCATGACTTTAATATCACTATCCTCATGTCTCAAAACAATTATCAAGCATCCAACATCTCTTTCTATTCAATGCACTTTATGTGATTTTATTTACTACATTGACATTGGATGTTTATCATGTGAAGACTAGTTTCTTTAGCCTAAACACATTACCATGCTGTTTTAATAGACTCTCAAATAGATATAAGTGAAGCATGAGAGTTCAACAATTTCTAAAAAATTGAAACCACCGCCAGGCTCTAAAAGATATAAGTGAAGCACTAGAGCAAAAACTATTCAACTCAAAAGATATAAGTGAAGCACATAGAGTGTTCTAATAATTTCTAGGGCATATTTAACTCTCTCAAATATGTGTGTCCAGCAAGGACGATTGTGGCAAACTAACAAGCAAATACTCAAATTATACAAGACGCTCCAAGCAAAACACATAGCATGTTGCGAATAAAAATATAGCTCCAAGTATAGTTACCGATGGATGAAGACAAAAGAGGGGATGCCTTCCTGGGGCATCCCCAAGCTTAGGATTTTGATTATCTTGAATTTACTTGGGGTTCCATGGGCATCCCCAAGCTTGGGCCTTTGCTACTCGTTGTTCCATAGTCCATCAAAGCAATACTCAAAACTTGAAAACTTCACAACACAAAACTTAAACAAAAATTCTCGTGAGCTCCGTTAGTAAGAGAAAGCAAACCACCACTCAAAGGTACAGCAGGGAATTCATACTTTGTTTATATTGGTGTTAAACCTACTGTACTCCAAGTTTTCTATGGTTCATATCCTCCAATATCACACATAGATGCATCAGAATAATCAAACAACACACGAAAAACAGAATCTGTCAAAAACAGAACAGTCTGTAGTAATCTGCGGGGTTCGCCTACTTCTGGGACTCCAAAAAATTCAAACTAAATTGGTAAATTTGCGCAATTTGTCTACGAATCAGCATCAAAAGGAATCAACTAAAAATCGCGCTCCAGTAAAATCTTAAGACTACTTTAGCGAGCGCTAACGATTCTGTTTTTCACAGCAAGATCGTATAAACTTCACACAAGTCCTACCAAAGGTTCTACTTGGCACAAACACTAAACAAAACAAGAAACCACATCTAATCAGAGGCTCGATGCAAAATTTATTCCCTAACTGCAACAAAAACAAAAAAAACAAAAAATTGGGTTGCCTCCCAACAAGCGCTATCGTTTTACGCCCGTATCTAGGCATTGATATTTCAATGATGCTCACATGAGAGACAAGAATTGCAGCACAAAGAGAGCATCAAAAAACATGTGACAAACACATCTAAGTCTAACATACTTCCTATGCATAGGCATCTTATAAGAAAACAAATTATTAAGGCAAGCAAAAACTAGCATATGCAAGGAAGAAGAGATAAACAAGATCAATCTCAACACGAAGAGAGGTAATTTAGTAACATGAAGATTTCAACGACCATATTTTCCTCTCTCATAATAATTTCAGGTAGTATCATGATCAAATTCAACAAAATAGCTATCACATAACATATTCTCAACATGATCCGCATGCATGCAAAGTTGACACTCTTCCAAAATAGTGGGATTAACATTAACTAAAGTCATGACCTCTACAAACTCACTTTTATCAAAAATTTCATAAGATTGATCATTCTCCGAATGTGTGGGATCTAAAGTTGACACTCTTCCAAACCCACTTTCAATATTATTGCAAACATTATTATCAATCTCGTATTCATCATGGGGCTTAAATAAATTACCAAGATCACAAGAAGAATCACCCCAATCATGATCATTGCAACAAGTAGTGGGCATAGCAATACTAGCATCTCCAAGCTTAGGGTTTTGCATATCATTAACACAATTGACATTTATAAAAGTATTATTGCAATCATGCTTTTTATTTAAGGAGCTAACATGAATCACATTTTCTTTCAACAATTCCTCACAATTTTCAGGTTCATAAATTTCAAGCAAAACCTCATAAATATAATCTAGTGCACGCAGCTCACTAGCAATAGGTTCAACATAATTGGATCTCTTAAAGAGATTAGCAAGTGGATGAGGATCCATACTTTAGCAAGCGAAGATGCAAGCTAATTGAGGGCACATAGCAACACAAGCAAACAAGAGGCAAGCGAACAAAAAACACACCGCGGAAGAAGGGCGAATAAAACGGCAAAGGTGAAGTGGGGGAGAGGAAAACGAGAGGCAAATAAATGTAATGCGAAGGATAAGGGTTTGTGATAGGTACTTGGTATATGACTTTTGTGTAAGCCTCCCCGGCAACGCCGCCAGAAATTCTTCTTGCTACCTCTTGAGCTTGCGTTGTATACCCTCGAAGAGGAAAGAGAGATGCAGCACAGTAGCGTAAGTATTTCCCTCAGTTTTTGAGAACCAAGGTATCAATCCAGTAGGAGACCACGCGCCAGTCCCTTGCACCTGCACAAACAAATAAGAACTTCGCAGCCAACGTGATAAGGGGTTGTCAATCCCTTTACGGTCACTTACGAGAGTGAGATCTGATAGAGATGATAAGATAATGTTTTTGGTACTTTTGATATAGAAACATAAAGTAAAGAAAGCAAATAAACAACGGAGGCAGAAATTGGCTAGTTGACGGAAAAGTAATATGATAAAGATAGATCCGGGGGCCATAGTTTTCTCTAGTGGCTTCTCTCATGATAGCGATATTCTACGGCGGGTAAACAAATTACTGTCGAGCAATTGATAGAAAAGCAAATAATTATGAGACTATATAGGCATGATCATTGTATATAGGCATCACGTCCGAGACAAGTAGACCGAAACGATTCTGCATCTACTACTATTACTCCACACATCGACCGCTATCCAGCATGCATCTAGTGTATTGAGTTCATACGAACAGAGCAACGCTTTAAGCAAGATGACATGATGTAGAGGGATAAACTCAAGCAATATGATGGAAACCCCATCTTTTTATCCTCGATGGCAACAATACAATACGTGCCTTGCTGCCCCTACCGTCACTGGGAAAGGACACCGCAAGATTGAACCCAAAGCCAAGCACTTCTCCCATTGCAAGAACTATATATCTAGTAGGCCAAACCAAACCAATAATTCGAAGAGACTTGCAAGGATATTATGAGCACACATAAAAAGTTCAGAGAAGAACCAAATATATTTCATAGATAACCTTGATCATAAACTCACAATTCATCGGATCTCGACAAACACACCGCAAAAAGAGATTACATCGAATAGATCTCCTCGAAGACCGAGGAGAACTTTGTATTAAGATCCAGAGAGAGAGAAGAAGCCATCTAGATACTAGCTATGGACCCGAAGGTCTGTGGTAAACTACTCGCAACTCATGGTGAGGGCGATGATGATGATGATGAAGGCCTCCATGATGGATCCCCCTCCCGGAAAAGGCTCCAAGATGGGATCTCCATGGGAACAGCAGCTACGGCAGTGGAATTAGGGTTTTCTCTCTTCGCATGGAGTTTCTGGGGTACGTAGGTATATATAGGAAGAAGGAGGGCACCGGGGGCCGTGTGGGCCAGCCTCGAGGCTGGGGGCGCGCCCTGGGAAGGGGGCGTGCCCCCCACCCTCGAGGGCTAGCCCTAAGTCCCCTGACTTGATCCTGACGTTTCCCAAGCGTGATTTCCACCAAAAATATCTCTCGCGAAGGTTTCATTCCGTTTGGACTCCGTTTGATATTACTTTTCTACAAAACCCTAAAATAGGCAAAAAAACAGCAATCTGGACTGGGCCTTTGGGTTAGTAGGTTAGTCCCAAAAATGATATAAAAGTGAATGATAAAGCCCATTAAACATCCAAGACTTCATAAATAATAGCATGGACCAATCAAAAATTATAGATACATTGGAGACGTATCACGGAGCATGGTACTTCCACTGGACCGCGGGAAGGAGCCTCCCACCGGGAGAGACTCCGGGGCGTGTACAGCCCCGTCCTGACATGTGGCTTGCACGGTAGGACGGCCAAGGTGTATATGGGCCCTCCTCATGACGAGATGAACGACTCTGAGGAAGTTCTCGTGATCTTACACATCACCCACGAGACCCTACCCTGAGGCGGGTTGCGCCTGAGTCTTCTTCTGCAAAATGTGAAAAGAGAGGTGTTGTGTCGACCTGCGCCGAGTGCATCTCTAGAGGGTATCGCATGAGAAGGCCGCAGCACCAGCGACCCCAGGAGGTGACGTCACGGGAATGGCCCGCGAGACAGAGCTCATCCGTTGGGTTTGTCGACGCTGCAGGGACGGACCCGAGCACAGACGTCGTGCCCAGTCTTCTCATGCAATGATCCAAAAGAAAAACAACCGGCGCGCGGTTCCCACGTGAGCGAGGCACCTGCCACGGGCCCCTACATACCCATCCACGATTAGTCCATGCGAGAACATGGCACCAAGGACCACGGGAGGTGACGTCACAGGAATGGCTCGCGAGACAGAGCTCAGCCCTTGGGTTTTGCGATGCTGCAGGGACGGACCCGAGCATAGACGTCGTGCCAGTCCTTAATCATGGGGCGGTCGCGAGTGGGCTCACAAGGGCTCATGACCTTAGTGGCGGTGAGGACGCCAAGCATGCAGATAACACGAAAGAAACAACTAGCCTTGATCATGCAAAAAGGGAGACAACTGCAGGGGATCAACCCCCAGCAGTCCCAGGATGATGCAGCCCGGGGGGCGCCCTCGATTGGATACCTGAAGCGTCACCTGATACTTGTCGAAGAAGAGTTGGGGTAGCTGAAGACGCGAGCCATGCGGGTCGCTCCTCAGGATCGTCGGGCTCCTGAGTCCCAGAGGCTCTGAAGGCTATTAGTGGTCGCGCGGGTCCGGCTCTTGCTCCATCTGGACCGCCTGCCACTGAGCCTCCCGTGCCCCCAAGGCATGTTGCGCGAGATGCTGGAACGTGGCAGCTGCGTTGCGGAAGCCGAAGAGTGTGCGGACGTAGCTGCAGGGGAGGGCCCTCCTCCGGCCGACCGCCGTCGGCAAGAAGGGCTCCTAAGAGGCGCCTCAGTTGAGACCCGCGATGTCAACGCAGACGCGGAAGCGGTCACTCGGGCCGCGGGCAGGTGAGCTTGGGGTTGCGCGGTTACGCCCACCGCGGATGAGTCTTGCGTACTGAAGTTCCTCGGTAACTTGGTTGATGAAGTCCTGAGCCCCCAGCGCTGAGCGGTTCACGCTGGGCTCACAAAAACGCACTTCAAGACACGCTTGTAGGTGGTGCCCGAACACCTCCCTCGAGACGCTGGTGAGTCCGGAGACACTCCAAAGGAGAGCCCCCGAGCCCGTCACGAGAGTGGCGTCGGGCGCGCCTCCCTATGCGAGGATGGAGGGCGCCTCGTCAGCAGGCGCGAGTCCTGAGGCCTGGCCATCAGGAGCCCTTGCGTCCTGAGGTCCGTTGACGGGAAGGTTCTTCTTCTTCTTGGGGGCGGTCTGCAGGGCGAGGACAGGTCCATCCTCGTCGGAGCATTCGACCGCCGCAGTCTGGTAGGCGCGCTCCAGAGAACGCACCGCTTCCTTCTCGTCGGAGGCGATCGTAATGACTCCGCCGCTCCCAGGCATCTTGAGGACGTTGTAGCTGTGATGGGTCGCCGCCATGAACTTGGCGAGGGCAGGATACCCGAGGATGGCATTGTACGGGAGGTGTATGTTGGTGACGTCGAAGTCGATGAGCTCGATGTGGTTGTTGTCGCGGTCACCAAAGGTGACAGGAAGGCGGACCTGCCCCATCGGGAGTGTGGAGCCATCCGTGACTCCGTAGAATGGCTTGGTCGGGTGGAGCTGATCGTAGGGAACCTAGAGCATCTCGAAGGTCTGGACGGAGAGGACGTTGAGTCCTGCTCCGCCGTTGATGAGGGTCTTGGTCACGAGGACGTTGCTGATGGTCGGGGTGCAGAGCATTGTGAGAGCGCATGGGGCCGCGGTGCACTTGAGCTGGTCCTTGGGGTCGAAGGCGATGACTTGCTTGGTCCACCTGAAGTTGCGCACGGCGTCAGGCCTGGGAAGCGGCGCGTTCACCTCATGGGCGAACTTCTTGAAGATGCGATGGGAAGCCGGATCATGGGCTCCTCCGAAGATGCATGCAACTGCACGCGGCTCCTGGAAGCCCCCTGCTCCGTCTCCTTTGCGGTCGTCGTCATTCCTTCTTGGTGGTGGCGGCAGCGGAGGCAGGCCTCCATTGCCCTGAGGGCGACCCTCACGAGGCTGGTCGTTCCAGGGGGCGTCACGAGGTTGCTCCTGCCAGTGGTCTTCACGAGGCTGTTTGCGCCACCCTTGGCGGAAGTTCCTGCCATCCCAATGTCCTCCACCTCGGCCTCCTCCACGGCCGTAGCCGCGGTGGTCGTGCTCAGGGCGCTGCCCGACGCGCCCGCCGCGCATCGCCCTGAGCTCCTGGCAGTCGTTAGTGTTGTGGCTGTGGACATTTTGGAAGACGCAGTACGGTCGGTTGTCTCTGGGGAGGTCATCGTAGCCGCAACCACACTTTACTTCTGGCTCTGCAGCCAGCACGGCGGGTCCCTTGCGCTTTGCTTCTTTGGCCTTGGCCTTCTTGTCGTCCGCCTCCGCCTCAGGCAGCTCCTGGAGGGAGAGGCGTCCTTCCTCCGCCCTGGCGCACTTTGCCGCGAGCTTGAACATCTCGAGGGTTGTGCACAGGTCCTCGTGGATGGCAAGCTCCTCCCTCATCCTGACGTCACGGACGCCGAGATGATGGCCTCGTCCGAGACCCTAGGGATCCGGAGACGCACGGTGTTGAAGCGTTGGATGTACTTTTGCAGGGTCTCTCTCGGCTATTGCGTCACGCGGCGCAGGTCAGCAGCTGCCGGGGCTCGGTCGCGGGTGCCTTGGAAGTTGGCGACGAAACACTCACGAAGCTCTTCCCAGGAGGAGATGGATCCCGCCGGGAGGTTCAGGAGCCAGGAACGTGCGCCATCTTTGAGAGTCATGGGGAACCAGTTCGCCATGACCTGCTCGGTGCCGTTGGACGCCTCGATGCTCAGCTCGTAGAGTTGGAGGAACTCCGTGGGGTCGGTGGTGCCGTCGTAGCACGGAGGAAGGTCCGGTTTGAACTTGCCGGGCCAGACGAGGTGCCATAGCTCAGGAGGTAGGGCGCGAGATCCAGCCACGCTCATGATCACAGGCGCCGCCCTGCGCGTGCGGTACTAGTTCTTGGGGTGCTGGCGCCACCACCATTGTGGCGCGCAATCTTGGCGCTGCAGGCCAGGGGGCCCGCGAGCCCCCGCCTGGGGATGCGGAATCACCTGGCAGCTCTCCTCGTCGCGCGCATGGACTCTACGGGGTGGCTCACGCCGCGGAGCCTCACGCCGGACCTCCTGGCCGGCACCGTAGAGTGGAGGCAGAGCCGAGACTCCGTGGCCTTCGTTCCCCGCCAGGGGCGACGGGGGACGACGGGAGTGCGTTGGTGCAGGTGCTTCTCCAGCGGCGTTGACGAGCTCGGTGATGCGGTGGAGCCACTCATCATAGAGGTCATCTGTCGGGCGGTAGCGCAAGAGCTCCCGCGCCATCAGCAGTGCAAGCTGCTGGTAGACCGGCCAGTGACGGACTAGCGAGGACGATGCCGCGGCCGGTGAGGGTGAAGGCGTCGCCGTGCGGCCATCACGCCGCACGGACGGTGGCAGCGACGTGTCCTGCTGCTCGTGGACGGCCGGGTCGGTGGCGGCGTTGGTGACCGGCGAGTTGGGGCGGAGAGGTGCACCGCTGCCCGCGGGCGCCGTCTGAGTGACGTTCGCGGCGCGGCGGGCGGCGCGAGCTCGGCGTGTGTCCACCATGGCTGTGGAGTGAAATCGACGACGAGAGCGGGACGAGGTCGTCGGAGAAGCGAGTTCTCGACACGCCCCCTACCTGGCGCACCAAATGTCAGATTTAGGGCTCCACAAAACCAAAGAAGTTCGATCACAGGGGCGTGAACGAAGATCTCTCCCACTCACGTCTACCTAGCGTCTCGCCCTCGCCTGGTCAAGAGATTCAAGCAAACAACAAGTGAAGCACGCAAGAGTTTACCCAGGTTCAGGCCACTGCATGGTATAAAACCCTACTTCCTGGAATATGAACTAGTACAGTGATTACTGAGCTCAGGAGGTGAGCTCAGGAGAGTCAGGAGGCAAGTGTTCTTGCTCCTTTGCATGGTGGTAGAGTTTATCGATCTGTTTCTCTCGGCTGGGCTTCGCTCGACTTGTCCCTCCAAGTGGGAGTCCTAGATACTTATATAGGCGGCCAAGGTCCTCTTCCCCTGAAATGTTTACATGGGAAGGGATCCTACAACGGCCATTTTTGAGCGGGAACACAAGGACGTTCCTATCCTGGCAAAAGCGGTCTTCGCGTGCAAAAGGATCAGGCGGTGACGCGGTGGTGGGCTCGACGGTGACATCCTGCTTGTCGTCCTTGCGGTCTTCGGTCTTGTTCAACCAAAGGGGAAACCTTTGTCCCTCTCCTCGAGAACCTGCGGCGGCACTGCCTCCTTTGCACCAAAATGGCAACTGCGCCGCTGGCGGGCGCTGGCACCCGCTGGCGCGGTGCGTCACTGCTGACGTCTCTGCCTCCTCCTGAGGCAGACTTGGCCTTGGATTCTCCGCCCCTCCGGAGCACCTTGCCGAGGCCGCTCCTGAGGGAGTCTTGACGTTGTTCTCCTCGCGAGGCTTAGCCCCCTTGCGAGGGTCTTGGACAGATGGCCAATCATCTGGGCCGTACCAGGCCGTGGCAAGAGCACGTCGCAGCCCACAGACAGGCAAGTTTGGGTACCCTGGTTCCCAGGACGCCGACAACCGCCCCGGCCTCTCCACGCCCCCTCGCCCAAGAAGCCCCTCCCTCCTATAAAATCCACCGCCCCGACCTCCTCTCCTCCTCCTCTCGCATCGTGTCACCGCCGCCGCTTCTCGCCGCCGCCGCTTACTGCCGCAGCCCAGCGCCGCCGCTGCTCGCGCTGCCCGTGTAGCCACGCCACAACCTCCACCGTCTCCGCCACCCGCAGTCGCTCCCTTAGCCGTCGCCGTCTGCCCCACCCGTCGTCGGAGCCGCTCGCCGGACCCGCCGGAGCTCCGCCGGCCGAAACCTGCGCCGGACTCTATCCGCCACCGAAGCCCGATCCGCGGCCGGTTTTTCTTGGAAAACCGCTGAAACGGTACGAACCACCGGACCGCCCCGATCTATTCTGGTTCAGATCGGTTTTTGCTTTAAAACCATGTTTTTTTAGTTGGATCTATTCGGAAAATGTTCACTGGTTAGGCTTAGAGAGCGAATGTTCGTTAGTTAGATTTTTCTTTTCTCGTTATTTTAGTCAGGGACCTAGGTGTAATTATTTTATTTTACAATTTAGCCCCTGAACTTCAATCCCTCACAACTTTTTACTAGTTACTCCAAATCCAACGAAACCAACACCCACTTCTTCATTATGATCCTCTCTGTCTAGATAACCAACTTAAACATATTTTTAAAAGTTTTAAGATTTGAATTCAAATATATTTGAATTTAAACTTCTTTTTGTCATAACTTGAGTTTTATAACTCTGTTTTAGTTGATTCTTTTTGCAAATCTAAGCTCTTAACCAAAA
Organism: Secale cereale; assembly: GCA_902687465.1. Taxonomy (NCBI): domain Eukaryota; kingdom Viridiplantae; phylum Streptophyta; class Magnoliopsida; order Poales; family Poaceae; genus Secale; species Secale cereale. Next base: position 297,628,090 of record LR738714.1, read on the forward strand.
CTTTCTGATAAGGCCAAATTCACTTAATTTTGGTACTGTTAGAAATTGTTTCCTGTTGCAAGAGTTATTCATTGGTTTATGGAGTTTTGCAAAGTATTTTCTTCGTTCTTTTCGATCTTCTAAGAGATTACTTATGTGTGGTTACTATTGATTGCTTACGACAGATTGATCGGAGTGTGATGAGTAGTTCTATCACGACTTATGAGTGCGAATAATCTACATCAACAGTACAAGGCAAGTTCATACTTTAATCATACTTTCCAATACCCAGTTTTTATTGCATTAGTTGTATCCTCAAAGATTGCATGAGTAGGACTTGATCACATGTGGTATTGCTTAGTAGTACATGAGGAAGGAACCCAATGACTTGATATCAACCCAAGGGAATATACGCTTGGTTACTTATTGCTTAGCCATGCTCGTAGACGTGGATTGGTATGTGAGACTTCATGAAAGTTGCGAGAGTAATATTATTTAAGGAAAACTTAAGGTGACAACATTAACACACATCTGGGTGGAATGGTTGGGGCACCCTGGAGCACCCAGTGGTTTGACCGGGCACCTGGGGATATACCAGTGTTGTCCTAGGAGATCCCGAGGAAACCGTGTGATCATCCTATTGGAATGCCACCCAGGCTCAAAGGGATCATATGATATTTTCATGCCTAGAAACTTCCATGTCCAGCCACAAGCCATTATGGGCTCTGACATAGTTGAGTATGTTGTGTGAGCTCTTTCAGTGGTCCACTAGTAGATGTAGGGGGGAATGTAGGTGTACCGGTCCATCCGGGGTAAAGAGTAAATGCTTCTGAAAGACTGTGTCTCGATCATTCGGTTCTCAAACATCATGTTGTGCGAGAAATTAAAAGGAGGCGATCGAATCTTGTGGGGAAAAGTGCAAAAAACCTGTGCAGAGTGTACACACTTATCATGATTAGCCATGTCCAAAGTTATGGACAACCATGAGTATCTAGAAGTGGATTATTATGTTGATCTCAACACCCTATTTAGTTAACTTGTTGGGTTAATAATGACTATGGTAAACTTTGGGAAATGAGATGGAGGACCCATTCTCAATACTGCTTAACTAAACTGGGTAGTGAATAAAATTTATTCCTTTGTTGTAGGGAAAAACTAGCTTTATGCAAAATTAACCTTACAGCCTCCACCAGCCAAATATGCATGTAGTGATAGATATTGTTCGTCACTATTCTATGGTGTGAATTTGCCAGTACATTCAATGTACTGACCTACATGGCTGCAACATCTCATGCTGCAGGAATTATCCGACGAGTAAGTGATACGTTAGGGTCGTGATGTCTACACTCAACTTTGCCGTTGGTGTTGTTGGGACTCCACAACCTTGTTGTTACTTCCGCTATATTGATTGAGGTAATAGTATTTCCCTTACTTTATATATGTGATTTTACCTCTGTTATAAATCCTCGAGTACTGTGTGTGTTAGCATACCGATCCAGGGATGACACTTAAGCACGGAGACTTCGATCCATTCGGGCCGGGTCGCTACAAGATGGTATCAGAGCACATGTTGATTGTAGGACGTGACCCTAGAAACTGGCAAGCCCATAGGAAAGGATTTCTCTAAAACTTTATTTTCAAAAAGATTCTTTACCTCTCTTCTTTTTGGAGCTTTGTCAAATCTTCTCTTTTACCTTAAATAGTTAGACGATACGTTTTCCATTTTAACCACTTCAGAGTAAAGAGGATTTCACCATGCAATAGTAGTGTTGAAGCTACAACAGTGGATACTCCGAAGATTTTGAAGAGTTGACGACTTTGAAGAGATATTGACCTTTAGAAGACCAAACTCCTGTTATGTACTTATGTTAGATGCGGCGATTGTGAGCCGTCATTTATTTGATGTTTTTCTGACGGACACAAAATAAAACCCGTATCTTCAAAACTATTGTTTGTATTGAGTGTATCTCTCACCATCTCCAGAATATCATCCCAAAACCCTTGGACCCAATAGAGGATGAATGAAGATAGACTTGTATTCTTTAGATCGATGACCCAGCCGGAGGCAGAGCTATGTATACAAAACATTGAGGATCACTTCAGGAAAAAATTGGTTGCTAGGAAGTATGAGGTTCAATACGCTCTTCAGTACTTTACAAAAAGTGTTGCAACATGGTGGAAAATGCATCAAGCCATACAAGGATGTAATAGAGCAAAAAGTTGGGAGGAATTCAAGAAGACTCTATTAAAACTCCGTCTCATCCGAAAGCGTGGTAACAACCCGAAGAAGAAACCTTGTGCCTGCAGGATTTGTGCAGAAAAAGGACACACCCAGGAGGAGCACAAGGATGAATGCCCTCATTGTGAAGAAAGTCATCCAGCTGAAGAATGCCAAACTGGGCAGATTACTTGTTTCTTGTGTGAAGGGACTACCCACTACCCTGCTCAGTGACACATTTAACCCATGGTACAACAAACTATCCAGCGGGAGAAATAATCAATGAAAGAAGCCCTCTTGGAAAGTTTAGACGAACCTGTGATGAAGGAAGATGTGGAGGGAACACACGAAGAAAACACAATTAAACTTGGCACCAACACATGTTATTCATGTGGAGAAGAAGGACACATTTCCCAGCATTGTTTGAGAGAGTATCTAGTAGAATTTCCGACAGTAGAATTTGAGTATGACCCAGAGGAAATAGAAGCCCTGGTCGGAATGAAGAAGTCGAGGAAGAAAAAGAGCATGTGTCCCTAGAACAACCCAATTTTGGTGGAAAAGTACCTGAGTCACATCACATGTTATAGGTGCAAGGACTTAGGCCATTACGCTGGCAACTGCCCAACAAGGAAGCCAAGAACTAGTGAACCAAGATAGTCACCATGAAGTCCTTAGATTTGTCTGATGTCATTTGTTTACACTGCAAGGAAGTAAGGCACTTTGCCAAAGAAGGTTCAAACCCGAGGAAATATTGAGTAGGGTAGTTGAGATCTTGATATTGGAATAAAGCATGTAAATAAAATGTGGAATACATTTGTTCATTTGGATGTTGAGTTGAGAGTTATGGAAAGGACATTGTAATAGTTCGTGAAGCAATAGAAGGTGAATGTTTAGAATCCAATATGAAATGTTATGAGTTGTTGGTTGAGTGTGAGTGCCCCTCTTGTTATCTCGCCCAGACTAAAACCTAGAACCCATCGACAAGCCGACCCCAGACCTTTCTCGGACAAACAACCACATTCCACCCAAGGAAATACATACATTATCCTAAGTACCCCTTCTATCCTATACCTATAGATGACAACCCTTTATGAGTCCTTTCTCAAGGGCCCAGAAACGATCATGACCCTGACTAGCGATCAGGATTACCCAAAGATCCTGAAGGACATGATGAAGCATATTCACCTTGAAGGAGATGCAGTCTACAATGGTTATCCTTGTCTACATAATGGAGTTGAACTTTGGTACGTGGAGGTACACCTCCACCGTGTGAAAGGAGTTTGCCCACAAACAATGGGTCAATACTTTTTCATCTCTCGAGTACCACGAACAACATTCTTCGACTCTATTCGTGAAGCTTCTATGGAGGCCATACATCAGATTGGAGAAATACTTGAAGCAAGACATCGTCACACTCAGGAATGCCTGAGTAGGGTGCATGCAGAGATGATGGAGATGAAGCACATGGCCACTATGATGAAGCAAAAGATTGATGATTTGAAGAATCACATTGCACAATTCCAGTGGGACTAAAGTATCCTCAGCTAGGACAAATGAATAAAGATGGAAGGAATGTTCGACCATACCCAACTATGTGGATGGAAGCATTTTTAGTGAAGCACCTTGAAATTTGATTTTTTTTTTAATAGTGATTCAGGATGTAATAAAAGATTTGATATGAGGAGAAAATGAATTACGGATGAACCAGTGCATTTCTTTGGGGCGATACTTTTCTGTGTGAACACTGGACCAATGGAAAGGAAAATGTTGCTCGAAAGAGTGGAGTTTGCACAAAATAAGTTGGAGTTTATTCTTGATATGATGCTTACCCCAAGGGTATGAAGGAAAAAAGAACAATTGGATTTAAAGAGGGTGTAATGCTGGAGTGTGGAGCAATAGTGACTCCAAGGATGAGTTAAGGATATACAAGTTCTGAAGTGGATCCATAAGCCGAGGACCTAAGGAGGCTACATAATCACAAGGGAACCACGAGACTAGTCAGAAGTAATATGTGTCTGCTGAAATGAAGCAGGGCACTATGCTAGAGATTGTCCAATGAGAAGGAGACCTGTGCCAAATAGTTGAGTTGAAGCATGAATGGAAATGCAGTAGATTGTACTAAGTTGAGAATCAATGAAGTTAGCATCATGGTATTGATTTTGGATTTTATGAGTTGTTACTATTTAGGCAATGAGTGAAATCATGATACGTGGAATAAGAGTTTGAAGAGAGCTAGTGTTGTTCATTTTTGGGGTGGTAGAGCCCAACACTGTTAACTGAATACAAGACCTAGTTACATCAGACCTTGAAATGGACCACCCAAGGATGAGTGTGAGTAATTACATCGTAATTTGTACCAATATAAGGAAGGGAAACCATACAATTGAATGGATTTAAGAATGCTAAGAAAGCTGGATGTTGGAATAATGATTAGTTGCAACCCGATCATGAGCTCAAGGTTTACAAGTGATGAGATCAGCCCTAACTCACAGGCCCCAGGACCTGTCAAGAAGCAAGCACACTCTTGCTGAAGGAAAATCCCTCGTAGAAGTTACGACTTTGTCAACAGACGATCTTATAGGTGTTTACGCAAAACCCGAGGGTTGTGAAGAAACGATAGATGCTTTGTTCAGCTTGCAGAAGTAATGGATATATCCGAACTTAGTTCGCCAACACGAGAAATTCCGCAATGCTTGTGAGGATGACTAAGTGTTAGAATGCGAGATTCACTAAACCATATACAAGGTAATGATTTGGGTGCGGAATGGATTGATCACCATGCCGACTTACTCTTATTATTCGTCTCTGCTATATGGGATGGTAAATCTGAGTGTCCTACCCATAGTAGAGAGATGATGATATCAAAACCTTGTTTAAACCTTAGAATGGTATGACAAATTTTCCCATGTACAAGGCAGTTGTTGCCAACCATAGATCATACGGCGAGAATGAAGCCCAGACCCATCTTCTGCAGGGACCCCGTCATATTGTATAATGACCATCATGAGATATCGATAGTTGTTTAGTATTGGCGCCTGACTTGTCAGCTAAGAAGAACCAGACCCGGAAGAACCTTACCAAGAAGAAATTACACAAGAATTGAGGAGAAAGATTATGCCACTACCGAGAGAGCCAGAGAAGGAATTACCCTGAGTATCTGAGAATACCGACACTGCCAAACGATGTAGTACCCGAGTTTTGATGGAACCGTAACCATGCTTCTAAGTGTGGTAGCACACTAGACCATACCAATCAATGGATTTGTTAGGAGACCCTGAACCCCAACCTATTTCTTGCTAGCCTCTTCGAATCTCGAGGAAGAGATTCATTTTAAGTGTGGTAGGTTTGTAACATCCCAAAATTCTAAATTTCGGAATGTTATATTAAATAGATAGTTTTGATTGCTTGTGTGATGTGATGTGTGAAATTGAGTGAAATTTGAAACTTTTTGAAAGTTAAATGAGAGGGAATGAAATGACTTTCCCAAACTTTCACTTTGCATTTATGATCTCCGTGAATTCAAATTCGTTTCTAATAAAAAAACCCTAGAGAGAAGATGACATGACTTCTTCCATTTAAAGTGAAAAGGGATTTTGAAAACATTTGAATTTCATTTGGAAATATTTCAAATTCAGAAACTTTAAGCAACTCAATGATTTTCATGAGAGAAAATAGAATGACTTCTTCAAAACATATGAAATATGAGTTGGAAGTTTAAAAGAATCAAATTTAAAGTTCCTTTGAAAATTATTTTCAATTTGGAGTTATTTAATTTTTATTCAAACTATTTTTCTCCAAAAATAAAATATATTGAAAATAGGGTAAAATGATTCCCTACAGTACAAAATTGGAGAGAAATAAATTTGAAATCTTTTTGGCATTTTTAAAATGATTTTTGTTGGATTTTGTTGCAATAGTAGCACTGTTTGATTTATTTAAATTTCGTGTATTTTATTTGACTCTAGAAAAATGTTCATGTTGTAGGAAATATTTTTCTGAATATTTTGATATAAAATATGCCTATATTATATTTTTATTTTACCTCCTTTTCTTTTTATTTATTGTCTGTTTTTCTTTAAACTTTTAGTTGACCTAACTGGGCCGGCCCAGCATGCCCGCCAGGCCACGGCCTAGTCAGCCCGCCGCTCGTCTCCCTCGTCGCCGAGTGGTACTCCGCTCGGGAGTTCCCCGCCGCCGCCCTTGCCGTGACCGCCCCAGCCTCTCCTCGCCCCCTTGCCCAAGAAGCCCTTCCCTAATATTAAATCCGCCGCCCCCGACCTCCTCTCCTCCTCCTCTCGCATCGCGCCGCCTCCGCCGCTTACTGCCGCAGCCCAGCGCCGCCGCCTCACCGCCTACAGCCGCCACCTCGCGCCGCCCACGTAGCCACGCCGCCACCGCCGTCTCCGCCACCCGCAGCCGCGCCCGGAGCAGCCGCGGTCTGCCCCGCCCGTCATCGAAGCCACTTGCCGGACCCGCTAGAGCTCTGCTGGCCGAAACCCGCGCCGGACCTGATCCGCCGCCGGCTTTTTTATGAAAACCGCCGAAATGGTACGAACCGCCGGACCACCCCAATGTATTCTGGTTCAGATCGGTTTTTGCTTTAAAACCAGGTTTTGTTTTTTTAGTTAGATCTATTCAGAAAACGTTCACTGGTTAGGCTTAGAGAGCGAATGTTCGTTAGTTAGATTTTTCTTTTCTGGTTATTTTAGTCAGGGACCTAGGTGTAATTATGTTATTATACAGTTTATCCCCTGAACTTCAAACCTTCACAACTTTTTACTAGTTAGTCCAAATCCAACAAAACCAACGCCCACTTCTTTGTTATGATCCCCTTTATCCAGATAACCAACTTAAACATATTTTTGAAAGCTTTAAAATTTGAATTCAAACATATTTGAATTTAAACTTCATTTTGTCATAACTTGAGTTTTATAACTCCGTTTTAGTTGATTCTTTTTGCAAATCGAAGCTCTTGACCTAAACTTTATGATAAGGCCAAATTCACTTAATTTTGATACTGTTATAAATTGTTTTATGTTGCAAGAGTTATTCGTTGTTTTTCGAAGTTTTCCGAATTATTCTTTGTTCTTTCCGATCTTCTGAGAGATCGCTTATGTGCGGTTAATATTGATTGCTTACGATAGATTGATCGGAGTGTGACGAGTAGATCTATCATGAGTTATGAGTGCGAAGAATCTACATCAACAATACAAGTCAAGTTCATACTTTGATCATGCTTTCCAATACCCAGTTTTTATTGCATTAGTTCTATCCTCAAAAATTGCATGAGTAGGACTTGATCACATGTGGTATACCTTAGTAGTTCATGAGGTAGGAACGCAATGACCTGAGATCAACCCAAGGGAATATACGCTTGGTTACTTATTGCTTAGCCATGCTCGTAGACGTGGATTGGTATGTGAGACTTCATGAAAGTTGTGAGAGTAATATTATTTAAGGGAAACATAAGGTGGAAACATTAACACGCATCTAGGTGGAATGGTTGGGGCACCCTGGAGCACCCAGTGGTTTGCCCGGGCACCTGGGGATAAACCAATGTTGTCCTAGGAGATCCCTGGGAAACCGTGTGATCATCCTATTGGAATGCCACCCAGGGTCAAAGGGATCATATGATATTTTCATGCCTATAAACTTCCATGTGCAGCCACGAGCCATTATGGGCTTTGGCATAGTTGAGTATGTTGTCTGATCTCTTTCAGTGGTAGACTAGCAGATGTAGGGGGGATGTAGGTGTACCGGTCCATCCGGGGTAAAGAGTAGATGCCTCCAAAAGACTGTGTCTCGATCATCCAGTTCTCAAACATCATGAAGTGCGAGAAATTAAAAGGAGGCGATTGAGTCTTGCGGGGAAAAGTGCACAAACCTCTGCAGAGTGTACAAACTGATCATGATTAGCCTTGTTCACGGTTATGGACAACTATGAGTATCTAGAAGTGGATTATTTTGTTGAGCTCAACACTCTATTTAATTAACTTGTTGGGTTAATAATAACTATGGTAAACTTTGGGAAATGAGATGGAGGACCCATTCTCAATATTGCTTAACTAAACTGAGTAGTGAATAAAATTTATTCCTTTGTTGTAGGGAAAAACTAGCTTTATGCAAAATTAACCTTACAGCCTCCACCAGCCAAATATGCATGTAGTGATAGATATTGTTCATCATTATTCTATGGTGTGAATTTGCCAGTACATTCCATGTACTAACCTACATGGCTGCAACGTCTCATGCTGCAGGAATTATCAGACCAGTAAGTGATACGTTAGGGTTGCGATGTCTACACTCAACTTTGTCGTTGGTGTTGTTGGGACTCCACAACTATAACGCCCAAGATGCGATTATATCTCCTACGTGTCGAGGCACGACTTAGAGGCATAATCGCATTTTGGTATGATCGCAAGAAGGTTATATTCACACATTTCGATGTACAAGTTCAAAGGGAAAAAATACATAGTTGGCTTACAATCGCCACTTCACACAAGTACAATCATAGTCCGTCTACGGACAAATCCAAATGAAAAGAAGATAACCAGCCACTATGCCCGATCGGCCCTAGTAGGAACCACTACTGATCGTCGGGAAACATCACGTACATACGCCCACGTTACTCATCGAACTGCCACTTGAGTTCTTGGCCATCAACTGAATCGTACTCGGTTGTACATGCACATGTGTTTGTAGTAAACTGTGAGTCATGAGGACTCAGCAATCCCATTCCCAGGTATCAAAACTATTAAAGCCTTTGGGTAAGGATAAAGTGTATAAGTGGGCTGCTGCAAGCGCTAGGCGTAGATGAGGTGGCTTGCTTACGTATCATCAGAGCGAGAAGAGAAGTGAAAGCCATCGGTCGTGAGCTAAATCATGATCACTAAATGACCATGTCTACCTACGAGTCATCCATAACCCAGCCGTGTTCTCTTCCCGAACTCCCTCGAAAAGAGACCATCACGACTACTCACACGGTAGTGTATTATGTTTGAGGTTTTGTGTCAAGTTATCTATAACCGAATATTAACAAATTCCAATCCGCCACATAACCACGGGCACGACTTTCGAAAGATCATAACCCTGCAGGGGTGTTCCAACTTAGCCCATCACAAGCTCTTGCGATCAACAGAGGTAAAAAACCCCTTATCTTAGGGATTACCCGGTCAAACTCAGAATCCCGGTGTACAAGATATTCCGACAATGGTTAAACAAGTCCAGCAAGACCTCCCGACGTGCCGACACCCTGATAGGAGCCGCGCGTATCTCGTCTCGGGCCATGATTGGATGAGCAGTACGTACAGTAACCGAAGACCCCAGTAAACTGGGTGGCACTGCAAGTGGCTCTAGTTTGGACCAACACTCATGAGGAGCACTGTCCTGAGGTTGTTAATTAAGTCCTCGGGGTAGCTAGTCCCTATGCAAATTTTAGTTATTATTAGGAAAATGGTAAAACCAAAGTTGGGCCTGGCTGGAGGAGTTTTATTCAAAGCGAACTATCAAGGGGTCCCCATATACCCAACTGCGTGAGGAACGCACAATCAAGGAACATAACACCGGTTTATCGGTTCTTAAGGCGGCATGAGTGGAACAAAACACCGAGCAAAATGCCAAGCCTTCCACCCATTGCCATGTATATAGGTGCATTAATGTAAATAATAGATATTGAGATATTCCCAAAAACCCAATCCACATGGAGCAAACTTCATCTTCACCTGCAACTAGCAATGCTATAAGAGGGGGGGGACTTGAGCAAAAGCGTAACTTAGCCAAACAATGGTTTGCTAGATGGGTAGTTAGAGGTTTCATGGCAAGGTAGGGGCTGACATGCGAAAGGATAGGTATCGCGATAAGAAATAGAGCGAGGCATCTAGCATGGCAACAATAGAGGTGATATCAAGGAATGGTCATCTTGCCTGGTAAGTCGTCGGTGTACTCGGGACCTTGCTCTTCGTAATCGAACTCAGCGGCTGTCTCGACCTCGGACTCGAACTCATCTCCCGGTGCTACCCAACATAACAAGCATCCAAATAAACACACTTGACAAGAAAAGAACACATGATATGCAAGAGACATGCAAATATGATGCTACAGAGCTACCGGTATGAAAGGAGATGAAGCCGGAAGGACATGTGAAGACATGATGGATGTGGGCAAGATCTTAGCAAACCAAGCATGCCACTGGATAGATTGAAAGATTTAGGTCGAAATTGATATGAAGATCATAGGAATCGGATGCACGGTTTGGAAATGGCAGGCAAAACAAGATGCAATGCAAAACTGAAGTTAAGAGCAACATGGCATCTTTCGAGAAAGGTTTAAATATGCTACATCACCCAAACATGAAGGCAAAAGGCATGGATGTGAAGTAGACATGATTCTCAACAAGTATGAACTCAGAGCACACCCAAAAACTTACTGGAACACAATCAAACAAGCATGGCAAGATTCAAAGTTAACCGATTTTCAGACTTAGTAAAAATTATTGGACATGCAACCAGTAACGATATGTTGCTGCCTTTGGAGGCACACAACAGCAAGCAAATCAAGTATAACAAGCATGAAAATTACATGAGCATGAACAAGACATATTATACTTCCAATTCATCCAAATAAACAATTCATTTCATGGAAGGGTTGCTTAACATGAGCTTTGCCAAAATGAATGTTCTGTTAATAGGCTAACAGTTCAGATTTCAAGCATTTTGAGAGCAAGATAACAACAAGCTACAACAGGGCATATATGCAAACAAAGGCATGGATTGATAGACAAATACATGGACATCAAGACATGCTTACTAGTTATTCCAAAACATGCATGGAAAAGATTGTGGCATCAAGTTTACATGGCAACATGTTATAACAGATTTCAGACTTGGCAGTTTTTCACAAAGTATAAAAACAACAACATTGACATGGCATGTTTACAAGCTTGCTCAAGTCACCACATAGCATATAATGGAAAACCAAATGCACCACTTCAAAGATAACATGATTATGCTCCTAAAACATGTTGACATGTGGCTCAAAAGAAAATCATACACAATACTACGAAAAAGACAAATCATCAAGTTATAACAATTTCAGCAACTTAATAGCCACAAGCACTTTTGCAACAGGGCTAAACATGGCATGATGCAACCTAACATGTATGCAAATGCACCCATCATGAATATCATCACAAGACGAACGTTTTGACATATCATACACTCCATTTGGACCAACATGCACAAAGTTACGACCTCACGAACATGCACACATATTATTGACAGACAACTAGAGCTGACCAGTAACATCACATAGCAGTTTGGCAACAAATATGAAGACATCTAGATGAACCCTATCATGCACAAAACTGATGACAACACGTAGAGCACTTCGAGACGAACATTTCCATATATCATACACGCAAAACGGAGCTACGAGCATGGAGATATGACATGATGAAGAGGGCATCATAATGTGAGGATTTTGGGACTTAGTGAAAATTACCCTCCGCGAAAACGGGATGGAGAGGTGTGGGATGGAATGATCCGGCCGGACGGACCCGCGTGCGGAGGTGCGGGGCGAGGCGCCCTGCGGGCGTGGGCAGCGGCGATTCGGGCCAGCTACGGGCCTCGTGGGCCCGCACGGTGGTGGCGGCGGATCCGGTGCGGGGGCGCGCGGCGTGTTCGGTGCGTACGGACACGTCCGCCTGGCACGGATTTCGAGGCAACGATGGAGGAAGAAGGAGGCTTGGGTTTTTCCCAATTTTGGATGGGGTGGACGTTTTTATAGATAGAGGGAGCTAGGAGAGTCCAAATGAGGTGCGGTTTTCGCCCACACGATCGTGATCCAACGACGAAGAGCATGGAGGGGGTTTAGATGGGCTAGCGGGCTGTTGCTGAGGGGTGCTGGGCTAAAAGAGAAAGGGGTTATGGCGCTTAACGCGGTTAACCGTTGGGGCATCAAACGACCTCCAAATGGAACGAAATTTGACAGGCAGTCTACCGGTGATATACCAAGACCACTCGACAACTCTCGGCCTATTCCGAGGATGTTTTTATCCCACGCACGAAACAAGACTAGAGAGGTGCGACGGGGGCCATGTGAGAGGGTCAAAATCCAAAACGAACAATGGAGAGGACGGAGACGATGCAACTACACACGGATGCAAGTGAGACTATGCCAATGCAATTCACATGATGGAAATGACATAACAATATGCAACATACGCTTAAAGCAAAAACGCAGGAACCCGAAATGAAGGAAGAGCCCAGAATGGAATTGATTAAGTCAATGATGCATATATTGCCATAAATGGAATTGTTACATCTGGGGTATTACAAACTCTCCTCCACTATGAAAAGATCACGTCTCGAGATCTAGGACTGAAAGAACTCCAGATAGTCCTAACGGAGGTGATCCTCATGTTCCAACATAGCTTCTCGGTTGGTATGGTGTGACCACTACACTTTCAGGAACTTGATTGATTTGTTGCGAGTCTTGTGCTCGGTCTCTTCAAGGATAGAAACAGGGTGCTCATGATAAGACAAGTCGGCATGAAGATCAATTTCTTCAAAGGCGATGGTGCGCTCGGGCATCTTTAAGCACTTGTGGAGTTGTGGCACGTGGAACACGTCGTGCACGTTGGAGAAGTTTGGAGGAAGCTCAAGTTGGTAGGCTAGGTCGCCTCTTTTCCCAACAATCTTGAAAGGGCCCACGTATCTTGGAGCTAGCTTGCCCTTGATACCGAACCTCTGAGTTCCCTTCATAGGAGAAACACGGAGATACACATGATCACCAATGTCGAAAGCCAAGTCATGATGCTTGCCATCATAGTAGCTCTTTTGGCGTGATTGCACGGCCTTGAGATTCTCATGTATGACTTTTCACATTTCTTCGGCCTCTGAGATCAAATCTTTGCCAATGAGTTGACGTTCACCAGTCTCGGATCAGTTGAGAGGGGTACGACACTTTCTGCCATAGAGAATTTCAAATGATGCTTTGCCAGAACTTGCTTGGAAGCTGTTGTTGTAGGAGAACTCGGCAAATGGAAGACAATCTTCTCATTTCATACCGAAGGAGATTACACATGCCCTGAGAATATCTTCAATAATTTGGTTCACCCTCTCGACTTGACCACTTGTCTGAGGATGGAAAGCTGTGCTGAAGCGAATCTTGGTACCCATAGCTGACTGGAAGGAATCCCAGAATTTGGAAGTGAACAAGCTTCCACAATATGAGGAGATTACTTGAGGGATACCATGCAAAGAGACAATTCTTGAGGTGTACAGCTCTGCCAGTTGGGCTGCGTTGATGGATTCCTTGACTGGAAGAAAATGAGCAACTTTTGTGAGCTTATCAATGACCACAAAGATAGCGTCGTTTCCTCGCTTGGACTTGGGGAAGCCGGTGACGAAATCCATCTCAATGTGATCGACTTTCCACTCGGGAATAGGAAAAGGTTGGAGAAGTACGGCTAGACGTTGATGTTCTGCTTTGACTCTGCGGCAGACATCACACTCGTTCACGAACTGATCAATTTCTCTTTTCATGCGAGTCCACCAATAGGATTGCTTGAGGTCATGATACATCTTGGAGTTGCCTGGATTTATCGAGAGAAGGGAATTATGAGCCTCGTTCATTATGACCTTCCGTAGGTCACCTTTTGGAACAATAATCCGGTCCTCAAAGAATAAGATGTCATTGTCATCAATGCGGTAACACTTGTACTTTGGAGTACCTTTAGCAATACCATGCTTCACTTTCTTCACCATAGCATCAAGAAGTTGAGCTTCACGGATTTGATCTTCCAAGGTAGGAGCGACTTGAAGGTTGGCAAGCAATCCTTGCGGAACAATTTGAAGGTTGAGTTTCCGAAATGCTTGACAGAGATCCGGTTGGAACGGTTTGAGGATGAGACTATTGCAATAAGCCTTTCTGCTCAAGGAATTTGCAATCACATTGGCCTTGCCAGGAGTGTACTCAATGCTTGGATTGTACTCTTGAATCATTTTGACCGAACGAGTCTGACGGAGGTTGAGGTTTGGTTGTGTGAAGATATACTTCAAACTCTTGTGATTGGTGAAGATGTCAACCTGCCTACCCAACAAGAGGTGTCTCCACGTGATCAAGGCATGGACAACTGCTACCAAATCAAGATCATGAGTGGGGTAGTTCTTCTCGCTTGGCTTGAGCTGCCGAGAAGTGTAGGCGACAATCTTCTTCTCTTGCATAAGGACACCACCCAGAGCTTGCAAATAGGCATCGCAAAGCACTTGGTATGGTTTGGATTCATCAGGAGGAGTCAGAACTGGAGCTGGGAAAGCTTCTCTTTGAGTGTATTGAATGCCACATCACACTCAGGAGTCCAAGAATACTTGACATTCTTTTGCAACAGGTTGGACAGAGGCTTGGCAATCTTGGAGAAGTTCTCGACGAACCTTCTACAATAGCTTGCAAGCCCGAGGATGCTTCGGAGTTGCTTGACATTTTGAGGAGGTTCCCACTTAACAATAGCTTCAACCTTCTCGGAGTTAACTGAAATTCCCTTGGCAGAGATAATATGGCCCCCGATAGAGAACTTCATCAAGCCAGAATTCGCACTTTGAGAATTTCGCATAAAAGAGGTGCTCTCTGAGACTTTCAAGAACCAAATGGAGGTGCTTGGCGTGGTCTTCTTTAGTCTTAGAGGATACCAGAATATCATCAAGATAGACGAGGGTGAACTCATTGGTGTAGGGGTTGAATATGAAATGCAGCATCCGAGAGAAAGTAGGAGGTGCATTTGCAAGCCCGAAGGACATGACTGTGTACTCGTAGGAGCCATAACTTGTCCTGAATGCGTTCTTGGGAATATCCTCTTCACGGATACAAATTTGATTATAGCCCATCCGGAGATCAAGCTTCGAGAAAACCTTGGCTCCTTTGAGCTGCTCGCACAGTTCATTGATATTGGGGAGAGGGTACTTATTCTTAATTGTCTTCTTGTTCAATGGACGGTAATCGACGCACAATCGTTCCATACCATCCTTCTTCTTGACAAAAAGAACACCACAACCCCAAGGAGAAGAACTTGGTCTGATCAGACCCAAGCATTCTAGCTCGTCGAGTTGCTTCTTCAACCCTTTCAACTCTTTAGGAGATAGCTTGTACGGATGCTGACTGGCTGGCTGCGTACCAGGTTCAAGTTCAATGACGAATTCAACTGGACAGTTGGGAGGGATTCCTAGCAATCCGTCTGGAAATCCATCTTCTTATTCATAAACTACCGAAATCTGGAATAACCTGATTGTGTTATCTCGAGCTGCGAAGATAATCATGTCTTCGGAAGGATGACTTAGATTGACCTCCTTGTTTGCACAATCAAGAAGAGCATCATGCCTAGAGAGCCAATCCATTCCAAGAATGAGATCAATGTCCGAATTGCCGAGAACAACTAGGGAAGCTAGAAATTTATAATCGCCCATATTGATAGAAACATTTGGTATGTGCACTTGAGAGGACATTTGCAATCCGGGAGAAATAATTTTCAAAGGACTTGGCAACACTTCTGTGATGAATTCATGCTTGGTAACAAATGGTCTTGAGATGAAGGAAAGCGATGCACCAGAATCAAATAAAACTTCTATAGGAATTGAGTTAACCGGAAGATTACCAATGATCACATCTGTAGAATCGTCTGCCTAAGCTGCGTTCATCAGATTCACTCTTGCATACTTGGGGTTGTGCTTGACAATAGCATTGCTTGACGGCTTGATAGGAGGAGGAGGCGGAAGGCGCCTTTGGGTGCACTTGTTGGCATAGTGGCCTTTCTGACCACACTTGTTGCAAGTAACCTCAGAGAGTGGCCGATGATAAGGACCGCTTGGCCTTGTAGCTTGAAACTGAGACTTGTTTTGGTTGCTTGGGTTGGGTGGGTGGGAAGATTAACGACCACCTGAGTGCTTGTTCTGACTTGGAGGACGGAACACTGGAGGCGGCGGAATCCAGAACTTTTGCTGCTTAGCAACCACTTGTGAGGAGGTAGAGGAGCTAACTGCATCTCTGATTCTTTTCTTTGAAGCCTCACACTTGAGCTGGGCAGCTTCTTGTTTGAGAGCCATGTTGTAGAATAGATGAACTCCAGCTGGCTTGAAGAGAACCTTATTGTTACTTCCACTATATTGATTGAGGTAATAGTATTTCCGTTACTTTATACATGTGATTTACCTCTGTTCTAAATCCTCGAGTACTGTGTGTGTTAGCATACCGATCCAGGGATGACACTTAAGCATAGAGACTTTGACCCATTTGGGTCAGGTCGCTATAGGCAGTAACAATGTTCATGCTTTCTACCAAGAGTTCAAATCTTATATGCATCATTGTGACATAGAAGAATCTGAGGATGATACAATGAATATTTTTTTGGTGGTTTGAACCACGATATTCGCTCAAGATTTCATTATAGTCCTCGTTGCATTACTGGTATGTATGCTCGCGCTTGTACCTTTGAGAAACAGATACATGAGGATGCATTTGGTGACTATAACAACTACTATTCCAGTTCATGCTCATCACCACCTGTTGGTTCCTCCATCGTTGCACCTACTAGAGCAGCCATACCTCAGATTGTGAGCGCGACATCATCTCAAGTTTATGGTACATTGTCATCGTCCGTACCTACATCAGCTACATCTTTGCGACAAGGTAACATTAAAGATATTGATGATATAACTTCGCATGATAATGATGCATGCCTAGTGAACTTGAATACATCATGTGTTGAGTTACCTATTCATTTGAGCACACCGCCTATTTTAGATAATCGTGTTACTGTTATGAATGCATCATGTGATCAAACGGCTGAGATACCAACAATTTTGAGTGCACCCATAGAATTAACTATTGATGCAAAGAACTAATGTTTAATCATTTTTATATGACCTCTAATCTAGGTGATGATTCTGTGTCAAATGAATTATTGCATGTTTGCTTATTTAAGCATGTTGTAGCATGTAAATTTGATGCAAGTAAGGTTTAATCACTAATCTTTGGATGGTTTAATGATGAGCATTGTCAATCTTTTGATCTGAATAAGGGCTTCACTTACATGTGCACACTGAGTTGGAATATTTTCATGCTTTCTACTTCTTGTGATAATATTTTGGCTTTATATTTTATGAACTAAGAAAGTTACTCATGTATACATGTGTCATGTGTGCAAAAATCAAGGGAAGTAAAAATGGATGACATATACATATACAACATGTACACCTTGTCGTTTTTGTTAGACACATTTCAGATTAAGCAACGCCGAGGACGGCTTTATTTTCAAGAAAGGGAGTTTAGGTGTTGTTCAAAAAGTCCTCTCACGTCACTTTTGGGCCAAGAGAAGATAGAGTCCAACTCACTCACGTTCTGCATTCAGATTCGGACTTCACGTACATACCTGACTCAAAACGGAAAGAACTCCTTCATACGAACTCCGAATTGGGTAATTCCTTTTTTTGTTTTAAAGTAGATTTCGTGCTCTTTCCAGCCCAATTGTATTCACCTTCAAATTCATCTGGAGCGTTGAGATATGGACGAAACAATCTGACGCTGCAGCAGTATCCGAGTCAAACTACAAGTCCAAAGGTGTTGCATCACCTCCACTTGGGCCTTGTACGACCTAGGGTTAGTTTTCGGCGGCCTAGGGACGTCCTCCCACCTCCTTGGCCGCCACCCCTTGCTCCCATATAAGTAGATCCATCTAGTAGCTTTTTCCTTGGGATTTGTTTAGTCAAAAGTTAGCCATTGCAACTTTGTGGTGATTTGATATGTCCGTCGAGCATGACATGTGGACACACAATCAACAAATTTGGAGGTTTTGGTGCAATGTGTCAAAGGATTGTTGATGTGCCAATGCTCGATGTCGTGGCATGAGTGGAGTTCCGAAGGTGCATCCAATAAGTCTGAGCGCTCCTCAATGTGAAGGTGCATAGAGCCAATCTCCAATGTTGCTCCTCCATTCACGAGATGTATCAAGTAGACAACAAGAGGGAAAAACAATGAAAGCATGGCCCACCCAATATGCATATTTGAGGATGGCTCAAAGGGAATGAGTTCACCTTTATGAGGATGTAGAAAATGTTGGTGTCGCACATCATATATGTAATGCCCGGATGTAATACTTTCCCTTTTGGGTATATAATAAATCTCCGGCTTCATCTAATTCCATTCCGGGTTCTTTGTCTTTCGGGTTTTCGTCGTTTTGTTGTGTGAGTGTGTGGCATTCATTCATATCATGTAGACATGTGCATTGCATTGCTTTTGTGTTGTGGGTTGCATCCGGTTCGTCGTGTTTCTTCCCGTTGTCCGTTTCGCGTTCCGGAGCTCCCTCACGTGTCCGTGACGTCCCGTAGGCCTACTTTGTTGTTCGGGCGTTTTACGTTACCGGTGTGCCGCGAGGTTGTGTTGTGTGTTGTTGTTTTGTTGTGTGCAACCCGCCTCTCAAATCTCGTCTCGTTTGGACTCCGTTGACTTTTCCATCCGTTGTCCGTGTGGGTCCGAAGTGCCTTCGCTTCGTGTCCCGGAAACACCCCTACTGCATTCTTTTATCTCCGTCTAGGCCCTTTAAAACTATCCCCGCGATCGGATCCGTCGGATCGCGATCGGAGGGCTCCTAGCGCCCCTAAACTCCCTCCTAACCCTAAAAAACTGCTACATATAGACCCCCTAGTCTATTTGGGCATCCCCTTCTTCTTCCCCTTCCCCTCTATTTTTTTTTCCTTCCTTCAGATCTCAGATCTATTTTTTTCTTCCGGATCCCGAGGGATCCTTCGATCCAGCCGCCAGGATCTCTGGGATCGTTCGACCGCAGCTCCGTTGACCACTTCGTCGCTCGATCTGGTCCTCGGGACCAGTTTCCCGTCGCCCTCCGGTCGCACCCTCCGCGCCAGACCAGAGGCCCGGCTCCACCCTTCGTCGCGCGCCAGGGGGACCGCTTCGTCGGGCGCCTCTGCACCGAGCCGCCGCCAGCTGGGCTCGCCCCTTCTCAGCGTACGGGCCCGAGCCCCGTACACCGCGCCTCCGAGCGGGCTTCGCCTCAAGCCGCCTGGGCCAAGGCCCGTACCGCGCCGCTCGCCTCCCCGCGACGCCAGGCGACAGGGCGCCGCCGGCTGGGCCTCCCGCTCCGCGCGCGGGCCGCGCCGCTCGCCCGAGCGGGCCTGCTCCGCCGGGCCGCCGCCGCCAGTTCGGCCCGCCGCTTCCCCGCCTCGCCGCCGTGGGCCAGATCCCGCCGGGCCGCACAGTTCCAGAGTCGCCGGGCCAAGTTCTCCGCAGCCGCCGGCTCACTCCGTTTCCAGATCTGATCTGTTTTAGGTTGACCTCTTTTTCACTAAGTCCCTGAACTGTTTATCTGATATGCAATGTTTGACCTGCTGTAACTTTTACTGTGGTGCTCCGTTTTGCGCGTGTAATATGTCCAGACGTTCGTGGAGATGTGCTCTACGTTTTATCTGTTGTTGTCATGCATGTTAGAGATCATCTAGGTGCTTGTTTTGCTGTTGCAAGAGTGCATCATGTTATAAACTGCTGTTGTGTGTTATTTTTATGCCACCTTTGACATGTGATAACTTTTAGCTCGTTTGTCCAAACGATGCAAATGACATGTCCACGTGTTCGTCTTGCCACGAACTACGTGTTGTGTGTGATAGGTTGCATGGTAGATTTATTATTGCCTTGTTATCATCGTTGCAAAGTGCCATGTTCATATGTTGTGTTTTCACTTGTTATGAAATGCCATCTTGTTGAGCTCGTTGCAATCGTTGTGTTCACCTCTTTGAAGCATGCTTGTGTGTTTCGGGATCACCTTCATGTGCACTTTGATGAGGTGCTTACCCTTTGCCATGTTTAGTTTCGAGGTGACTTAAACATGCTCTTTTATATGCTATGATGATATTGCTGTTTTAGGACTTAGTGAATTTTCACTAAGTCTGAAATATGTAACGTTCCGATGCCATGTTCGTGTGATGTTCTAGGACAAAGCATGTTAGTTTTGGGGTGGATTTTGATGGTTCCTTGAAGTATATATTGTTGTCTTTCCATTCATGTCCTCACATGTCCATTTGAGTGCCTGTAGCATGCTTATCTTTTGCTCTAAAGTTTCAATAAAATTCTGCTGCCAGAATTTTATTGTAAAGTTCAATATGTCCAAGATCATTGCTATTGATCCGTGACTCCGTTGGGGGTGCACTATGGACCTAGTTGCTGTACTATATGTCTAGTTTGTGTTCAAGTCCTTGGCCATGCTTTTTGGGTGCTGTAGCTTAATTATTTTTAGCTCCAAAGTTGCTATGTTGCTGTAATTTTCAGCTTTCGCTCAAATTTTGTTTCGGGCATAACTTTTAGCCCGTAACTCCGATTTCAGCGAATCTTATACCAAACTTGGTTGTTTTTCTGTGTAGATTAATAATATCAGATTGTTATCTTGTTTTGAGGTGTTTTGCTTGAGTGATGTTTTACGTGCTCCGTGTGCATCCTTAGTGCATCCATCATGCATTCATGTTTTCGAGTGCGCATTGCATCTTGTTGATTGGTGCTTGGTGTGATTGTTTTGTTTAGAGCCGGAAGCTGAGACCGGGTACGAAGTTGAGCACGAGGTTTCCAACGAGGTTGAGCACGAGGACCCTTCTTACGATCCGAACGACTTCTCTTCAGGCAAGATGACCGAACCCCGATAACATTACTATCTTTGCCTATTGCTAGTAGTCTCGATCTATAGTTTTGCCTCGATGCCCATGATCTTCTTGTCAGCCTCCTACTTGTAACCAATTGTCATGTTTAACCACCCTACCTATGCAAACCGTTGCTTGGCTAAGTACGCTTTGCTCAACCCTTCTTATAGCGTTGCTAGTTGCAGGTGAAGTGAAGATGCTTGCTCCATGTTGAAGTTTGGTTGGGTTATATCACACTATATAAATGCTTAAATTGAAATCATCTATATATTGGCAAGGGTGGAAGGCTAAGCCTTTTGCTTGGTGATTTGTTCCACTCATGCCGTTAGGATCCGTATAAGCCGGTATTATGTTCCTTGATTATGCGTTCCTAACACGGTTGGGGTGTATGGGACCCCCTCGATAAACCGCTAAGTGCTAAGTCTTTTCCAGCAAATCCCAACATTGGTACTATTTGCCTAATAACAAACTAAACATGCATAGGGAGTAATTAACCCTCTTTCTTAATCAACAACCCCGGGCCAGTGCTCCACATGAGTGTTGGTCCGAAACGGGGAGCCTGCGGGGCCACCTCGAGGAAACTCAAGGTCTGGTAAAAACCCGTAGCTTCGCCCATCCGGTCGTGTCCTGAGACTTAGATACGCGCGGCTACTATCAGGGTGTCGACACGCCGGGAGGATTTGCTGGATTAGCCTTACCTTAGCTCGGTATATCTTGAGCACGGGATTCCGAGGATACTCGGGTCTTCCCACTTTGGAGTTGCGACTCCGCGGATCGTGGGCTTGTAATGGGTCAAGTTGGAACACCCCTGCAGGGTTTTGAACTTTCGAAAGCCGTGCCCGCGGTTATGTGGCAGATGGGAGCTTGTTAATTCCGGTTGTAGATAACTTGACACAATGATTACTAATACACTACCAGCGTGTGTTCCGTGACTGTCAATTTCCGAATAGGGATTCGGGAGTTGAACACGGAGGGGTTATGTTTGTGAGCTTGTAGCTAGGATCACTTCGTGATCACTTCTCGCCGAGGCCTTCTCTTCTCGCTCTCACTTACGTAAGCTAGATGCTAGATGCTGCTGCAGACTTATTCTTTTCTTCAGCCTTTCCCTCACCTAAAGGCTTAAATAGTTCTGTTACCCGGGAACGGGATTGCTGAGTCCTCTGTGGCTCACAGTTACTTCACACACCAGATGCAGGTCCAGCTGTGAGCTATCCAGGTGATGGCACCGAGCTGGATTGGGAGTACGACGAGGAGCGTAGTCGGTACTATGTGCGCTACCCGGACGATCAGTAGTGGAGACTCTTACTAGGATTCGATCCGCCTGTGGTTTATTTATCTGAGTTCGGTACTTTGACATTTGGCTTTTGCCCTTAGAGGGTTGTAGTGCTCTTAATGTATGATGTTTGAGACTTGTACTGTAATTCCGTGACGTGGCGAGTGTAAGCCAACTATTTTCAGTATACTATCCCCTCTTTTACATGAGTTGTGCAAAGATTACCAAACTTGAGATCATTCTAGGATGGACTTATGCCTTTAAGTCGTGCCTCGACACGTAGGAGGTATAACTCCATCCTGGGCATTACAAGTTGGTATTCAGAGCCTTCTCCGACCTAGGAGCCCCCACTGTTTGATCGAACCGTTGACGGTCGAGTCTAGGCACACACTGAAAACTTTTTGAATCCTATATTATATCGGAGAGTAGGATTTCTTTGCTTCTCATCCCCTTTCTCTCTGGTGAGGACTCCTGACGTCTACTCTTGTCTCTCCTATCTTCAAAATTTGCACAAATTTTTTTTTTAGGAATCCCGCGAGTATTCTGGGATTGTTTCGATGTTCTTGTGACAAGGATATTGTTCTCGATGCCTCCTGTTACCGAGGAGTTGAGCTTCGGGGTATCATTGTAACAAGCATATCGTGGCAGTACTAAATACTTAAGACGGCCGACATCGAAAATCTCCCCTATACGGCCAGTGGCAAGATAACCCCGACATCACCCAGTACTGGGGAGGTAGTTCGGGAGTATTGCCATAGCTTGTTATAGTGGATGCTTTTCGAAGGTCCGAGGTACACAGTTTCCGAGAAAGACTGGTTATGTGTTGAAGGATGGATACACCTGGATGTAGGTTAGAGTTGATTGCGCGGTGCTTCCCGTGTATCCCCAACACCTGATTGCATAACTGGAATCTTTCGGAAATCTATAGGTGGGTTTTATCCAGTAGATCGTAGGCATTCTTCCAACAAATGCAGGTTAGTGAGTTCGGGGTTCGACATTGAGTGAAGGGGTTATATGACCGATGTTACTATCAGGAGTTGCATCTTAAAGGGTCCTTGGCTATGCTGATCCGGGGATTGCAAAACCTTTTCGTAATGCGTTCATATGCTTTCAGCACAAAGATGTTAGAACGAAACTCCTCTCTTGTGTTTGTTCCTTTCCGTACCTTGTTGTTTACTTATTTTATCCTTTTGTTCCCTATGTGGCTTCTCGTGAAGATGATGTTATCAATTAACTGAGAAATTCATTCGTTCCTCTTGTTCGGATGATTTCATTCGTTCTTATTGTTCGAATGATTATTGTGAAGACTTGTTGCAATTCATTCCATTGATTCAGCTTATTCCTTTTGTCAATCAATTGCTGATTCGTGGTCATCTCTTACAGGATGGCTCCGAAAAGGGTTCCGAACGTCAACCCAGAGGGTGAAGAGGTTCCAGAACGTCCTCCTTCCCCTCCTCCTCCGCCTGAGGCTTGGAGAGCAATTATGCAGACTATAGCTCAGAACACTCAGTTGATGATGCAGATGATGCAGCAAATGCAAGCTATGCAAGCTAATCAAGCTAATCAGGGTGTTCCAATGAACCAAGGCAACTTCTTCCAGCAGCACCATGCTACTCTCAACCAGTTCCTGGCTAACAATCCTAAAGCTTTCAGTTACTGTGTCGACCCTCTTGATGCTGAGGATTGGCTGACCGACATAAAGAAGCATTTTGAGTGCAGTAACGTGAAAGAAGATGACTATGTGAAGTTTGCAGCCTTCCAACTGAAAGATCAAGCAGCTGACTGGTGGCAGCAGTACAAAGACTCAAGGCCGGGTCAAGTGATCTCTTGGGAGAATTTCTGCAAGGATTTCCGCTCGCATCACATTCCTACAAGTGTTATCGAGGGTATGCGTCAGCAATTCCGCAACCTCAAGCAGGGCTCCATGTCAGTCTATCAGTATAATGTCAAGTTCCAAAACCTCGCTCGCTATGCAAAGCAAGACATTCCTGATGCAAAGAGTAAAATCTATCAGTTCCGTGGAGGTCTCAAAGATGAACTTCAGCTTGCTCTCACTTTGTTCGAGCCAGACGAATTCGATAAGTTCTATAACATGGCTTTGAAACAAGAAGCAGCTCAGCTTAAGATGGAGGCTTCTAAGAAGAGAATTCGAGATGCTGTTCACTCTTCCTCATCATCTCAGTTGGCTGCGAAACAACAAAAATTCTGGCTTCCTCCTCCTCCAGTGATTAGAGCTCCATACAACAACTCCAACAACTTCAACAACTCCAACAACAAGAACTCTAGTGGTCGTGGTTTCTCCCACCCACCCAACCCAAGCAACCAGTCGAAGAAGCAGTTTCAGTCTCAAGGCTCCAAGTCCAGTGGCTCTCATTTCCGTCCTCTCTCAGAAGTGACTTGCAACAAATGCACTCAGAAAGGTCACTATGCCAACAGATGTCCGAATCCGAAGCGTCTTCCTCCTCCACCACCTATGAGTTCAGCTATTGTCAAGCATGATCCAAAGTCTGCAAGGGTTAATCTGATGAATGCAGCACAAGCGGAGGCTTCTTCTGATGTCATTTTGGGTAACCTTCCAGTGAACTCTTTTCCAGCTAAAGTGTTATTTGATTCGGGTGCATCATGCTCTTTCATGTCTCAACCATTTGCATCCAAGCACAATATTGCCACTTCAAATTTGCCTCAGAGATTGGAAGTTATTTCTCCAGGGAGACGTATGTCTTCTACTGTCTATGCTCCGGATGTTTCTATTCGCATGGGAGATTATCGTTTTATGGCTAAACCGGTCGTTCTTGGTAATTCTGACATTGACCTCATCCTCGGAATGGATTGGCTTTCTCAGCATGATGCTCACATTGATTGCGCTCAAAAGGAAGTCAAATTGACTCATTCTGATGAAGATGTGATTATCTTCGCCTCCAGGGATAATACTATTCGGCTTTTCTCTCTTAATGATAAGGGTGAAATTAATGCCATAGAACAAATTCCAGTGGTGAACGAATATCAAGATGTCTTTCCAGAAGATCTTCCAGGCATGCCTCCACACCGTCAGGTGGAGTTTGTCATTGAACTCGAGCCGGGCACTGAGCCTGCTTGCCGGCGTCCTTACAAGCTCTCTCCGGATGAATTAAAGGAATTGAAGAAGCAGCTTGATAAGCAGGAGAGTATGGGTCTCATCAGACCAAGTACATCTCCGTGGGGCTGTGGTGTCTTATTTGTCAAGAAGAAAGATGGCACGGAGCATCTCTGTGTTGACTACCGGCCATTGAACAAGAAGACGATTAAGAACAAGTATCCGCTCCCCAACATCAACGAACTCTTTGAGCAGCTCAAAGGAGCTAAAGTGTTCTCTAAGCTTGACCTCCGAATGGGCTATCATCAAATTCGCATTCGCGAGGAAGACATTCCCAAGACGGCCTTCAGAACGAGCTACGGTTCATATGAGTATACCGTCATGTCCTTCGGTCTCGCCAATGCTCCTCCTACCTTTTCAAGGATGATGCATTACATCTTCAACCCCTATACTGGAGAGTTTGTGCTTGTGTATCTGGATGATATTCTGGTGTTTTCCAAGAATGAAGAAGATCACGAAAAGCATTTGCGTCTGGTTCTTGATCGACTCCGAGAGCATAAATTCTATGCCAAGTTCTCCAAGTGCGAGTTTTGGCTCGATAAGGTTTTGTACCTGGGCCACATCATCTCAGCTGACGGTATTGCGGTTAATCCCGAGAAAGTTGAAGCAATTGTCAACTGGGAAGCTCCTCAGAACGTCAAGCAGCTCCGCAGTTTTCTGGGTCTTGCCAGCTATTGCAGAAGGTTTGTTGAAAACTTCTCCAAGATTGCCAAGCCTCTTTCCAACTTGCTTCAGAAGAATGTCAAATACTTTTGGTCTCCAGAATGTGAAGTCGCATTCAAAACCCTCAAAGAGAAGCTTGTCTCTGCTCCAGTTCTGACTCCTCCGGATGAAACCAAGCCCTATGAAGTGTTCTGTGACGCTTCTCTTCAAGGTCTTGGTGGTGTTCTTATGCAAGATAAGAGAATTATGGCATATACTTCTCGGCAGCTCAAGCCAAGTGAGAAGAACTATCCCACACTTGATCTCGAGCTAGCAGCTGTGGTACATGCTCTGATTACGTGGAGACATCTGTTGTTGGGCAGAAAGGTCGACATCTTCACTGATCACAAGAGCTTGAAGTACATCTTCACACAGCCGCATCTGAACCTCTGCCAGACTCGTTGGGTCGAGATGATCCAGGAGTACAACCCCAGCATTGAATACACTCCAGGCAAGGCGAATGTGATTGCAGATGCTTTGAGCAGAAAGGCATATTGCAACAGCCTTCTTATCAAGCCGTACCAGCCTGAGCTTTGTGAAGCATTCAGGAAGCTCAACCTTCAGGTTGTTCCGCAGGGTTTTCTTGCAAATCTCCAAATTGCTCCTACCTTGGAAGATCAAGTCCGTGAGGCCCAGCTCAGTGATACCATGGTGAAGAAGGTGAAACATGGGATTGCAAAGGGCACTCCAAAATACAAGTGCTTCCGTGTTGACGAGAGAGATACCTTGTTCTTCGAGGACAGACTCGTTGTTCCCAAAGGTGATCTCAGGAAGCTCATAATGGAAGAAGCTCATGATTCTCTCCTTTCCATTCATCCTGGCAGTTCCAAGATGTATCAAGATCTCAAGCAGTCTTACTGGCGGACACGCATGAAAAGGGAGATTGCCCAATTCGTGAATGAATGTGATGTATGCAGAAGAGTGAAAGCAGAACATCAACGTCCAGCCGGTCTTCTCCAACCTCTTCCTATTCCTGAGTGGAAGTTCGACCACATTGAAATGGACTTCGTCACTGGCTTTCCTAAATCCAAGCGAGGCAATGATGCTATCTTTGTGGTGATTGACAAGCTTACCAAAGTCGCTCACTTTCTTCCAGTCAAAGAATCAATCAATGCAGCTCAACTTGTAGAGCTGTACACTTCCAGAATTGTGTCCCTACATGGCATTCCTCAAGTGATATCCTCAGACCGTGGCAGCTTGTTCACATCAAGGTTCTGGGACTCCTTCCAGTCCGCCATGGGCACGAAGATCAGGTTCAGCACTGCCTTTCACCCTCAGACTAGTGGTCAGGTCGAGCGTGTGAATCAAATTCTAGAAGATATGCTCAGAGCCTGTGTCATCTCCTTCGGCATGAAATGGGAAGACTGCCTTCCATTTGCCGAGTTCTCTTACAACAACAGCTTTCAAGCAAGTGCAGGCAAAGCACCGTTTGAAATTCTATATGGCAGAAAGTGCCGTACCCCTCTCAATTGGTCTGAAACAGGCGAACGCCAACTTCTTGGCAATGACTTGATCTCAGAAGCCGAAGAAATGTGCAAAGTCATACGTGAGAATCTCAAGGCCGCTCAGTCGCGTCAGAAGAGCTACTATGACGGAAAGCATCGTGATTTGGCTTTCGACATCGGTGATCATGTCTATCTCCGAGTTTCTCCGATGAAAGGAACCCAAAGATTCGGTATCAAAGGAAAACTTGCTCCTAGATACGTCGGGCCTTTCAAGATTCTTGGCAAAAGAGGCGATCTAGCCTATCAGCTCGAGCTCCCTTCCAACTTTGCAAATGTTCATGATGTCTTCCATGTGTCTCAGCTTCGCAAATGCTTCAAGGCACCTGAGCGCATGATTCCGTTTGAGGAGATTGATCTTCAACAAGACCTTTCCTACCGAGAGCATCCAGTTGCAATTCTCGAAGAAACCGAACGCAAGACTCGCAACAAGTCCATCAAGTTTCTGAAAGTCAAGTGGTCACATCACACAGACCGAGAAGCTACCAAGGAACGAGAAGATCATCTTTGTTCCGAGTACCCTTCCTTTTTCCAGTCCTAGATCTCGGGACGA
This sequence comes from Secale cereale, assembly GCA_902687465.1. Lineage (NCBI taxonomy): Eukaryota > Viridiplantae > Streptophyta > Magnoliopsida > Poales > Poaceae > Secale > Secale cereale. Next base: position 297,656,136 of record LR738714.1, read on the forward strand.
GATCTTTTTGTAGTAGAGGAGAGTTTGTAATGCCCGGATGTAATACTTTCCCTTTTGGGTATATAATAAATCTCCGGCTTCATCTAATTCCATTCCGGGTTCTTTGTCTTTCGGGTTTTCGTCGTTTTGTTGTGTGAGTGTGTGGCATTCATTCATATCATGTAGACATGTGCATTGCATTGCTTTTGTGTTGTGGGTTGCATCCGGTTCGTCGTGTTTCTTCCCGTTGTCCGTTTCGCGTTCCGGAGCTCCCTCACGTGTCCGTGACGTCCCGTAGGCCTACTTTGTTGTTCGGGCGTTTTACGTTACCGGTGTGCCGCGAGGTTGTGTTGTGTGTTGTTGTTTTGTTGTGTGCAACCCGCCTCTCAAATCTCGTCTCGTTTGGACTCCGTTGACTTTTCCATCCGTTGTCCGTGTGGGTCCGAAGTGCCTTCGCTTCGTGTCCCAGAAACACCCCTACTGCATTCTTTTATCTCCGTCTAGGCCCTTTAAAACTATCCCCGCGATCGGATCCGTCGGATCGCGATCGGAGGGCTCCTAGCGCCCCTAAACTCCCTCCTAACCCTAAAAAACTGCTACATATAGACCCCCTAGTCTATTTGGGTATCCCCTTCTTCTTCCCCTTCCCCTCTATTTTTTTTTTCCTTCCTTCAGATCTCAGATCCATTTTTTTCTTCCGGATCCCGAGGGATCCTTCGATCCAGCCGCCAGGATCTCTAGGATCGTTCGACCGCAGCTCCGTTGACCACTTCGTCGCTCGATCTGGTCCTCGGGACCAGTTTCCCGTCGCCCTCCGGTCGCACCCTCCGCGCCAGACCAGAGGCCCGGCTCCACCCTTCGTCGCGCGCCAGGGGGACCGCTTCGTCGGGCGCCTCTGCACCGAGCCGCCGCCAGCTGGGCTCGCCCCTTCTCAGCGTACGGGCCCGAGCCCCGTACACCGCGCCTCCGAGCGGGCTTCGCCGCAAGCCGCCTGGGCCAAGGCCCGTACCGCGCCGCTCGCCTCCCCGCGACGCCAGGCGACAGGGCGCCGCCGGCTGGGCCTCCCGCTCCGCGCGCGGGCCGCGCCGCTCGCCCAAGCGGGCCTGCTCCGCCGGGCCGCCGCCGCCAGTTCAGCCCGCCGCTTCCCCGCCTCGCCGCCATGGGCCAGATCCCGCCGGGCCGCACAGTTCCAGAGTCGCCGGGCCAAGTTCTCCGCAGCCGCCGGCCCACTCCGTTTCCAGATCTGATCTGTTTTAGGTTGACCTCTTTTTCACTAAGTCCCTGAACTGTTTATCTGATATGCAATGTTTGACTTGCTGTAACTTTTACTGTGGTGCTCCGTTTTGCGCGTGTAATATGTCCAGACGTTCGTGGAGATGTGCTCTACGTTTTATCTGTTGTTGTCATGCATGTTAGAGATCATCTAGGTGCTTGTTTTGCTGTTTCAAGAGTGCATCATGTTATAAACTGCTGTTGTGTGTTATTTTTATGCCACCTTTGACATGTGATAACTTTTAGCTCGTTTGTCCAAACGATGCAAATGACATGTCCACGTGTTCGTCTTGCCACGAACTACGTGTTGTGTGTGATAGGTTGCATGGTAGATTTATTATTGCCTTGTTATCATCGTTGCAAAGTGCCATGTTCATATGTTGTGTTTTCACTTGTTATGAAATGCCATCTTGTTGAGCTCGTTGCAATCGTTGTGTTCACCTCTTTGAAGCATGCTTGTGTGTTTCGGGATCACCTTCATGTGCACTTTGATGAGGTGCTTACCCTTTGCCATGTTTAGTTTCGAGGTGACTTAAACATGCTCTTTTATATGCTATGATGATATTGCTGTTTTAGGACTTAGTGAATTTTCACTAAGTCTGAAATATGTAACGTTCCGATGCCATGTTCGTGTGATGTTCTAGGACAAAGCATGTTAGTTTTGGGGTGGATTTTGATGGTTCCTTGAAGTATATATTGTTGTCTTTCCATTCATGTCCTCACATGTCCATTTGAGTGCCTGTAGCATGCTTATCTTTTGCTCTAAAGTTTCAATAAAATTCTGCTGCCAGAATTTTATTGTAAAGTTCAATATGTCCAAGATCATTGCTATTGATCCGTGACTCCGTTGGGGGTGCACTTTGGACCTAGTTGCTGTACTATATGTCTAGTTTGTGTTCAAGTCCTTGGCCATGCTTTTTGGGTGCTGTAGCTTAATTATTTTGAGCTCCAAAGTTGCTATGTTGCTGTAATTTTCAGCTTTCGCTCAAATTTTGTTTCGGGCATAACTTTTAGCCCGTAACTCCGATTTCAGCGAATCTTATACCAAACTTGGTTGTTTCTCTGTGTAGATTAATAATATCAGATTGTTATCTTGTTTTGAGGTGTTTTGCTTGAGTGATGTTTTACGTGCTCCGTGTGCATCCTTAGTGCATCCATCATGCATTCATGTTTTCGAGTGCGCATTGCATCTTGTTGATTGGTGCTTGGTGTGATTGTTTTGTTTAGAGCCGGAAGCTGAGACCGGGTACGAAGTTGAGCACGAGGTTTCCAACGAGGTTGATCACGAGGACCCTTCTTACGATCCGAACGACTTCTCTTCAGGCAAGATGACCGAACCCCGATAACATTACTATCTTTGCCTATTGCTAGTAGTCTCGATCTATAGTTTTGCCTCGATGCCCATGATCTTCTTGTCAGCCTCCTACTTGTAACCAATTGCCATGTTTAACCACCCTACCTATGCAAACCGTTGCTTGGCTAAGTACGCTTCGCTCAGCCCTTCTTATAGCGTTGCTAGTTGCAGGTGAAGTGAAGATGCTTGCTCCATGTTGAAGTTTGGTTGGGTTATATCACACTATATAAATGCTTAAATTGAAATCATCTATATATTGGCAAGGGTGGAAGGCTAAGCCTTTTGCTTGGTGATTTGTTCCACTCATGCCGTTAGGATCCGTATAAGCCGGTATTATGTTCCTTGATTATGCGTTCCTAACACGGTTGGGGTGTATGGGACCCCCTCGATAAACCGCTAAGTGCTAAGTCTTTTCCAGCAA
>LR738714.1:297659171-297784034 GCA_902687465.1 Secale cereale
TTGGTACTATTTGCCTAATAACAAACTAAACATGCATAGGGAGTAATTAACCCTCTTTCTTAATCAACAACCCCGGGCCAGTGCTCCACATGAGTGTTGGTCCGAAACGGGGAGCCTGCGGGGCCACCTCGAGGAAACTCAAGGTCTGGTAAAAACCCGTAGCTTCGCCCATCCGGTCGTGTCCTGAGACTTAGATACGCGCGGCTACTATCAGGGTGTCGACACGCCGGGAGGATTTGCTGGATTAGCCTTACCTTAGCTCGGTATATCTTGAGCACGGGATTCCGAGGATACTCGGGTCTTCCCACTTTGGAGTTGCGACTCCGCGGATCGTGGGCTTGTAATGGGTCAAGTTGGAACACCCCTGCAGGGTTTTGAACTTTCGAAAGCCGTGCCCGCGGTTATGTGGCAGATGGGAGCTTGTTAATTCCGGTTGTAGATAACTTGACACAATGATTACTAATACACTACCAGCGTGTGTTCCGTGACTGTCAATTTCCGAATAGGGATTCGGGAGTTGAACACGGAGGGGTTATGTTTGTGAGCTTGTAGCTAGGATCACTTCGTGATCACTTCTCGCCGAGGCCTTCTCTTCTCGCTCTCACTTACGTAAGCTAGATGCTAGATGCTGCTGCAGACTTATTCTTTTCTTCAGCCTTTCCCTCACCTAAAGGCTTAAATAGTTCTGTTACCCGGGAACGGGATTGCTGAGTCCTCTGTGGCTCACAGTTACTTCACACACCAGATGCAGGTCCAGCTGTGAGCTATCCAGGTGATGGCACCGAGCTGGATTGGGAGTACGACGAGGAGCGTAGTCGGTACTATGTGCGCTACCCGGACGATCAGTAGTGGAGACTCTTACTAGGATTCGATCCGCCTGTGGTTTATTTATCTGAGTTCGGTACTTTGACATTTGGCTTTTGCCCTTAGAGGGTTGTAGTGCTCTTAATGTATGATGTTTGAGACTTGTACTGTAATTCTGTGACGTGGCGAGTGTAAGCCAACTATTTTCAGTTTACTATCCCCTCTTTTACATGAGTTGTGCAAAGATTACCAAACTTGAGATCATTCTAGGATGGACTTATGCCTTTAAGTCGTGCCTCGACACGTAGGAGGTATAACTCCATCCTGGGCATTACAATATATGCCTTCACATGACCAAGTTGTCGCATGACGACACCACCTTGCGAATCCTCCAAAATGAGACAACATGACAAACACTCGGAAAAACAAATGAGGTTAGCGGAAATGCAAAACCTATCATTTGAAGGGTGAGATACCCAAAAAGTGTCGTCATCATTCTTATCATAAGAAAGGACACCGGAATGTGGCATGGTATGTAAGCATATGATGTGAGAACAACCAAAGGCATTAGGCTCAAACAAACAAGCATGTATCACAAGTAAGGTGTCCAAGTCTCGAAGATAAATAATCATAGTATGGTTGCACTCACTACAAGTGGATATTAGAGTTGCAACAAATGGAGACAAGCAACAATGATTAAGATAAATCAAGCCATAGGCATGAACATATATGTCATCAACCCAATCAAATGAGCAAAGATGGGTCATGGGTGATGCAACAAAGGAATCAATCATAGCAATCAAGTCTAGCAAGCTAGTAGTCCGAAGATGCAACATACTAGAAGTAAGTATGGCAAGCATGTCATGTGTGCAAATAGTGGGCATAAATAATGCACATGACATATCACAAGCATGAAAGCAAGATATGAGCAATGTATCATTATAGTATTGGTAAGAAGTCCAATGAAAATAGCAATGGGACATCATGACTTTCCCAACACAAGAATCTACAATAGCATGGGGCATGTATGGAACATGGTAACAAGTAATATCTCCACCAAGAATGCAAATACACATAGTAGTAGTAGAATGGTGAATCATGGGTAAATGCAAGCAAGGGTCACAATTGCATGGCAAAGTCATAGCAAGAGGTCTATCATGCAAAGGAAACAAGCGAAAATGGGCATAAATTAACAAATGGTAATTAGCCCATAGCCGTATGAGAGCAAAGTAAAAAAAGATGGGCATAGTCATTGCGCAAATGGAACGGTGATAATGATAATCCACGAGATCCCAAGTTGTCGTTGCTCTCAAGAGCTCGTTTCGTCAACTCTTGGGATTGAGAGGTTGATGACTATACATGAGTACCTACACAAAACAAAGACGAAGGGAAATTTGTGTGTGTGTGGTATATGTACACATCATACATCATGATGCGCACATGTATGTGTGGGTTAGCAAAAATAGCCAATGCTTAAATAAATGAGATGTGTGATATAGAAACATGTCATCCATCATGGGAGGTTTGTTATTATAGCATAATGGAGACTCAAATTGTGTAATGCATAATGAGAAATATGTAGAGCATTATTATTCATGGAATGCATATGGTACACACAATCATGGGAATCATGCAAAGTATGGAATGCATCAAAATCTCCTAATATCTATGAGGAAACTATGGTGGTCTCCTCATGAGCATGAGTGGAAACATCACATGGAGAATATTGACAACATCCGAAACAAAGCATAATCGAAACAACGTGTTCATGGCATGGCATAGTAGACGAATTGCGTAAATCATGTAAAGGAAGCATGGCCATATCATCGCATGAAAAACAAAAGCCAATGACCATCATCTCGTCATTTATGCCATAAGTGCAAATGGGATTTATTTTAATGGGACGTGCATAGTTAATATGTTGATATTGACATGATGCAATAGGGGAGATCTCACTCATAGCATATGACAAGTTTAAAGGGTTGTCGAACATGATGTGACCAAAAGAATTTTCACATGATATCTGCTACCTCTTAAGCCTGCGTTGTATTCCCTCGAAGAGGAAAGGGAGATGCAGCACAGTAGCGTAAGTATTTCCCTCAGTTTTTGAGAACCAAGGTATCAATCTAGTAGGAGACCACGCGCCAGTCCCTCGCACATGCACAAACAAATAAGAACTTCGCAGCCAACGCGATAAGGGGTTGTCAATCCCTTTACGGTCACTTACGATAGTGAGATCCGATAGAGATGATAGTTTATATTTTTGGTATTTTTGGTTTAATAAAATAGCAAATAAACAACGGGAAAAGATAACGGGAAAGTAATATGATAAAGATGGACCCGGGGGCCATAGTTTTCTCTAGTGGCTTCTCTCATGATAGCGGTATTCTATGGCGGGTAAACAAATTACTATCGAGCAATTGATAGAAACGCGTATAATTATGAGACTATCTAGGCATGATCATTGTATATAGGCATCACGTCCGAGACAAGTAGACCGACTCCTGCCAGCATCTACTACTATTACTCCAAACATCGACCGCTATCTAGCATGCATCTAGTGTATTGAGTTCATACAAACAGAGTAACGCCTTAAGCAAGATGACATGATGTAGAGGGATAAACTCAAGCAATATGATGAAAACCCCATCTTTTTATCCTCGATGACAACAATACAATACGTGCCTTGCTGCCCCTACTGTCACTGGGAAAGGACACCGCAAGATTAAACCCAAAGCCAAGCACTTCTCCCATTGCAAAAACTATAGATCTAGTAGGCCAAACCAAACCAATAATTCGAAGAGACTTGCAATGATATAATGAGAACACATAAAAAGTTCAGAGAAGAACCAAATAACTTTCATAGATAACCTTGATCATAAACTCACAATTCATCGGATCTCGACAAACACCCCGCAAAAATAGATTACATCGAATAGATCTCCTCGAAGACCGAGGAGAACTTTGTATTGAGATCCAGAGAGAGAGAAGAAGCCATCTAGATACTAGCTATGGACCCGAAGGTCTGTGGTAAACTACTCACAACTCATGGTGAGCGTGATGATGATGATGATGAAGGCCTCCGTGATGGATCCCCCTCCCGAAACAGGCTCCAAGATGGGATCTCCACGGGAACAGTAGCTACGGCGGTGGAATTAGGGTTTTCTCTCTGCGTACGGAGTTTCTAGGGTACGTTGGCATATATAGGAGGAAGAGGGGCACCAGGGGCCACGGGGCCTGCCCTCAAGGTAGGGGGGCGCCCTGGGAAGGGGGTGGCCCCCTCAAGGGTGGGCCCCCTTTCCTCTGGCTTGGCTCCGAAGTTTATCTCGCATGATTTCCTCCAAAAATAACTCCTGGGAAGGTTTCATTCCGTTTGGACTCCGTTTGATATTCCTTTTCTGCAAAACCCTGAAATAGGCAAAAAAACAACAATGTGGACTGGGCCTTTGGGTTAGTAGGTTAGTCCCAAAAATGATATAAAAGTGAATGATAAAGCCCATTAAACATCTAAGACTTCATAAATAATAGCATAGAACAATCAAAAATTATAGATACGTTGGAGACATATCAAGCATCCCCAAGCTTAATTCCTGCTCGTCCTCGAGGAGGTAAATGATAAAGAAAGAATTTTTGATGTGGAATGCTAACCAATATAGTTTTCCAATGTAATTCTCATAATTGCGGCATGAATGTTCAGATCTGAAAGATTCAAGATAAAAGTCTATATTGACATAAGAAATAACAATACTTCAAGCAATACTAACAAAGCAATCACGTCTTTTCAAAATACTATGGCTAAAGAAAGTTATCCCTACAAAATCATATAGTGTTGGCAATGCTCCCTTGCTATCACACAAAATATTCATATCATGCACAACCCCGATTTCAGCTAAGCATTTGTTTTCATGCTCTATCTTTTCAAACCTTTCAACTTTCACGCAATACATGAGCGTGAGCCATGGACATAGCACTATGGGTGGAATAGAGGTGGTTGTGGAGAAGACAAAAAGAGGGAGATAGTATCACATCGACAAGGCGTATCAACGGGCTATGGAGATGCCCCTCAATAGATATCAATGTTCGTGAGTAGGGATTGCCATGCAACGGATGCACTAGAGCTAAATATGAATGAAAGCTTAACAAAAGAAACTAGTGTGTGTGCATCCAACTTGCTTGCTCACGAAGACCTAGGGTATTTGAGGAAGCCCATCGTTGGAATATACAAGCCAAGTTCTATAACGAAAATTCCCACTAGTATATGAAAATGACTAAACATGAGACTCTCTACAATGAAGAACATGGTGATACTTTGAAGCACAAGTGTGGAAAAAGATAGTAGCAATTGTCCCTTTTTCCTTTTCTTTTTTTCTCTTTTTTTTCTTTTTTCTTTTTTTTGGGCCCTTTTTTTCTTTGGCCTTTTTTTGCGGAGGGGCTTTATAGATTCAGCCTTTCCTCCCATGGGACAATGCTCTATAAATGATGATCATCACACTTTCATTACAACACAAGATTACAACTCGATACTACAACAACAAAGTATGACTCTATATGAATGCCTCTGGCGGTGTACCAGTATGTGCTCTGAAACAAGAGTGACATGTATAAAAAATATGCATAGTGGCCTCGCCACAAATACGATGTCAACTACATGATCATGCAAGGGCAATATGACAATATGATGAGTGTCATATAAACGGAATGGTGGAAAGTTGCATGGCAATATATCTCGGAATGGCTATGGAAATGCCATGATAGGTAGGTATGGTGGCTGTTTTGAGGAACAATATGGTGGCTATCTTGAGGAAGGATATATAGTGGGTTTATGGCACCAGCAAAAGTTGCGCGGTACAAGAGAGGCTAGCAATGGTGGAAGGGTGAGAGTGCGTATAATCCATGGACTCAACATTAGTCATAAGAACTCATATACTTGTTGCAAAAATCTACGAGTCATCAAAACAAAGCAATCAACGCATGCCCCTGGGGGGGAGGTTGGTAGGAGTTAACCATCACGCACCCCCGACCTCCACACAACGGTTGACACTCTACAAAAACCTCATGCTTTAACTTAGTCACATAACGGTTCACCATATGTGCATGCTACGAGAATCACCAACCTTAACACAAATATTTCTCAATTTCATAATTACTCTACTAGCATGACTGTAATATCACTATCCTCATGCCTCAAAACAATTATCAAGCATCCAACATCTACTCAATGCACTTGATGTGAATTTTTTTACTACATTGACATTGGATGTTTATCATGTGAAGACTAGTTTCTTTAGCCTAAACACTTTACCATGATGTTTTAATAGACTCTCAAATAGATCTAAGTGAAGCATGAGAGTTCAACAATTTCTACAAAATATTACCACCACCGTGCTCTAAAAGATATAAGTGGATCACTAGAGCAAAAGCTATTCAACTCAAAAGATATAAGTGAAGCATATAGAGTGTTCTAACAATTTCTAGGGCATATTTAACTCTCTCAAATAGGTGTGTCCAGCAAGGATGATTGTGGCAAACTAACAAGCAAATACTCAAATTATACAAGACGCTCCAAGCAAAACACATAGCATGTTGAGAATAAAAATAGAAAAGCGAATAATTATGAGACTATCTAGGAATGATCATTGTATATAGGCATCACGTCCGAGACAAGTAGACCGACTCCTGCCTGCATCTACTACTATTACTCCACACATCGACCGCTATCCAGCATGCATCTAGTGTATTGAGTTCATACGAACAAAGTAACGCCTTAAGCAAGATGACATGATGTAGAGGGATAAACTCAAGCAATATGATGAAAAACCCATCTTTTTATCCTCGATGGCAACAATACAATACGTGCCTTGCTGCCCCTACTGTCGGTGGGAAAGGACACCGCAAGATTAAACCCAAAGCCAAGCACTTCTCCCATTGCAAGAACTATAGATCTAGTAGTCCAAACCAAACCAATAATTCGAAGAGACTTGCAAGGATATTATGAGCACACATAAAAAATTTAGAGAAGAACCAAATATCTTTCATAGATAACCTTGATCATAAACTCACAATTCATCGGATCTCGACAAACACACCGCAAAAAGAGATTACATCGAATAGATCTCCTCGAAGACCGAGGAGAACTTTGTATTGAGATCCAGAGAGAGAGAGAAGAAGCCAAATATATACTAGCTATGGACCCGAAGGTCTGTGGTAAACTACTCACAACTCATGGTGAGGGCGATGATGATGATGATGATGATGATGAAGGCCTCCGTGATGGATCCCCCTCCCGGAACAGGCTCCAAGATGGGATCTCCACGGGAACAACAGCTACAGCGGTGGAATTAGGGTTTTCTGTCTGCGTACGGAGTTTCTAGGGTAAGTAGGCATATATAGGAGGAAGACGGGCACCAGGGGCCACGGGGCCTGCCCTCGAGGCAGGGGGCGCGCCCTGGGAAGGCCCCCACCCTCGAGGGTGGGCCCCTGTCCTCTGGCTTGGCTCCGAAGTTTATCTCGCATGATTTCCTCCAAAAATATCTCCTGCGAAGGTTTCATTCCGTTTGGACTCCGTTTGATATTCCTTTTCTGCAAAACCCTGAAATAGGCAAAAAATAGCAATCTGGACTGGGCCTTTGGGTTAGTAGGTTAGTCCCAAAAATGGTATAAAAGTGAATGATAAAGCCCATTAAACATCTAAGACTTCATAAATAATAGCATGGAATAATAAAAAAATTATAGATACGTTGGAGACGTATCATTATCCTATGGAGCATAGCATCACAACTAGTCAACTCAACATGCTCATCATCATATTCATCACAAATTGGTAAGTCATGACATTAGAAAGCCGCACTAGCATGAAGCATGGCAATAGGTGTGTCAACATCATGTGACCAACCATTGGTAAGATGGTCCACTAGTGGGACAAGTGAAGTACCATCACCTATGTTACCTTTGGAGCATCGCTCATGTGTTTTAGGTGAGGTGTTGAAGACCAATTCATGGCCATCTTCATCTTGATGGAACCATGTGGGTGGTGCATCTTCTTCCACCATGGCTATCGGTTTTCCCATTGCAGGGGTGGACTCGTCGAGGATTGGCGAGTTGTCATGTAGGAGATCTAACACCAAAGTAGAAAACACACTCGGAGTAGAGGTTAAGTCGTTAACAATCATAGTGGCCTCACCTACCATATCAACTTACTCACTAAGTGTTGTGGTTCACTCACTCCCGCTTGGATGCTCTCACTCGTATGATTGGTGGGGTCACTCATATGGTTCTCAACCTCACATAGGATGTGTGGCATGCTCTCATGTGTGGGGCTAGTGGTGGTCACGCTCATCCTCTCATAATAAATGCACTCAATGTAACATATGGTGGAGTCACTCATATCACTCATGGTGGGGTGGCTCTCCTCACATGGAAATTGGGGCATCTCGTCATATGTGGGTGTCGGAGAGATATAGGTTCAAATGTCTCTGTGATCAACTCCTTTTGCCGCCTTGGTTGAAGGGATAGTCCCATGCTCAACCTCCTCATCCATAACGCATCCAAATATGAATGCCCTAGGGTGTGGTAAATAATCACTCTCCTTCGAGATTAAAGAGAAGGTCTCATGTGCGCTCGCGTGGTTTGACTCGGAGTAGGAGACATATAGGGGCGCCATCTTCATGTTGTCGAAGAGGTTCGTTGTCATCACTGTAGTCGAAGGGGATGGCCCTTACTCGATCGTCTTGTCGCCGTATTCTTGTAGAAGGCTCATATGATGTGGGGCATTCCGAAGATGGAAGTGTCACCCTCATCTGTAGGTGATCGCCTTGTTGTTGAAGATGTCGATATAGGCAAACTCATGGGTAGTAGGCAAAGATGGCGTATGTCCAAAGGCGAAGATGCCTTGATAACACTTGGCGAAGATGCCGAAGTGGTGGTTGTAGCCGTAGCTCCGCCATGGTGGTGCTCGTATCGCGGTCTTCTCTTTTGCTCATGAAGTTTGGTCGTAGCTTGATGTAGAGCTTGTTGGGGCTTGTATACTTGCGAGTGTCGATCATGTTCAAAATGATGGCGCCGTTGTCGTGCTTGAGCTTGTAGTGGATGTCGTTCGTCAACGTCGTGCACATGATGCTTGGAGGTGACTTGCCCTTGATGACGATGTTGATCATGAATGTGATGATGGTCACCATGGATATGTGGACGTGTACGAATTGCGGTTGCCTCATTTGTGCGCTCCGAAGACTTGTGACTTGAGCGTATCCACCGTAGTAACGACCCGAGACCAATGCTCCAGAAGCCTTCCAGTTATTTCGTTGTTGCCCTGTGATTAATTTTTGCTTGTTGCATTTCATCATGGCATCATGGGCATTGCATCCACAAGTTTTCATAAAACTCGTAGCCATTTGCAGTTGCCGCTTCTTCCTTATATCCGTTGACCTTTGGCCAGGCCCTTTGTCTTTGTCGACCTCTCTCAGATCCCCTCGTGCATCCGAAACCTTTTCCAAACACGAACCGGTCTATCATTACCAATGGGTTCGGATAATCCGCAAACATCCCAAAAACATCTTAGGTTTCTTATTTGGTCTTCCTAGCCAATTTATTCTCGACCATCCGATATAATCGAAGGGTCTAACCGTAGTTCACTTCCCCTATATATAGTCCACCTACATACCAAATATATCTAAGCCTACGCTAACCCTAAATATCCTCCTCTTGTCCAATCGCCACCGCCGCCAGTCATGTTGGCATCCCCTTCCTCGGGATCCCTCCCGATCCAAAATCCCCAAACATCCAGATCCATCCATCCACTGAAGCCAACAACCTCTCGTGCTCCTCGAAAAATGTGCCTCCTCGTCACCTTGCTGCTGGCCTCCCCATCATGGCCATGGCCTCCTCCTTGCCTCCCCAAACCCCGCCATCTTCAGCCTCATTCCGTCCAAGCCGCCATCGCCGTGGCCTCCTCCTCACCGCCATCTTAACCTCGTCGGTAGGAGGACCAGCGCTACCGTGCCATCGCCCCTGCCTTGTTCCTCCTTCTTCCTTCGTTGCTTTCTCTCCCTCTCACATCTCTATTTCTCACTCTCTCTCAGGTGCATACATGGCCGCCTCCAACAGGAGCCATGGCTGTCACCCTCTGTAGAACCTCGTCGCTGGAAGCTGCTCCTCGTCAGACTCTGCCACCCCCCAGGACAGCACCTCCGGCCTCCCCTTTTCCTTCTCTTGTCCGCGTCTTCTCCCCCTACTCTAAAACTCACTTTTGCGTGTTTGAATAGCAACCATGTACAGCCCCAGGAGCTCCCTCGCAGCCACCCGGATCTGGCGCCTCGTCGTAGAACGTCCCCATCGACCCGTTCCTGTGCGCCTCGCCCCGCCAAGTCCCTCTGCCGCTCCTCTGCTTCGCGCCGCTACTCTGCTCCCTATCGAGCGGAGGACAAGCACTTCGACCCTGCCTCGCTCCCGTTGACCAGCGCCAAGGCCCAGTCGATGTTGTCTCCCCGCGATGCCCAACCTCCCGCACCGCTCTAGGGGCCTGCCCGACCTTCTCTCCACTGACGGGCCTCAACCCATGGTGACCCGCCCCCAGTCCTGCGCCCTTGTGTCACTGTTGGCCCAGTACAATTCAGATTCAGCCCAGTGCTGTTTTTTCCTTCCTGCAAATTTCTCTATTACCCGGAAAACTGCCAGTTTACAGTTTAGTTCCTCCAGTTCTAGCATTTAATAACTCCTAAACCATGCATCCATTTTAAACAAACTTTTTATGTAACATGCTTAGGATTTCATCTAGTTTCATAATATGCAACTTTCATCCATGTTAAAATGTTTAAACTTGCCGTTTCATTAAATTTGTGTAATTCACATGCTAAAATGATTTATTTAATAACTAAATAACCGTAACTCCGAATTAAATAAACTCTATATGTAAATAGGGTAGAAAAATGTATAGATTAACATGGTGCACTTTATTTCTCGGTTTGACAATAACAAAATTATGTAATAGGAAGAATATAACCAAATTCAAAATATGCACATGGGGATTTTCCAGAATTGTTGTTTGTTGTTTCCGGCCCCATTTAAATTGCCTAGATAGGTAGTTTTGTTATGATTCATCTCTTGCCATGTTAATTAACATTTAACATTGTTGTCTACATGAACGACATCGAACTATATAATTGGATGTGGTGTTTCGTCAATATGCAACTTGTTGCATATTGAACTTCACTTAATTTGTAGTATTTGTTTGTTGCACTTTGCCGTGCCATGCTGTCGGGGAAACTGATCGCCCACGAACACCTATGGGACCGGAGCCCCTTTTCGGTACGGCAAAGGGGGCGGAGGATGCACAAAGAGCGGATCGAGGCGAGCACACGAGCAGTTTACCCAGGTTCGGGCCGCACGGATGCGTAAAACCCTACTCCTGCTTTGGTTTGTATTGTGTTCCTGCTCGAGGGCGAGGAGAGCTACAATACACTCTAACCGCTAACTAGACCGAGCGTGGAATGATCGATGTTCGGAACCCCCCCTACGTTGCGCATGGGCCTCCTTTTATAGGTCAAAGGGGTCACCGACAGGTGGCAACACAGACGGGGGGTAAAAATGTAAAAAGAGTGGTAGTTGGAACAGTGTTCCATACCTAACCCTGACGGCAGGGGACAAGGGCATTAAATGCCCGTCGCCGTCGTCCAAACAGTGCAAAAAGTGGCCGTCAGGGGCGCCACCGTCCACCACGATGGTAGCCTTGTCATCGCCGCTTGCCACCGTGTCCCCCAGGCTGCACAGCCTTCCGCCACGTAAGCCTGGGATGGTCCCAGGGCGACACGTGGGTGGATGCGCTGGAGCGTGGGTACTGAGTGGAAGCTTGCCGCGGCAAGCGCCTTGCCGCGGTTGCTATCTTGTCGCTTCCGGGAGCTTGTCTCTCACCGGGCCTTGCCGGGACGCGTGGCGCGTCGCGAGAAGTTCCTTGAGATGCCTAGATTGGCCTTCCCGGCAAGCTCTTCTCGCCAGGGTCTTGCGCCTTGAGTGGTTTTGTGCCTTGAGTGGCCTTCCCGGCAAGCTCCTCTTGCCGGGGCCTCGTCTTCTGGACTTGGATACTTTGTTCTTGAATGGCTCCAAGGGAACCACGGAGGATCTTGGCGGTCGCCTAGCAAGCCTTGCCGCGGGACGCTACAGCTGCCCGTGCACATGTTCGGGATACTAAGGTACCCCTACTTTAGTACACCGACAGGAGCCCCCGGGCCTGGGCCATACACGGTGCCGAGCGCTGTTGGGCCAGGCCCAAAACAGTGCACGGGCACGCGCGGCCTTCGGCACGCCGTATCCCACTCGTATCCGCCGCGCCCTCCCTTAACGACACGCGTTTAATGCGGCGTCGTGGGGGAGATCGTGGCCTGTTTCTTTAATAGGAAATGCAGAACGTCCGCCCCCTTCCCCCTTATAAGCAGGGGAAACAGGGGCAGTTCGTCCATCTGCCCGTTGCTTCTTCCATTCTCAGAAACCTCCGCCGCTCCCCTCCTTCCCGAAGGCCGAAAGAGAGCAGCGCTCCGCCCTCCGTCGCCACCAGCACTACCAGCGCCGTCAACCTCCTTCACTGCTTCCGCCATGGCTCCGAAGAGCGAGAAGGGGAAGACCAAGAAGTCGGTCGATGCGCAGCGGCTCAGGGCGATGCGGAAGAGGAAGGCGGTCCCCCCCCCCCCAAGCTTGACGCGGAGGAGCTGAGGGATACCTTCTACCATCCGGTCGAGGGAGACGAAGGCGCATCCGCGCACCAAGGTACTCCCAGCCGTAGCTTGCGAGATGTTCTCGAATGGCTACACATTCTTCGCTCTGTTCTTCTACTGCGGGCTCTGTCCGCCCTACTCTGAGTTATTCTGCGGCGTCATGAACACCTACGGGTTCCATCTCCTTGACTTCACCCCCAACGTCGTCCTGACCATGGCCGTTTTCGCACATCTGTGCGAAAACTTTGTCGGAGTCTTCCCCAATGTAGCTCTTTTTCGCCACTACTTCACGCCTCGAGTTGAGAGGGGAGAGCCTCTGTCTGGCGGAATCTCTTGGATCTCTAGGACCCATAAGAAGGAAGCTTACTTGTCGGGAGAGCTCCGCGGAAGTGGGATGAGTGGAGAGCCAATTGGTGTTGGATCATAGAGGATAACCCGCAGCACTTTACCGCCCGGCGCCAAGCCCCAGTAGTACGTGGCAACGACTGGAGCGGCTTGGCCCCAGAGGATAGTAGACTGAAGATTGCCACTACCCGGATCCTTCGCCTCAGGCTTGCCGGGCTGACTGTAGGCGCAGTTGGAGCAGACTTTGTCTGCCGCCGCATCGCCCCCTTGCAGGAGAGGAAGAGGGCCGCCTGGGAGTTCGAGAACGCGGCAGATATCATGACGCTGCGCCCGAGCCTCAGTTATAACTTCACTGTCCTGGAGCTCAACGCGATGCTCCAAGCGTTGTTCAAGTACGACTCCGACCACCCCGAATGGTTCACGTTGCCGAGGGGCGTAGTTCCGCTGTGCAACAGCTCAGCGCTCAGTGGCATCCGCGCAGTGATGCCGCTATGCGACTCCCACGGGATCGACCCCACTTGGAAAGAGCCTTCCGACGAAGCTGTGCAGGCGTTCTTTGACAACTTGGTGGAACAGCCAATCGACTCCGACGAGAATAAAGGCCTCACCCGCGACACTACTGACCAGGAGATGGCATATATTGCCACCAGACTGGAAGAGGCAGCGGCAGCGGCAGCCGCGGCCGCGGGCGAGTTTGGGTACACGGTGGAGGAGGCGAAAGCAGCGGAGGCGACAAGTCTTGCCGAGCAAGAAGAGCTTCTCAAAGCGGGGAAGCTCGCCGGCAAGGTTGCTGAGACAAGTGAGCCCGTCGAGCAGGGCGTCGAATCGAGCGGGCCTGTCGAGCAGGGTGCCGAGTCGAGTGGGCCCGTTGAGGACTCGAGCGATTCACTGGAGATCGGCGACTCTTCTTAGTCCTCGGGCAGCTCGTCACCACCAGCAAGTCCTCCAGCTCCACCAAGAAAGCGTCTCCGCAAGGCCCGGGACGTGACGGAGCGGCAGAAGGGCCAACAACCGCCGCGCCGCGCAACGCGCGCCACCGCGGCGAGCAAGGCTGCCGCGGGAGTGCCTCGCGCTTCTGCAGTGGCTGGAGGGGGGTCGTCCCGGACCGGAACTTCTGCTCCTGCCGCCCCTCGTACCTCGGCGGCAACCGGAGCGGGGTCTTCTCATACCACCGCCCCTGCTCCCGCCAAGCGGCCAAGGGAGCCTACTCCTTCGCCTCCTCGCGCCGGGACGCGTGAGCCAGACTTCGACTTCTCTGCGGTCAACTCCGACGAGGAGGAAGAAGAGTAAGTCTTTGCAATTCTTGTATCTCTTCAATTTTCTGTGGCTTTGTCTTGTATCTCTTTTGCCTAACTCTGAACCTCCTCTTTTTCAGAACTCTGGCCCAGAGGGCGGCGAAGAGGGCCAAGGTCCCGGTGATCGTCATCGAGGACGAGCCCGCCGCGACAGCAGGGGGTGCGCCTGAGACAAGCTTGCCGGACCCGGCAACTGTTCTCCAAAGCAGCCCCAGCGCAGCCCCCAGCGTAAGTGTCTTGTTTATCCTCTGCTGTTAGGCGCGCGTGGGTGCTTCTTCTTTACTGACGTCTTGTTTGTTGATTTGTGCAGGAGCAGAGTAGCAGCACTAGGAGCGCCAGGAGACCGCCCCCGACGTGCCGCACACTTCGACCACACCGTCAAGGGGAAGCTCTTCGGCAAGGGAGAGCCCTCCGCCGAGGACGAGCTCTCCGCCAAGGGCGAGCTCTCCGGCGAGGGATGTCACTAGCGATCCTCGGCCGGCGGGAGCTACGACCACGCCGTCGAGGGAGAGCTCCCCAGTAAGGAATCTCACCGAGGAGCCGGCCCGCGCAGGTAACCCTTTTGCTCCACTCTTCCCTTGGACTTTTTCTTCTTTGGGTTCTTCTTTTTGGATATTTGCTTGACTGTTTGTCTTTTCTTTTCCTCCGTCAGACCCGTCCGCAGCTGAGCCAACGGAGACGGAGGTCGTTGCTGACGACGCCTCCGTTGCTGAAGAAACGGTTGGCGCAGACGATCCTGCCGGCGCAGAGGCCGCCAAGGCTGCTGCCGCAGCAGCCGGCGAAGGGGCTGGCGATCGCACTGACGGCCCTGAGGCCTCATGAGCGCCAGGCGCTACACCGACCGCCGAGCCCTCCGCCGCTGCTGCAGCCCCCAGCTCCGACGAGGCCGAGCCGGGCGCCTACTTAAAGGCCAGCGATGACATCTTCATCCAGCTCCCTTGGGCGTCCATGTCCAGGGCGCCAGTTGAGGGAGAGGTCTTCGACGGGGAGGTACTTGCCTCCGTCGGGCTGAAGCTGGTCGACGCGCCGAGCAGCAGCAACGAGCCTGAGGAGGAACGGCTGCTGCGCAGGCTGCTGTCACTTTACCGTGCCCGGCAGGCCAAGCTGGAGTCCCGCGAGGCTCTGGCCGCCAAGGCGGGAATCGATATGGAGAAGCGCGCAGAGGAGCTCCGGGCCATCAACCAAGCAGCTCTCCGGTCCTTGGCGGAGGAGCGGGAGCAGCTCACTGAGGCGCAGCAGGTCTTCATCTTGGAGAAGGCCGAAGTGGAGGAGCAGCAACGGCTTGCCGCCGAGGAGCTATCCAAGCGAGAAGGCGAGCTGGCGCTGTGGAAGGTCAACCTCGACGGCCACGAGGATGAGCTTGCTGCGCGCGAGCAGTCGCTTGGCGGAGCTCTCCAAGAAGCGAAGGATGCTGCCGCGGCCGCCGAGACTGCAAAGAGGGAATTGGAGACGAGGGTGGCGCAGCTTGAGGCCAACCTCAAGACGAGCGGCGAGGAGGTTGCCGCACTCAAGCTCGAGCAAGAGAAGGATGCCCATAGCCACTCCGAGCTGCAGGTCCGCCTCTTCGAGAAGGGCAAGGAGCTCGCCGTCGCCAAGGATTCCATCGCCGACCTCGAGCTGAAGCTGGCCGCCCTAACCCAGACGCTGGACGGCGCCAAGGAGCGGGAGGCGACCCTGAAGGAGGAGCTCAGGGCCGAGAAGGCGCTGCTGGAGAGCGCTGCCATCACCCAAAACGTCTTCAAGGAAACCGTGGAGCATTGGACAGAAGGTCTTGTCAATGCTGCCGCGGATATCGACAAGGAGCTGGCGCAGCTGGGGGTGGAATATCTCGGGTACTCCACCGACGAGAACCTCCACCCCAGCGCCAAGCTCACTTTGTTCTTCAGAGGCGTGGCGACGGCCCTCCAACAACTCCGGGAGAAGATCCCAAAGCAGCTGGCGGACGAGTCGCGCAGGCTCTGCGCGGGGGCCCTGCAGAAGGTGTTGGTGAAGGTGGCCTTCCGCAATCCAGGCCTCAACCTCACCAACGTCCTTAGGAGTTTGCCGCCGGACGCCGACCAAGAAGCGCTCAAGGCCCTTGTCGCACCCATTGTGGACAAGGTGGGTGGCATCAAGAGGGTCGAGGGCGACCGCGCGGACTAGTCTTGTTCACTTTCTTCTTTTCCTTGTCACTGTTAGCCATGTTATGAAAACAGTCTATTAGAGTTGCGACCAGTTGCTTTGTAATATAATATTATTTTGGGTAGTCATTGCAATGTTATTTCCTTTACTTGATTCCCTTGCTTTGTATGTTATTACCCTATGCTTTTAGGGAACTTGCCGGCGTAGGCACCTTTGCCGCGAGCGCTGAGTGCGGGACTTCAGCAGCCTGCTGGCGGTGCCGTTGCCGACAAGTAACCTTGTCGCAACTAGTCGCAGCACACTTAGGTTGTTGAGCGAACTCGAAAACGAAGTAAGGGCGCGACACTAGTCGCAGCACACTTAAGTCGTTGAGCGTGCTCGAAACAAAGTAAGGCCGCGGCTAGCCACGAGTGGGTTCCTCCGCGCACAGGTTTTCCATACAAAGCACGGTCGTTCAAGGAAGATAACTTAGAAAATTTAAAAATTTGATTGCTCAGACTTTGACCACTTAGCTTTTGTGTTGTCTGCTTCCCGGCAAGGCAGGGTTTTCTTGAACGGTGCTTGGTCCATACCGCTATCTTCCTCCCCCCCGGCAAACTTGTGCGCGAGGGAACCTTCTTCTCCTTGAGAGAAAAGATAGAAGAGAAAATACATATATGGAGTTTTTGGGCCCGTTATTGCTTACCGGGGGTAGGTGCTGCACAAAGTGTCAGATAGCACATGCAAGAAAATAAAAAAAAAGCATGAAATGACAAGTTGTGCGGGGCACATAAGCTTTACTGAAGCACGGGGTCTGCGCCCGGCTTTGTACAAAGGATTACATGCAACAGCGATAAGACTTGTACAAAAGGTGGTTGGCGGAGCGGATCACGGCAACCGCGCCTTATGGATAAAACTTGCGAAGATGCTCAATGTTCCAGGAGTTGCTCACCGGAAAGCCATCTTCGGTCTCTAGGCGGATGATGGCTTCTCGCCCCTCGTTGGTTACCCCAAGTGGAAGGTTTGAGATGCAGTGTAGCGGAAGTTTTCCCTTGACAAAGATACCAAGGATCGATTTCCCTGAGACTCCCAGTTTCAACAAGAAGGTGTCAACTGCTAACGGCGCCAGATATTAGCAATCAACATGGACCTGCACACAGATACAAATAACTTTGCTCCCAACGAGTACAGAGAGGTTGTCAATCTCTCCGGCCTTGTAGTTTACAAAGGATCAAACGCAAGTGATAATAGTGATAGGTAATGCTGCAAATAGTAAGTAAAAGCGGAAAGTAAATAGCGGATGTGATAAATGATGGTAATATGGACCGGGGTCCCATGATGTTCACTAGTGATGTCTCTCTCCCAAAAGACGATAAAACAGCTATGTGAGGTAAACGAATTACAGCTAGGCAATTGACAGAATTATGTGCGCAAACCAATGCTAACTATGTTACAAGAAAGGTAGAGGTTCAAAGCATGGGCGGTACGCCAAGGCAAGTAGACCAAAATCCATCTGCATCTACTAATAATCATCCACCTTGAGATATCTATCCAGAACATCTCGCTGGTATTAAGTTGCGAGTCCCACCCATAGTGTAAACTCAAAGCAACAGACAACTGCATTAAAAGAACTTTGCGTAAAGTAAACAATCCTTGCACCCGCGGGCACAAGCATCATTGTTTTCCTCCTTGTGGCAACAGCATATCCCCTAGACTCATATTTCTGTCACTCAAGCTAGTCATCGAGGGGCATGAACCCACAATCAAGCATAACGTTCCCTCTTGGAGTCACTACCTACTACTTGGCCAAAGCAATAAATAACAACGGAGAACATGCAAGAATTACTTACGAACATAAATATAAAAGAGGTAGATCAAATATATTACTCAAACACAATCTGAACATAATCTCACAATCCATCGGATCCTAGCAAACTCAACATAGCAACAGCATAAGGATTACATATGTGCCTCGATCATGTAGGGCAGCTCACGAGGACTAATTAGTGAAGCACAAGAACGGGAGGAGAACATCAGATAGCTACTGGTCATGGACCCATGGTCCAAGGGAGACTACTCACAACTCATCCGGGAGGCGTCCATGGTGGTGGAGAGGCTCCCGGTGGTGATCCTCCCCTCCGGCAGGGTGCCGGGAAGAGTTCTCCTGGTGCTCCTGATCTTGGAAGCGGCGGCGGCGGTGGAACAGAGATGAGATCACGAAAAAGGGTTTCCGTCTCGAGGGTTTCGGGACACGATATAAATATATGCCAAAGGGGGGCATCAGCGGAGGCTCGGGGGGCCCAGGCGCCCCCCCCCCCCCCCCCCGGCGCGGCCAGGGGGGGCCGCGCCACCAGGGCGCCTCGAGCCCTGGTGGCCCCCCTCCGGCTGTACTTTTGCTGCTGGGAAGCTTCTGGAACGCTGATTTTTTATATAATTTTTCCGGGATTTTTCTGGCAGTTCTCGTAATGGGAAAACCTGAAATACAAAAATAGCAGAAAACAGAATCTGGCACTAGGGTGCACTAAGTTAATAGGTTAGTCCAAATATGATCAAAAGTGTATGGAAGTGTATAAATATCATAGCAATATCACCCAAAAGAGGCATGGAGCAAGCAGAAATTATAGATACGTTTTGGACGTATCAGCGGACAGCGCCGGGCCTAGTGACTCGTTTCACTCGATAAGGGCCTTCCCACTTCGGCGTCAATGTGTTGGAATTCTTGGCGGACTGAACGCGCCGAAGAACAAGGTCGCCTTCCTCGAGACTTCTGGCGTTAACTTTGCGGCTATGGTAGCGGTGCAAAGCTTGCTGGTATCGAGCAGCTCGTACAGCAGCCTGAAGACGGTCTTCCTCAAGGAGCAGCGCGTCATCTTGCCGCAACTGCTCTTGCTCGAGCTCATCATAAGCGAGCACTCGAGGTGACCCGTATACGAGTTCCGTGGGGAGAACTGCCTCTGCTCCATAGACTAGAGCAAAGGGTGTCTGTCCAGTGGCTCGATTTGGCGTCGTCCTGATCTACCAAAGAACCACTGGCAGCTCCTCGATCCAGTTTCTTCCGCACTTGTGCAGCCTGTCGGAAGTTCTTATCTTGAGTCCGTGCAGCACTTCAGCGTTTGCCCTCTCCGCTTGACCGTTGCTCCTTGGGTGAGCAACAGAAGCGAAGCAGACCTTGGCGCCAAGGTCTTGGACGTACTGCATGAAGGTGCGACTCGTGAATTGTGTGCCGTTGTCGGTGATGATCCTGTTAGTGATCCCGAAACGGCAAACGATCGACCTGAAGAACTTGACTGCTGACTGTGCGGTCACCTTTCTCACTGGTTCCACTTCCGGCCACTTTGTGAACTTGTCGATCGCAACATACAAGTACTCAAAGCCCCCGGCTGCGCGGGGAAAGGGGCCGAGAATGTCGAGCCCCCAGACCGAAAACGGCCAGGATAAAGGGATAGCCTGGAGAGCTTGAGTTGGCTGATGTATCTGTTTGGAATGGAACTGGCACGCTTCACACCTGGTTACTTGTGCAGTTGCATCCTGGAGGGCTTCTGGCCAAAAGAAACCTTGCCGGAACGCCTTGCCGGCAAGTGCTCTTGCGCCAATGTGGTGGCCACATATGCGTCCATGTATCTCTGCCAACAGCTTCTGTCCATCTTCCCGGGGAATACACTTTAATTTCACACCGTTGAGTCTTCTTCTGCACAGCGTGTTGTCGACAAACTGGTACATACTTGACTGCCAGGCTACTCTTTCAGCTTCTTCTTGCTCTTCGGGAAGTTCTCCTGTCTGAAGGAAACGGACGATCTGTTGTGCCCATGCTGGATCCTGTGGCTCACAGCAAGGACTAAAGGCACATCCATTGCTGCGGGAACGTCCGCTTCCACGGCTAGAACCTGTGGTTCAGCCGGAGCTTGACGATCCCCGGCAAGCTTGCCGGAGCAAAACTTGTCGGGAGCGTCTGCTTCAGCTGGACAAACCCTAGGGCTTGCAGGAGCAGACTGCTCCTCAGCATTTTCGGTGTTGATCTTGGGGACTTTCTTGGCGGCGGCTTCGGGAAGCTCTGCCGGAAAGTAGTCACCGAAAACCAACTTCCTCTTCTTGCTTTGTCCAGTTGTTGGTGTTACGGATGGCTGAGTCAGCTTGAGCACAAAGATCCCTGGTTCCACAGGCAACTTTAGTGCAGCGCACTTTGACAGGCCATCTGCGATGTCGTTCTGTGCTCTCGGAACATGCTCCATCTGTAGACCGTCGAAGTGTTCTTCAAGCTTTCTCACTTCGTCGACGTAAGCTTCCATCAACGGGCTCTGATAGTTCTTGTTCACTTGGCGGACGACAAGCTGCGAGTCACCCCTTACAATCAGCTTCTTGATCCCAAGGTCTGCCGCGATCCTGAGACCGGCAAGCAAACCCTCATACTCTGCAGTATTGTTTGTCGCTTGCTCCTTGGGAAAGTGCATCTGGACCACGTACTTGAGGTGCTCTCCGGTGGGCGCGACAAGCAACACGCCGGCACCGGCGCCTTGCAGCGAGAAGGCACCATCAAAGTACATTATCCATTCTTTGCTTGCTTCCTTGATGGGGATGCTCGTCTCTAGAATCTCTTCATCTGGTATTGGCGTCCACTCTGCTATGAACTCTGCCAATGCTCTGCTTTGGATAGTCAAAGTGCTTTCAAACTTGAGGCCAAAGCTTGACAGTTCCAGTGCCCACTCAACAATCCTGCCTGTCGCTTCTGGATTTTGCAGTATACTCTTCAACGGAAAGCGAGTGACCACTGTTATCTCATGTGCTTGGAAGTAATGGCGCAGCTTTCTCGAGGCCATAAGAAGGCCGAAAAGCAGCTTCTGCACACCAGAGTACCTTGATCTAGCCCCCTGCAGAAGGGAGCTAACAAAGTAAACTGGGCGTTGCACCATCTTTTTCCGCACCTCCTCTTGCGTCTGCATAGATTCATCCTTGTCGGGACCAGAGCTTGTCGGGAAAGCCCCCTGCTTGTCGCTGGATACGCTTGCCGCAGTCGCTGGCTCATCATCTGCCTCCCTCTCCGCTACTAACGCAGCACTAACCACTTGATTGGTTGCCGCTAGGTACATCAGCAACTTCTCTTGTGGTTTAGGTGCGACAAGTATTGGAGTAGAGGACAGGTACCTCTTCAAGTCTTGCAGCGCAGCCTCCGCTTCCGGAGTCCATTTCATTGGTCCTGCCTTTTCAAAATTTTGAAAAACGGCAGGGCGCGCTCAGCTGACTTAGAGATAAACCTGCTAAGGGCAGCCACGCAACCGGCAAGTCTTCGTACATCCTTGACGCGCTTGGGTGCTTCGATCTGCTCAATGGCCTTGATCTTGTCGGGATTGGCTTCAATTCCCCTCTGAGACACAAAGAACCCGAGAAGCTTGCCGGAAGGGACTCCAAACACGCACTTCTCGGGGTTGAGCTTGAGCTGGATCTTGCACAGATTTGCAAAGGTTTCTTCTAAATCTTGAACTAGGGTAGCCCTGTCCTTGCTCTTGACCACTATGTCATCCATGTATGCTTCTACATTTATGTGAATTTGTGGCTCAAAAGATGTATGGACTACTCTTGCAAATGTTGAACCAGCATTCTTCAATCCGAAAGGCATGCGTATGAAACAGTATGTGCCACATGGAGTGATGAATGCGGTCTTCTCTTCATCTTCCTCAGCCATGAAGATCTGATGGTATCCTGAGTATGCGTCAAGAAACGAAAGCAGGTCACATTCGGCCGTGGAGTCAACAATCTGGTCAATGCGCGGCAAGGGAAATGGGTCTTTTGGACAAGCTTTATTCACATCGGTGAAGTCGATACAAAGCCTCCATTTCCCGTTTGCCTTACGCACGACTACAGGATTGGCCAACCACGTGGGATGGAGCACTCCTCTGACAAGGCCTGCTGCTTCCAGTTTCTTGATTTCTTCTGCGATGAACTCTTGGCGCTCCACCGCTTGCTTTCTAACCTTCTGCTTGACGGGCCGTGCGTGAGGACAAACGACAAGCTTGTGCTCAATCACTTTCCTGGGAACACCGGGGATGTCAGACGGTTGCCATGCAAACACGTCGACATTCGCCCACAGGAAAGCAACGAGCGCGCTTTCCTATTTAGGGTCAAGCGTGGCACTGATGGCGAAAGTACCACCAGTGTCGTCCTCCTTGGCGGACACCTTCTTTGTCTCTGGTGGAGCTGCCATCATCTTCTTACACTTGCCGGTGGAGCTCGATGGTGCATCCTCGACGGCAGTGCAACACTCCGAAGAGGTGCGTTTGCCGGAGTGGGTCCCAGAGCTCTTGCCGGACTTGGTCTTCTTCCCTCCGGGAGCTTCAGTGGCAAGTGTCTTGTTATCCGCTGCGGCTGCTGCTTACCGGTAGATCTTGTCGGCGCAGATAAGGGCATCCTTCTTGTCGCCAGGGACAGAGATGACGCTTATCGGGCCTGGCATCTTGAGCATGTTGTAGGCATAGTGAGAGGCTGCCATGAACTTGGCGAGTGCCGGACGGCCGAGTATCCCATTATAAGGCAATGGGAAATCGGCAACGTCGAACGTGATCCTCTCAGTCCTGAAGTTCAGCTCGTCGCCAAACGTCACTGGCAGTGTAATCTTCCCCTTCGGCTTGCTCCTTCCCGGGTTGATTCCTTGGAAAGTGTCGGTCTCTTCGAGCTCGCTGTCGGGGATCTGGAGTTTTTGGATCACAGTGGAGGAAATCAGGTTCAAGCCGGCCCCGCCGTCAACTAACATCTTAGTGACCTTGAGGTTGTGGATAGTTGGTGAAACCAACATCGGCAAGCACCCGACCGCAGTTGTGCGATCAGGGTGGTCCTCAATGTCAAAGACGATAGGCGTGCTGGACCATTTTAGAAATTTGCGCGATTCGACAGGTGGTTCTGCCGCATTGACTTCCCGCACCCACTGTTTGAGTTGGCGGTGTGAAGTATGCAGAGAAGCACCGCCGTCAACGCACAGAACCTCTGTGGCTTTCTGAAACTCATGCTCACTGGTCTCTCCATCATCGATGTCTTCGTCGTCGTCGTCGTCGTCTTCGTCCTTGTCGCGGCCGCGGGGAGGTCTGTCTCCTTGCCGCTGCTTGGCTTTGCGGCGGCATCCTCCCCGGCCGTTGAATGGCCGCTTCTTGCCGGATCCCCCATCACCTCCTTGGGCCTTCTCCTTGTCGCGCCGCTCGTACTCAGCTTTCTATTGCTCAACAAGGTACTCGACCCTTTTGCAGTTCTGGAGGTCGTGACCCTTGGTGCGGTGGATCTTGTAGTATTGCTTGTCGGTGCCGTCCTGCTTGTTGGCGGCCGCCACAGCCTGGCAGTTGGTGCATGCGGCAGTTTCCTTGCCGGAGCTACCAACTTGGGCTTTCTTGGTGTCGGCCTCCTTGCCGGACTGCTCAACGACTAGCACTTCCTTGTTCTTCTTTTTTCTGTTGTTCCGCCGCTGGTTTTTCTTTGCCGGGGCGGCATCCTCACTGTCAGATCCCCCTGCTCCTGTATCCTCTCCGGGGAGTTTCCTCCCCCCTTCAGCGCGTGCACACTAGTCGGCCAGGGCGTACAGCTCGCTGACATCCCTGATTTTGCACATCGCCATCTCCTCCCTCATCCTGCGGTTACGCACGTTCTGATGGAACGCGCTGATAACTGCGGCAGGGTGGACGTCTGGGATGTTGTGTTGCACGCGGCTGAACCTCTGGATGTATTTGCGCAGGGGCTCTCCTTCCTTCTGGGCGAGCAGGTGAAGGTCGCTCTCCTGGCCATGAGGCTTGTGGCCGCCTGTGAAGGCGCCGACAAACTGATGGCACAGGTCAGCCCAAGAAGAAATGGAGTTGTCCGGCAAGTGCATGAGCCAGGATCTGACGTTTGGCTTGAGCACCAGCGGGAAGTAATTGGCGAGTATCTTCTCGTCTCGTTCCCCATCAGCCTGCACCGCGATGGTGTAGATGCTGAGGAACTCCGATGGATGTGTCTTGCCATCGTACTTCTCCGGTTCGTTGGGCTTGAAGTTCTTCATGCTGGGCCACTGGACTTGCCGCAGCTCACGAGTGAACGCAGGGCAACCTACCGCGTACGGCAAGTCGCCTGGTCCCCCGGGCGCGTGCATGTCAACAGCGGGCCCAGCGTGCTGGTCTGATTGATGCCGTGCTTCTCTTCGACGCTCGATGCGGGTTCGAGCATCCTCTTGTTGTCGATCGTCAAGAACTTGGCGCTGATCGCGGCGAGCCCGCGGATCTGATGATGCAGTGGAGTCGTCGTCGATGTTGATCCGGCGGGTCGGCGATCTTGGCCTTCGGGGCGGAGAGTGCACGGTGGTTGCACCCCCACCGGTCTTGCCGCCATCGGCCTGCACCTGGCTGACTTGCCGCGGCCGCGACGTGCTCGGCTGCTGCGGGGTGTCGCTGTTGGCAAAGGCGATGAGGCTCTGGATGGTGGCCCTCCAGTCGTCGGCCTTGTCTGCCGCTGGAGGGAAGTCGAGTAGCAGTTGAGCTCGTGCTAGAGCTTCTGCTGGAGTGGCGGGTAACGGCGGCGAACGGTGCGAGGAGCGGGATATGCTCGGACTTCTAACTACGTTAGAAGGAGCAGTTTCCCGTCCCGGCGACCGCGCCTTGCTCGTGCCGGCATGCTGGTGCGCATGCTGGCCTTGAGCGTCCCGAGATCCGCCAGCTTGACCTTGGCCCAGCAAGCGTATGGTACCTTGAGTACCACGACGCTGCCGGTCCCGTGCCTCAAGAGATGGACGCGGTGCGTGCACGGACGCCGAGGCCTTGGAGTGCGCTCGGTCGTCTGTCTTGTCCTGGGACTTGGCGGCGCCGTGAGTTCCCTCGTCGGCGTCCGTTCTTCCGCCGGCGTCCACCCCACCAGCCGTTGGCTCCGGCGGTGGCGGGATTGACGCGGACGGGCCTGCTGCCTTCGAAGCCTTCTTCTTCGGCAGCATGTTGATGAAGAAATTGAAGATCTAGCCCGTGTGCAGGCCGGATCAGGTTCACACAACCTCGACGTATCCCCTACCTGGCGCATCAAAGATGTCGTGGAAACTGATCGCCCACGAACACCTATGGGACCGGAGCCCCTTTTCGGTACGGCAAGGGGGACGGAGGATGCACTAAGAGCGGATCGAGGTGAGCACACGAGCAGTTTACCCAGGTTCGGGCCGCACGGATGCGTAAAACCCTACTCTTGCTTTGGTTTGTATTGTGTTCCTGCTCGAGGGCGAGGAGAGCTACAATACACTCTAACCGCTAACTAGACCGAGCGTGGAATGATCGATGTTCGGAACCCCCCCTACGTTGCGCATGGGCCTCCTTTTATAGGTCAAAGGGGTCACTGACAGGTGGCAACACAGATGGGGGGTAAAAATGTAAAAAGAGTGGTAGTTGGAACAGTGTTCCATACCTAACCCTGACGACACGGGACAAGGGCATTAAATGCCCATCGCCGTCGTCCAAACAGTGCAAAAAGTGGTCGTCAGGGGCGCCACCGTCCGCCACGACGGTAGCCTTGTCATCGCCGCTTGCCACCGTGTCCCCCAGGCTGCACAACCTTCCGCCACGTACGCCTGGGATGGTCCCAGGGCGACACGTGGGTGGATGCGCTGGAGCGCGGGTACTGAGTGGAAGCTTGCCGCGGCAAGCGCCTTGCCGCGGTTGCTGTCTTGTCGCTTCTGGGAGCTTGTCGCTCACCGGGCCTTGCCGGGACGCGTGGCGCGTCGCGACAAGTTCCTTGAGATGCCTAGATTGGCCTTCCCGGCAAGCTCTTCTCTCCAGGGTCTTGCGCCTTGAGTGGTTTTGTGCCTTGAGTGGCCTTCCCGGCAAGCTCCTCTTGTCGGGGCCTTGTCTTCTGGACTTGGATACTTTGTTCTTGAATGGCTCCAAGGGAACCACGGAGGATCTTGGCGGTCGCCTGGCAAGCCTTGCCGCGGGACGCTGCAACTGCCCGTGCACAAGTTCGGGATACTAAGGTACCCCTACTTTAGTACACCGACACATGCATATTTAAAACGGACATGTATCATACTTGTTTGTGCATCATATGCCATGTTTTTGCTTGCGTGTTTACCATGTTTTTTTGGTGTTGCTTCTTATCTAGTTACGGTAACATTGGGATTGTGAGGATTTTTTTGACTACGTCGGTTCGTCTACTTCATGGACTCGGTCTTCTTCCTAGCAGGATCTCAGGCAAGATGACCATCACCTTGGATCTTACTACTATCTTTGTTATGCTAGTTGTCTGATATGATTTAATTAATGTACATATATACTTGGGAAAGGGTGGATGGCTCGGCCTTTTTCCTGATGTTTTGTTAAACTCTTGCCGCCATAGTTTCCGCTAAACCGGTGTAATGTTCCTTGATTTTGTGTTCCTATCACGGTCGGTGTTTATGGCCCCCCCTTGACAGTTCACTTTGAATAAATATCCTCCACGAAGGCCCAACTTTGGTTTTACCATTTTCCTAATAAACACTAAAACTTGCATAGGGACTTTCCGGACCCCGAGGACTTAATTAACAACCCGGGCCAGTGCTCCTCATGAGTGTTGATCCAAACTGGGCAGCCTGCGCAGCCGCCACATGGAAACCCAACGATTTGGTTTTACCCGTAGCTTGACCTATCCGATCATGGCCTGAGACGAGATACCCGCGGCTACTATCAGGATGTCGGCATGTCGCGAGGTCTTGCTAGACTTGCTTTACCATTGTCAAAATATCTTGTGCATCGGGATTCCGAGTTTGATCGGGTTGTCCCCAAGATGGAGGTTTTACCTCTGCGGATCATGAGAGTTTATGATGGACTACGTTGGGACACCCATGCCGGGTTCGATCTTTCGAAATCCATGACTGCGGTTATGTGGCAGATTGGAAATTTATAATATCTAGCTGTAGAGAACTTGACGCAAGATCCGAAATAAAATACAGCAACCGCGTGTGTAATCGTGACTGTCTCTTTTCAAGTAAGTTCGAAAAGAGAACATGGTGGGTTTATGTTTGACTCGTAAGTAGTTCATGATCACTTATTGATCATTACTAGTTTGCGACCGTATGCGTAGCTTCTCTTATTTCTCTTGAACTCGTAAGTTAGCCACCATACAAATGATTAGTCGCTTGTTGCAACCTCACCACTTATCCATTCCATACCCATTAAGCTTTGCTACTCTTGATACCCATGGTAATGGGATTGTTGAGTCTTTGTGGCTCACAATTAGTACAAGAACAGTTGCAAGTACAAGTAATGCAATGATCTAACGAGAAAGCGATGCATGGTTGCTTTTGGAGTTCTTTTTCTACTTCTTCTTCGATCAAGGGATAGGTTCCGAGTCGGGAGCCCGGGATTAGTAGGGTGGATATCATTCTTCTTTTTCGTTTGATTTCATCCGTAGTCGGATCCAGTTCTTCTGTATGATGATTGCTATGTATTTATGTTTTCATGTATTCTTGTTGTGACTTGTGGCGAGTGTAAGCCTTTATCTTGTATTCTCATATATTCAGTACATGGTATGTTCCAATGATAACCACCTTGCTAAGCGCTCGAAATGCGGTTGTGCCCCAATCACGAGTTCATCATGTGATTGGGATAGAATCGCATCATGGGCACTACAAGTTGGTACGAGAGCCTTACCGACAGCAGGAGCCCCTTGATTGCTCGAAATGTTACGGTTGTTGAGTCTAGAAAAAACTATTTTGAGTCTAGTTATATATCAGATAGTAGGAATTTTTTTTACTCCTTATCCCCTTCGTTTCTCTGGTGGGGATTTGAGACGTAGGTGTTTTGATTCCAGTACTCTTCCCCTTCAATTATTATTATTATTATTATTATTATTATTTAGGATCACGCGGGTATTGTTGGGATCGGTTCGATATCATTGTGACGAGAATTCTATCTTGGTGCCTCCCGATTGTATGGGTTGGACCCGGGGAGTTGAGCTCTGATGTGTTGCCGTCATAATGTGTATCGTTTCAATTCCGGAATACAAGAGGTCGTCGACATAAACAACATTTCTATACTCTTTGTGGTGAGAGTAGTTTGGCGCGACCCAGTACTGCGGAGAGCGATCAGATGTATTGTCACAGCTAGTATATCGGATGTTTTACAAAGGTCTGAGGTACACAATTTCCGAGATTTTCTTGGTTATGTGTTGACGGATGGATACAGTTGGAGTGTAGGATTTGTTAGTCGTGTGAGATATTTGTGCCTCCATGTATCTCCAACGCCAGATTGCATAACCAGAAAGTTTCGGGAGTTCTTAGGTGGGAATTCAAGTAGTTACCTAGGATATATTTCCGACAAATGAATGATATTAGGTTGGGGTCCAACGTCTAGTGGTTCGCTTGTAACAATCGATTTTACAGTGATTGCTCCTTAAAGAGTCCTTGACTATGTTGATTCGGGGGCGCTTCGTTGTCATTCGTGATGTTCGCTGTAACATCGTACCCAGGGCGCTCATCATGAAACTTTGGACGTAATCTCTATCATATGTTTCTTCCGGCTTCTTTCGCATGCCAAATCCTTTATTTTGTTT
The DNA here is from genome assembly GCA_902687465.1 of Secale cereale. Classification (NCBI taxonomy): domain Eukaryota; kingdom Viridiplantae; phylum Streptophyta; class Magnoliopsida; order Poales; family Poaceae; genus Secale; species Secale cereale. The sequence goes on from LR738714.1 coordinate 297,687,925, forward strand.
TGGTTGTGCTATTCGAGTGATTTGATGTCAAGTGTTGATTCCATACCATTCCTAAGCGATGTTCTCATATTTCTATGGAAGTGCTCATCCTTCTTGATCATCGAGATTTTCATGTCAATTGTTTCCCCAACCGGTGCACTTCTCTTCAAGTTATTCCATATGAGCGCCGTTGAGAAGCCTCGGGATTTGTTCGTTTCATCCGTCCCAAGTTGCCTTTCTTTTTTCCACCATCCTAACCTTTTGTTCAAGGACTCATATTTCTTAATCAAGTATCCATTTTATTTATGTAAGGTCTCTTCATTCTTTTCCTTCAATGTTCTTATCCGGTGATTTCTCGTGAAGATGCTTAGGAACTTCAAGTTTATCATTCTCCATTCTTGTTTCTTCACCAGTGGACTAATTCAAACTTCGATGTTGATCATATCTCTTTCAATTGTTTCACATGTTTTCTGATGTTGGAATTTCTTATCCAACTCTCTCTTGTTGATTCAACTCCCTCTATTCATATCCGGAGTGTAGAAGGTATCCATAAGATTCATATTTCCATTCTTAATCCGTTCAAGCTAATTTGAGGTTGTTACATCATTCAAGCCATTTAATTCGACCAGTGCAATCTCTCTTTCAAGCAATCTTTTCCAATGGTGTTTCTTTGAGTGGGCCCTAACCCAAAGGTCTTTTTCCAGGATCTTACATGACTCTTCTATTTTCCAAGAGTTATTCTCAAATTCTTTTCAATGTGTGACGTAAGAATGAATTTTCATCAGTCACATCCCTTCTCTGAGATACTTTTCAAATTCTTGTCATCTTTGGTTCATCATTCCTATTCTCCATTGCTCTGGAGTGTCTTAACAATTTTGGTGGTGCCTCATCATCATTCCCAGCTTTGAAGACCGAAGAAGAGTTTTCCTCTAAATCTTATCCTTCTCTTGAAGATTCGTGGTGCTAGCTTAATGCTATCTTCTTAATTTGTTTTGATCATCGAGAATTCTTTTCATACGCATTCGATGCATTTCAGGAGTATTTTTATTTGGATTCTACAGAGGCCATCCTTTTCGGAAGAATTATTCATTCTCAGTTTTCTGCTCTCGCCCTCTAATTCTTACAGGTGGATTGGTCAAGTATTCTCTACTCAGCTCGTGTTCTCTTCATCATTTTATATCTAAATTCCCTCAAGAATCTTCATTTGTGTTCTAATTCTTTCCGACGATCCCTTTTCTTTTCTTCGTCCATTTTCAAATTCTTACGGCGGTTCGTTCAAGATTACTCTTCCTTTGTTATCATATCAATTCATTTATTCTTTTCAAAATCCTACCGGTGGTGGTCCATTGAATTGTGCTATATCTCTCTCTCCAATCATTTTAAAAAAGAATTAGTAGTATGTCAAATCCGTTGCTTGTTATCAGTTTAAATTGATGAAGGATACGTGTTACATAATTCTTATTCTTGTTCTTCCAATTGATTAATTCCTTTGTTCGGAGTTTGTTCATGATAAATAAATTCTTGATTCCATGTTATTGACCTTTTTCTTTCCAGAGTTCCAAATTTTCTCGGTTATATCGTCACGAAGCTCCATCTAAATCATTACAATGCTCCAATTCTTGTTCTTTTCAAACTTCAATTCTTTTCTATTATCCTTTGTATCTGAGGTTCTTATTGGAGGCTCTACATGATGGTTCATCAAAGATTTCTTTCTTTGTCAAAATGTTCTTCAAGATTCTTGTTGGAGGAGCTCAAGTATTCTTTTCTTGCTTTTCGAAGCACAATTCTTTCTACCTTATCTTTGGAGGTGGTGTATGTCATCCTTGGCAATTTCTCTTCGTGTTTCATGATTCACAAGTTGTGAGGAATGAGATAATTCAAAAACATCGTTTTCTCCTCATTCAGGAGTTTTTTCAACCCATCATGATTTTCTGCTTCGGAGTATCTTGGTATAGATTACACCTAAAGCCTTCCATTAGGAGTGTTGCTATTTGTGGAGCTTATCAATTATCCAAGTTATCTCAGTGCACTTTATTTCCCACTTTGACAACAATAGAATTATGTAATAGGCAAAATAGTACCAAATTCGAAATATCCACATGGGGATTTTCTGGAATCATTGTTTCTTGTTTTCGGCCCCATTTAAATTGCCTAGATAGGTAGTTTTGTTATGATTCATCTCTTGCCATGTTAATTAACATTTAATATTATTGTCTACATGAACGAGAGCGAACTAAATAATTGGATGCGGTGTTTCGTCAATATGCAACTCGTTGCATATTGAACTCCACTTAATTTGTAGTATTTGTTTGTTGCACTTTGCCATGCCATGCATTTTTAAATCGGATATGCATCATACTTGTTTGTACATCATATGCCATGTTTATGCTTGCGTCTTTAACATGTTTTATTGGTGTTGCTCCTTATCTAGTTCAGGTAACATTGTGATTGTGAGGATTCCTTTGACTATGTATGTTCGTATACTTCATGGACTCGGTCTTCTTCCTAGCGGGATCTCATGCAAGATGACCGTCACCTTGGATCTCACTAATATCTTTGCTATGCTAGTTGTCTCGATGCTATCGCTATGTCGTGCTACCCACCACTTGTTTATCATGCCTCCCAATATGCCATGAAACAGTCTCTAACCTTCCCATCATCCGAGCAAACCATTGTTTGGCTATGTTACCGCTCTGCTCGGCCCCTCTTATAGCGTTGCTAGTTGCAGGTGCAATTGCAGGCTGTTCCATGTTGGAACATGGATATCTTGGAATATCACAATATCCCTTCTTTAATTAATGCACATATATACTTGGTAAAGGGTGGAAGGCTTGGCCTTTTGCCTCGTGTTTTGTTTCACTCTTGCCGCCATAGCTTCCGCTAAACCGATGTTACATTCCTTGATTTTGCGTTCTAACACGGTCGGGGTTTATGGCCCCCCTTGATAATTTGGTTTAAATAAAACTCCTCCAGCAAGGCCCAACTTTGGTTTTACCATTTGCCTAATAACAACTAAAGCTTGCATAGGGACTTTCTGGACCACGAGGACTTAATTAACAACCCAGGCCAGTGCTCCTCATGAGTGTTGGTCCAAACTGGGCAGCCTGCGGGGCCGCCACGGGGAAACCCGAGGATTTGGTTTTACCCATAGCTTGACCTATCTAATCGTGGCCTGAGGCAAGATACGCGCGGGTACTAGCAGGGTGTCGGCTTGTCGGGAGGTCTTGCTGGACTTTTTTACCATTGTCCAAATGCCTTGTGCACCGGGATTCCGAGTTTGATCGGGTTGTCCCAAAGATGGAGGTTTTACCTCTGCGGATCATGAGAGTTTGTGATGGACTAAGTTGGGACACCCCTGCTGGGTTTGATCTTTCAAAAGCGATGCCCGCGGTTATGTGGCAGATTGGAAATTTATAATATCCGGTTGTAGAGAACTTGACACAAGATCCGAAATAAATTACACCAACCGCGTGCGTAACCGTGACCGTCTCTTTTCAAGTGAGTTCGAGAAGAGAACACGGTGGGGTTATGTTTGACTCGTAAGTAGTTCAGGATCATTTATTGATCATTACTAGTTTGCAGCCGTATGTGTAGTTTATCATCTATCTCTTGAACTTATCCACCATACAAATTCTTAGTCGCTTGCTACAACCTCACCACTTATCCATTCCATACCCATTAAGCTTTGCTAGTCTTGATACCCATGGTAATGGGATTGCTGAGTCCTCATGGCTCATAGATTACTACAACAACAGTTGCAGGTACAGGTCATGTGATGATCTGATGAGAGAGGGGTGCATGGTTGCTTTTGGAGTTCTTGTTCTGCTTCTTCTTCTTCGATCAAGGGATAGGTTTTGGGTCGGGAGCCTGGGATTAGTAGGGTGGATATCATTCTTCTTTTTGTTTGATTTCATCCGTAGTCGGATCCCGTTCTTCTGTATGATGATTGCTATTGATGTATTCATGTATTCTTGTTGTAACTTGTGGCGAGTGTAAGCCTTTATCTCGAATTCTCATCTATTCAGTACATGGTATGTCGTAATGATATCCACCTTGCTAAGAGCTCGAAATGCAGTTGTGCCCCAATCACGAGTTCATCATGTGATCGGGATAGAATCGCATCTTGGGTGCTACAAGTTGGTACGAGAGCCTTACCGACTGCAGGAGCCCCATTGATTGATCGAATTGTTATCGTTGTTGAGTTTAGAAAAAAATCTATGTTGAGTCTAGTTATATATCGAAGAGTAGGAATTCTTTTTACTCCTTATCCCCTTCGTCGCTCTAGTGAGGATTTGTGACGTAGGTGTTTTGATTCCAGTACTCTTCCCCTTCAATTTTTATATTATTTATTTAGGATGACGCGGGTATTGTTGGGATCGATCCGATATCATTCTGTGGAGAATTTTGTATTGGTGCCTCTCGATTGTATGGATTGGACCCGAGGAGTCGAGTTCCGAGGTGTTGTCGTCACAATGGGTATCATTTCAGTTCCGGAATACCAGAGGTCGCCGACATCGAAAACACTTCTATACTCTTTATGGTGAAACTAGATTGGTGCCACCGAGTACTGGGGAGAGCGATCAGATGTATTGCCACAACTAGTATATCGGATGTTTTTTGAAGGTCTGAGGTACATGATTTCCGAGGTTTTCTTGGTTAGGTGTTGATGGATGGATAAAGTTGGAGTGTAGGATTTGCTAGTAGTGTGAGATATTTGTGCCTCCCTCTATCCCCAACACCACATTGCATAACCAGAAAGTTTCAGGAATTATTAGGTGGGAATTCAAGTAGTTACCTATGATATCTTTTCTATCCGACAAATGCATGATACTAGGTTGGGGTCCAACGTCTAGTGGTTCGCTTGTCACGGTCGATTTTACAGTGGTCTCATTGCTCCTTAAAGAGTCCTTGACTATGCCGATTGGGGGGCTCTTCATTTTCATTCGTGATGCCTGCTGTAACGTCGTGCCCGGGGGCCTCATCACGAAATTTTGGACGGAATCTCTATCATATGTTTGTTCCGGCTTCTTTCGCATGCCAAATCCTTTGTTTTGTTTTGGTTGTGCTATTCAAGTTGCTTCGATGTCAAGTGTTGATTTCATATGATTCCTAAGCGATTTTCTCATATTTGTATGGGAGTGCTAATCCTTCTTGATCATTGAGATTTTCATGTCAATTTTTCCCCAACCAGTGCACTTCTCTTTAAGTTATTCCATATGAGCACCATTGAGAAGCCTGAGGATTTGTCCGTTTCATCCGTCCGTAGTTGCCTTTGTTTTTCCCACCATACCACCCTTTGTTCAAGGACTCATATTTCTTAATCAAGTATCAGTTTTATTGATGTAAAGTCTCTTCATTCTTTCCGTCAATGTTCTTGTCCGGTGATTTCTCGTGAAGATGCTTAGGAACTTCAAATTTATCATTCTCCATTCTCATTTCTTCTTCGGTGGACTAAATTCTAATTTCGGTGTTGATCATATCTCTTTCAATAGTTTCACATGATTTCCCATGTTGGAATTTCTCATCCAAGTCTCTTTTGTTGATTCAACTCTCTCTATTCATATCCGGACTGTAGAAGGTATCTCAGAAGATTCACATTTCCATTCTTAATCAGTTCAAGCTACTTTGAGGTTGTTACTTCCTTCAAGCCATTTAATTCAACTGGTGCAATCTCTCTTTCAAGCAATCTTTTCCAACGGTGTTTCTTTGAGTGGGCCCTAACCCACATGTCTTTTTCCAGTATCTTACATGACTCTTCTATTTTCCCGGAGTTATTCTCAAATTCTTTTCAATGTGTGACGTAAGAATGAATTTTCATCAGTCACATCCCTTCTCCGAGATAGTTTTTAAATTCTTGTCATCTTTGGTTCATCATTCCTATTCTCCATTGCTCTGGAGTGTCTCAACAATTTTGGTGGTGCCTCATCATCATTCCCAGCTTTGAAGACCGAAGAAGTGTTTTCCTCTAAATCTTACCCTTCTCTTGAAGATTCATGGTGCTAGCTTGATGCTATCCTCATAATTTGTTTTGATCGTCAGAAATTCTTTTCATACGCACTTGAAGCATTTCAGGAGTATTTTTATTTGGATTCTACGTAGGCCATCCTTTTCAGAAGTATTAATCATTCTCAGTTTTCTGCTCCCGCCCTCTAATTGTTACCGGTGGATCTATCAAGTATTCTCTAGTCTACTCATGTTCTCTTCATCGTCTTATACCTAAATTACCTCAAGAATCTTCATTCATGTCCTAATTCTTTCCAGCAATCCCTTTTCTTTTCTTCGTCCATTTTCAAATTCTTACGGTGGTTCGTTCAAGATTACTCTTCCTTTGTTATCATATCAATTCATTTGTTCTTTTCAAAATCCTACCGGTGGTGGTCCATTGAATTGTGCTATATCTATCTCCAATCCTTTTCAAAAAGCTTCAAAAAGAACAAATAGTATGCCAAATTCGTTGTTTGTCATCAATTTAAATTGATGAAGGATACAAGTTACATAATCCTTATTTTTGTTCTTCCCAGTGATTAATTCCTTTGTTAGGAGTTTGTTCATGATGAAGAAATTCTCGATTCCAAGTTATTCACATTTTTTTCTTTCGAAGTTCCAAATTTTCTCGTTTATATCGTCGCGAAGCTCCATCTAAATCATTACAATGCTCCAATTCTTGTTTTTTCCAAACTTCAATTCTTTTATATTATCCTTCGTATCCGAAGTTCTTATTGGAGGCTCCACATGATGGTTCATCAAAGATTTCTTTCTTTTTCAAAGTGATCTTCAGATTCTTGTTAGAGGAGCTTAAGAATTTTTTTTCTTGCTTTTCAAAGCGCAGTTCTTTCTACCTTATCTTTGGAGGTGGTGTATGTCATCCTTGACTATTTCTCTTTGTGTTTCATGATTCACAATTTGTTAGGAATGCGATAATTTAAAACCATCATTTTCTCCTTGTTTAGGAGTTCTTACAACCTATCATGATTTTCTTCATCGTTGTATCTTGGTATAAATTACACCTAAAGCCTTCCATTAGGAGTTTTGCTATTTGTGGTGCTTATCAATGATCCAAGTTATCTCTTCATTAATTTGGTGGAAGAAGGTTTTTTCATCTCTTTGGTGCTCTCAGTCAAATCAATTGTTTTCGTTAGTGGCCGGTTGTCACCTCATAATTTTGAGATGTTTTCCATAAGCCCACAACACGCTTATTCTTTTTTTGTTGGTTTTTTCAACAACTCCATTAAAACGTCTTCCTGGTAAGGCTCCTTCATGTTCATTCGTGGTAGAAGTTGTTGTTCTCTTATCCGTTATTTTTATTCCACTCTTTCATTTGTGTCGGAGGCATTGTGTTGTTGCTCTCGTCAAGTATCATCCCACCTTGTCAAGTTCATATTTTATTCCTTGCATGTTCAATCGGAGTGTTGTCCAAATTCTATCAATCTTGCTCCTTAGCTATCTCTATATACCGTTGTGGTTACTTATTCTTTTGGTTCGTTAAGCTCTTGTTTCATGTCTTCCAACCTACAAGGTTCTCAAAATGTTCCTTGTGGATCTTTGCTAATGGAGTGTTTGCAATCTCGTTCATCTCCATTGTATTCTTTCTATCAATTTGTTCAACCTCTCAAGGTTCGTGGTTCCACTCGTTGGTCGAAGAAGCAACTTTGTTTTACCTCTTCCTTTTCCGCTTCTCTCCGATGCCATCCCTAGATCTCGGGATGAGATCTCTTGTAAGTGGGGGAGAACTATAACGACCCGAGACTGACGCTCCAGAAGCCTTCCAGTTATTTCATTGTTGTTGTGTGATTTATTTTTTCTTGTTGCATTTCATCATGTCGTAGTCAGCATTGCATCCGCATGTTTTCATAAAACTCAAAGCCGTTTGCAGTTGCCGCTTCTTCTCCGTCTTCGTTGAACTTTTGTTAAGCCCTTTGTCTTCGTTGACCTCTCACAGACCCCCTCACGCGTGCGTCTGAAAACCTTTTCCGAACCCAAACCGGGCTGTCGTTACCGATGGGTCCGGATCATCCCAAAACATCCCTAAAACATCTTCGGTTTCTAATTTGGTCTCCCTGGCCTATTTATTCTCAACCATCCGATCTAATCGGAGGGTCTAACTGTAGTTCAATTTCCCTATATATATATAGTCCACCTACATACCAAATATGTCTAAGCCTACCCTATCCTTAAAAAAATCATCCTCCTGTCCAATGGCCGCCGCCGCCACTCCTCTTGTCTTCCCCTTCCTCGAGATCCCTCCTGATCCAAAATTCCCATACAGCCAGATCCATCCATCCATCGAAGCCAACAACCTCTCGTGCTCCTCGACACATGTGCCTCCCCGTCACCTTGCTGCTGGCCTCCTAATCATGGCCGTGGCCTCCTCCTTGCCTCACCGAACCCCGCGATCTTCAGCCTCGTGCCGTCCAAGCCGCCGTCGATGTGGCCTCCTCCTTGCTGCCACCTTGACCTCACCTGTTGGAGGACCAGCGCCACCGTGCCATCACCCCTGCCTCATACCTTCCTTCTCCCTTCGTTGCTCTCTCTCCCTCTCACATCTCTCTTTCTCTCTCTCAGGGGCATCCACGACCGCTGCCTACAGGAGCCATGGATCTCGCCCTCTGTAGAACCTCGTCGTCGGAAGCTACTCCTCACCGGACTCTGCCGCCCCCCAGGACAGCACCTCTGGCCTTCCCTTTTACTTCTCTTGTCCACGTCTTCTCCCCCTACTCTGAAACTCCCTTTTGCGTGTTTGAACAACAGCCATGGACAACCCAAGGAGCTCCCTCGTAGCTGCCCGGATCTGGCGCCTCGTTGGAGAACGTCGCCCTCGACCCGTTCCTGTGCGCCTCGCCCCACCAAGTCCCTCTGCCGCTCCTCTGCTTCGCGCCACTGCTCTGCTCCCTATCGAGCAGAGGACGAGCACGTCGACCCCGCCTCGCTCCCGTTGACCAGCGCCAAGGCCCAGTTGCTGCTGTCTCCCCGGAGGCCCAACCTCCAGCACCGCTCTAGGGGCCTGCCCGGCCTCCTCTCCACTGACGGGCCTCAACCCATGGTGAGCCATCGCCAATCCTGCGCCCTTGTGTCACTGTTGGCCTAGTACGATTCAGATTCAGCCCAGTGCTATTTTTTTCCTTCCTGCGAATTTCTCTATTGCCTAGAAAACTGCCAGTTTACAGCTTAGTCCCTCTAGTTCATGCATTGAATAACTCCTAAACCATGCATCCATTTTAAACAAACTTTATATGTAACATGCTTAGAATTTAATCTAGTTTCATAATATGCAAGTTTCATACATGTTAAAATGTTTAAACTTGTTGTTTGATTAAATTTGTGTAATTCACGTGCTAAAATTATTTATTTGATAACTAAATAACCGTAACTCTGAATTAAATAAACTCTATATATAAATGGGGTAGAAAAATGTATAGATTAATATGGTGCACTTTATTACCCACTTTGACAACAACAGAATTATGTAATAGTAAGAACATTACCAAATTCGAAATATGCACAAGGGGATTTTCCGGAATTGTTGTTTGTTGTTTCCGGCCCCATTTAAATTGCCTAGATAGGTAGTTTTTTTATGATTCATCTCTTGCCATGTTAATTAACATTTAATATTGTTGTCTATATGAACGAGAGCGAACTAAGTAATTGGACGTGGTGTTTCGTCAATATGCAACTCGTTGCATATTGAACTCCAATTAATTTGTAATATTTGTTTGTTGCACTTTGCCATGCCATGCATATTTAAACCGGACATGCATCATACTTGTTTGTGCATCATATGCATTGCGTGTTTACCATGTTTTTCGTTGTTTCTTCTTATCTAGTTCCGGTAACGTTGCGATTGTGAGGATGCGTTCGACTACGTCCGTTCGTCTACTTCATGGACTCGGTCTTCTTCCTAGAGGGATCTCAGGCAAGATGACTGTCACCTTGGATCTCACTACTATCTTTGTTATGCTAGTTGTCTCGATGCTATTGCTATGTTGCACTACCCACCACTTGTTTTTCAAGCCTCCCAATATGCCATGAAACAACCTCTAACCTTTCCACCATCCCAACAAACATTTGTTTGGCTATGTTACCGCTCTGCTTAGCCCCTCTTATAGCGTTGCTAGTTGTAGGTGCAGGTGCAGGTGCAGGTTGTTCCATGTTGGAACATGGATATATTTGAATATTTGAATATCTCTTATTTAATTAATGCACATATATACTTGGTAAAGGGTGGACGGCTCGGCCTTTTGCCTGGTGTCTTGTTCTACTCTTGCTACCATAGTTTCCGCTAAGCCGGGGTTAGGTTCCTTGATTTTGCATTCCTAACACGGTCGGGGTTTATGTGACCCCTTGACAGTTCGCTTTGAATAAAACTCCTCCAGCAAGGACCACCTTTGGTTTTACCATTTGCCTAATAACAACTAAAACTTGCATAGGGATTTTTTGGACCCCGAGGACTTAATTAACAACCGGGCCAGTGCTCCTCATAAGTGTTGGTCCAAACTTGGCAGACTACGGGGCCTCCACGCAGAAACGAGAAGATTTGGTTTTACCCGTAGCTTGACCTATCCGATCGTGGCCTGAGACGAGATACGCGCGGCTACTATAAGGGTGTCAGCATGTCGAGAGATCTTGCTGGACTTGCTTTACCATTGTCGAAATGTCTTGTGCATCGGGATTCCGTGTTTGATCAGGTTGTCCCCGAGATGGAGGTTTTACCTTTGCAGATCGTTAGAGTTTGTGATGGCCTAAGTTGGGACACCCCTGTAGGGTTTGATCTTTCGAAAGTTGTGCCCGCATTTATGTGGAAGATTGGAAATTTAAAATATCCGGTCGTAGAGAACTTGACACAAGATACAAAATAAAATACACCAACCGTGTGCGTAACCATGACCGTCTCTTTTCAAGTGAGTTCAAGAAGAGAACACAGTGGGGTTATGTTTGACTCGTAAGTAGTTCAGGATCACTTATTGATCATTACTAGTTTGCGACCGTATGCGTAGCTTACTATCTTTCTCTAGAACTCGTAAGTTAGCCACCATACAACTCGTAAGTTAGCCACCATACAAATGCTTAGTCGCTTGCTGCAACCTTACCACTTATCCATTCCATACCCATTAAGCTTTGCTAGTCTTGATACCCATGGTAATGGGATTACCGAGTCCTCGTGGCTCACAAATTACTACAACAACAGTTGCAGGTACATGTAATGTGATGATCTAAAAGAGAGCGATGCATGGTTAATTTTGGAGTTCTTTTTCTGCTGCTTCTTCTTTGATCAAGGGATAGGTTCCGGGTAGGGAGCCTGGGATTATTAGGGTGGATATCGTTCTTCTTTTTCGTTTGATTTCATCCGTAGTCGGATCCTGTTCTTTTGTATGATAATGGCTATGTATTGACGTATTCATGTATTCTTTTTGTAACTTGTGGCGAGCGTAAGCCTTTATCTCGTATTCTCATCTATTCAGTACATGGTATGTTGTAATGATATCCACGTTGCTAACCCCTCAAAATGCGGTTGTGCCCCAATCACGAGTTCATCACGTGATCGGGATAGAATCGCATCTTGGGCGCTACAACCATGAAGATGACGAAGGGGAAGAAGTTTGAGTGATCATCAAGGCACATAGCTCTTCCACTTGAGTTTTCATGTTGGTGTTTAAGGCTTCCTTGAAATGTGCCATTGATGTGTCGATGTAGTGCCTTCTGCTTGCTTTGGAGTGTCGTATGTCGATGGTGAGGTTGTCGATGCGCTCTCGCAAGGTACATTGTACACCTTGCATTTCTTGTTGTAGTCCAAAGTAACGCATTTTGATGTAGTTCTTCCCACCGTCGTTGTCGAAGACCAGAGATGAAAAGCTTTGTCTATCCATCACAAGACTCGAGCAAATGTAAGTGGGAGAAAGACAAGAACTAGACCAAATGTACCTTACCCGATGTTGAAAATGGATCAATGATCACTCAATAGTGTAGTAAGGAAATATCAATATTGGTACCAGATCTTGTCAATTCTCACACCTACACAATAAGGCTTATGGAGTAGCTTGGTGAGATAGTGGCACAAATATTTGTTGCAAATGTTAGCAAGAGGTAATATAGTTAAAGAGATTCATGAATTCACAAGTGAAACAAGTAGACCAATAGCAGTGAATGGCACACAGAAACACACATGGATAGATAAATGGGGTTGTGCAACCAAGGAATGAGCACGAAATGTGGAATCCAAGGAAAACGCTCGTGTTCCACAACTCTAGAGAGACGCTAGCATGACTGCTCTATAAGCGGATATGACACTTGTGCCCAACCAATGAGATGCAAAATGTATCACCTTTCTATCCCAAGTATGCTATGTATGTATGTTGTTCCGGTGCTTTAGCACAAGATGATCGGTATGATACCATATGATATATTGTGATGCACTATGATATGATGCGGCTCTTGCTTACAACCTTTTTTGTTTTTCTCTTCCTGCTTAAAAGCTTATTCTTTTTTTTCTTTGGCCACTATGCAAAATGTGCAAACCAAGATAGCAACTGTGTATATGTGGGAATAATCTTGTGACACAAGAGATGATATGATGATACCAAGATGATATGGTGTGTATGCAATAGAAGGTGTAGATCAATGATCACTAATGTGCACAAGTAACATTGCTGGCAATACTCAATGCCTAGTTTCGATAGGCAAGTGACGAATGGGCTAGGGGTTAACAATGCAATGGCAAGGGGAATATACAATGATGTCATCGAAGTTACCGTCCCTTGCTTATGGTGGTGTCACTGGTGAAGTGGTCAATGTCGATGACGACCTCGAGGCGATGACGAGTGGCAGTGTTCTCGATGTCGAACCGTTCCTAGTTAGCCGAAACACCTTAGGAAACAGAAAAACCGCAAACTCAAAATATGAAATGTCAAATGGTGGTAGCGGAAAGCGGAGGTGGTTTTGCACTCGGCAATGTGGAAGTGGAATGATGGGATATGTGAATTGAAGTTGAGGTCACCGTCCCTAAGTAGCCAAAACACCTTAGGAGACACAACCAACAACTCAAACAAGCTCAAACAAAATTGGGGTAAGTCGGGGTGGAAATGTATAGTGGGCAAGGTTATGCGGAAGTGGTGGTGGTGGTTGATCAAGAAGCGATCGTCCCTAAGTAGCCAAAATACGTTAGAAAACTCGAATCACTACACAAGCAACCACTAATGCGATGGGGAACAAAATGGGTTAAGTTGCGGAAGGCTATGATGGTTATGCAGATGATATGGTTGAGGGCCTAGGCTAATATGCCAAAGTTCCAAAACAAATATTGAGTCAAATGATTATGGTAATATTTTTTTGTGATGGGGTATGTCAATAGCTTCAGAACGAGCTAAAGAACGTCAAAATCGGAGTTCGAATGAATTACTTATGGACAAAACAAATATTAGCCGAAGTCGATATCTACAAGGGTCGGATGTCCTAGAAACGTCGGATGTCCGCTGGACGGATGCCCGGAAGAGCTCAGAAATCCAAGATTTTGGCTCTGTTGGGTGGTTCTGGTCGTCCGGTGAAGGTCGGACGTCCGGTGCTTCGGGAGGGCCCGGACGTCCGTTAAACGTCGGTCGTCCGGGAAGTCTTGGTCAATGCGGGATTTGAGATCCGGAACGCGATTTTGGGCGGAAATTGATGATTTCGGGGTCAAAATTGATGAGATTTCGTGGATGGAAAGTGGATAAACTTGTGGGGATGCTAGATCCACTCGAAACACAGCGAATCCATGGATAAAATCCAACAAATATAAAAACTTGGGGCTATTTTTGGTTGGGATTTTCAAAATTTAGGACGAAATCACACCAAACAAGGCTAGAAAACGGTGGGGAAGACTCCATATTCGTGATGAACGTGGCTCATGATACCATGAGACAAGCTGGCTCCATCCATATGATGCAGGGCTAACCCGATCTAGGACAATCTTTCATGATTGGAGGGGATTTCCATGAAGAACACGAGGGGGGAAACACCAGGGCAACGAGAGGAAACACTCAAATCAACAAAAAACGATCACACATGTGCTACATCCAAACACACATAGAGGTACACGATCCAAAGAAAACAAAGGACAAATACAAGGTAGCTAGTTCATCCACTTATAAGGAGGTCTTGAAGGTCTTCCAGTGAGGGGTCTTGAATCCACTCGCGGGATCTTCTCCGTAGAGGCCGTGGTCTCTCGTGGAGGGGGTAACAAGTAGATGAGCACAACTCTATCTCATAAATGAGCTAAACCAATGCTAACCCTAGCTAGGGGGAGGTGGAGGATTATATATAGTGTAGGGCCACGAAGGGGTAAGTGGGAGAGAGTTACAAGGCCAAAGGCCCGCGGCATCACACAGGCAGGTATCGGATGTCCGATGGATGTCAACGTCCGGAGGCTCACGAAGGACCGGTCGTCCAGCGCGCGTCGGACGTCTGATAGTTCTTCTTTGGTTAGGATGTACCAGATATCTGGTCGGCATCGGTTGTCCGATGACTGATTAGTGTCGGACGTTCGGCATCTGGCGATCGTCCGGTTGCCGTAGGGTGCCTCAGTTGTAGTCGTTATGGTGGAAGGAATCTCCAAGCATCGGACGTCCAAAGATCGACGGTCTTATGGAGGTCGTCGGACGTCTAAGAGCTGTAGCTTCCTGGCAGCTCATCTTCTTGTTCCTCACGCTTGGTGTCCTCATTGTCTTGTCCAATGCTCCTAGCTGTTCCAGGGTCTTCCTCTTGGTTCCTGGTTGTGCATAGCACATATGTTTGAGGTAGTAGCCATGTCTCACACGTGTAAAGTGGTAGTTCAGAGAGGAGTGAGTTAACCTTGTGTCCAATGGCGTATACGTGAGGTCTCGTCTTATGTCTCCTTGGGTCATGGGGAGTGGTCATAGTATACATGTGGATGATCGTAGGATGCTCCGCATCATCTCCCTCCCTGTCGTGGAATTAACACGGCAGATGTCCGGTTTAACGGACTTAGTTGAGGAACCATCGCACGGGTTAGCTTGAAGGGGTTAAAAGCACACAAGGGACACAGAGGGTTTATACTAGTTCGGCCCCTTCAAGGAAGGTAAAAGCCTACGTCTAGTTTGGTTTGGTATTGCTTGGGCGTCGATGAACAGGGAGCAGATCGCTTGCCTGTCTCTCGTCGGGTTGTTTCTTGTCCTTGAACCGTCGCCGGGTCGTCCCTTTAGATAGAGGCAACGCTCGGTCCTGTTTATAGAGTCCCGAGGCCGGCTCATACTTGTGTCCGCCTCGGTCTCTGCTCTTTCTTCCTTATCTCTCAAGTTACATGATCAGGCGGGTTACAAATCATAACTCTACACATGTGCCCTAAGCCTTCATGGGCCGTAACCTCTACTGGGTATTACAATTATACAACTAAATTACCATAATCCGGTTTACACTAGCCGGGTTATACCTGCTAGTAATATCCCTGACACTCCCTGTTGGGTAAGATCCGACCTCAGATCGTAAACCTCATCACCATGGAAACGGTTGTCGTGGAAGGACTTGTAGTTGAACGGAATTGAAGACATGGTGCATTCCAAGTACTCCAAGATGTTTCTAGAGTGATAGACATGCAAAAAGAGCAAACACAAACGACTCTCGGAAATACAATGGTTAGTGCACAAAAGGTGTCCATATAGTAAGCATGAGTTCGTCCGATAAGATTGGGTGTGGCAAGGCACAAGATTCTTATCCAAATGATGTAGAATGATATGTAATGCATTCATGAGAACAAATTCATTTGTTGTGCACACAAAGGTGTTGTGAATATGATCAATGCAACCATTTTGCATAATGATGTCATAATGGGACGGTGTATCAAAAGCATGAACATGGTAATTAGTGCTCAATATGACTATGTGATCATGCAATTGATGGTGGGAAATTTGATCATTATGTATGAATATGTCATCAACAAAGATCACAATAAATTTACTAAGGAAGTGGACAAGCTCATATATCATGGATGGCATGGAAATAGATGCAACAAGACAAGCATAATGTGAGTAAATCCATGCACATGGTGCAAACTTGTGGTGAGTATGATATGTCCGTCGAGCATGACATGTGGACACACAATCAAAAAATATGGAGGTGTTGGTGCAATGTGTCAAAGGAGTGTTGATGTACGAATGCTCAATGTCGTGGCATGAGTGGAGTTCCGAAGGTGCATCCAATAAGTCTGTGCGCTCCTCAATGTGAAGGTGCATAGAGCCAATCTCCAATGTTGCTCCTCCATTCGTGAGATGTATCATGTAGACAACAAGAGGGAAAAACAATGAAATCATGGCCCATCAATATGCATATTTGAGGATGGCTCAAAGGGGAGGAGTTCACCTTTATGAGGATGTAGAAAATGATGGTGTCGCACATCATATATGCCTTCACATGACTAAGTTGTCGCATGACGACACCGCCTTGTGAATCCTCCAAAATGAAATAACATGGCAAACACTCGGAAAAACAAATGAGTTTAGCGGAAATGCAAAACCTATCATTCGACGGGCGAGATACCCAACAAGTGTCGCCACCATTCTTATCATAAGAAAGGACAAGGGAATGTGGCATGGTATGTAAGCATATGATGTGAGAACAACCAAAGGCATTAGGCTCAAACAAACAAGCATGTATCACAAGTAAGGTGTCCAAGTCTCGAAGATAAATAATCATAGTTTGGTTTGATACGTCTCCAACATATCTATAATTTTTGATTGTCCATGCTATTATATATTCTGTTTTGGATATTTAATGGCCTTTATTATACACTTTTATATTATTTTTCGGACTAACCTACTAACCCAAGGCCCAGTGCAAATTCCTGTTTTTTTCCTATTTCAGTGTTTCGTAGAAAAGGAATATCAAACGGAGTCCAAACAGAATGAAACCTTCAGGAGAGTTATTTTCGGAATGATATCAACACAGAAGACTAGGAGTACACGCGAGGAAACAAGAGAGGCGGCCACGAGGGCAGAGGGCGCGCCCAGGGGGGTAGGCACGCCCCCACCCTCATGGCCCCCCTCTGGATCCCCTGACGTGCCTCTTCAGCCTATATATACCATCATACCCTGAAAACATCGAGGGGCACCACGAAACCCTAATTCCACAGTCGTAACCTTCTGTACTCGTGAGATCCCATCTTGGGGCCTGTTCCGAAGCTCCGCCAGAGGGGCCATCGATCACGGAGGGCTTCTACATCAAAACCATAGCCTCTCCGATGAGTTATGAGTAGTTTACCACAGACCTTCGGGTCCATAGTTATTAGCTAGATGGCTTCTTCTCTCTCTTTGGATCTCAATACAAAGTTCTCCTCGATCTTCAAGGAGATCTATTCGATGTAATCTTTTGCGGTGTGTTTGTTGAGATCCAATGAACTGTGGGTTTATGATCAAGATTATCTATGAACAATATTTGATTCTTTTCTGAAATCTTTTATGTATGATTATAATATCCTTGCAAGTCTCTTCGAATTATTGGTTTGGTTTGGCCTACTAGATCTATAGTTCTTGCAATGGGAGAAGTGCTTGGCTTTGGGTTCAATCTTGCGGTGTCCTTTCCCAGTGACAGCAGGGGCAGCAAGGCACGCATAGTATTGTTGCCATTGAGGATAAAAAGATGGGGTTTATATCATATTGCCTGACTTTATCCCTCTACATCATGTCATCTTGCTTAAGGCGTTACTCTGTTCTTATGAACTTAATACTCTAGATGCATGCTGGATAGCGGTCGATGTGTGGAGTAATAGTAGCAGATGCAAAATCGTTTCGGTCTACTTGTCACGGACGTGATGCCTATATACAATGATCATGCCTAGATATTCTCATAACTATGCACTTTTCTATCAATTGCTTGACAGTAATTTGTTCACCCACCATAGAATTCTGCTATCATGAGAGAAGCCACTAGTGAAACCTATGGCCCCCGGGTCTATTCTCATCATATTAATCTTCCATCAACTATTTACCTTACTTCGCAGTATTAACTTTCTGTTTCTATACCAAAAATACCAAGAATATTATCTTATCAGATCTCACTCTCGTAAGTGATCGTGAAGGGATTGACATCCCCTTATCGCGTTGGCTGCGAGGTTCTTATTTGTTTGTGCAGGTGCGAGGGACTCGCTCGTGGTCTCCTACTGGATTGATACCTTGGTTCTCAAAAACTAAGGGAAATACTTACGCTACTGTGCTGCATCACCCTTTCCTCTTCGAGGGAATACAACGCAAGCTCGAGAAGTAGCAAGAAGAATTTCTCGCGTCATTGTCGGGGAGATCTACGCAAAAGTTATATACCAAGTACCCATCACAAACTCTTATCCCTCGCATTACATTATTTGCCATTTGCCTCTCGTTTTCCTCTCCCCCACTTCACCTTTGCCGTTTTATTCGCCCTTTTTCCGTTCGCCTTTTTGTTTGCTTGTGTTGCCATGTGCCCTCTATTAGCTTGCATCTTCGCTTGATAAATTATGGATCCCCATCCACTTGCTAATCTTTTTAAGAGATCCAATTATGTTGAACCTATTGCTAGTGAGTTGAGTGCACTAGATTATCTTTATGAGGTTTTGCTTGAAATTCGTGAATCTGAAATTTGTGATGAAGTGTTGAAAGAGTAACTTTATGAAGCGACTCATGATAGTTCCTTCAATGAAAATCATGATTGCAATGATGTTATTATAAATTCTCTTGATGTCAATTGTGCCAATAATATGCAAAACCCTAAGCTTGGGGATGCTAGTTTTGCTATGTCTACTACTTATTGCAATGATCATGATTGGGGTGATTCTGCTTATGATCTTGAAAATTTATTTAATCCCCATGATGATTATGAGATTGATAATAATATTTGCTATAATATTGAAAGTGGGTTTGAAATAATGTCAACTTCTGATCCTACTACTTTGGATATTGATCAATCTTATGAATTTCTTGATAAAAGTGGGTTTGGAGAGGTCATGACTTTAGTTAATGTTGATCCCACTATTTTGGAAGAGTGTCAACTTCGTATGCATGTGGATCGTGTTGAGAATATGTTTTGTGATAGCTATATTTTTTAATTGGCTTATGATCCTACATGCAATTATTATGAGAGAGGGAAATATGGTTGTAGAAATTTTCATGTTACTAAATTACCTCTCGTTATGTTGAGATTGCTGTTGTTTCTTTCCTCTTCCATGCATATGCTAGATATTGCTTGTCTTGATTTGTTTTACTATAAAATGCCTATGCATAGGAAGCATGTTAGACTTATATGTGTTTGTCACATGTTTTATGATTCTCTCTTTGTGCTTCAATCCTTGTCTTTCATGTAAGCATCATTGAATTCTCAAGCCTATCTTAATGGCTATAAAGGAAGAGCTTGTTGGGAGGCAACCCAATTTTATTTTGTGTGCTTTTACTTCTGTGTAGTAATAAATATTGCATCTAGATTCTGTTTAGATGTGGTTTTGTGTTTTAATTAGTGTTTGTGCCAAGTAAAACCTTTGGGAAGACTTGTGTGAAGTTTATGTGATCATGCTGTAAAAAACAAAAACTTTAGCGCTCACGAGATTAGCTACCATTTTTTACTGGAGAATGATTTTTAGTTGATTATTTTTGCAGATGATTAATAGACAAATTCCTCAAATCCACCAATTTATTTCAATTTGTTTAGAGTTACAGAAGTATTCGAAAGTCATATTACTACAGACTGTTATGTTTTTGATAGATTATGTTTTTCATGTGTTGTTTGCTTATTTTGATGAATCTATGAGTAGTATTTGGGGTATGAATGATAGAGAATTTGGAATACAGTAGTGGTAAAACCAATATATACAAAGAATGAGTTCATTACAGTACCTTTGAGTAGTGGTTTGTTTTCTTATACTAACGGAGCTCACGAGATTTTTGGCTAAGTTTTGTGTTGTGAAGTTTTCAAGTTTTGGGTAAGGATTTAATGGACTATGGAACAAAGAGTGGCAAAAGCCTAAGCTTGGGGATGCCCAAGGCACCCCAAGGTAAAATTCAAGGACAACCAAAAGCCTAAGCTTGGGTATGCCCCGGGAAGGCATCCCCTCTTTCGTCTTCATCTATCGGTAACCTTACTTGAGACTATATTTTTATTCACCACATGATATGTGTTTTGCTTGGAGCGTCATGTATGATTTGAGTCTTTTCTTTTTAGTTTGCCACAATCATTCTTGCTGGACACACCTTTTGAGAGAGATACAAATGAATTGGAATTTATTAGAATACTCTATGTGCTTCACTTATATCTTTTGAGTTAGATAGTTTTGCTCTAGTGCTTCACTTATATCTTTTAGAGCACGGTGGTGGTCTTATTTTGTAGAAATTATTGATCTCTCATGCTTCACTTATATCTTTTTGAGAGTCTCTTAGAACATCATGGTAATGTGCTTTGGTTATAATTCTAGTCCTAATATGATAGGCATCCAAGATGAGTATAGTAAAAACTTTGATACAAGTGCATTGAATATTATGAGAAGCTTGATACTTGATGACTGTTTTGAGATATGAGGATGGTGATATTAGAGTCATGCTAGTTGATTAATTGTGAATTTGAGAAACACTTTTGTTAAAGTTTGTGATTCCCGTAGCATGCACGTATGGTGAACCGTTATGTGATGAAGTTGGAGCATGATTTATTTATTGAGTGTCATCCTTTGTGTGGAGGTCGGGATCACGCGATGGTTAACTCCTACAAATCCTTCCCCTAGGAGCATGCGTTGAATACTTTGTTTTCATAACTCGTAGATTTTTGCAATAAGTATATGAGTTCTTTATGACTAATGTTGAGTCCATGGATTATACGCACTCTCACCCTTCCACCATTGCTAGCCTCTCTTGTACCGTGTAACTTTCGCCGGTACCATACACCCACCATATACCTTCGTCAAAATAGCCACCATACCTACCTATCATGGCATTTCCATAGCCATTCCAAGATATATTGCCATGCAACTTTCCACCATTTCGTTCATATGACACGCTTCATCATTATCACTCACATAGAGTCATATTTTGTTCTAGATTCGAGTTGTAAGTAAATAAAAGTGTGATGATCATCATTATTAGAGCATTGTCCCAGTGAGGAAAGCATGATGGAGACTATGATTCCCCCACAAGTCGGGATGAGACTCAGGACGAAAAAGAAAAAAAAAGAGGCCATAAAAAAGAAAAAAGGAAAAAAAGGCCCAAAATAAAAAAAAGAAAAAATAGAGAAAAAGAGAGAAGGGACAATGTTACTATCCTTTTTCCACACTTGTGCTTCAAAATAGCACTATGATCTTCACAATAGAGAGTCTCGTGTTTAATCACTTTCATATACTAGTGGGAATTTTCATTATAGAACTTAGCTTGTATATTCCAATGATGGGCTTCCTCAAATGCCTTAGGTCTTCGTGAGCTAGCAAGTTGGATGCGCACCCACTTAGTTTCTTTTGTTGAGATTTCATACACTTATAGCTCTAGTGCGTCCGTTGCATGGCAATCCCTACTCACTCACATTGATATCTATCGATGGGCATCTCAATAGCTCATCGATACGCCTAGTAGATGTGAGACTATCTTCCTATTTTGTCTTCTCCACAACCACCAATCTATTCCACATAGTGCTATATCCATGGCTCACACTCATGTATTGCGTGAAAGTTGAAAGGTTTGAAAGAATTGAAGTGTGAAACAATTGCTTGACTAAAACCGGGGTTGTGCATGATTTAAATATTTTGTGTGATGAAGGTTGAGCATAGCCAGACTATATGACTTTGCAGGGATAACTTTCTTTGGCCATGTTATTTTGAGAAGACACAATTGCTTTGTTAGTATGCTTGAAGTATTAGTATTCTTATGTCAATATAGACTTATGTCTTGAATCTTTCGGATCTGAACATTCATGCCACAATAAATAAAATTACATTGAGAATTATGGTGGTTAGCATTCCACATCAAAAATTCTGTTTTTATCATTTACCTACTCGAGGACGAGCCTGAATTAAGCTTGGGGATTCTTGATACGTCTCCAACGTATCTATAATTTTTTATTGTTCCATGCTCTTATGTATTCTGTTTTGGATGTTTAATGGCTTTATTATACACTTTTATATTATTTTTGGGACTAACCTACTAACCCAAGGCCTAGTGCAAATTGCTGTTTGTTGCCTATTTTAGTGTTTCGCAGAAAAGGAATATCAAACGGAGTCCAAACGGAATGAAACCTTCGAGAGAGTTATTTTTGGAACGATATCAACACAAAAGACTTGGAGTACACGCGAGGAAATGCGAGAGGCAGCCATGAGGGCAGAGGGCGCGCCCAGGGGGGTAGGCGTGCCCCCACCCTTGTGGGCCCCTCTGGCTCCCCTGATGTGCCTCTTCAGCCTATATATATACCCTGAAAACATCGAGGGGCACCACGAAACCCTAATACCACCGCCGTAACCTTATGTACCCGTGAGATCCCTTCTTGGGGCCTATTCCGGAGCTCCGTCGGAGGGGGCATCGATCACGGAGGGCTTCTACACCAACACCATAGCCTCTCCGATGAGTTGTGAGTAGCTTACCACAGAACTTTGGGTCCATAGTTATTAGCTAGATGGCTTCTTCTCTCTCTTTGGATCTCAGTACAAAGTTCTCCTCGATCTTCGAGGAGATCTATTCGATGTAATCTTTTTGTGGTGTGTTTGTCGAGATCCGATGAATTGTGGGTTTATGATCAAGATTATCTATGAACAATATTTGATTCTTTTCAGAAATCTTTTATGTATGGTTATAATATCCCTGCAAGTCTCTTCGAATTATTGGTTTGGTTTGGCCTACTAGATCTATAGTTCTTGCAATGGGAGAAGTGCTTGGCTTTGGGTTCAATCTTGCAGTGTGCTTTCCCAGTGACAGCAGGGGCAACAAGGCACGTATAGTATTGTTGCCATCGAGGATAAAAAGATGGGGTTTATATCATATTGCTTGAGTTTATCCCGCTACATCATGTCATCTTGCTTAAGGCGTTACTCTGTTCTTATGAACTTAATACTCTAGATGCATGCTGGATAGCGGTCGATGTGTGGAGTAATAGTAGTAGATGCAGAATCGTTTTGGTCTACTTGTCATGGATGAGATGCCTATATACAATGATCATGCCTAGATATTCTCATAACTACGCGCTTTTCTATCAATTGCTCGATAGTAATTCGTTGACACACCGTAGAATTCTGCTATCATGAGAGAAGCCACTAGTGAAACCTATGCCCCCCGGGTCTATTCTCATTATATTAATCTTTCATCAACTATTTACTTTACTTTGCATTATTTACTTTCTGTTTCTATACCAAAAATATTATCTTATCATATCTATCAGATCTCACTCTCGTAAGTGACCGTGAAGGGATTGACAACCCCTTATCGTGTTGGCTGCGAGGTTCTTATTTGTTTGTGCAGGTGCGAGGGACTCGCGCGTGGTCTCCTACTGGATTGATGCCTTGGTTCTCAAAAACTGAGGGAAATACTTACGCTACTGTGCTGCATCACCTTTCCTCTTCGAGGGAATACAACGCAAGCTCAAGAAGTAGTATGGTTGCACTCACTACAAGTGGATATGAGAGTTGCAACTAATGGAGACAAGCGACAATGATCAAGATAAATCAAGTCATAGGCATGAAGATATATGTCATCAACCCAATCAAATGAGCAAAGATGGATCATGGGTGATGCAACAAAGGAATCAATCATAGCAATCAAGTCTAGCAAGCTAGTAGTGCAAAGATGCAACGTACTAGAATTAAGTATGGAAAGCATGTCATGTGTGGAAATAGTGGGCACAAATAATGCACATGGCATATCACAAGAATGAAATCAAGCTATGGGCAATGTATCATCATAGTATTGGTAAGAAGTCCTATGAAAATAGTAATGGGACATCATGACTCTCCCAACACAAGAATCAACAATAGCATGGGGCATGTATAGAACATGGTGACAACAAGTAGTATCTCCACCAAGAATGCAAATATACACAGTAGTAGTGGAATGGTGAATCATGGGTAAATGCAAGCATGGGTCAGAATTGCATGTCAAAGTCATAGCAAGAGGTGTATCATGCAAAGTGAACACGCGAAAATGGGCATAAAGTAAAAAAGTGGTAAATAGCCCATAGTCATGTGAGAGCCAAGTAAAAAAGATGGGCGTAGTCATTGCGCAAATGGAATGGTGATAATGATAATTCTCGGGATCCCAAATTGTCATTGCTCTGAAGAGCTCGCTACGTCAACTGTTGGGATTGAGAGGTTGACGACTATACGTGAGTACCTACACCAAACAAAGACAAAGGGAAAATTGTGTGTGCGTGGTATATGCACACATAATTCCTCATGACGTGCACATGTATGTGTTGGTTATCACAAAATAGCCAATGCTCAAATAAATGAGATGTGTGATATAGAAACATGTCTTCTATCATGAGAGGTTTGTTATTATAGCATAATGGAGACTCAAATTGTGTAATGCATCATGAGAAATATGTAGAGCATTGTTATTCATGGAATGCATATGGTGCACACAATCATGGGAATCATGCAAAGTATGGAATGCATCAAAATCTCCTATTATGGATGAGGAAACTATGGTGGTCTCCTCATGAGCATGAGTGGAAACATCACATGGAGAATATTGACAACATCCAAAACAAAGCATGTTCAAAACAGTGTGTTCATGGCATGGCATAGTAGATGAAGTCCACAAATCATGTAAAGGAAGCATTGCAATATCATCGCATGAAAAACAAGAGCCAATGACCGTCATCTCGTCATCTATACCATAGGTGCAAATGGGATTTGTTTTAATGGGACATGCATAGTTACTACGTTGATATTGTAATGATGCAATAGGGGAGATGTCACTCATAGCATATGACAAGTTTAAAGGGTTGTCAAACAT
Organism: Secale cereale; assembly: GCA_902687465.1. Classification (NCBI taxonomy): domain Eukaryota; kingdom Viridiplantae; phylum Streptophyta; class Magnoliopsida; order Poales; family Poaceae; genus Secale; species Secale cereale. The sequence goes on from LR738714.1 coordinate 297,712,821, forward strand.
GATGTGACCAAAAGAATTTTCACATGATATCTTATGGAGCATGGGATCACGACTAGTCAACTCAACATGCTCATCATCATATTCATCATAAATTGGTAAGTCATGACATGAGGAAGTCGCACTTGCATGAAGCATGGCAATAGGTGTGTCAACATCATGCAACCAACCATTGGTAAGATAGTCCACTAGTGGGACAAGTGAAGTACCATCACCTATTATACCTTTTGGAGCGTTGCTCATGTGTTGTAGGTGAGGTGTTGAAGACCAATTCATGGCCATCTCCATCTTGATGGAACCATGTGGGTGGTGCATCTTATTCCACCATGGCCATCGGTTTTCCCATTGCAGGGATGGACTCGTCGAGGATTGGTGCATTGCCATGTAGGAGATCTAACACCAAATAAGAAAACACACTCGGAGTAGAGGTTAAGTCGTTAACAATCATAGTGGCCTCACATGCCCTGTCAACTTCCTCACTCACTAAGTGTTGTGGCTCACTCACTCCCTCTTGGATGCTCTCACTCATATGATTGGTGGAGTCATTAAAATGGCTATCAACCTCACATAGGATGTGTGGCATGCTCTCATGTGTGGGGCTAGTGGTGGCCACGCTCATCCTCTAATAGGAAATGCACTCAATGTGACATATGGTGGAGTCACTCATATCACTCATTGTGGGGTGGCTCTCCTCACATGGAAATTCGGGCATCTCATCATATGTGGGTGTCGGAGAGATGTAGATGCAAATATCTCCATGATCAATTCCTTTCGCCACCTTGGTAGAAGGGATAGTCCCATGCTCAACCTCCTCATCCTTAACGCATCCAAAGGTGAATGCCATAGGGTGTGGCAAATACTCACTCTCCTTCGAGATCAAAGAGAAGGTCTCATGTGCGCTCGCGTGGCTTGACTTGGAGTAGGAGATATATAGAGGCGCCGTCTTCTTGTTGTCGAACAGGTTCGTTCTCATCGCCATAGTCGAAGGGGATCGCCCTTGCTCGACCGTTTTGTCGCCTTCATCTTGTAGAATGCTCATATGATGTGGGGGCTTCCACAGATGGAATTGTCGCCCTCGCTTGTAGGTGATCACCTCATTGTTGAAGAAGTCGATGTAGGCAAACTCATGGGAAGTAGGCGAAGATGTCGTACGTCCAAAGGCGAAGATGTCTTGATAAAACTTGGCGAAGATGCCATAGTGGTGGTTGTAGCTAGCTCCGTCATGGTGGTGCTCGTCTCGTGGTCTTCTCTTTTGCTCACAAAGTTTGGTCGTAGCTTGATGTCAAGCTTATTGGTTCTTGTATGCTTGCGTGTGTCGATAATCTTCATGATGACGGTGTCGTTGTCATGCTTGAGCTTGTACTGGATGTCGTTCGTCGTCGTCGTGCACATGATGCTTGAAGGTGACCTTCCCTTCATGATGATGTTGATCACGAATGTGATGATGGTTGCCATGGAGATGTGAACGTGGACGAATTAGGCTTGCATCATTTGTGTGCTCCGAAGACTTGTGACTTGAGCGTCGCCGCCATGAAGATGACGAAGGGGAAGAAGTTTGAGTGATCATCAAGGCACATAGCTCTTCCACTTGAGTTCTCATGTTGGTGCTTAAGGCTTCCTTGAAATGTGCCATTGATGTGTCGATGTGGTGCCTTCTCCTTGCTTCGGAGTGTCGTATGTCGATGGCGAGGTTGTCGATGAGCTCTCACAAGATACATTGTACACCTTGCATTTCTTGTTGTAGTCCGAAGTGATGTGTTTTGATGTAGTTTTTCGCACCGTCGTTGTCGAAGACCGGAGATGAAATGCTTTGTCTATCCATCACAAGACTCGAGCAAATGTGAGTGGTAGAAAGAGAAGATGTAGACCAAATGTACCTTACCCGATGTTGAAAATGGATCAATGATCACTCAATAGCTTAGTAAGGAAAGAGCACAGTTGGTACCGGATCTTGTTAATTCTCACACCTACACAATAAGGATTATGGAGTAGCTTGGTGAGGATAGTGGCACAAAAATTTGTTGCAAATGTTAGCAAGAGTCAATAAACTTGAAAGAGATTCACAAATTTGCAAGTGAAACAAGTAGACCAATAGCAATGAATGGCACACGGAAACACATACGGATAGATAAATGGGGTCGTGCAACCAAGGAATGAGCACAAAATGTGGAATCCAAGGAAAACGCTCATGTTGCACAACTCTAGAGAGATGCTAGCATGACTGCTCTATAGGCGGATACGACACGTGTGCACAACCTATGAGATGCAAAATGTATCATATATCTATCCCAAGTATGCTATGTATGTATGATGTTCCAGTGCTTTAGCACATGATGATCCAAGATTATCAGATATGATACCATATGATATATAGTGATGCACTATGATATGATGCGGCTCTTCCTTACAACCTTTTTGTTTTTCTCTTTTTTCTTAAAAGCTTTATTCTTTTTTTCTTTGCCACCATGTGAAATGCGCAAACCAAGATAGCAATTGTGTATATGCGGGAATAATCTTGTGACACAAGAGATGATATGATGATACAACGATGAGTATACCAAGATGATATAGTATGTATGCAATGGAAGGTGTAGATCGATGATCACTAATGTGCACAAGTAATGTTGCCGGCAATACTCAATGGCTAGTCTCGATAGACCAGTGATGCAATAAGGGCTAGGGGTTAACAATGCAATGGCAAGGGGAATATACAATGATGTCGTCGAAGTTAGTATCCCTTGCTTACGGTGGTGTCAATGGTGAAGTGGTCAATGTCGATGACGACCTCAAGGAACATGATGAGTGGCAGTGTTCTCAATGTCAAACCGTTCCTAGTTAGCCGAAACACCTTAGGAAACAGAAAAATCGCAAACTCAAAATCTCAAATGTCAAATGGTGGTAGCGAAAAGCGGAGGTGGTTTTGCACTCGGCAATGTGGAAGTGGAATGATGGGCTATGCGGATCAAAGTTGGGGTCACCATCCCTAAGTAGCCGAAACACTTTAGGAGACACAACCAACAACTCAAACAAAATTGGGGTAAGTTGGGGTTGAAATGTATATTGGGCAAGGTTATGCAGAAGTGGTGGTGGTGGTTGATGAAGAAGCAACCATCCCTAAGTAGCCGAAATACATTTGGAGACTCGAATCACTACACAAACAACCACTAATGTGATGGGGAACAAAATGGGTTAAGTTGGGGAAAGCTATGGTGGTTATGTAGATCATATGGTGGAGGGCCCAGCCAAAGATGCCAAAGTTCCAAAGTTTTTATGGAGTCAAATGATGATGGTAGTATTTTTGTGTGATGGGGGTATGTCAATAGCTTCAAAATGAGCTAAAGAACATCAAAATTGGAGTTCGAATGAATTAGTGATGAACAAAACAAAAGTCAGCCGAAGTCGATATCTACAGGGGTCGGACGTCCGAGAAACATCGGATGTCTGGTGGACAGACGTCCAGAAGAGCTCGGAAATCCGAGATTTTGGCTCTGTTGGGTGGTTCCGCTCGTCCGGTGAAAATCGGACGTCTGGTGCTTTGGGAAGGTCCGGACATCTGGTAAATGTCGGTCGTCTGGTGGGTTGGTGTCAATGTGGGATTTAAGATCTAGAACACGATTTTGGACGGAATTTGATTATTTCGGTGTCAAAATTGATGAGATTTCGTGGATGGAAAGTGGATAAACTTGTGGGGATGCTAGATCCACTCGAAACACAGCGAATCCATGGATAAAATCCAACAAATCAAAAAAGGGCTATTTTTGGTGGGGATTTTCAAAATTTAGGAAGAAATCACACAAAACAAGGCTAGAAAACAGTGGGTATGACTCCAAATTTGTAATCAACAAGGCTCATGATACCAGGAGACAAGCTGGCTCCGATCCATATGATGCGGGGCTAACCCGATCAAGGCCAATCTTTCACGATTCGAGGGGATTTCCACGAAGAACATGAAGAACACGAGTGGGGAACACAAGGGAAACGAGAGGAACCACTCAAATCAACAAGAAATGATCACATATGTGCTACATCCAAACACACAAAGTGGTACACGATCCAAATACAACAAAGAAAAGATACAAGGTAGCTAGTTCATCCCCTTATAAGGAGGTCTTGAAGGTCTTCCCATGAGGGGTCTTGAATCCACTTGGGGGATCTTCTCCGTAGAGGCTGCGATCTCTCATGGAGGGGGTAACAAGTGGATGAGCACAACTCTATCTCGTAAATGAGCTAAACCAATGCTAACCCGAACTAGGAGGAGTTGGACGAGTATTTATAGTCTAGGGCCACCAAGGGGTAAGTGTGTCGGTGGAGAACGACACCTATGGAATCACTGGAATCCCTTCTACGGTTGGCGGGCGCGGGGTTGTGCAAAGAGTAGGTCTAAGTGTGAGTACAAGTATTGTTTACCCAGGTTTGGGCCGCTAGAATGTGTAAGACCCTAGTCCTGCTTTCGTGTGCATTTGAGTGTTCTTGAGTCCTTGAACTAGCTGCGGTGCATGCCCCATCCAAAAGATCTGAATCCTCCTCCAGTATGCCTCAGGCCTCCTTTTATAGTCAAAAGGGGCTGTCACAGTGGCACACAGGAGGTGGAAAGGTATACAGTGCACATGCTTATCTTATGCCATTACGGGACAAGACACATTAAATGCGCTACTTAGGTGCCCACTTGCTTTATCGGGGACGGGAATGAGGCCCATCCCGTCCGCTGCCGCTCCGTCTGGTTGCGACGCGCGTCCAGGCCAGCGGGGCAGGCAGCTGAGATGGCGTGGTGGTAGGGTCTTCACAAAGATCTGCATGCCACCATGTAGGTGCTTGACTAGCTGGATTTGGAACCACGTGCTGCCACATGGATTCTTGCCTGGGCTAGTGGGTCGGCCACCGAGCTGGGGCGACAATGGGGCGGCAAGGGCTTGCCGCAGTTCTGCGTCTGTTCCCGGCAAGGGTCTTGCCGGGGCCTCTGTGAGCGTCCTCGGCAAGAGGATTGCCAGGGCTTCTGTGAGCGTCCTCCGCAAGAGGCTTGCCGGGGCTTCGGGGTGTCTTCAGCGAGGAGCCTTGTCGGGGCCTCGTGGGCATCCTCGGCAAGGAGGCTTGTGATCGCCTTGTCTTCTGGTTCTCATCTTAGGAGTCATAGACCCTTGTCTTTACGAAGATCTGCTTGCCATTACGTAGGCGCATCCCGAGCCTTAGTTCCAACATTGTTGATGATGCCGGAGCTCCTAGGCTCAAGGGTGGCTGCAACGGAGGCGTTGAGTGAGTTGTCCCGGCAAGGGTTCTTGCTGGGGGGGAACCTGTCTTCTTGCTTGGCCTTCTTGTGCCACCGTCTTGGCGTTGCTCTGGTAGCCTTGCGTCTCTGGCTTCCCTCCTCTGCCTCATTATGTGTGGCCGCAGGTGTGGCTCTGACTGTCCGTGCACAAGTAAGGGGTACAAAGGAGCGCCCCTACTTTTGTTCACCGATAGGAGCCCCCGGGCCTAGGCCATACATAAGCGCAACGCGTTGTTGGGCTAGGCCCAGAACGGTGCGCGGGCAGTGGGGTTGGATCCTTTTTACTGCAGTAACTCCTCCGGTGGTTGCGCTTCCCCATGATCCGCGCATAACATGGGGATCATGCGTGGGGTGGCCGCAACATGCTTGCGTCATCTCGTGATTCCAAATAGTAAAGAGGTGGTTCACGTCCTCCTCATAGAAAATAGAGGAAGTTGCAGGGGCGCAGCCCATTCACTAAGTGGACTCGGGTCGCCCCACGTTCACGGGGTGCGAAAACGGTCGTACCACATGCCATATGAACTCCGATCTGCCCGCCACGTGCCCCTCATTCATCGGGGAGGGTAGGCGGCGGGCGCAGATGATGCGGGCTTTAACACCGGAGCGGAGGGCAGGGCGCTGCTGATTGGAGGAGCGGGTCGGTCTCGTTTTCTTGTATCTCCGGCGTTTGGACTGGTTGATCCGGGTGGTCGCCCTTCTTAAAGAGGGGGGAGAGGGACGGTGCTCCCCCCACTCCACTCATCCTCTTCCAGTTCGATTCCTTCCCTTCCCAAGTTATGCCGAGAGGGCGTGGCCGTGGCCGTGCCCCTGCGGAGGCGACTAGGTCGTCCTCTCGTCAGAGGGCGGTGACGGTCAAAGAAGAGTCGGATGCCCAAGACGAGGGCCATGCTGGAGGTAGAGGCGCCGGCAGGGGTCATGGTCGGCAGGGCGGTCGAGGCAGAGGCGGGCGAGGTCGGGGGACACCCGCGTCGTCGTCATCTTCGTCTTCATCTCCTCCACCGTCTCCTCCTGCCTCACCACGAGGAAATGTCGGGGACACGACGCTGGAGTTCATCTTGCAACTGCGCGAGCCGTCGCACAGTCACCTCCATCTTCCTGAAGCGTTCGCGAGGGTGTTGGAGGTCGACCAACCATCGAGGTTGAGGCTTCACATGGAGGGGTGTTGCAATGGCGCCATGTGGGTGAACACCATGTTCCCCGCTCTTCATGTAATGCTCCTCCGCTGGGGGTGGAAGACCTTCGCGTGTGCCCACTGCTTGATGAAGGGGCACGTCCTCTTCTTCAGGTTAGCAGAGAGCGATCTGCTCTCCGTCAAGGTCTTCGGGCGCTCGGGACACGGGCTAGGGTGCTGTGCGGAGAGCTCGACCGATGACGAAAACTCCTCCCCGAGCGACAGTGATGGGGAGGACAGCGACGTCGACAACGAGGGCAGCAGGTGGGAGGATGACGGGTCCGACTAGGTGTCGGACACACCGTCCCCGGGCGATGCTGGCAGCACCATCATCTGCATCGCCAGCCCCTTGAACTTCTCGGGGTCGCCTCCTTGGGCGGCTGGTGTTGGGAGGCCGAAGAAGACGAAGAAGGTGGGCGACGGCCGTCATGTCGGAGTACGCGGGCATCAACTCGCGTGTTGCCGACCCGCTGCCTCATCTTTCGGATCTTCTCCGGGTGCCATCATCACCAGCCTTCTTCGGGATGGCCAGCGGGACGTTCTCTTGGTGCTTTCTGCTGCTCGCGCTTCGCCTAGGCGCTACCTTTGCTCTTTCACCATCTTGTTCCATTTCCTGAGGAGAGGGACAAGAAAGAGATTACGGGCACCTTATCTCTTTTTAGTTCTTAAGCCCACGGGCCTTTGTAAGATTTAAATCTTGTAATCCCCTCGCTAATGTATGCATTCCGTATGAATTGTACTTGTTTACAACGTATTAATGGAGAGAAGGGTTTTTGCCGGGTTTCTTTTGTGCGTGGCAGGAGCCACACCAGGGAACGAATCCTTGTTATCTTAAGATAAACATCGTACCCTGGCAACATGCCTTGCCGTCTCCCCGCTCTACAGCTCGACCACATTCACGCCCTTGGCGGAAGTAGGAGCAGAGTAGGATTGGGCCCTTCGTCCGCTCCTTTCCCATCACACTACTACCGAGCTCCGGTCCCAAACAAAGTTTGTCGGACGCAGGGAAAAAGGAAGCATGATGGCATAAGAGCGAGCGAAATCTCGTACGTTCAAGTTTTATACGGAAGTAAGGAGTGGGGGATGAAAGACTTATCTAGTTCTTGTAGCCCCCAGCAACCTTGTCTTGCCGTGGCCTGACCCTTGGATCTACAGCCCCCGACAACCTTGGTTTGCCGTGGTCCGAGCGTCGGCTCGTCCTCTTTCTCCCAAACAGATCAACAGAAATGTCCATGCATCCTATGAACAACACGATGAAAAGGAAACAGAGAGACGCATACTCGACCTCTATGCCAAGGGTTAGCCGCCGCCAAGCAGTATCAACCCTAACAGAGAAAGAGTCTCAACCTAGCATGCATGCTAAAACTTAGGGCGCCAGCACTTTATTTATTTATGCTCAGGGTCTGCGCCTGGCTTTGTATGAAGGGTTACATGCCTTGCCGGCAAGGCTTGTACAAAAGGGTGGCTTGCCAGGGAGCCCGGCAACCGTGCCTTATGGGTAAAACTTGCGAAGATGCTCGATGTTCTAGGAGTTTCTCACTGGAATACCATCTTCGGTCTCCAGGCGGACTACGCTAGGCCTGGTGACTCGTATTACCCGATAAGAGCCTTCCCACTTCGGCGTCAACTTGTTGGAATTCTTAGCCGACTGAACGCGCCAAAGAACAAGGTTACCTTCCTCAAAGCTTCGGGCATGAACCTTGCGTCTATGATAGTGGTGCAAGGCTGGCTGGTAGCATGCTGCTCGCACAGCCGCCGAAAGACGTCTTCCTCGAGGAGCGTTGCGCCATCTTGCCGCAGCTGCTCTTGCGCAAGCTCATCATAAGCGAGCACTCGGGGTGACCCGTATGTGAGTTCCGTGGGGAGAACTGCTTCCGCCCCGTAAACGAGGGAGAAGGGTATCCGTAAGAGAGGACACTCCTAGCGCCTCCTCCTAGCGCCTCCTCCTCACGCCGGTGGCCACTCTGGCCCCGGCGGCCACACTCCCCTACCAGCGGCCACTTTGGCGCTGGTGGCCACCCCCAACCTCATCATGGCACCTTTTGCCCTCAACTTTGACCGGGGCAAGAAGTTTCAAGCGGAAATGAAGGCCAAGTTTGGGCATCCGATGGTGTTCTCTCCGGGGTTTCATCATAAGGAATTCACCATGGTGGTCTCTTTTTGCCGTGCTTCTTTCAGGCTCAATGTGCATACGGTTAGTATCTCTCTTCACGCCATGTTTGGGGGGTATGCACAAGGCTTTCGTGTTCGTTTCTTGAAGGATAGAACCTACAAGTTCTCCGTTGCTTCAAAAGCTGTGGGCTTTGAAATTTACAATGCGGGTAAAATTGTTGAGAAAGAGTTTGAACTAGTCTTTAACCTATGGAATTTTGGTGGTCCTAATTGGCAACGAGAAGAAGTTCTTTACTATGATGAGCTTGACAAGGAATGGACCTTGGTGGGCAGAGCCGGCAAGGCCATTGCTCAACACCACGGTGATCACCGGAGTTACTCCACGGTGGTCCGAGAAGGTCGATCAGTTTTCGATAGATTATCGGGGCCCATTCAAGAGGGCGCTACTCAAGGCAATAACAACAACTTATTACTCCTTAATCGTGGTCAAGACAAACCTATGATGGAGCACATGACCGTGCAACGTTCACATGCACGTAACCACGTTAGGTGCCATGCATGCGGAAAAACGGTCACATAGCCCGATTTTGCTCTACCCCCAAGTTGCCTGGGCTTTGGCCTTTTATTCGCGTCGGCTCTTTCAAAAGCCCACCTACTGAGGCATGGGCCGAAGGCGAGGTGGAGACATGGTTCCGTTGCTGTGGGCCGGCGGCACAAATTCGGCAGGTTCCCTCATTTTCGGAACTGGTAAAGGATTTTTACACAAACTTTCAGCAGAGACCGTCGCTTGCCTCCTCGCATTCCACTACGCCTTCCTTCTCTGCCACCACCTCTGCTCCTTCATTGGCAAGCTCGCCGGTGCTGCCATTGCTGTCGGACAAAGCGACTCCAACTTCCTTGCCTGAGTTATCGATGGCCAACATCCCTATCGACCCCCAGCCTTTCATCCCGCATGGTTTCCAGATACAAGTGATTGAAGGCCGCAATGGGGTCTCCCGAGCAATCGTTTCCCATCGTCCTCGGCGACACGAAGAGTGGGCGATTGCCAACATCCACCCGCACCCGAACGAGGTATTCTTCCCTAATGTTCGTGAAGTTCTAGAAGAGTTTCTAGAAGGAGTTCAACAAGTAGGTTTCAGAGAAATTCAGCCCTGCCCCTTTGGGGAGGCCTATGTCAAGTTTGTTCATGTTAGAGACAGAGACATGCTCGTTCGTTAGAGCCCGCATGGGTTTGGGGATGTCTTTATCTCCTTTAACAAACATGACCAAGGTAGAAACTGGCGTAGAGTGCAATTTAACAGAGTCTGCTGGTTACTGTTTGTGGGTGTTCCTTTTGACTTCTGCAATACTGAAGATATTGCTTCTGCAATCTCCAAATGGGGCAAAATCATAAGCTGGGAGAGAGAGGATGCCCTGAAGGGTAAGATCCTAGTTAAAGCTAGAGTTACCGAGCTAGAAGATATTCCAAAAAGCATTAGATGGTCTGAAGGGGAGCATTTTGAGGAAGAATCATGGACATGCTCTGTTGAAGTTCTGCTAGAAGAAATGCTGGGTGGGGGACCTACTAATGAGGACCCATTCCCACCTGAGGGTGTAGATCCCCACCCAGTCCCAATGAATGCTAATGATTTCCCAGGGTTTCAACCACTGCCCAATCACAATATCCATGCCCCAAATGATGACTGGGATGCTTGGGATGATCAGGCTGCACAAGAGGATCACTGGGCTTTTCAACAGCCTGGTCCTGAACCTGCAGAGCAACTACAAGTGGCAATTCTAGTTCTGCCTGAAGATGGTCCCCCCAACAGCAGCATCACTACTACTGTTTCACTCTCTGATGGTCTCCTTTCCCTAACACACTCACCAAGTGAGGAGGTCAACCAGGCTTCTCTTGCTCCTCCAATGGGACAAGGTCTTCTCAACATTGCTCTAGCATATAATGCTGTGGAAGAGGAGGAAGATGTTCAGTTGCAACAACCCACTGAGGAACAACCTCTCATTTTAGCCATAGAACCTGCTCAACCAAACCTTAATGAGGATGTTGCAGAGCAAAATGTGCTGACAGCTGATATTCCTGCCAATATTTCTGACAATGTAGTCCCCAGCTCTGAGCAACAGGCCATTCCTACAGATATCAAGGGTAAGGCAGATGTTCCCACTCCACCAATTGGGTCTTCCTCACAAGCTAGCCCCAAAGGTAACTATGGGACTTTTTCACTACCAGGCTCCCCCTCTTTACTTGAATTTCATTCATTGGCTCAAGAACATGCTATGCAAATCATTGATGGCTCTCACTTAATTTCTGAAGAAGGTCTGGACCTTTGGATTCAACATTTTGCACCAGCAACCCAAGGAGCAAAGCAAACCTTCAAAATTGAAATTCCAGTAAGTTGGTTCAACTTCATAATCCATTTGCTGCTGACACCTGACAAATTTGGCTGGACTATGCACTTGCTCAAATCTGATATTTGGAAATTATTGACTGCTAATTATGAACAAGAAAAAACCAATGCTCTTTCATATCCCTGATAAGTGTTACACTTCCCAGGCACCAACCTGCAAGGACTTCAATCTTGTGCTGGGCAAGGAGAATGAAGGCATCAGTCCTGCTGCACACTCCTCCACTGGGGCTAGTAGCCCTCTTCAACAGGTGTCTCCAAACAAAACTCTGCCACTTGGAGTGGCCATCTCCAGGAAAAGGAGAGACAAATAACCTCTGGTAGAAACTGAGGTAAGAAGGAGTGATAGAATTAAAAAGGATAATAAAGGCTTTAGAAGAAAATCTTGTGATGCAAAATCTTGTCTACCATGCAATGCTTTGCCCCCAATTATACAACACTCAGTGGTTAAAAACCTGACCAAGTCTTTTTGTAAGGTTGCTGAGGAGGAGCTTCAGGAGAAGTTGTCCAAGAAACCAAAGATGAAGGGGTAAGAAGAGGTGGCCCAGGAAACAAAGGCCACTAGGGGCACAGCCAGCAAAAATTAGTCTGATAATGTATCTTCTACATCAAAATGTATTAGATAACAGCATGATCTGTTATCCTCTTTTGGTTCAAGGATGTCACATGTTTGGAGAAATCTGTAAACTCTGCTCAATGAGTGCATGCACTGAATGGTATCTTTTGAATGACCACTATGTACTACTGAAAAGACAATTGTGTTGTTATACTCTGGGAGTCACTACTGCTTTATCTCATGCTGAGAAAATATTTGACTCACATCTCTGGTTGTTGGGGATTTTCTGGCACTATATATCTGCTAAATGGTGTAACACTATTTCTGAATCAAGATGTTTTGCTCTATATATGTACCTAACTACCATTCTGGCTTGGGGCTGTCAACAGGGGATGGACCATGTGGATCAATTAATCATCCTACTAGTTTCTAATGAATAACAATAGGACCTGGAATATCTTAAATTGGAATGTGAGAGGTATTAATTCCTCAGAAAAATGGCTGGCCATTAGACAGAAAGTAGAGGAAAGTGCTGCTGGAATTGTATGCTTACAGGAAACTAAGAGAGAAGTCTTTGACTTAACTTACATTCATAAATTCTGCCCTCAAAGATTCAACAAATTTGAATTCCTACCATCTATTGGGGCCTCAGGGGGTATTCTCACTGCTTGGAATGGATCCTTATTTAATGGAGAACTAGTGTTTCAAAACAAGTTCTCCCTATCAATTGAGTTCACTTGTAGATCTTCTTCTAAAAGTTGGATTCTAACAAACATTTATGGCCCATGCAATCATGAAGAAAAAATTGAGTTCATTGACTGGTTTGGTAATATTCAAATGCCTAATGAAGTGGATTGGATTATCATGGGAGACTTCAACTTCATCAGAACACCTGAAGACAGAAACAGGCCTGGAGGAGATGTTAATGAAATGCTTATGTTCAATGAGGCTATTAGTGAACTGGCCTTAATTGAACTCCCTCTCAAAGGCAGACAGTTCAGCTGGAGCAATATGCAAGCAAGCCCTCTCTTAGAAAAACTAGACTGGTTCTTCACCTCTACTGCTTGGATGACTAGTTACCCAGATACTTTGGCCCTTCCCATGGCCAAACCAATCTCTGACCACCTCCCATGCATGATTAAAATTGGCACAAATATCCCAAAGTCAAAGGTGTTTAGATTTGAAAACTACTGGATCAACCACAGCTCTTTTAAACAGGTGGTTGAAACGGCTTGGAATATCCCAGTAGGCCATACTGACTGTGCCAAAAAGATCAATGCTAAACTAAAAAATGTCAGAAGAGCTCTTAAGCTATGGTCCAAAAACATTGCCTGCCATAAGAAGCAACTCTCAGACCTGAATGACTGTATCTTTCTTTGGGACATGATTGAAGAATACAGAGACCTATCAGTTTATGAAAATAACCGCAGAACTATGTTAAAGGAACATTTGCTAACTGTTCTCAATGATCAGAAGATTTACTGGAAACAGAGAGGTAAAATTAAAGGAGTTAAATTTGGTGATGAGAACACAAAATTCTTCCACACTGCTGCTTCTATTAACCACAGGCACAAAAAGATTGCTATGCTATTGAACAAGGACCAACTGGAAGTAACAGAGCATGATGGCAAGGCTGCAATTCTATGGGAAGTTTCTAAAACCAGATTGGGACAATCTAATGGGCACTCAATGCACTTTGATCTGAGAGACCTCTATGAAAACACTATGGATCCACAACAATTCAGTGACCTAGAAAAACCATTCTCCCAAGAAGAAATTGAAGATGTGGTCAAAAAGCTACCTGCAGATAAATCACCAGGGCCAGATGGTTTCAATAATGAGTTTATCAAAAGCTACTGGCATATTATTAAGGCTGATGTCTTTGAGCTTATCACAACTTTCCATGCTGAGAAGGTAAATCTTGAGAGCATCAATTCCTCATACATTACTCTAGTTCCAAAAACAGAAGTACCAGTCTCACCCAATGACTTCAGGCCTATCTCACTGCTAAATAGTGTCCTCAAAATCATCACAAAACTGCTAGCCAATAGATTACAAAAAGTTATCCTACAAATGGTGCATATTAACCAATATGGCTTCCTTAAAGATAGAGTGATCCAGGACTGCCTAGGATGGGCCTATGAATACATCCACCAATGTCATGAATCTAGAGAGGAAATACTAGTAATCAAATTGGATTTTGAGAAGGCTTTTGATACAATTGAACATGATGCAATTATTGATATATTCAGAGCAAAAGGGTTTGGAGAGAAATGGATTTCTTGGATGCAATCTCTGTTCAAAACTGCATCCTCTGCTGTATTACTGAATGGGGTACCTGGGATTTTTTTTTACATAAAACGAGGAGTAAGACAAGGAGACCCCAACTCTCCTTTGGTTTTTGTTCTAGCTGCTGATCTATTGCAATCCATCCTTAACAAAGCAATGAGGTTAAACTTGCTCACTCCACCACTTCAAATCAGGTCATGCCCACATTTCCCAATTATACAATATGCAGATGACACTCTGGTGGTTATGCAAGCTGATGCTAGACAATTGTTCTGTTTGAAAGCACTTTTGAATTCTTTTGCCAATGCAACTGGGCTCAGAGTAAACTATGGTAAATCAGTCATGGTACCTTTGAACATTTCTGAGGACAGGGTTGATATTTTTACTAACACCTTGCAATGTGCTAGAGGTCAGTTCCCATTTACCTACCTTGGCATGCCCTTGGGGATCTCCAAACCAACTGTGGAACAATGCCTCCCACTAGTGAACAGGATTGCAAAAAGAGTGGCTGGTATCTCTACATTCATGACTCAAGCTGGTAAACTTCTGCTGGTCAAGTCAGTGATGACATCATTAGCAATATTCTTTATGTGCTGTCTGGACATACCTGTTACAATCAAAAAACAGATCATCAAATACTTGAGACACTGCCTCTGGAGAGGACCTGATATGGAGGACAAAAGACCTGCTCTAGTAGCCTGGAAAACAGTGTGTAGACCCAAAGATCAAGGAGGTCTAGGAGTGCTAGACATCTACACACACAACAAGACACTTCTCATGAAAAACCTACACAAAATTTTCAACAGACATGATATCCCATGGGTCAATCTTACCTGGGAATCATACTATAATGATGGGAGATTACCAGGGGGAAATCCAATAGGATCTTTCTGGTGGAAATCAAATTTAGCTCTCATTGATCAATACAAAGCCATTGCCAGATGTAATGTGGGAGATAGAGTTAGTGTTTTCTTCTGGGAAGACTTATGGAGTCAGGCAATTATTAAACACCAATTCCCTCACTTGTTCTCTTTTGTCAGAAACCCCCAACTAACTGTAAAGCAAGTACTGCAGACTGAGTACTTACACGACTTATTTTTTCTCCCTTTGACAACTGAAGCATATGAGGAGTTTCTACAGATGGAAGACATTTGCATTTCCATGAGACAATCAGAGTTCTTAGACTCATATGACACTTGGAGCTACATCTGGGGGAATGAACACTACTCCTCCATGAAGGCATATAGAGTTCTAATTGGATACAAGCAGACACCTCCACATTTTAATTGGATCTGGCAGAGCTCTTGCCAGCCAAAACATAGTGTTTTTCTAGCAACTTCTACATGATAGAATCAACACAAGGAATTTACTCAGAAGAAAGAATTTTGTGATAGAGGATTATAACTGTGCTACTGCTGGATGTCAGCAAGAAGAAACTCTTCATCACCTATTTTGGGGCTGCCAATTTGTTCAACAATGCTGGGATTTCATCTGTCCAACAAGAACACCAAACTTATATGTGTTAGAAGCATTCCAAGACCTTAAGAACAAACTGAGATACCCTTTCTACATGGAAATCATAATACTTGGAGCATGGGCAATCTGGATAACCAGAAACAATAAGGTTTTGAAAACATCCAACCTTCTTTCCAAGGATGGAAGTTCATTTACTTGGAAGAGCTAAAACTGCTGAAGTTCAGAATGAAGAAAAAACATGAGAGACAATTTTCTGTTTGGCTCCAAAGCCTCTTGTAAAGCCTTGTGTAAATTTTCTTTCCTTTCTTTCTTTTGGTTCCTTCTAGTTTCTGTTTCTAGCTTTCTTAGTCTCTTTCTTTTTTCCTTAGGCTTATCTCAAGCATTTCTCAGATACCGTTGGTTGTTTCTTTCTATAATAATAAAAATTGCAGTGGGGTTTTACCCTACTGTTTATAGTCAAAGAAAACACGAGGGAGAAGGGTGTCTGGCTGGTGGCTCGATTTGGTGTCGTTCTCATTGACCAAAGAACCGCCGGTAATTCATCAATCCAGCACCTTCCGCACTTGTGCATTCTGTCAAATGTTCTTGTCCGGAGGCCTCGGAGTACTTCAACATTTGCCCTCTCCGCCTGGCCATTGCTTCGAGAATGCACAACAGAAGCAAAACAGACCTTGCTGCCGAGGTCTTGAATATACTTCATGAATGTACGGCATGTGAACTGTGTGCCATTATCGGTGATGACTTTGTTTGGTATCCCAAATCGGTAGACTAGGCCCATGAAGAACTTGACAGCTTATTGTGCTGTCACCTTTCTCACTGCTTCCACCTCTGGCCACTTTGTGAACTTGTCGGTTGCAACATACAAGTACTCAAAGGCACCGATAGCACGGGGAAAGGGGACCAGAATGTTGAGCCCCCAGACCGAGAATGGCCAGGAAAGAGGGATTGTTTGGAGAGCTTGAGCTGGTTGATGAAGCATCTTTGAATGGAACTGACATGCTTCACACTTGGTTACTAGTGCTGTCGCATCCTGGAGGGCAGTGGGCAAGAAGAAACCTTACCGAAATGCCTTGCCGGCAAGGGCCCTCGACCCTATATGGGAGCCACATATGCCTCAATGTATCTCTGCCAACAGCTCCGGTCCTTCCTCACGGGGAACGCACTTCAATTGCAAACCGTTCGGCCTTTTTCTGTACAAGACGTCATCGATGAACTGGTACATGGCAGACCGACGGGCTACTTTCTCCGCTTCCTCCTGCTCCTCGGGAAGCTCCCCGGTTTAGAGAAATTGGACGGTATGCTGTGCCCATGCCGGAGCCTGAGGCTCGATGGTGATACGTCTCCAATGTATCTATACTTTTTGATTGTTCCATGCTATTATATATTCTGTTTTGGATTTTTAATGGGCTTTATTATACACTTTTATATTATTTTTGGGACTAACCTACTAACCCAAGGCCCAGTGCAAATTGTTGTTTTTTTGCCTATTTCAGTGTTTCGCTGAAAAGGGATATCAAACGGAGTCCAAACGGAATGAAAACTTTGGGAGAGTTATTTTTGGAACCGTATCTACCCAGAAGACATGGAGTACACGTGAGGGAACGAGAGAGGCAGCCATGAGGGTCCAGGGCGCGCCCAGGGGGGCCGGCCATCTCAACACTCTGTTGTTGCATGCACAGTTCCAGAATTCATCACAAGAATTGTTGCATCATGTCACACAAATATATGAGTATCTAGCATGTGTGGGAGTACAAAATGGAGAGCATATGAAGTCTACTTTCAGGAAAATCAAACGGTGCATCATTTGGAGTCCTGAGTCAAAGGATATGAGAGTTCCAATGCAAGCTGTCGTGGGCATTAATTGTTGCGCGAGGCTCCATGAGTTTGCTCCCTTGACCGGCTGGTTAGCACGAATTTGAGACCCTCTTTTGGCCTGGTTTCACACCTAAGCTAGGAGGGTTGTTCCTAGTATAAATACCCCTCCCCCCACTTCAGCCCCAACTCTTTGGCAATTTGATTCCAGCATAGGTTACCTAAGTGCAACCAGAATATTGTTTGAGAGTTCACTTCCTCCTTAGCTCTTGTAATCTTGACTTGTGACAGGGTAAACTCACTTTGTGATTTTACAACAGCAGCCGTTGAGGCGGCGACCAGTTCGTGCTTCCATCTTCGTGCGTGTTTGTGTGGATTGGAAACTAAGAGTGTGGTTGGACGAATACTTGTCGCTGGTTGTTGCATTTGCAATAGTTAGCTTCAGTCTCGTCAGGTTGCGCTAGTTATCCTTTACCCGACAGCGTTGTTCATTGGGATCGAGGGTTTCCTTCGTACCCTTCAGGTGGCATTGATTCGCATCATAGTGCAGATCCTCCGTGAATATTGGGCAACCCCGTATCACATGCTAGTGGAGTAATTATGAATTCAAGAAATACTTGTGTTAAAGTTAGTGATTCCTGTAGCATACACGTATGGTGAACCGCTATGTGACGAAGTTGGGGCATGATTTATTTATTGAGTGTCATCCTTTGTGTGGAGGTTGGGATCGCGTGATGGTTAAATCCTACCAACCCTTCCCCTAGGAGCATGCGTTGAATACTTTGTTTTGATGACTCGTAGATTTTTGCAATAAGTATATGATTTCTTTATGACTAATGTTGAGTCCATGGATTATACGCACTCTCACCCTTCCACCATTGCTAGCCTCTCTTGTACCGCGCAACTTTCGCCGGTACCATACACGCACCATATACCTTCATAGAAAGAGCCACCATACCTACCTATCAGGGCATTTCCATAGCCATTCCGAGATATATTGCCATGCAACTTTCCACCGTTCCGTTCATATGACATGCTTCATTACCATTCACATAGAGTCATATTTTGTTCTAGCTTCGAGTTGTAATCATTGAATTGTAAGTCAATAAAGTGTGATGATCTTCATTATTAGAGCATTGTCCCATGTGAGGAAAAGCCAAATAAAAAAAGAGATGGCCCAAAAAAATAGAGAGGGGATAATAATAAAAAAGAAGAGAAAGCCCCTCCAAAAAAATGAGAGAAAACAGAGAAGGGACAGTGCTACTATCCTTTTCCACACTTGTGCTTCAAAGTAGCACCATGATCTTCGTGATAGAGGGTCTGTTGCTTTGTCACTTTCATATACTAGCGGGAATTTTCATAATAGAACTTGGCTTGTATATTCCAACGATGGGCTTCCTCAAATGCCCTAGGTCTTCATGAGCAAGCAAGTTGGATGCACACCCACTTAGTTTCTTTCGATGAGCTTTCATACACTTATAGCTCTAGTGCATCCATTGCATGGCAATCCCTACTCACTCACATTGATATCTATTGATGGGCATCTCCATAGCCCATTGATACGCCTAGTTGATGTGAGAGTATCTTCCTCCTTTTTGTCTTCTCCAAAACCACCACGCTATTCCACCTATAGTGCTATATCCATGGGTCACGCTCATGTATTGCGCGAAATTTGAAAGGTTTGAATTTTTTTTGAGTATGAAACAACTGCTTGGCTGAAACCGGGGTTGTGCATGATATGAATATTTTTTGTGATGAAGAGGGAGCATAGCCAGACTATATGATTTTGTAGGGATAACTTTCTTTGGCAAAGTTATATCGAGAAGACATGATTGTTTTGTTAGTATGCTTGAAGTATTATTATTCTTATGTCAATATAGACTTTTGTCTTGAATCTTTCAGATCTGAACATTCATGCCACAATAAAGAAATTACATTGAAGAATTATGTTGGTTAGCATTCCACATCAAATTTTTTGTTTTTATCATTTACCTACTCAAGGACGAGCAGGAATTAAGCTTGGAGATTTTTGATAGTTCCATGCTATTATATATTCTGCTTTGGATGTTTAATGGGCTTTATTATACACTTATATATTATTTTTGGGACTAACCTACTAACCCAAGGCCCAATGCAAATTGTTGTTTTTTTGCCTATTTCAGTGTTTCGCAGAAAAGGGATATCAAACGGAGTCCAAATGGAATGAAACCTTCGAGAGAGTTATTTTTGGAACCGTATCTACCCAGAAGACTTGGAGTACACAAGAGGGAACGAGAGAGGTGGCCACGAGGGTCCAGGGCGCTTAGGGGGGCAGGCGAGCCCCCACCCTCATGGGCCCCCTCTGGCTCCCCCGACGCCCTTCTTCCTCCTATATATATCCATGTACCCTGAAAACATCGAGGCAACAGAAAAAACCCTAATTCCACCGCCGCAACCTTCTGTTCCCGTGAGATCCCATCTTGGGGCCTGTTTCGGAGCTCCGCCGGAGGGGGGATCGATCACCGGAGTGCTTCTACATCAACACCATAGCCTCACCAATGAGTTCTGAGTAGTTTACCACAGACCTTCGGGTCCATAGTTATTAGCTAGATGGCTTCTTCTCTCTTTTTGGATCTCAATACAAAGTTCTCCTCGATCTTCGAGGAGATCTATTCGATGTAATCAATTTGCGGTGTGTTTGTCGAGATCCGATGAATTGTGGGTTTATGATCAAGATTATCTATGAACAATATTTGATTCTTTTCTGAAATCTTTTATGTATGATTATAATATCCTTGCAAGTCTCTTCGAATTATTGGTTTGGTTTGGCCTACTAGATCAATAGTTCTTGCAATAAGAGAAGTGCTTGGCTTTGGGTTCAATCTCGTGATGTCCTTTCCCAGTGACAGCAGGGGCAGCAAGGCACGTTTTGTGTTGTTGCCATCAAGGATAAAAAGATGGGGTTTATATCATATTGCTTGAGTTTATCCCTCTACATCATGTCATCTTGCTTAAAGCATTACTCTGTTCTTATGAACTTAATACTCTAGATGCATGCTGGATAGCGGCCGATGTGTGGAGTAATAGTAGTAGATGCAGAATCGTTTCGGTCTACTTGTTACGGACGTGATGCCTATGTATAATGATCATGCCTAGATATTCTCATAACTATGCGCTTTTCTATCAATTGCTCGACAGTAATTTGTTCACCCACGGTAGAACTCTGCTTTCATGAGAGAAGCCACTAGTGAAACCTATGGCCCCCGGGTCTATCTTTATCATATTACTTTCCTTCAATTTCTGTTGCCGTTGCTTATTTGCTTTCTTTACTTTCTGTTCTTATACCAAAAATACCAAAAATACTATCCTATCATATCTATCCGATCTCACTTTCGTAAGTGACCGTGAAGGGATTGACAACCCCTTACCGCGTTGGCTGCGAAGTTCTTATTTGTATGTGCATGTGCGAGGGACTCGCGCGTGGTCTCCTACTGGATTGATACCTTGGTTCTAAAAAACTAAGGGAAATACTTACGCTACTCTGCTGCATCACCCTTTCCTCTTCGAGGGAATGCAACGCAAGCTCGAGAAGTAACAGACGGCAAGGACTAAAGGCATCTCCTCTGTCATAGGAGCAATTATCTCCACGGTCAGGGCTTGACGCCCTGCTGGAGTCTGTCGCCCTACGGCAGGCTCAGCGTCCCCGGCAACATCTTTGCCGGCGACCCCTGGGGGCTCGGCGGGAAAGTATTTGCCAGCACATGATTTCCTTCGCTTGTTCTGCTCTGTCGATGGTTCAACGGATGGCTGAGTTAATCAAAGCACAAAGGTACCTGGTTCCACATGCAGTTTGAGGGCGGCACGCTTTGACAAGTAGTCGGCGATGTCATTCTTCGCTCGGGGAACATGCTCTGCTTGTATACCGTCAAAACGCTCCTCGAGCTTCCTCGCTTCATCTATGTAGGCCTCCTTCAAAAGGCTCTGGTAATCTTTGTTAACCTGCTTGACGACAAGCTGTGAATCATCTCTGACGATGAGCTTCATGATTCCGAGGTCTGCCGCGATCCTGAGACCAGCAAGCAGTCCCTCGTACTCGGCTGTGTTGTTCGTCGACATCTCCCTGGGGAAGTGCATCTGGACCACATACTTGAGGTGCTCTCCGGTGGGCGCAACGAGCAACACACCAGCACCGGCGCCTTGCAGCGAGAAAGCCCCGTCAAAGTACATAATCCAGTTGCGACTCGTTTCCTTGCCGGGGAGAGTGGTCTCCTGGATCTCTTCGTCGGGCGTTGAGGTCCACTCTACAATGAACTCTGCCAAGACTCTACTCTGAATCATCGAAGTGCTTTCAAAGTTCAAATTGAAGCTCGACAGTTCCAAGGCCCATTCCACAATCCTCCCGGTCGCCTCTGGGTTATGCAATATCCGTTGCAACGGGAGGCGGGGTGATGACGATAATTTCATGTGCTTGGAAGCAATGATGCAGCTTCCTCGAGGCCATAACGAGGCCGAAGAGCAATTTCTGCACACCGGAGTACCTCGACCTATCCCCTGCAAGAGGGAGCTGACAAAGTAAACCAGGTGCTCCATCATCTTCTTCTTCTGCACTACTTCATTCGGTTGCCTCGCTTCTACCCAAGTGGCATTAGGTTCTGTCGTTGCTATCGCTTCCGTATTGACGTCTCTCTGGGCTACTAGCGCTGCACTGACCACTTGGTTCGTCGCCGCTAGATATAGCAGCAACGGCTCTTGTGGTTTGGGCGCGACCAGTATTGGCATAGAGGAGAGGTACTTCTTCAAATCTTGTAGTGCTGCTTCACCTTCTAGGGTCCACTCCATTGGGACCGCCTTTTTCAAGATTTTGAAAAAGGGAAGGGTGGGCTCGACCGATTTGAAGATGAATCTGCTCATAGCGGCAACACAGCCAGTGAGCCGGCGCACATCCTTGATCCGCCTAGGCGCTTCAATCTGCTCGATGGCCTTGATCTTGTCTGGATTCGCCTCAATTCCACGCTGTGACACGAAGAAACCAAGAAGCTTGCCAGACGGAACGCCGAAGACACACTTCTCAGAGTTCAGCATGAGGTTGATCTTGCGCAAATTCACAAACGTCTCTTCCAAATCTTGTATGAGCGTTGCTTTGTCCTTGGTTTTGACCACTATATCATATAGGCTTCCATGTTTCTATGTAACTGAGGCTCAAAACCAATTTGGACTGCTCTTGCAAATGTTGAGCCAGCACTCTTTAACCCGAAAGGCATTCATATGAAACAATACGTACCACATGGGGTGATGAACGTTGTTTTCTTTTCATCTTCTCTTGTCATGAAGATTTGATGGTACCCTGAGTATGCGTCAAGAAATGAAAACAGGTCACACGAGGCCGTGGAGTCTATAATCTGGTCAATGCGCGGCAACAGGAAAGGGTTCTTTGGGCAGGCCTTATTGATGTTTGTGTAATCTATACACAGTCTCCACTTCCCATTTGCCTTGCGCGCCACCACCGGATTGGCCAACCACGTCGGATGGAGTACTCCTCTCACCAAGCGTGCCGCCCCTAACTTCCTGGTTTCCTCTCTGATGAACTCTTCTTGCTCCAGAGCTTGCTTCATGACCTTCTGCTTGACAGGCCATGCATGAGGGCAGACAACAAGATTGTGCTCAATCACCTCTCTGGGAATGCCGTGGATGTCGGATGCTTGCCACGCAAACACATCGACATTCGCCGGTGACGAGCGCGTCTTCCTATTTGCTGTCAAGGGCGGAGCTTATGGCGAAAGCCCCTCCCGTGTCATCCTCCATGACGGACACCTTCTTGGTTTCTGGTGGTGCAGCTCTAGATTTCTTGCTGTTGCCGGTGGAGCTCTCTGGCACGTCCTCGACGGGAGCACTGCACTCCGAAGAGGTGCGCTTGCCGGAGTGGGTGCAAGAGGTCCTACCGGTCTTCTTCCCTCCCGGGGCTTCAGCGACAGGAGAAAATGCTTTGGCGGCAGTTGCTGCAACTGCCTCTCGGTAAAGCTGATCAACACAGATCAGCGCATCCTTCTTGTCGAAGGGGATGGTGATGATGAACATTGGCACAGACATCTACAATGTGTTGTAGGCGTAATGTGATGCTGCCATGAACTTGGCCAATGCTAGGCGGCTGAGGATCTGTTGTAAGGCAAGGGGATCTCGGCAACATAAAAAACAACCCTCTCCGTCATGTAGTTCAGTTCGCCTCTGAATGTCATGGGCAGTGTGACTTTACCCTTGGGCTGACTCCTTCCTGGGTTGACCCCTTGAAACGTGCCCGTCTCCTCCAGGTCTCCATCAGGAATTTGCAGCCTTTTGATCGCAACGGGTGAGATCAAGTTCAGATCGGCCCCGCCATCAACCAGCATTTTCGTCACCTTGAGGTTGCGTATTGTTGGGGAAACCAACAATGGCAAACACCCGACCGCAGTTGTGCGATCAGGGTGATCCTCGGTGTCAAAGATGATAGGAGAGCTGGACCACTTCAGCGGCTTCTGGGCATCGAACGATGGTTCCGCTGATGTGATCTCACGCGCCCACTGCTTGAGCTGGCGGTGAGAGGTGTGCAGGGAGGCACCACCGTCGATGCACATGGCCTCCGTGGCTTTCTGGAACTCTTGCTCACCGGACTCGTCATCCTAATCACGATCATCATCTTCTCGCTTCTTGTCGCGGCCCCGGGCGGGCCTTTCTTGTTGGTTATCTTTGCCGCGGCGGCCAGGCTGGCCGCCACGTTTCTTGCCGGATCCCTCAGCATCATCCGGGCCCTTCTCCTTGTCCCGCCCTTCGTATTCGGCTTTCTTCTTCTGTGCGAGCTGCTCGACTTGTCGGTAGTTCTGGAGGTCATGGCCCTTGGTGTGGTGGATCTTGCAGTATTGCTTGTCGGAGCTTCCTGGCTTGTCGGCAGCCGCCAAGGCCCGGCAGGTGACACACCCGGCAACTCCCTTACCGGGGTCGTCTGCCTTGGTTTTCTTGGCAGCGCTGGCGTCGTCGGATCCCTTGACGGCAAGCACGGCCTTGCCCTTGTGTTCCTATTGCAGCGTCGGCCCTTCTTCACCGGGGCGACGGCGTCTTCGTCTGAGGAATCGGTTCCCACACCAGCGTCTTCGCCAGGGTACTTCCTTCCCTCTTCATCTCGAGCTCATCTGTCGGCCAGAACATAGAGTTTGGCCAGATCCTTGACCTTATTCATCGCCAGCTCCTCACGCATCTTGCGGTTGCGCACATTCTGATGGAATGCGATGATGATGGAAGTTGGATGAACATCTGGGATGTTGTATCACACTCAACTGAATCTCTATATGTGCTTGCACATGCTTTCACCTTCTTTTTGGGGGATGACATGCAAATCGCTTGCCTAGCCCTGAGCCAGGTGCCTCCCGTAAAGGCGCCAACAAACTCATGGCGCAAATCTGACCAGGAAGAAATAGAATCTACTGGCAAGTGCATCAACCATGACATGACGTTGGGTTTAAGTGCCAACGGGAAGTAATTGGCAAGCACCTTGTCGTCACGTGCTCCGGTGGCCTGCATCGCAATGGTGTAGATGCTGAGGAACTCCGACGGGTGAGTCTTACCATTGTTCTTCTCGCCGACGTCAGGCTTGAATGTGCGGTGAGTGGGCAATTGGAACCGCCGCAGCTCGTGGGTAAAGGCTGGACAGCCTACCTCGATAGGTAAGCCTCCAAAGCCTCCCGATGCTGGGCGGTCTATAGTGGGCCCTGCCCGCCTATCTGACTGGTAGTGTGCCTCGCGCCGGCGCTCTATGGTAGTTCGAGCGTCTTCATGGGCACGCTCCCGAAGAACTTGGCACTGATCGCGGTGGGTCCGCGGGTCGGATGACGCCATGGATATGTTATCACAAGCGTCGTCCCGACTGACTGGTGCTCGTGATAGCTGGTGAGGAGGAGGAGAATGCATCGTGGCTGCGGCGCCTCCGGTCCTTCCACCACTCGCTTGCGGTGGCTTGACAGAGCATAGGCCTGAGGGCCCCGCTGGCCGCGGCTTGTCTTTGTTGGCGATGGCGACGAGGCTCCGGATGGTAGCTCTCCTCTCATCGAGCTTCTCCGCGGCAGGAGGGAAGTCGAGGAGCAACTACGTGCGCTAAGGCCTCTGCCGGCATGGGTGGTGGCGAAAGCTGCGTGGACCGTGACGCGCTCCGACTTCTAACCATGTTAGAAGGAGCTCTATCATGGCCCTACAGCTGTACGCCATTTCCGCGAGCGCCTCGGTGAGCATGTTGATCTTCTACATCCCGCGACTGATGCGCATGGCTCTTTCCACGACGGCGCCCAGGGTCCTTAACATGGCGACGCTGCTCATCGCGCACAACCTGGGGGGAGCGCGTCGTGGGGGCCGCCGTGGGCGTCTTGGACGTCGCCGCGCCGCCCGTATGTGGTACGACGCCGCTCCTGGAGGGCCCCGCGTCGCCTGCGGGGGCCCGGCCCCGCCTTTGGACTTGGTGGCGTGCGGCTCATCGTCTCATGCACGAATGACGCCGCTTGCCAGGCTTCGGCTGCAGGGGCGACGCGGGTGTTCGTGGGTTGCGCCTCGGCTTCCATCCGCGACCACCGCGTCGCCAGCCCGCGCCGGCACAGGCCGTTCGGCTCCAGATGAACGGATCGCCATGATCGTATTCTTCTTGGGAGCCATAGCAATGAAAAACTGCTAAACTAACTGCTAGATCAGATTTTAACAACGGTGCCCCCTACCTAGCGCGCCAAAGATGTCGATGGAGAACGACACCTATGGGATCACTGGAATCCCTTCTACGGTTGGCGGGTGCGAGGTTGTGCAAAGAGCGGGTCTAAGAGTCAGTACAAGGATCGTTTACCCAGGTTCGAGCCGCTAGAATGCATAATACCCTAGTCCTGCTTTGGTGTGTATTTGAGTGTTCTTGAGTTCTTGAACTAGCTGCGGTGCATGCCCTGTCCAAAAGATCTGAATCCTCCTCCAGTATGCCTCGGACCTCCTTTTATAGTCAAAAGGGGCTGCAACAGTGGCACACAGGAGGTGGATAGGTATACAATGCACAGGCTTATCTTATGCCATTACGGGACAAGACGCATTAAATGCGCTACTTAGGTGACCACTTGCTTTTTCGGGGACGGGAACGAGGCCCGTCCCGTCCACTGCCACTCTGTCTGGTTGCGACGTGCGTCAAGGCCAGCAGGGCAGGCAGCTGATATGGCGTGGTGGTAGGGTCTTCACGAAGATCTGCATGCCACCACGTAGGTGCTTGACTAGCTGGATTGGGAACTACGTGCTACCACGTGGATGCTTGCCTGGGCTAGTGGGCCGGCC
This sequence comes from Secale cereale, assembly GCA_902687465.1. Taxonomy (NCBI): domain Eukaryota; kingdom Viridiplantae; phylum Streptophyta; class Magnoliopsida; order Poales; family Poaceae; genus Secale; species Secale cereale. Next base: position 297,739,193 of record LR738714.1, read on the forward strand.
GTCAAGCTGGGGCTACGATGGGGCAGCAAGGGCTTGTCGCGGTCCTGCGTCTATTCCCGGCAAGGGTCTTGCCAGGGCCTCTGTGAGCGTCCTCGGCAAGAGGCTTGCCGGGGATTTTATGAGTGTCCTCGGCAAGAGGCTTGCCGGGGCTTCGGGGTCCCTTCGGCGATGAGCCTTGTCGAGGCCTCGTGGGCATCCTCGGCATGGAGCCTTGTGATCGCCTTGTCTTCTGGTTCTCATCTTAGGAGTCATGGACCCTTGTCTGTACAAAGATTTGCATGCCATCACGTAGGCGCTTCCCGAGCCTTAGTTCCAACATTTTTGATGATGCTGGAGCTCCTAGGCTCATGTGTGGCTACAACGGAGGTATTGAGTGAGTCTTCCCGGCAAGGGTTCTTGCCGGGGGAAACATGTCTTCTTGCTTGGCCTTCTTGTGCCACCGTCTTGGCGTTGCTCTGGTAGCCTTGTGTCTCTGGCTTCCCTCCTCTGCCTCGTTATGTGTGGCCGGAGGCGTGGCTCTGACTACCCGTGCACAAATAAGGGGTACAAAGGAGCGCCCCTACTTTTGTACACCGACAAAGTGGGAGAGAGTTACAAGGCCAAAGGCCCGCAGCTGCACACAGACAGCTATCGGACGTCCGGTGGATGTCGGACGTCTGGAGGCTCATGAAGGACCGGTCATCAGCGCGCGTCGGAAGTACGATGTTTCTTCTCTGGTACGGAGGTACGAATATCCGGTCGGCATCAGTTGTCCGATGACTAATGAGTGTCAGACGTCCGACATATGGCGGTCGTCCGGACACTGTAGGGTGCCTCGGCTATAGTTGTTCTGGCAGAAGGAATCTCCGGGCGTTGAACGTCCAAAGATCATCGGTCGTCCGGAGGTCGTCGAATGTCCAAGAGTTGTAGCTTTCTAGCAGCTCTTATTCTTGTTCCTTGTGCTTGGTATCCTCGTTGTCTTGTCCAATGCTTCTAGCTGTTCCATGATCTTACTCTTGGTTCCTGGTTGTGCATAGCACATATGTTTGATGTAGTGTGCATGTCTCACATATTGAAAGTGGCAGTTCAGAGAGGAGCGAGTTAACCCTGTGTCCAATGACGTATACTCGAGATCTCGTCTTATGTCTCCTTAGGTCATGGTGAGTGGTCGGAGTGTACATGTGGATGATCGTAGGATGCTCCGCATCATTCCCCTTGTTCTATGAGTTGACGGAATACATCAAAGTAGTAGTTCATAATGCATACTTATTGGTTAATATGGCTTAATTTGATATAAAATAAATACACTAGCGGTCAACATTTGTGAAAATACGGTCGCTGGACTTCATACTACGCTCATTACGGTCAATATACATTTTCGCGGTGATTTTACGGTCACTAGCTCACCGTAGAGCACCGTATTGCGCCCTGCTGACTGGCCACATAGTCGACGTGGCACTTTCTTGACTAGTTAAATTGGCACCTGGTTTCTGGGTCCCACTTATCAGTTGGCAGAGCAAAGAAATTAGTTAAACAAAACTTTACGCAGGCATGACAGGAGTCCAACCTTGCACGCGAACCACCCTGGTTGTGTATGTTAGTGCATGCACGTGTACTCCCTCGATTCGTGAAAAATTGTACATCTAGAATTAGATTTAATGCACTTAGCCTTTATCTAATAGATATTGATTGACTAATGCAGCAACTTGCGCTCTAGCTATAGGATGCATGTCTATCCTCAGTTACAGCATGCAACAAAATTCATTTAATCTTATTCTCTCAATGGTCGTATGCACACATAAGTTTGCTACTTTTGGGTGTTAATTATGCCATGGAGTTCCGGTTCCTCTTGTTCAATGTGTAAATCTATATATATACAGTCTTTCATGGACGGAGGGAGTAGGGAGCACATTGAGCGTGAGCATGTGTGTTGTGTCTTGTGATGTGTGCCAATGGATGCGCGAGTGTTGTGTGCATGCATGTGTACGTGTGAGTGTTGCATACATGCATGAGGCTTCTACTCCCTCCCATTGACATGCTCATATTTCAAGCTTCATTAAAATGTTGCATGCAAGAATTAAGAGAGAACTCATCAATGCATGTAAAAGTTCTGGTCTTTTGTTCTTCACACCTGCACGCCTGCATTCCAATTAATACATTTGTAAACACAATTTTCTGGAGGAAAACAAGCCAATTATTGAGTACTTTTGGAAAAATTCTTGGGCGCTCATCATTTACTACTACATTGGTTGATGATCTTTTTATTCGCCTGTATATAAATCGGAAAGAGGGAGTAGGTAGTACTAGTAGTACTCCTACATAGTTGGCGCCAGGTGCCTTGGCCAATGGTTCTTGTTGTTGGACATGATGAGAGTAGAGCCATAGGGATACTGTAGATAGGATATCTTGGAGATCCATTATTCCCCCATCTCGGTTAGAGTGAACTATTCAACTAGTCTTCACACTGAAGTGACAATACACGCTACAACAGATGGGACACTTAATTAATAAGCTGAGCCAGCGTGTTGGTGTTACTAAATCAGAATTAACCTATACTGCCATCATGTTTGCAAGTGGAGAATGCTTCTGCAAATACACCTAAGCACCTCTCTCTCACATTAACTGACATATAGGCCCTCTTGAGGTAGACCCGCATGTCACCGGCTTAACAATTTACACTCCGAAGGACGGTATATCCTGGTACTAGTACTTGCAGAATTGGGATTTAGTGCACTCTCTTGCCTGTCCTTCCCTCTGCTTTCTCCTCTCTTATTCATCCTCTCTTCCCCATCGCCATCCGCACACCATTTCGTCCCGCTCACTTCTCGCCCACCTGCGCCATCTTCCTCGGTAGCTCCTACATACCATATCCCCCCGCTCACTGCTCGGCCACGCAAGCCAGCTTCTTCGCTCGCCCGCTTGAATCTACTTCCCTGCTCACTCGCAGGCACCGAAAACCCAATCCCTCGGTGCCCTACAAACCCTATGGCAGAACCAACTGACATGTAGAGCAGCAATTGGAATTCCCTCCCAGTTTGTCTCATGGAGAAGATCTATAATCGAATGGACCTGCTGATCACCGTGTGTCTGGCCGCATGCTCGGTGTCTATGTGCAGTGTACTCCTCTGCAATCAGCCTGCCCTTTTCAAGACACCCATGTTTCTAATGCCCAATCCTCACAGGTGGCCCAGACACCGACTTCATAATCCTACAGAGGTTGCCATCGTGCCCCTCGACATGCTACCACTACCCGCCCACTTGTCCTTCATGCGCGGCCACTACTAGGCGGGCATGAAGGCCAACTGGATCGTCCTCATCCACCAAACCGGTAGTCCGTGGCATCTCTTGTATTTTTACATGCAGCAAGAGATCACCCTTCCATCGTTGGATACCGCCAGCATCTAGCCTCACAGCCCGCCGGACACTCATGCCTACTACGCACAAGACGCGTCGAGCTTTTGGTACGACCTCCGTTTGCTGCAAGTTGTAATCTGCGAAGTGCCCATACCATTATAAGAGTACATGGATTACAAGGTCATTACCTTGTTCGGTGGGGGATTAGTCTATCTGGAATCCGGTAGTCATACATGGTTATGGCTTATCATCAATCATGTTGACCCTCCATTTCTGCCTGATGCTATCGTGCATGATGGCATCATTTACGCGATCGACGTACAAATTGGCTTCATATACTGGTGGAATCTATCACCATGTAATTGTTCTATCTCATCTCATCTTTACCTTATGAATACGACTGCCTGTTGATTGTTAGAAATTTAGAATAGATAGTATGTCTATAACCATATCATTGTTATATGTTCCTCTCATTCCTAGATTTTAATGACCACACATGTTACTGTTGGAATTGATATGAGAACAATTGGCATGGAATGATAGTTAGAATAGATATTATGAGTGTAACCTCATGATTGCTATACGTTGCTCTCATTTCCAAGATTTTTATAACCACATATGTTATTGTTAGAGTTGATATGAGAACAGTAGTAACCGCTATTGTGGGATATGAGTAGGCCATGGCATAGCTATTTTTCTCTCATTTTTACATGATGTTTGAACCATGACATGTTGCTAGAATATGAAAGCCACTGGCTTAATTTTTTAACTAGGGGTATGACTGTGACCACGGCATTGCATTTCTCTAGTTTGATTTTTGTCACTATTATAATTATCTTAATTCCACACATACTCTGAACATTTTTGTACATTTTTGTCCTTTGGGTCTCCAATTTGATTTGTTGCAGTAGACGCAAATGCGCTGGCCTTCATAATTCTAGGGACCTTGAAATATACAAGTCAATGGGTGGTGGTTTATCGCTTGTTCAACTGACGGTCGGCATTTGATGCTCATTCGCACGTACAAAATTGAGCAAACCATTTCATCAAACCACATGCAGTACAATTCCTGGGGTGTCCGCGACTGTGATGGCTATGGCTGCTTTGTGTTCGAGAAAGATCCCAGCTCCGTTGGGCCAGGCGTATTCAACTAGAGGTGGGTTTACAGCCTCGGCAAATACTCCATCTTCCTCGGGTTCAATTATCCGATCATCCAACCAATCATCGATCATATCATTAGCGACGATTACCGTGCTATGCAACTTACATTTGCGAGCGGGAACTATGTTTACACATCGTACCATGGGTTTCATGAATTACCATATCCAGAGATTCATCGAAACAACATATTGCCAGATGATATTCAGTGTGTGAAAGGCATCAAGCTTCGAAGCGATGAATGGCTTTTGCAAACCCGGCATGCGGTGATGTGGTTGATGCCAATAGCAAATATGCACAACATGATTCATAGTGATATCTAGACTAAGCCGTGTATCCTGCTGATGTAGCATTACCCTATTTGGTTGGATATTATGTACTATAGTTAGTTTTAAGGATAGATATCTTTCTGGGATCAAGTGCATCCTAACTCACCTGCATAGCAGGTACTGATAATGATGATGGAATGCTATGCATAATCCATATATATCAACTAGGCTTCAAGTGCGTACTTCTTGGTGAAAGTGTTGCCCAATGGGAACTATATTTTGTATTACTCATGTAGCCTACAAAGTCTATCGCACAGCCTTGTAACTTCGTATTCCATTTCTAAATTTGTATTGCTAGTAGTCCTCTATACCGTATACTGCGCTACTCATACTACTACCTCCATCCTGGTTATTGCCCCCCTTCGTAATTTGTGTAAAATTTTGACCATAAATTTAACTAAGTAAATGTTAATGCGTGTGACAAATATCGTTGGATTTGTATTTGAACATCGTTTCCAATTGTATAATTTTTGGTGACATGCATTGACATTTTGTTAGTTAAACCTATGGTTAAAATGTGACAGTAAATATGGCTTCTATGTAGTACAATAGTACTAGTATATGTCGGTCAAATTATTCATCAGGTCCTCACATTGAATTGACGTGACAACACGGTCCATGTGAGGTGACATAAAAGTGTCCTGTCTGCGTGTTCAGTTCACCAAAGTGAGCCTCTCCCTTCTCATAGTACAACATCACTCTCCCATTCTCTACAAATTCACTCTCCCATTCTCTCTCGATCTCCCTGGCTCCTAGCTACCGCCTTGTTCCGATCGAGTTGGTATGATGAGCGATGAGCTACTGGAGCTGCTATACTTCATTGCAAGTAGTCAAAAGGAAGATGCTGAAAAAATGATCTCAATAAGGGTGCTTTTCAAGCTAGCAGGATGAAGGAAGGAACCAGCGAGGCATCTCCTGTGAGTATTTGTCCCGTCGCCCTGTATGATGATTTTGATCTTTATGGGGGTTTTCAAGTCTTTAGAGTATGCATGTAGTAATGAAACCGAGACCCTAGTTTCTTCGGGTATTGTGGACTTCAGATTTGGAGTAGCAGTTATCTGTCAAAATCTTTCATCGTTTACTTAAACAATTGATTGATCATACATTGAGTACCATTTAACTGGAATTAACCGATGCAAATGAAAGAAGGATTGGCCGGTGCTGCCGGCTGGCGTCAAGTTCAATCCGACGGATCAGGAGCTGGTCGAGCACTTTGAGGCCAAAGTGAGTGCTAACAGCATGAGATCTCACCCTCTCGTCGATTTGTTCATACCAACCATCGATAGCGAGCACGACATATGCTACACCATCCCAAGAAACTTCCAGGTGAGACACTGATCGGCCGTCTACTTGCACAAATATATTCCTTTGTTTAAACCTCCATTTTTCTTTCTAGATGCAGACCTAGTGAAGCAATTACAATTTGATAGTTAATAAAAATTCAGGCAAGTGACTGGAACATGTCAAACATGTTATGAAAATGCGAACTACGTACCCTAAAACTTGTATTCGCCAATACTGCAGGTATCGCACTGAGTGGCCTAAGCAATCATTTCTTCCAACGCAACTGCAGGGTGTTCAAAAGTGGCAAACGAATGTGTCGCAAGATATAGTCGAAGTGCGGCATGATCACGATGTAGAACAAGACCGGCAATACCTTGTCGGTGATGGTCAACAGCCGACAGATGGGCAGCAAAAAGGTTTTGGTGCTGCACACCAACAAGAACTTCGACAGCAGAGGACCAATTAGGTGATGCAGTAGTACCACCTCGGGGACCTCGATCAACAGAAGGATCGGGAGTTGGTCTTCTGCAAGATTTCTACCGGACGAACACTAGGGCCAGGACTAAAAAGATTATAAGTTAGTTTGGTATTGGTACTTGTTCTACCTGGTCGTCTGCAAGTTGGTATTGCTGTTAAGGATCTTTCGGTACAAACTTGGCATTTGCTTCCAACCATCATGTCGAGGGTCGATGTGGATATAAAGCCGAATCATTTGTTTCGAAACTAATTTTCAGGCATCTGATTTATTTTTTTGATGGGTAACATAAGCACATGCCATTCGAATTCCCAGTTCTCCAGTTTTTTTACATCTTCGAGTACGCACGGGATCCATCCAGTTTCACAGGATGATAGTTAGACGCAGCACGCCGGGACTAGGCTGTCGCATGCCAAACCCAACTGCAAATTGTTTAAAGAGAGGAGCGATGGATTTGGGCCTTCCAGAACAGTTAAGTGTTGCGACCTCAATCGTGTGAAGCGCCTCCCATGGACTCAAAAAAAGGCATAGTCAGTTATTTTTAGTTGAAATATGTAAAATGTCCCATAAAAAATATGTAAAATGTAATGAATGTAGTCCGGTTTCACTGAAAATCATCCGATTTGAATTAAATTCGTCTGTGGAACCACAAGACCTGTCCATACAGAGCCTAAACGTACGGAACCAGCATGTCCATGGCCGTACGCAAGCAAGTGCATGCACTTATTATCACGATGGAAAAATAATGCTGACGTATGAGACGGTGAAACCCTTGAAAGTTTCAACGTAGTCACAATAAACAAGATAATTCTATAAGTACAGACTGATAACTAGGATCCAACATGTGTATTGTTTTTTAGGTTCAACAACTATCAATTGGTATGTAGACTGCCCAGGCTTGTTAGTGTTTTTAACGGGCCCAGCCCATGACAACAATGGGGCACAAAGATCCAGCAGATATCAACTGTCTTTGGCCCGCCATCATTAGTTAGATTTTCCCTTAGAAAATCCGCAGACAGTTTTTTACTGAAGAAAACGCTTCGAGAAACGCCATGTGAAAGTGTGTTATATTGACTAGAGGGGGTGAATAGGCAATTATTACAAATTCGTCACCGAGGACTTACTTCTTGAGGAAATAGCTAAGTGACGAATTACAAGCAGCAGAATAAGTACTCAGATGCAAACATAATAAGACAGTAACATAGTCATCATGATGAAATGAAATAAGCACAGAGCACAGGTAGCGTGTAAACAAGATAAGCAGGCGAAATACAGATTGACTGAAGAAATAGGATTAAGGAAATTGAGAAAGTCTCCAGTCAAAGTCTTCAAACAGCAACGATCAATTGCATCAACAAGTGAGTGATGAAATGAAAGAGTTTACGAAATAGAACCAGTAGCTCGGTGAAGACAATGATTTGGTAGAATAGTTCCAACTGTTGTGGCAGTTGTACGTCTGGTTAGGGCGACTTGGTATTTAAACCAAAGGACACACAGTCCTTACCGTATTCCCCTTGAGCTAAGGTCACACAGACCTCGCCCAATCACTCAAGGTAAGTCTTCACATGTGACTTCAAAACCTTCACAGACTTTGGTCACCCGACAATCCACAATTCCTCTTGGATGCTCTAGACCATTCACGCCTAACCTCCTGGAAGATGCACTGTCTTCAAAGGTAACAGGCGACGGTTGCACACAGGAACAATCTTTTCAGTGATGATCAATCACTTTGGGTTTTAGGTGTTTGGGTTTTGGGTTCTTCCTCACTGATGATTTTCACTCAAAGTCCTTGCAGGATGGGTTGCTCTAAATGACAAGTGTCGGTTTCTCTCAGAGCAACCAACCAGCTAGTGGTTGTAGGGAGCAGCCTGACATGATAAGACATAAATGCCCTTCAATGATATGACCGTTAGGTGGACAAGTTATTTTGGGATAGCTGGCGCGTAGCACAACAGCGTTCGAAAATTTGAGCTCTCAAATTCCTTAGGGCTATCATGTTCCTTACTTGTAGGCAATCCGCACTAGTGAATTCCTAACTCCTCAATCGGAACAAATTCCTCGGAGAACAGAAGATCTTGGTCTCTGTCAATGAAGAACTTGACTGAACTGTATGAGATTTCTAGAGGCTTCACTCGAAGGATTGGGTATGTGTAGGCTTTGAATTGAGCATCAGTTGGAAATTGTTTCCTTAGTTTTACCTCGACCCCTTAACAGTACTATGTTTCCTATGATTCAAGAAAGAGAAAATGAAACTACGAAAGCAAAAGTCTTCACGCTTCATAATCCTTGCACTAATATCCAAGTCTTCAAGGTCACACCAATTTCCTTATTTTCAAAGTCTTCAAGAAAACCAAAGTCTTCAAATGAAGGCATTCATATTTAGGGGTCGACTTTCTTCGAAAATATGAAACTCCTTAGAGACTTATAGAACCTGTGTACACTCACAAACACATTTGTCCGTTAACCTATAAGTATTCAATACACTAAAATCACAAAGGGGCACTAGATGCACTTACACCATGTCCTACTTCGGTTTGCTAATCTCTACCTATAGTTTTACTAGTTCATATGCATATATTATTATATTGAAAATACGTAAAGTTCCCTTTTCTTTTTTACATTCTTATTTTTTTCTCCCAGCGCTTAATTTTTTACCACTGGTTTCCCTAAAACCAACTCAATTATCAAACGTCTTATTAGCTTACAAAAATAAAACAATATTTTATTTGGCAAATCAATAAGCTCTTACAAAAAAAGTTTATCATTTCAAGATTAAAACAGTTCGGAATCCATCAAAATATGCAAAATTAGGTTGAACTTTTCGACCATGGTCCTGAGCAGAAACTAGGCTCTAATACATTCCTTAAGAATTAGCAAATGGGCTGCAAATTATTACAAAAAATAGCAAACTGGCTCTATGTTGTGTGCCACAGATTTGGAGGCTGACTTGTGGGCCTACTAAGTTCATGCGTACACAAGGTTTCTCTAAAAAAGAAACTTAGTCAACAATCGACTCTACCAGCATCAGACCGTTAGATGTCAATCCAACAGCAATCATGCTTCTTCAGTCTCTGATCTTCCTCCTCCAGCCGCCCAAACCAGCGCCGGCGGAACCGCCTACTTCCGCCTCCCATGGCTAGTTGTCCTGCCGGGCAGGCCTCACGACCCCACCCTACTCGCATCGCTAGACTAGCCATCCCTCTACTCACCCACACCTCCTGTTATTCTCCAGTAACGGCAGCCTCACACTGCAGTCGAACCAGTAAACCCTCTTACCCACTCTGCGTGGGAAACAACTACTGAGTTTTCCTCGGCTCCGGGTCGTTCCCTTATCTAGCCTCGCGGTCGTCCACCGCCTTGGTGCTCTCGGCACGGCGTGGTCAACGAACGACATCCATCGGAAGAGGACTGTACGTGGAGAGGCTAACAGCTATGACAACGGACACACGCAAGGAAGTGCCTCTCCTTTTGCGAGTAGGAAGTGCCTCCTTATTACGCGCAAAATATTGATTTCTCCACCTGACAGTGGGACCCACTGCAAGGGCCTCCATATTTCGCAAACAAAACGTACTCCCCGCTGACGACTGGGACCCACTAGCTATATATTCGCACGCAAGGAAGTGCTTCCTTATTACGTGCAAAAATAAATGATTCCTCCCCCTGTTACCTTTGACCCACTAGATTTGGAGGCTGACTTGTGGGCCTACTAAGTTGACACAGACGTAGGGCTTTGTCAACGTAGTCAACATAAATGATTCTAGATGTAGTGAGCGTGCGATGTTGATCCAACGACCATGCTACTTCTTCAACCTCTTGTCTTCTTACTCCAGCCGCCCAACCGGCACCGGCCGTACTGCCTGCTCCTGCCTCCCGTTGCTTGTTGTGCTGCCGCGCACACTTTGCCGCCCCACCCAACTCCCACCGCTGGCCCGACCATCCCTCTACTCACCCACAAATGTTGTTATTCTCCGGTGAAGGTAGACGAACCAGTAAACCCTCATACTCCCCTCCGGTTGGGAAACAACTGCCAAGTCTTCCTCGGCTCCGTGTCTTTCCCTTCCTAGCCTCGTCGTCATCCACCGCCTTGGTGCTCTTGGTGCGTGTGCTCACCGTGGTCAACAAATGACATCCATCGGAAGAGGACTGTACATGGAGAGGCTGACAGATGGTTCCACGGCCGCACGAAGGAAGTTCCTCTTTATTACGTGCAAAATAATGATTATTCCACGTGAAAGAGGGGACCCACCGGAAGTGCCTCCTTATTATGGGCAAAAAAATGATTCCGCCCCTGACAGTTGGGACCCTCCATCTATATCTTCTAATGCACGGAAGTTCCTTCTTGTCCTCCCTAACAGTTGGGACCCACCAAGCAGCTTTTCCGTCGACCAGATGCCGCATAGCCTCACCAAGAGGCTTTGTGACGCCATGTTCAACTGGAGGTCACCATCACCTTCGACTCCAGGGACCACCCCAAATCCGCGGTCACCGTCTGCGCGCTCCCCATGCTGTGCACGCCCACCATCAGCAACGTGGTAGTCACCAAGACGCACATCAACTGCGGCACTGGCCACAATGTGCTCTCCGTGGAGACCTTCGAGACGCCCACCAAGTTGTTCTCTGGGGTGACCGATGGCTCCATAGCCCCCCTAGGGCAGGTGCGCCGCCCCTTCACCTTTCGCACCCGCAAGAACTACCACACCGAGCTGATCGACTTCGATGTTGCCCACATCGGCCTCCCGTACAATGCTATTTTGGGGTACCCTGCTCTCGCCAAGTTCATAGCGGCCACTCATTCGGGATACAACATCATCAAAATGCCGGGCAGCGGTGGCATCATGATGGTTCAGGCCCTCAAGCTTCCGTACAAAGCAGCTGAGGCCTCGCGCCCTGACACGGGGAGCACCTTGGGGGCTCCGGAGGCCGCACCAACAAGAAAGAGGCTGTTATTCACTCAAGACCGCTCGAGACGAAGAAGGTGCCGATCGAAACCGATGGCTCAGGCCCCACCTTCACCATCGGCACCGGCCTTTCCCTGGAGGAGGAGGAAAAGCTTGTCGCCTTCCTCCAGGCGAACAAAGATGTGTTTGTGTGGAAGGCGTCGGACTTGGCCGGTGTCCCAAGGGAAGTAATTGAGCACCATCTAGCGATGTGCCCCAACGCCCGCCCGTTCAAGCAAAAGGCGTGGCAGTAGGCGCCGGAGAAGCAAGTGTTCATCGTCAAGGAGGTGCACAAGCTTCATGAGGTGGGGGTCATAAGAGAGGTATGCCACCCGTCGTGGCTCGCCAACCCGGTCGTCATCCCGAAGAATGGTAGGAAGTAGCGCATGTGCATTGACTTCACGAGCCTTAACAAGGCTTGCCCTCAGGATCAGTTCCCACTCCCTCACATCAACCAGAATGTAGACTCCGCTGCGGAATGCATCTTGTTGTGCATCCTGGACGCGTTCTCGGCCTATCATGAGATCAAAATGGCGACTGAGGACGTCGAGAAGATGGCCTTCATCTCCCCATGCGGTGTGTACTGCTATGTTTGCATGCCCTTCGGGCTGAGGAGCACTAGCGACACCTTCTAGCGGTTGATGCAAATTATACTCGGGTAGCACCTCGGAAGGAATGTAGACGCTTATGTTGACGGCATTGTGGTCAAATCGTGTGAGACTAAACCACTGATCGAGGACCTGGAGGAAACATTTTCTAACCTACGCAAGGTGAGGTGTACAACTCAACCTGGATAAATGTGTTTTTGGGGTACCCTCTGGCAAGCTGTTCGGCTTCCTTATTTTCCATCGAGGGATCGAAGCCAATCCCGAGAAGATCAAGGCCATCGAGAAGATGCGTCCCCCAGAACCTTAAGGAGATGCAGGGCGCTTTATCTCCAAGCTGGGGGAGCGAGCCTTGCCCCTTTTCAAGCCGATGAAGAGGAAGGGCCCCTTCGAGTGGAACCCAGAGGCAAACGCGGGTTTCGAAGGCCTCAAGAGGTATCTCACGAGCCCGTCCGTCATGGTGGCGCCCTGCCTCCATGAGCCCCTGGTGTTGTACCAGGTGGCTACTCTGCATTCGGCTAGTGCCGCACTCGTGGCTGTCCGGGAAGAGTGCATTCGCATCCGAGGCGGGCCCTGCAGTCCTCGTCAGGATATGGGAACCTGCAAGACGCCAAAGGCCGCTAAAGGTGTCCCCGAGGACCCCGTGTAATAGCCTGGATTTTGCCCTTTTCTTTTTCTGATGATTTTCTTGGTTTTATTGCTATGAATTGTTTTTCTGTGGCTATGTGGTTCTGAAACTTGGGAAGATCATGTCTTCCTAGATTTTATAGTGGCTTGCCATCCTCATCATCACCCCAAGACCCCGTCATTTTCATCCTTGATCTAATCCAATATTCTTTTTCTAGGGAATATTCCTTTTCTATTACAGGAATAACCCTATTTTCCTTAGGTTGTGAAGCAATTTATATTTCTATCACTCCTAAAATTCCCAAATAATTCTCATAAATTGTTTGGGTCATATCTTCCCCAAGTATGGCAAAACTTTTCATTGACATGTTTAAAAATAATCCTCCAATAATTCTTTTCCTATTCTCCCCCAAATGGCATTTTGTGAAGCTAGTGCTATTTATCTTTGCCCAATTGCATCCAAGCTTTTTGGACACCTGATACGTCCATTTTGCGTCATGCTTATATGTTGACATTTATTGCATTATGGGCTGTTATTACACTTTATGTCACAATACTTATGCCTTTTCTCTCTTATTTTACAAGGTTTACATGAACAGGGAGAATGCCGGCAGCTGGAATTCTGGCATGGAAAAGAAGCAAACTCTGGAAACCTATTCTGCACAACTCAAAAAGCCCCAAAACCTCACAGCACACCGTTTCAGAAAATATAAAAAATACCTGGCGAAAGAAGATCACCAGGGGCCCACCACCTGTCCACGAGGGTGGGGGGCGCGCCCCCCTCTCTGGGCGCGCCCCCTGCCTCGTGGGCCCCCCGATACCCATCTTCTCCTATATGAGGTGTTTTTACTTGGAAAAAATCAGAAGGAGGCTTTCGGGACCAGACGCCGCCGTCTCGAGGCGAAACCTTGGCTGAAACCAATCTAGGGCTCCGGCAGAGCTGTTCTACCGGGGATACTTCCCTCCGGGAGGGGGAAATCGTCACCGCCGTTGTCACCAACAACTCTCCCATCTTGGGGAGGGCTATCTTCATCAACATCTTCACCGGCACCATCTCCTCTCAAATCCTAGTTCATCTCTTATATCCAATCTTTGTACCCAAACCTCAGATTGATACCTGTGGGTTGCTAGTAGTGTTGATTACTCCTTGTAGTTGATGCTAGTTGGTTTATTTGGTGGAAGATCATATGTTCAGATCCATTATGCATAATACCCCTCTGATCATGAACAAATTATGTCTTGTGAGTAGTTACTTTTGTTCCCGAGGACATGGGAGAAGTCTTGCTATAAGTAGTCATGTGAATTTGGTATTCGTTCGATATTTTGATGAGATGTATGTTGTCTCTCCTTTAGTGGTGCCATGTGAACGTCAACTACATGACACTTCACCATTATTTGGGCCTAGAGGAAGGCATTGGGAAGTAATAAGTAGATGATGGGTTGCTAGAGTGACAGAAGCTTAAACCCTAGTTTATGCGTTGCTTCGTAAGGGGCTGATTTGGATCCACTTGTTTCATGCTATGGTAAGGTTTAGCTTAATACTTATTTTGTAGTTGCGGATGCTTGCATTAGAGGTTAATCATAAGTGGGAGGCTTGTCCAAGTAAGGACAGCACCCAACCACCGGTCCACCCACATACCAAGGTATCAAAGTACCGAACGTGAATCAGATGATCGTGATGAAAACTAGCTTGACGATAATTCCCATGTGTCCTCGGGAGCGCTTTCCTTCATATAAGAGTTTGTTCAGGCTTGTCCTTTGCTACAAAAAGGATTGGGAAACCTTGCTGCACCTTATTTACTTTTACCTTTTGTCACTTGCTACCAATTACCTTATCGCAAAACTATCTGTTACCTATAATTTCAGTGCTTGCAGAAAATACCTTACTGAAAGCTGCTATCATTTCCTTGTGCTCCTCGTTGGGTTCGACACTCTTACTTATCGAAAGGACTACGATAGATCCCCTACACTTGTGGGTCATCATGACTCTTTTCTGGCGCTGTTGCCGGGGAGTGAAGCGCCTTTGGTAAGGAAAAATTTTTATAGTGTGCTAAAATTTATTGTCAATTGTTACTATGGATAATAATCCTTTGAGGGGCTTGTTCGGGGTATCTTCACCCCGACCAGAAGAGCAAAGAGTTGCTCCTCAACCTATTGCACCTACTGAAAAAGTTTGCTTTGAAATTCCGTCGGGTATGATAGAGAAACTGCTTGATAATTCTTTGTGGATGAAGTTTGTGGATTATTTAAGCTTGCACGTATGCCCAAGGATGTTATCAAGAATAAGGTCTTCCCTTTGTCTTTGAAGGGATATGCATTGACATGGTTTAGGCTATGTGACGATATTGGATCATGGAACTACAATCGTCTGAAGTTGGAATTTCATCAGAAGTTCTACCCTATGCACCAGGTTCATCGTGATCGTAATTATATCTATAATTTTTGGCCTCGTGAAGGAGAAAGCATCGCTCAAGCTTGGGGGAGGCTTAAGTCAATGATATATTCATGCCCCAATCATGAGCTCTCAAGAGAAATGATCATTCAAAATTTTTATGCTTGGCTTTCTCTCAGTAATCGCTCCATGCTCGATACTTCTTGTTCTGGCTCTTTTATGATGAAGACTATTGAATTCAAATGGTATTTATTGGAGAGAATTAAACGCAACTCTGAAGATTGGGATCTCGACGAAGGTAAGGAGTCAGGTATGACCCCTAAGTTTGATTGTGTTAAAGCTTTTATGGATACCAATGTTTTCCGTGAGTTTAGCACTAAATATGGACTTGACTCTGAGATAGTAGCTTCTTTCTGTGAATCATTTGCTACTCATGTTGATCTTCCCAAGGAGAAGTGGTTTAAATACCATCCTACCATTGAAGTAAAAGTAGTTGAACCTGTTAAAGTTGTAGAAAAGACTATCACTTATAAAGTTGATCCTATTGTTCCTACTGCTTATATTGAGAAACCACCTTTCCCTGTTAGGATAAAGGATCATGCTAAAACTTCAACTGTAGTTCGTAAGAGTGACACTAGAACACCTACACCCTCTGAGCAAATTAAAGTTGAACCTAGTGTTGCTATGGTTAAAGATCTCTTGGTAGAAGATTTAGATGGACATGTTATTTACCTCCAAGAGGAATCTGCTAGAATAGCCAAACCCGGTGCTAGGAATAAACATAGACCTATTGTAGGCCTGCCTGTTATCTGTTAAAATAGGAGATCATTCCTACCATGGTTTATGTGATGTGGGTGCTAGTGCGAGTGTAATACCTATATCCTTATATAATGAAATTATGCACGATATTGCATCTGTTGAGCTAGAAGGTATAGATGTTACTATTAAGCTTGCTAATAGAGACACTATCTCACCAATTGGGATTGTTAGAGATGTTGAAGTCTTGTGTGGGAAAGTTAAATACCCTGCTGATTTTCGTGTTCTTGGTTCCCCACAAGATGACTTTTGTCTCATTATATTTGGCAGACCCTTCTTGAATACCGTTAATGCTAAGATAGACCGCGTGAAAGATATTGTTACTACTGGTTTAGGGGATATGTCTCATGATTTTAAGTTTGCTAAATTTCGTAGACAACCCCTTGATAAAGAATTATCTAGTAAGGATGAAATTATTGGTCTTGCTTCTATTGTTGTGCCTCCTAATGATCGTTTAGAAAAATATTTGCTAGATCATGAAAATGATATGCATATGAATGAAAGAAGGGAAATAGATGAAATATTCTTTAATCAGGGACCCGTATTGAAAACCAACTTGCCTGTTGAAATTCTAGGGGATCCTCCTCCACCCAAGGGTGATCCCGTGTTTGAACTTAAATCTTTACCTGATAATCTTAAATATGTTTATCTTGATGAAAAGAAGATATATCATGTTATTATTAGTGCTAACCTTTTAGAGCAAGAAGAGGAAAAATGATTGAAAACTCTGAAGAAGCACCGTGCTGCTATTGGATATACTTTGGATGATCTTAAGGGCATCAGTCCCACTTTATGCCAACACAAGATAAAATTGGAAGAAAACGCTAAACTGGTTATTGATCATCAACGACGGTTAAATCCTAAGATGAAAGAATTGGTAAGGAAGGAAATTTGAAGCTTCTAGAGGCAGGTATTATCTATCCAGTTGCTGATAGCCAGTGGGTAAGTCCTGTCCATTGTGTCCCTAAGAAGGGAGGTATGACTGTTGTTCCTAATGATAAAGATGAATTTATCCCACAAAGAATAGTTACATGTTATAGTATGGTAATTGATTTCTGCCCATTAAATAAAGCTACTAAGAAAGATCATTACCCCTTGCCTTTTATTGATCAAATTCTAGAAAGGTTATCCAAACATACTCACTTTTGCTTTCTAGATGGTTATTCTGGGTTCTCTCAAGTACCTGTGCCAAAAGGGGATCAAGAAAATACCACTTTTACTCGTCCTTTCGGTACCTTTGCTTATAGACGTATGCCTTTTCGTTTATGTAATGCACCTGCTACCTTTGAAAGATGCATGATGGCTATATTCTCTGATTTTTGTGAAAAGATTGTTGAGGTTTTCATGGATGATTTCTCCGTTTACAGAACTTCTTTTGATGATTGCTTAAGAAACCTTGATCGAGTTTTGCAGAGATGTGAAGACACTAACCTTATCTTGAATTGGGAGAAGTGCCACTTTATGGTTAATGAAGGCATTGTCTTGTGACATAAAATTTCTGAAAGAGGTATTAAAGTTGACAAAGCTAAAGCTGATGTTGTTGAAAAGATGCCGTGCACCAAGGACATCAAAGGTATACGAAGTTTCCTTGGTCATGCCGGGTTTTATAGGAGGTTCGTAAAGGACTTCTCCAAAATCACCTGGCTTCTAACTAATCTCTTAGAAAAAGATATTCCTTTTGTCTTTGATGATGATTGTCTAGAAGCATTTGAAATACTTAAGAAAGCATTGATCTCTGCACCTATTGTCCAGCCTCCTGACTGGAATTTACCTTTTGAGATTATGTGCGCTGCTAGTTATTATGCTGTAGGTGCTGTTCTAGGATAAATAGTTGATAAGAAATTGAATGTTATCTAGTATGCTAGTAAAACTCTAGATAGTGCCCAGAAAAATTATGCTACTACTGAGAAAGAATTTTTAGGAGTTGTATTTGCTTGTGATAAGTTTAGACCTTATATTGTTGATTCTAAAGTAACTATTCACACTGATCATGCTGCTATCAAATACTTGATGGAAAAGAAAGATGCTAAACCTAGACTTATTAGATGGGTTCTCTTGCTGCAAGCATTTGACTTGCATATTATTGATAGAAAGGGAGCTGAGACCCCGTTGCAGATAACTTGTCTAGGTTAGAGAATATACTTGATGACCCACAACCCATTGATGATAGCTTTCCTGATGAACAATTAGCTGTCATAAATACTTCTTGTACTGCTCCATGGTATGCTGATTATGCTAATTACATTGTTGCTAAGTTTATACCTCCTAGCTTCACATACCAGCAAAATAAGAAGTTCTTCTATGATTTGAGACATTACTTCTGGGGTGACCCACATCTTTATAAAGAAGGAGTTGATGGTATTATTAGACGTTGTGTACCTGAGCATGAAAAGGAACATATCCTACGCAAATGCCACTCCGAAGCTTATGGAGGACAACATGCTGGAGATAGAACTGCACATAAGGTACTGCAATCTAGTTTTTATTGGCCTACTCTCTTCAAGGATGCTCGTAAGTTTGTCTTATCATGTGATGAATGTCAAAGAATTAGTAATATCAGTAGACGTCAAGAAATGCCTATGAATTATTCACTTGTTATTGAACCATTTGATGTTTGGGGCTTTGATTATATGGGACCGTTTCCTTCCTCTAACGGGTATACACACATTCTAGTTGCTGTTGATTACGTTACTAAGTGGGTAGAAGCTATTCCAACTAGTAGTGTTGATCATAACACCTCTATTAAGATGCTTAGAGAAGTTATTTTCCGAGGTTTGGAGTCCCTAGATACCTAATGACTGATGGTGGTTCACACTTTATTCATGGTGCTTTCCGTAAAATGCTTGCTAAGTATGATGTAAATCATAGAATTGCATCCCCTTCTCACCCACAGACTAGTGGTCAAGTAGAACTAAGTAATAGAGAGTTGAAATCAATTTTGCAAAAGACAGTTAATAGGTCTAGAAATAATTGGTCCAAGAAACTTGATGATGCATTATGGGCCTATAGAACTGCATACAAAAATCCTATGGATATGTCTCCATATAAGATGGTTAACGGAAAGGCTTGTCACTTACTTCTTGAGCTAGAACATAAGGCATATTGGGCTATTAAAGAGCTCAACTATGATTTCAAACTTGCCGGTGAGAAGAGGTTATTTGAAATTAGCTCTCTTGATGAATGGAGAACCCAGGCCTATGAGAATGCCAAGCTAAAGAAAAGGTTAAGAGATGGCATGACAAAAGGATACAAAAGCGTGAGTTTAACGTAGGTGATTATGTATTGCTATACAACTCTCGTTTAAGAATTTTTGCAGTAAAACTTCTCTCTAAGTGGGAAGGACCTTACTTTATCGAGGAGGTCTATCGTTCCAGTGCCATAAAAATCAACAATTTCGAAGGCACAAATCCGAAGGTGGTGAACGCTCAAAGAATCAAACATTATATCTCAGGTAACCCTATTAATGTTGAAACCAATGTTATTGAAACTGTAACCCCGGAGGAATACATAAGGGACACTTTCCATAACGATTCAGACCCCGAAAAGGAAGAGGTATGTGGTACAGTAAGTAAACCGACTCGAAAACAGTTCTAATGGCAATTTTTCTCCGTTTTGGAATATTTAGAAAAATAGAAAAATAAGTGGCAGTCCGGAAGAGACACGAGCCGTCCACGAGGGTGGAGGGCGCGCCCCCTTCCCTGGGCGCGCCCCCTGCCTCGTGGGCACCTCGTGTGCCTCCCGGACTCTGATTTCTTGTATGTTACTCCTTTTGGTTGGTAAAAATTCATTATATATATCCCCGAAGGTTTTGACCTCTGTATCACGCAAAAAAAACATGTTCTTCTTTCGAGCTATTTTCTGCCAGGGTTGACGAAGCCAGTCACCATGTCGTCTCCTTCCTCCAACAATGAAGGCAATGATGCTTGGCTAATAAAGATAGATCTGAAGAGGGAAGGACCCGAGGAGACCAACAAGGAGAAGATGATCAAGAAGAATGTGGAAGATCGGGCTTCGGCAATGGGAGAAGAAGACATCCATCAACCTCTTCCTAACCTCTTTACCTCAACTGAGATTGAAGCTTTCAAGATGATTGAGTTAGCTCAAATTCAAAACAAGTATCTCACAAGTGAAGATATTTTGTTGAAGGAGTATATAGATGCACTCAAAGGTATTATCCGCAAGATGGAGGATCTCCTACCCTCGATATATGATGATCCGGCGTCACTACTTTCAACTCCATCATCACCACCACTGAAGAAGGAGACCTAATCATATGGGTATGGGCACTCCCATTGGCAACTGCCAAGCTTGGGGGAGTCACCCCGGTATCGTATCACCATCACTCCTATCTTTACCATTTTTCCTAGTTTGATCCTTTTGGTAGTATCTTGATCTAGTAGAATAAAGTTAGCATGATCTAGTTGTGAGCTTTTGCTTTATGATCCTTACCCTTTGTAATCGAGTCCGTGAGCTATATAATAAAGATTAGTGTTGAGTCAAGGGCTTGATTTCCTCACTTTGGTCATGATAAAGAAAGAAAATATAAAAAGGATCAAAAAGATCATATTGATCTTATGGAGGTAATGACTTCACATATAAAGGGTATGATGAATAAAAGTTGTTGAGAGTTAACAAACATAGTTTTGGTCATCGTTGCAATTAATAGGAAGTAATAAAGAAAGAGAGGCTTCACATACAAATATACTATCTTGGACATCTTTTATGATTGTGAGCACTCATTAAAATATAACATGCTAAAGAGTTGATGTTGGACAAGGAAGACAACATAATGGGCTATGTTTTCTTACATCTGAAATAAAGTATATTGTCATGGATCATCCGACATGTTGAGCTTGCCTTTCCCCCTCATACTAGCCAAAACTCCTTGCACTAAGTAGAGATACTACTTGTGCTTCCATACATCCTTAAACCCAGTTTTTCCATTAGAGTCCACCATACCTACCAATGGATTGAGTAAGATCCTTCAAGTAAGTTGTCATGTTGCAAACTCGCTAAAATATGTATGATTTATTAGTGTAGAGGAAATAAGCTTTATACGATCTTGTGATATGGAAGTAATAAAAACGACGGACTGCATAATAAAGGTCCTTATCACAAGTGGCAATATAAAGTGACGTTCTTCTGTGCTAAGACTTTGTGCATCCAAACGCAAAAACACATGACAACCTCTGCTTCCCTCTGCGAAGGGCCTATCTATTATTCTTGCCTTATAAGAGTCAAGGTGAAATTCACCTTTCGTTTTTACATTTTGTCCTTTGGCAAGCTGTAATGCCCAGGATGGGACTATACCTCCTACGTGTCGAGGCACGACTTAAAGGTATAAGCCCATCCTAGAATGATCTCAAGTTTGGTACCTTTGCACGACTCATGTAAAAGAGGGATTAAAATGCAAAAGAAGATAGTTGGCTTACACTCGCCACTTCACACAATACATTACATAAGCAGAACATCATTCAAAACATCACAGCCCGACTACGGGTAAGATCCAAAAGAAAGATACCAAAACAACATAAAGCCACAGGTCTAGATCGAATCCTAGTAGAAACCACTACTGACTAACGAAACGTCACAAGCAAACGGCCACAAACTTCATCGAGCTCCAAGTGAAGAACTTGAACCAGCTCCTGCATCAAACTCGGTTGAACCTGCATCTGGTGTGGTGAGGTAACTGTGAGCCACAGAGGACTCAGCAATCCCGTTCCCGGGTAACAAGACTATTTAAGCCTTGGGTGAGGACAAGGCTGAAGAAAGAGTATGAGGTGAAGGAAAAACAAGAGTCTGCAGCAGCAACTAGCACTAACTTACGTAAAAGAGAGCGAGAAGAGAAGAGCATCGGTCGAAAGATGATCACGAAGTGATCCTAACTAAAGCCGGTCAAACATAACCCCACCGTGTTCAACTCCCGAATCCCTATTCGGAAATTGACAGTCACGGTACACACGCTGGTAGTGTATTGAAACATTGTGTCAAGTTATCTACAACCGGATATTAACAAGCTCCCATCTGCCACATAACCGCGGGCACGGCTTTCGAAAGTTCAAACCCTGCAGGGGTGTTCCAACTTGGCCCATCACAAGCCCACGATCCGCGAAGTCGCAACTCCATAGGTGGGAAGACCCGAGTATTCTCGGAATCCCGTGCTCAAGTTAAACCGAACTAAGGTAAGGCTAATCCAGCAAATCCTCCCGGCGTGTCGACACCCTGATAGTAGCCGCGCGTATCTAAGTCTCAGGACACGACCGGATGGGCGATGCTACAGGTTATACCAGATACCTCGGGTTGCCCCAAGGCGGCCCTGCAGGACCCCCGTTTGGGACCAACGCCATCAGTGCTGGCCCCCCCTGCTATGTAGAATTAAGAACCCGAGGGTGCGACCCCCTATGCAAGTTTAATTATTTAATTAAGTTGTTATGATGAGGCAAATAGTACCAAATGTTGGGACTTGCTGGAAAAGACTTAGCACTTAGCGGTTTATCAAGGGGGTCCCATACACCCCAACCGTGTTAGGAACGCATAATCAAGGAACATAACACCGGTTTATACGGTTCCTAACGGCATGAGTGGAACAAAACACCAAGCAAAAGGCTTAGCCTTCCACCCTGCCAGTATATAGATGATTTCATTTTAAGCATTTATATAGTGTGATATAACCCAACCAAACTTCAACATGAAGCAAGCATCTTCAATCTTCACCTGCAACTAACAATGCTATAAGAGGGGCTGAGCGAAGCGTACTTAGCCAAGCAACGGTTTGCGTAGGTAGGGTGGTTAAACAGGGCAATGGTTACAATAGGAGGCTGACAGGAAAACATGGGCATCGAGGCAAAACTATAGAGCGGAACTACTAGCAATAGGCAAAGATAGTAATGGTATCCGGGTTCGGTCATCTTGCCTGGGATTCCACAAGGGAGAAGAACGGACCCAAGAAGAAGACGGAGCAACAGTCGAGCGGATCCTCACAACTCCGGAACGAAACCGACGCTAACAAGAGAAGCAACCGGAAAGAAGGAAACAACACAGGGTAAACACACAATCAGGAACATGGCATACGATGCACAAACAAGTATGATGCATGTCCGGTTTAATTATGCATGGCATGGCAAAGTGCACAAACAAATACTACAAGTTAAGTGGAGCTCAATATGCAACGAGTTGCATATTGACGAAACACCACATTTAATTATTTAGTTGACTCTCATTATTTACAAGACAAGATTAAATGTTGGTTAACATGGCAAGATGTGAAGCATAAATACTACACTGACTAGGCAATTTAAATGAGGCCGGAGAATAACAACCACATATCCGGAAAATCCTCATGAGCATGTTTAATAATTATAAGCAAGCAACAATTAAACATTTAATGTAGTTATCATGATGCGGATGACATGATCAAGTTTTATGCAAGTTTTTGTTAAAGGTTGACAATTAACAAGATATGAAGCATTTGTCACCGTGGTGGAAGAAGGGTGCCACGGCAACGATCCGAAATGATGCAACGCAACACCTCGGTTCCGGTAACTCGTTGAGAGTCCGGTGCAAAAGATGAAGGTGGCGTGAGCGAGTCAAACTAGATGAAAAGGTGGGGCGATCCCGTTGCCGGGTTCCCACGAGTCGGCGACGAGGCAACCGAGGAACATGACAAAAGGTCGGAACGGGCACGAGGCACACAAGGGGAACATTTCATACAACCACGTCAAGCATCCACGGGGTCATCGTCTCGGGGTTATACCTTCGAAACACTCGTTTCGGGACGGTTCGAGACGTCGAGGGACGTAGGGGAAGTAGTTGTACACGGTCGTAGAGGAAGTAGTCGTTCTCGCGAGTCGTGGTACACGTGTCGTGGTACTTGCGACGTCGGGCATCTTCGGGGCGACGGTAGTGGTACTTGATCCGAGTAGTCGTTCGTTCGTAGAGGTACTTGAGGGTCTCGGCGACGGTAGTGGTACACGGCGACGTCGGGGTACACGTGTAGTTGAACTTGACGCATCCGAAGGGGTACTCGGTCGGGTCGCCTTGTACTCGTTCATGTAGTCGTTCTCGAGGTCGTCGACGTCGTGGTACTTGGTGTCTTCGGACTCGCCGGTCTCAATACTTGCGACGGTACCGGAACACTTGTCGTCGGACTTGACGAATCCAAGAGGTACTTGACGTCTCGGGGTCCATTGTTCGAAGATCTTGGCGTCCCCGGTTTTAGCGGCTGCGGCCTTCACAACAAAAAGAAGAAAAAAACAAAACAGCAAGGTCTTGTGGCTCGGGGCGAGGTGGCTGCAGTTGCTGAAGGTCGACGGGAGGGCCACCACGGCGTGCGGGCGATCCGGGCAGAGGGGCACGGACGGTGGGAGCCGGGGCGCTCGACGTCCCGGCGCTGGAGGCGAGGAGACGGCCGGGGCGGGGCTGCGGGAACCAGCCGCTGGAGTTGGCCGCCTGGAGGAAGGAAGCGAGGCCGGGCGCGGCGGGGCTCGCCGGCTCGCGGCACCGGAGCTGGGGCCGGGCCTGGAGGAAGCGGGCGCCCGAGGCCAGAGGAAGGAGGCCGCGGACCGGACGGGAGGGGCGGCCGGCTGCAGGAGGAGGCCGGGCGCGACCTGGCGAGGCGACCTGGCTCGCGGGAAGGGAAGGGCGCGGCTCGCGGCGGAGGGTCGAAGCTGGAGGAGAGGCGCTGTGCGGCGGAAGGGAGCTCGAGGAGGGGCGCGGGCTGGTCTGTAGAGGAGGGACCGCGGCAAGGGAAGAGAGGGAGGCCGATGGGGACGAGGGCTCTGCGAGGCGCTGCGGGGCTCTGCGAGATGAGCGAGGGACTGGGTCGGGCGACAGAGAGGTGAGCGAGGGAGAGGGAGAGGGAATCGGCCTCGGTCGGGACGAGATGTGCGAGCGAGGGAAAGGTTCGGCGGCGCGAGGGAAAGAAGCGAAGGGAGCGAGCGATGCGGGTGCGCTAGGGTTCGGTGGGAGAAGCTGGGCTGGAGGCTGGAGTCGGGCCAGGTGAGGGGGGAGGAGGCCCAAGAGGGAAAGGCTAGAAGGAAAAAAACAAAAGGCTGGGCTGCTGGGCTCTCTTCTTCTTTTTATTTCTTTAACAGAAATAAAAATAGAGAGAGTGCAAAAGAAATTAAGAAAAGAGGCCAGAACAGAAAATAAAATATGGAACATTTTTATAAGGCTTTACGGGATATTACCAACCCAACAAAAATAGTTCCAACACAAAGGAAGTGCAAACTAAAACATTTAGCTTGCAAAAAAAGGAGTTTAGATTTTTGGAGGAGCCTCGAAACAACGGAAAGAAATTAAGACAAGGTTTAGAAGTAGAAACTCGAAGTGAAAAAAACATGGGGAATTTGCAAGTGTGTTGGGGTAATTCCAACAATGGAATATTTATTTATATAGCTCCCTAAAAAATATTGAGAGGCTTTATATGTTTTAAAGAGAAGACATTCTTCCCTCGATTTAAATGGACCGAAGGTCCACACGATTTATTTGGTTGAGATGCAAAAATAAATGACATGATGGCATGATGACATGATGCAATGCAAAAATAAATAAAACAAGTACAAAGAACACACGGGCAACCCGGAACATCTGGAATCTTCTGGAACCTTCTGCAATCTTCTGGGACGTCGGTCTTCGGGCGTCACAACTCTCCCACACTAACAGAGGATCTCGACCCGAGATCCTAGAGATATCACCGGGTAAAAACGGAAGAGGAAGAGGTAAAACAAAGTTGCTTCTTTGACAGACAAGTGAAACCAAAGAACCTTGAGAGGTTGAACAAGTAGAAAGAAAGAATGCAACAGAGATGAATGAAGTTAAGAGCACTCCGGTAAAATGGAGGAACAAGGAACATTATGAGAACCTTGCAGGTTGAAAGACATGAAACAAGAGCTCACAGGTCAAAAGAATAAGAAACCGCAATGGTAAGCCAAGGAATAAGAATGACAGAATTTGGACAGCACTCCGTCTGAAAATGGAAGGAATTGGACAAGAACTTGCCAAGTTGAGATGATACTTGATGAAATCAACAACATATAGCCTCCGGAACATTAAAAGAATGGTACAAGGGGTAAGAAAGACTCAGACAGCACTCTGGTTGAAGAGTGAGGCAAAACTTGATAAGATGAGAGAACTAGAATGAAGAATACAACACTCCGGTTAAATGGACAAGCAAAGGAAAGAACATGATCTCGATAAAAACGAGATGATGGTTAAAGATAGTAATATCAGAATGCCTCCGGAATGAAAGAATAGCATATAGATCAACGAAAGAAAAGAATGGAGAAGAAAAAAATGACAACTTCTCCGGCAAATGAATTGAAAGAGCATCCTTACGAAGAAGGGTGAACAGAGTAGTTGAAAAAAATTCAACAACGAAAAGAATAAGCTCGATGTGGGCTTACGGAAAACATCTCAAAATTATGAGGTGACAACCAGCCACTGACAGAAACATTTAACTGGATTGGGATCAACAAGGAGATGAAAAACTTATTTCACCGGAATGATAAAATGAAGAACTTGGGTCATTTATAAGCACCATAATAGCAACAATTCTCAGGGAAAGCTTTTAGGTGAAATACAACCCAAGATAGCTCCAATGAATAAATTGAAGGGTTGGAAAGATCTCTTGAACAAAGAAAAATGATGGTTTTAAATATCTCAATCTTGACAATTTGTGAATCATGAAACATGAAGGAATTGACAAGAATGACATAACACCATCTCAAACAATAAGGGAGAAGGAATTGCAATTGGAAAAGCATGAGAAGTGAAAGATGAAAAGAATAAGATTCAAGGCCTGCGAAGAATTAGATGGAGCTTTGGAATGATAATTAAATAGCTTGAAGCTCCGGAAAACAAGATGAACAACTTAGAACCGAGAATATGATGAACAAGCTCCAGACAAAAGAATTAAATCACCTGAAGGAACAAGAATAAGAGTTATGTTATGCATCTCCTTCACCAATTAAATTGATGACAACCAAAGGATTTGGCAAACTACTTATTCTCGTTGGAAAGAATTAAAGAGAGATCTCGCACAAGCTTGGTAAATCTTCAACGAAGCACCGGTAGGATTATGAAAAGAACAAATGAATTAAAACGATAACAACGGAAGTGTAAACTTGAATTAACCACCGTAAGAATATGGAGACGAACGAAGAGACATCAATGAAGAATATTGGATGACGAAGTTGAAAACTGAGAACGAAGAAATCTTCTGAAATGATGGCCTTCAGAGGATCACAAAGAAAAGAATTCATGAAAATGCTCCGGATGGTATAAAAGAATTCCTCACAAACAGAACAATAATGAAGATGGTATGAAGCTAGAACCACGAATCTTCAAGAAGACGGGCCAAGATTTAAGAGAAACACCTCTCCGGTCTTCAAATGTTGAGAATGAAGACGAGAAATGCCATAAGAATTGTTGAGCACTCCGGAATGAAGAATTAAAAAGGTTGAACCAACGATGGAAAAGAATTTGAAAGCGATCTTGGAGAAGGCATGTGACTGATGGAAATCATTCTTACGTCACACTTGAAAGGAATTTCAAAATAACTCCGGAAAAATAAAGAGTCAGGTAAGATCCTGGGAAAGACCTGTGGGTTAGGGCCCACTAAAGAAACCACCGTTGAAAAAGATTGCTTGAGAGATATTGCACCGGTTGAATTAAATGGCTTGAGTAAGATGACAATCCTCAAAATAGTTTGAACGGGTTAAGAATGGAATTATGAATCTTCAGCACTCCGGATATGAATAGCAAGAGGAGAATTATAAATTGGTGCACCGGAATAAGAAAGCATTGTGAAAAGAGGAAAAAGGATAAGATGAACACCGAAATCTTGAATTACATCCACCGGCAGAATTCGAGAACAAAAGAATGATGAACTTGAAGCTCTTGAGCATCTTCACGATAATGCACCGGACAAGAACATTGAAGGAAAAGAAAGAAGAAACATCACATGAATAAAATGGATATTTCATCTGAGATTTTCTGGCTCCAAGAAGAAAAAGGGTGGGAGGGCGGGGAAAACAAAGACAACTTGAGATTAATGAAACAGACAAATCGTCAGATTTCTCAACGGTGTCCGTATGGAATAACTTGGAGAGAAGGCACACCGGTTGAAAAGGATTAACAAGACCATATCGATGATTAAGAAGGACTAGCACTCCCATAGAAATATGAGAACACCGATTAAGAAAGGTGTGGAATCAACATTTGACATCGAAGCAACTCGAATACCAGAATCAAAACAAGAACAAAGGATAGATATGCAGCATGATCTTCACAATATCATTCGAACAGAGAATTGAACGAATGAATTCCGCAGGTACATCAACTGGTCAAGAAATCCACTTGGAGAACAAAAGGTAAATAAAAGGAACAAGGAACAGATAGAACAAATACAAGATAGAAGCTTCGTTCCGCATCTTCGTGCTGAAAGCTCATGGAACGTGTTACAAAAGGGTTTTGTCATCCCCGGATCAGCATAGCCAAGGACCCTTTAAGATGCAACTCCCGATCAGAACAAGTCCATAAAACCACTTCACTCAATGTAGAACCCCAAACTTCATATCGAGCATCCGTTGGAAGAATGCCTAGATCTACTTGATGAACCCACCTATAGATTTCCGAAAGTTTCCAGTTATGCAATCAGGTGTTGGGGATACACGGGAAGCACCACGCAATCAACTCTAAACCTACATCCAGGTGTATCCATCCTTCAACACATAACCAGTCTTTCTCGGAAACTGTTTACCTCGGACCTTCAAAAAGCATCCACTATAACAAGCTATGGCAATACTCTCGAACTACCTCCCCAGTACTGGGTGATGTCGGGGTTATCTTGCCACTGGCCGTATAGGAGAGATTTTCGATGTCGGCCGTCTTAAGTATTTAGTACTGCCGCGATATGCTTGTGACAACAATACCCCGAAGCTCAACTCCTCGGGAACAGGAGGCATCGAGAACAATATCCTTGTCACAAGAACATCGAAACAATCCCAGAATACTCGCGGGATCCTAAAAAAAAATTTGGTGCAATTTTTGAAAGTAGAAGAGGCAAGAGTAGACGTCAGGAGTCCTCACCAGAGAGAAAGGGGATGAGAAGCAAAGAAATCCTACTCTCCGATATAATATAGGACTCAAAAAGTTTTCAGTGTGTGCCTAGACTCAACCGTCAATGATTCGATCAATCAGTGGGGGCTTCTAGGTCGGAGAAGGCTCTGAATACCAACTTGTAATGCCCAGGATGGGACTATACCTCCTACGTGTCGAGGCACGACTTAGAGGTATAAGCCCATCCTAGAATGATCTCAAGTTTGGTATCTTTGCACGACTCATGTAAAAGAGGGATTAAAATGCAAAAGAAGATAGTTGGCTTACACTCGCCACTTCACACAATACATTACATAAGCAGAACATCATTCAAAACATCACAGCCCGACTACGGGTAAGATCCAAAAGAAAGATACCAAAACAACATAAAGCCACAGGTCTAGATCGAATCCTAGTAGAAACCACTACTGACTAACGAAACGTCACAAGCAAACGGCCACAAACTTCATCGAGCTCCAAGTGAAGAACTTGAACCAGCTCCTGCATCAAACTCGGTTGAACCTGCATCTGGTGTGGTGAAGTAACTGTGAGCCACAGAGGACTCAGCAATCCCGTTCCCGGGTAACAAGACTATTTAAGCCTTGGGTGAGGACAAGGCTGAAGAAAGAGTATGAGGTGAAGGAAAAACAAGAGTCTGCAGCAGCAACTAGCACTAACTTACGTAAAAGAGAGCGAGAAGAGAAGAGCATCGGTCGAAAGATGATCACGAAGTGATCCTAACTAAAGCCGGTCAAACATAACCCCACCGTGTTCAACTCCCGAATCCCTATTCGGAAATTGACAGTCACGGTACACACGCTGGTAGTGTATTGAAACATTGTGTCAAGTTATCTACAATCGGATATTAACAAGCTCCCATCTGCCACATAACCGCGGGCATGGCTTTCGAAAGTTCAAACCCTGCAGGGGTGTTCCAACTTGGCCCATCACAAGCCCACGATCCGCGAAGTCGCAACTCCATAGGTGGGAAGACCCGAGTATTCTCGGAATCCCGTGCTCAAGTTAAACCGAACTAAGGTAAGGCTAATCCAGCAAATCCTCCCGGCGTGTCGACACCCTGATAGTAGCCGCGCGTATCTAAGTCTCAGGACACGACCGGATGGGCGATGCTACAGGTTATACCAGATACCTCGGGTTGCCCCAAGGCGGCCCTGCAGGATCCCCGTTTGGGACCAACGCCATCAGTGCTGGCCCCCCCTGCTATGTAGAATTAAGAACCCGAGGGTGCGACCCCCTATGCAAGTTTAATTATTTAATTAAGTTGTTATGATGAGGCAAATAGTACCAAATGTTGGGACTTGCTGGAAAAGACTTAGCACTTAGTGGTTTATCAAGGGGGTCCCATACACCCCAACCGTGTGAGGAACGCATAATCAAGGAACATAACACCGGTTTATACGGTTCCTAACGGCATGAGTGGAACAAAACACCAAGCAAAAGGCTTAGCCTTCCACCCTGCCAGTATATAGATGATTTCATTTTAAGCATTTATATAGTGTGATATAACCCAACCAAACTTCAACATGAAGCAAGCATCTTCAATCTTCACCTGCAACTAACAATGCTATAAGAGGGGCTGAGCGAAGCGTACTTAGCCAAGCAACGGTTTGCGTAGGTAGGGTGGTTAAACAGGGCAATGGTTACAATAGGAGGCTGGCAGGAAAACATGGGCATCGAGGCAAAACTATAGAGCAGAACTACTAGCAATAGGCAAAGATAGTAATGGTATCCGGGTTCGGTCATCTTGCCTGGGATTCCACAAGGGAGAAGAACGGACCCAAGAAGAAGACGGAGCAACAGTCGAGCGGATCCTCACAACTCCGGAACGAAACCGAAGCTAACAAGAGAAGCAACCGGAAAGAAGGAAACAACACAGGGTAAACACACAATCAGGAACATGGCATACGATGCACAAACAAGTATGATGCATGTCCGGTTTAATTATGCATGGCATGGCAAAGTGCACAAACAAATACTACAAGTTAAGTGGAGCTCAATATGCAACGAGTTGCACATTGACGAAACACCACATTTAATTATTTAGTTGACTCTCATTATTTACAAGACAAGATTAAATGTTGGTTAACATGGCAAGAGGTGAAGCATAAATACTACACTGACTAGGCAATTTAAATGAGGCCGGAGAATAACAACCACATATCCGGAAAATCCTCATGAGCATGTTTAATAATTATAAGCAAGCAACAATTAAACATTTAATGTAGTTATCATGATGCGGATGACATGATCAAGTTTTATGCAAGTTTTTGTTAAAGGTTGACAATTAACAAGATATGAAGCATTTGTCACCGTGGTGGAAGAAGGGTGCCACGGCAACGATCCGAAATGATGCAACGCAACACCTCGGTTCCGGTAACTCGTTGAGAGTCCGGTGCAAAAGATGAAGGTGGCGTGATCGAGTCAAACTAGATGAAAAGGTGGGGCGATCCCGTTGCCGGGTTCCCACGAGTCGGCGACGAGGCAACCGAGGAACATGACAAAAGGTCGGAACGGGCACGAGGCACACAAGGGGAACATTTCATACAACCACGTCAAGCATCCACGGGGTCATCGTCTCGGGGTTATACCTTCGAAACACTCGTTTCGGGACGGTTCGAGACGTCGAGGGACGTAGGGGAAGTAGTTGTAAATGGTCGTAGAGGAAGTAGTCGTTCTCGCGAGTCGTGGTACACGTGTCGTGGTACTTGCGACGTCGGGCATCTTCGGGGCGACGGTAGTGGTACTTGATCCGAGTAGTCGTTCGTTCGTAGAGGTACTTGAGGGTCTCGGCGACAGTAGTGGTACACGGCGACGTCGGGGTACACGTGTAGTTGAACTTGACGCATCCGAAGGGGTACTCGGTCGGGTCGCCTTGTACTCGTTCATGTAGTCGTTCTCGAGGTCGTCGACGTCGTGGTACTTGGTGTCTTCGGACTCGCCGGTCTCAATACTTGCGACGGTACCGGAACACTTGTCGTCGGACTTGACGAATCCAAGAGGTACTTGACGTCTCGGGGTCCCTTGTTCGAAGATCTTGGCGTCCCCGGTTTTAGCGGCTGCGGCCTTCACAACAAAAAGAAGAAAAAAAACAAAACAGCAAGGTCTTGCGGCTCGGGGCGAGGTGGCTGCAGTTGCTGAAGGTCGACGGGAGGGCGACCATGGCGTGCGGGCGATCCGGGCAGAGGGGCACGGACGGAGGGAGCCGGGGCGCTCGACGTCCCGGCGCTGGAGGCGAGGAGACGGCCGGGGCGGGGCTGCGGGAACCAGCCGCTGGAGTTGGCCGCCTGGAGGAAGGAAGCGAGGCCGGGCGCGGCGGGGCTCGCCGGCTCGCGGCACCGGAGCTGGGGCCGGGCCTGGAGGAAGCGGGCGCCCGAGGCCAGAGGAAGGAGGCCGCGGACCGGACGGGAGGGGCGGCCGGCTGCAGGAGGAGGCCGGGCGCGACCTGGCGAGGCGACCTGGCTCGCGGGAAGGGAAGGGCGCGGCTCGCGGCGGAGGGTCGAAGCTGGAGGAGAGGCGCTGTGCGGCGGAAGGGAGCTCGAGGAGGGGCGCGGGCTGGTCTGTAGAGGAGGGACCGCGGCAAGGGAAGAGAGGGAGGCCGATGGGGACGAGGGCTCTGCGAGGCGCTGCAGGGCTCTGCGAGATGAGCGAGGGACTGGGTCGGGCGACAGAGAGGTGAGTGAGGGAGAGGGAGAGGGAATCGGCCTCGGTCGGGACGAGATGTGCGAGCGAGGGAAAGGTCCGGCGGCGCGAGGGAAAGAAGCGAAGGGAGCGAGCGATGCGGGTGCGCTAGGGTTCGGTGGGAGAAGCTGGGCTGGAGGCTGGAGTCGGGCCAGGTGAGGGGGGAGGAGGCCCAAGAGGGAAAGGCTAGAAGGAAAAAAAACAAAAGGCTGGGCTGCTGGGCTCTCTTCTTCTTTTTATTTCTTTAACAGAAATAAAAATAGAGAGAGTGCAAAAGAAATTAAGAAAAGAGGCCAGAACAGAAAATAAAATATGGAACATTTTTATAAGGCTTTACGGGATATTACCAACCCAACAAAAATATTTCCAACACAAAGGAAGTGCAAACTAAAACATTTAGCTTGCAAAAAAAGGAGTTTAGATTTTTGGAGGAGCCTCGAAACAACGGAAAGAAATTAAGACAAGGTTTAGAAGTAGAAACTCGAAGTGAAAAAAACATGGGGAATTTGCAAGTGTGTTGGGGTAATTCCATCAATGGAATATTTATTTATATAGCTCCCTAAAAAATATTGAGAGGCTTTATATGTTTTAAAGAGAAGACATTCTTCCCTCGATTTAAATGGACCGAAGGTCCACACGATTTATTTGGTTGAGATGCAAAAATAAATGACATGATGGCATGATGACATGATGCAATGAAAAAATAAATAAAACAAGCACAAAGAACACACGGGCAACCCGGAACATCTGGAATCTTCTGGAACCTTCTGCAATCTTCTGGGACGTCGGTCTTCGGGCGTCACACAAGCACATTGTGTTGGAAACATCTTGACATATATACCCACTTGGATGTAAGTTTTCATGGTCTATTACTGTTGACATTACCCTCGAGGTAAAAGGTTGGGAGGCAACACCATAAGCCCCTATCTTTCTCCGTGTCTGATTAAAACTCCATAACCATAAGTATTGCGTGAGTGTGAGCAATTATGAAAGACTATATGATAGTTGAGTATGTAGGCTTGCTGAAAAGCTCTTATGTTGGCTCTTTCCGATGTTACGATAAATTGCAATTGCTTCAGTGACCGAGATCATAGTTTTTTGGTTTTCAATGAAGTTTATGATTCATTCTTAATATTGTGAATGAATTGTTACTTTAGCATCAGAATCATATGACAATATATATATATATATATATATATATATATATATATATATATATATATAGGGTGGGTCTATTCTCATAACACCCCTTAAGACCTTATTCTCATAACACCTAACCTTATTCTCATAACAACCCCCACACCCCTCCCCACCCCTCCCCACCCAGCCTTCTAGCGCGAAGGCGCCCGCACACCACGGCCCCCTCCCCACCCTGTACTGCAAAAAAACACGAACAACCAGTCCCTACAATCACGGATCTGGAGAGCACACACCACCGCCGACGTTGTCGCGCCCAACCTCCGCCACAGCCGACTGCCTCTGCGTGGATTCCCTTTCGAAGCTCACCGCCTACTCCGGAGGCGAGGAGCTTGCCGACGTCCAGGTCCTCAAGGAGAAGCGCGCGCCACCGCCGACGTTGCCGCACCCAACTTCCATCGTGGCCGACCGCCTCCGCTCGAATCCCCTTCCGAGGCTCTCCCAGCACCACGCCGTACTGTCGATGGAGATCCGCTACAGCAGTGCCAGGCCGTTCACCATCGTAGCCGCAGACCGTTCACCGCGGACGCCACATGCCTGCACCCCACGGCCGACCACCACGCGCCTGGAGCATGCTCGTCCGCCTTTCCCAATGTGTCGTCGCTGGCTCACTCAAGCGCGCCGTTGATGGCCTTCGGTGCAATCCCAGACACCAAGATCGTCGCCGTCTTGGTCAGTCCTCTCCCCCCGCTGGCGCTGTGCCCGGTTCTACTATCTCTCTTCCATGGTCGTTGCTAGTTGCTACAACTTCTCTCCTCTGTCGTTGCTGCTGCCGCCATCATGCTGCTCCTCCCTGCTTCTCCCACTAGCGCTGGAGCTAGACAGAATGGATCAAACATAGGTGAGTTCAATTGGGAATGCATCCTTTATCTTGCTTGATAAAATCTTCTTCAGTAGCCTTCTGATTTCAGCCACATATGTTGTCATGTTCGTTCTAGCACAGCAGGTGTTCGTTTGTATGCCTATGAAATGATAGAACATCTAGTTTCACGCATGTATCCTCCTGTGTGTATGCCTATTCGTGATTACTCTTGAGCCATTAATTCATGCTAAGTAATGGTCTAGGCTTGGATGCTTGAGCCAATAAATTTACCAAAAAAACAACACGTACAGTTTTTTCAAACATGCAGTTCACTGGTCTAAAAACAAACAAATGCAGTGCACTTTGGTCTAAAAAGTCCATTGCAAAGAACTCTTTGAAGCTCGCTTTGTTCTCTCACGAAGTTGGCCATAAAAAACCTTTGTGGTTCACTTGGTGATCAAAAACAAAAACACATCGGAAAGCAGCTCACTTCTCAACACTTCTCAACGCACGTAAAAAATTAATTAGTACGAAAAAAGACAACAGGAAATCATGAGGTTCACTTTTGGTAGTGTTCCGCTTCACTTTCGGGAGTGTTGCGGTCCACTTTCCATCGAATAAAAAGTTGGAAAAAAGACAACAAAACTCCTCTGAGAAAAATCTACGTCCAACAAAATAAATCATGAGGTTCGATTGACTGTCTGATGCAGTGCGTTTTTCAGTCTGAAGCAGTGCGCTTTTCTGTCCGATGCAGTGCACGCGTCGATTTTGTTGTCGCGAAAAACAGAGTTTCCGCGTTTTTGTAATTTCAAAACTGCTCTTAAACCATAATGAATTAAAGGGAGTGTTCTACATGAAAAAGTAGCGTCTCGACGATATCTTTCCAACGGTGTATCATTTGGATCATTTCGGCCAACGTTTTGTAAAAATTTCACGAAAAAACGGCCGCTGCCGTTCGTAGTCAGCCGTACGATTTTCAAATTTAACTAAAAACCCTAAGGAATCTCAAAAACATTTCAACATACGAAAGTTGCGCCTCGTTCGTAGCTTTCCAACGGTATATTACACGCCTTGTTTCGACAAACGGTTTGAAAACTGGAGTGAAAACAGTACCGAAAATTTGAAAAAATTCGAAAAACACAATTCCGCGATTTAGTAAATTCAAAACTGCTCTTAAACCGTAGCGAATTAGAAAAAAATAATAGATATGAAAAAGATGCGCGCCGACGTTATCTTTCCAACGGTGTATCATATGTTTCATTCCGACGAGCGGTTTAGAAAAAAAACACCAAAAAACGCTCGCTGCCATTCGTTGTGAGCCGCACGATTTTCGAAACTGCTCTTAAACTATGATGAATTTTGAAAAGTGTTCAACATGGAGAAGTTGCGTCTACTCCATAGCTTTTCAACGGTATATTACACGCATAATTTCGATAAACGGTTAAAAAACTAGAGCAAAAAAGGTACTAAAAAAATAACACGTACAGTTTTTTCAAACATGAAGTTCGCTGGTCTCTGTGGTACAGTGCGCATAGCTTTCCAATGCAGTATTACAATGCAGTTCGGAAGTGTTATGAGAATATTATTCTCATAATGTTATGAGAATATATGATGCTGTTATGAGAATGATCATGATGCCCTCATGTCCTATTTTATTTTTATCGACACCTCTATCTCTAAACATGTGGACATATTTTTCGATTTCGGCTTTCGCTTGAGGACAAGCGAGGCCTAAGCTTGGGGGAGTTGCTACGTCCATTTTGCATCATGCTTATATGTTGATATTTATTGCATTATGGGCTGTTATTACACTTTATGTCACAAAACTTATGCCTTTTCTCTCTTATTTTACAAGGTTTACATGAAGAGGGAGAATGCCGGTAACTGGAATTCTGGGCTGGAAAAGAAGCAAACACTGGAAAACTATTATGCACAACTCAAAAAGCCCCGAAACTTCACAGGACACCATTTCAAAAAATATAAAAATACCTGGCGAAAGAAGATCACCAGGGGGCCACCACCTCTCCATGAGGGTGGGGGGCGTGCCCCCCTCTCTAGGCGTGCCCCCTACCTCGTGGGCCCCCCGATGGCCCCCTCGATGCCCATCTTCTCCTATATGAGGTGTTTTGAACTGGAAAAAATCAGAAGGAGGCTTTCGGAACCAGACGCCGCCGTCTCGAGGCGGAACCTTGGCGGAAACCAATCTAGGGCTCCGGCAGAGCTGTTCTGCCGGGGATACTTCCCTCCGGGAGGGGGAAATCGTCACCACCGTCATCACCAACAACTCTCCCATCTTGCGGAGGGCTATCTTCATCAACATCTTCACCAGCACCATCTCCTCTCAAACCCTAGTTCATCTCTTGTATCCAATCTTTGTACCCTAACCTCAGATTGGTACCTGTGGGTTGCTAGTAGTGTTGATTACTCCTTGTAGTTGATGCTAGTTGGTTTATTTGGTGGAAGATCATATGTTCAGTTCCATTATGCATATTAATACCCCTCTGATAAAAAAGAATACTATGTCTTGTGAGTAGTTACTTTTGTTCCGGAGGACATGGGAGAAGTCTTGCTATAAGTAGTCATGTGAATTTGGTATTCGTTCGATATTTTGATGAGATGTATGTTGTCGCTCCTCTAGTGGTGCCATGTGAACGTCGACTAGATGACACTTCACCATTATTTGGGCCTAGACGAAGGCATTGGGAAGTAATAAGTAGATTATGGGTTGCTAGAGTGACAGAAGCTTAAACCCTAGTTTATGCGTTTCTTCGTAAGGGCCTGATTTGGATCCACTTGTTTCATGCTATGGTTAGGTTTACCTTAATACTTTTTTTGTAGTTGCGGATGCTTGCATTAGAGGTTAATCATAAGTGGGAGGCTTTTCCAAGTAAGGACAGCACCGAAGCACCGGTCCACCCACATACCAAATTATCAATGTACCAAACGTGAATCAGATGATCATGATGAAAACTAGCTTGACGATAATTCCCATGTTTCCTCATGAGTGCTTTCCTTCATATAAGAGTTTGTTCAGGCTTGTCCTTTGCTACAAAAAGGATTGGGCCACCTTGCTGCACCTTATTTACTTTTACCTTTTGTCACTTGCTACCAATTACCTTATCGCAAAACTATCGGTTACCTATAATTTCAGTGCTTGCAGAAAATACCTTACTGAAAACTGCCTATCATTTCCTTCTGCTCCTCGTTGGGTTCGTCACTCTTACTTATCGAAAGGACTACGATAGATCCCCTACACTTGTGGATCATCAACACCTTTTCCTGTACATATCATGCCCTGTGCCAAATTCCATACTCATTTGCCAAGTAAATATTTTTCAGCAATTTTCTAAAGTTTCTGTACAGGAAGGAACTTTGTGAAGGAAGTATATTCTAGGCATGTCAAACTTAGATGAAACTTTGACACATCCTTCATGTGATCAAATCATCACTGTCTATCAAATTTGAGCTCATTCCATTCATCTATATGAGCTCAACATCAATTCTTGGTTTATGGTCAGATTTTCAGTTTGTGAAGCAACTATATTTTATATTGCTTCATTTAAGTTGAAACTTTTCTAGGACATTCTCCTTTCTATATCAACTCCCTTTCCCATGTTTTGGCTCAATTCATTAATCCAATTGCCCTGTGAAATTTTTCCAAATTTCTGTCCAAAGAGATGCTTTATGAAGCAAGTGCCAGTTTGGTTCATCCAAATGGCATGAAACTTTTTGGGCATCTTCATATCTTAAAATCATTGGGTCATGCCAATTTTCAGATCATTTCCAGCACTTATGTGAGTTCAACTTCATCATATCTAATTCTGGCCATTATGATGGTTTCTATAGCAAGTACCCTCTAAACTCCCCCTCTTGAGCTTATTTTCGGTAATCAACATCGTCTTAGTGATTGACAAAGCCATGCCAAAGATCATACTCTTCCTCCTCCTAGATTTGTCTCCCCGCGGCACAAACACCTTGTTGTTCATCTGAGTTGGATCCACCTACAAATCTCTTCTTTGCCCCTGGACCAATTTGTTTACTTGTTTTGACTAAGGGTAGCATGGACCATCGCCCAGACATGATGTGGCCGATCACCTGGCGCCGCATATGCCAGTTCATGTGGTGACCACGTGGTGAACCAAACAAACTCATGCTATGGCTCGTTCTGGCCACTGTTCTCGTCATCTCCCTCATCATCTTGACCTCCATTAATGTCCTACAACTTCCTCGTGACCCCCTGCATCGACCCGCGCCTCTGTCTAGCCCTGTTTCGCCGTGGTTTTGCCGCTGTCGAGCTTGCCCGTGGCACTAGAAGCTTTGCTCCACCATTGCCGTGTTGGCCAAGCTCTCTAGAGCATCCCCGAGCCGTCCCCTGGCCCATATAAGGCATTACCGAGGTCCCCCACTTCTCACTCGCTCCTTTCCCCGCCCTATAATCCACCGGAGTACCCTGCCCTCGCCGTATCTTCGTAGGTGCTCTTCGGCCATCGCCGGAGTCAAGCTATTCCGGCCAAACCGAGCCTCCCCTCGTTGTTCCGAGCCATCCACCGCCTCCTCCTCCTCTCTGCGAGCTGCCCCAAGACCTCTTCCCTCGCCAGGGCTGCCCGCATCGCCGTTGATCACCACCGGCCGCCGCCTCCTATTCTCTTTGGGAGCTGCCCGTCGCCACCTCCCCAGACCTCCCTGGCGCCAGCCGACCCTCTGAACGGATGCGGTAGACCACGCATGTCCCTTCGACGTGCTTAGCTCGGCCGGAGCCGGCCGGTCCGGCGCTGCCTCCTCCTTTGTCTCCCCTCCCCTGCATCCCTGCTCTGTCCTGCTCGGGGGCACGGGAGGAGGAAGACGACGCTCGCTTGGACTCCCCCTACCGCGTTGACCCCACCGGTAAGTGACTCCGTGTTGTCCCCACCCTTGGCCACGTGGTAAGTGGAAGCGTATTCCATGGGATACGTCTTCCCTTATCCAAAAACGTATACTTGCGTTGCTTCAGAGAAATGTGTTTTCTCTTCAGGAAGGCGTATTTCTCTCTACTGCGGCCAAGAATGCGCTTTCTCTGTTCCAAAATCGTATTTTATGAAATCCGTTTCTGTCTTAACCACTTAGGGACCTGTCTGTGAATATTCTTTTTACAGAAAAGTCCCTGATCTTCATCACCTCGTAACTTCGCGACCGTAACTCCGATCGAGGTGAATCCAAAGCCTACTTCTTCGACTCATCGAGATCTTTCTGTTGGTACTATTTTCACTAGGGGTTCGCACTATGAAAAAGACCATGATGCCCTTGCCCTATTCTAGCCCCCTCTAAGAGAGAAGCATTCCGGCAAATCGTTCGGCGACTTCACCACACTTCTTCCCGGAGTATTCTTCATCCCCAGGCATGCCACAACAACCACTTGCATGATATCCATGCAGTAGCCATGGTTTCTACATGAATATTTAATAAAAGTTTGCCCATTATTTGTCTGATTGTTTGCTACTACTGTCGTTGTTTCGGTAATGCTCTGGGTTGCATGTTCACCTTCATGTTACGTTCTGATGCTTCTTGTTATCTTGTACTGCTTGCTAGTATCATGTTTACCTGTCATGTTTGGTAATAGTAGTACATTATGATAGGAATGATGTTCAATCTGATGCATGATTATCGTCTGTTATCCAGTATCATTGCTATGCATGTTCCTTTGCATCCAGTGGTTACAAACTTACCTGGTAGCATCCTTGTTATATTTTTGCATGGTATATGTTTATGATGCTAGTAGTCATGCTATGCTCGTGTGTAGTATTATGATCATACTCGTCAGTATGCCATGCTCAGTTGGATATATGCTTCATTGTGGTTATGATCGATGATTATGTTGCACCTCCATGCTTATGTTGATATCATGCTCATGCATTGTAGTTGCATCATGTTATTTTAATATGACTCGGCTTGTTGCATTCAAGTTTAACCGGATAATAATGAACTTGAACAACTGTTGGCTGAGTCATGGTGCCACCAGATCGAGCTGACCAGTGCAGCCACACTTGCCTTTTATGGGAAGGACCTAACTAGGTCTATTGTCATGCCTCTCGCCGGTGCCTCCAACGAGGGAAGTTTATGGACACACGTTACCCTCATCAGGTAGGTGGACATAAGCAGTGGCAGAGCTTGGGCCAAATCTTTGGAGGGGCAAAGGGCTAAGGAGGGGCAAAACTATGGGATTTAGCCTATTTTTTACTGAACATACAAAACAAAAACTAACAAGTAGTAGATGATTTTTTCTTGGGCTGGGGGGGCACCGCCTAGGTTAGCCCCCATGAAGCTCCGCCACTGGACATAAGCCTTGTGTGCCCATTGTTGTTGTTATGGTACCTTGTCCCCATTTGGGACCGTTTATGTTTTGCCACGACGGTGGCCGTTGATGCCTTTGGTAGGCATGGGGCCACCCATGACTTAGCCCAAAGGGGAGTTGGTCGGAGTGGCCAGGAGAGTGTCACGTCAGTAGATCGGTTTTGTTGGGATGCCATTGGTCCACACGTATGGGAGTGCGAGGCCATGGGTTTCGTGGTGTGGGTACAGTATGCTAACCTCTATAGGGTGTGTGTTAAATCTATCGATAGTCTAGCCCGTGGATATGGGCCCAGTTCGTAGTCGCTCACACTATGGGTCAACAGTAATAATAATAATGTGATTAAACAACCCCGGTTCGATGATAAGAAAGATATTAGTTGTGATCAACAGAAGATCACAGAGGTATCATGGATACTGAGTTGATGGATATTTGTGATGTTGTGCGATAATCATGGGTAGAGGTCAAGCTCCTTGTGGTCATGTAATCATTACTGCGGTATTGTAATACCAAGCTTGATTGGATCCTGATATGATCGTGTGATGTCCGTGATGATAAGCTGATGTACGTGATGGTTAAGAGGTAACCCGAGGAGAGTAAGTTGGTGCATGAGAATCTTAATCGGTTACATGTAGTATCATCATGTTCATATGCTCATGCTATGCTTGTTCTAGTTGTATCATGTTCAGTTGTGCTTGCCATGTTGTTATGTTAGTATCATGTTCATGAATGCCGAAACCTGCTAATGCCATGTTGTTGTTGTCTTGACTGATTTTGGTTATTGTGAGCTTTCATGTACATTCAATGTACTGACCTAGCGTGTCGTGCTAGTTTGCAGGTCGTTCCTGGATTGCTTGCTTGTTTTGGTGTGATTCCTGTGTTCGCGATGCTAGGATAAATGTTCTAGCCAGAGTCCCTGCGGATTGGAGTCCATTATCGTTGTTCATTGTTCCGCTGCCAGTAGAGGTTCCGCTACCTCGAGTTGTTATGCTGCTTGCATAGAGCAACTTTGGTTGGTGTAGCATCGTCGTGCCGGTGTAATTCATTGTAATATCGGAGACTTTGTACTCGTATTCATGTTGTAATAGGGAGATGGTTTGTTCTATGCTAAGAAGTGTCGTATTCCTGAAGACTTCACCTTGATCTCTGGGTTGGAATATGAGGCGTTTCGGTTTCTTTGAGCCGGGATGCCACATCGCTTGGTATCAGAGCAGGTTTGGCTGTAGAGCGTCCTAGTTCGCTAGAACGTTAGAAAACGGTAGTATAGGGTATGGTTGTTGCCCTTGCTTGTGCATTCAGTTATTGCATTTGTTTGTTGCATATAGTCTTATTCGGTTACCCCTAACCCCTGTTTCACGCCTAGATGGCGGTCA
This sequence comes from Secale cereale, assembly GCA_902687465.1. NCBI lineage: Eukaryota > Viridiplantae > Streptophyta > Magnoliopsida > Poales > Poaceae > Secale > Secale cereale. Next base: position 297,781,643 of record LR738714.1, read on the forward strand.
ACTTCCATGAGTTCAGTGCCATCCCCAGAGCTCCCGGTGCTATTCCAATTGCGTTCAATCCCACTCCTGCACCTCTCAGCTTTGCCACCCTCCTTGTCGACATGTGGTATAACATTTATCCCCTCGGAGATCCACCCCATTATCAAGTATTTTCTGCCGGATGAAGAATTCTGCAATATGTTGCTCATGTCCATCTGTCAGCCTCGATTCCTGTTGGTAAGCGTACCTACAGTTTACATGATGGTTACGGCGCTACTCCCGAGCGTGTTGTTCAGCTTGCTGCAATGGCAGGAATAACCGGTCTTCGCCATTAAAAGAGCATGGTGCAAGAGAACCGTGCCTATCAGTATTATCCCACCATTGTCAAGAACTCTAAGCGGATCAAGTTCCCCTCTCTCAATCCCCAAGATGACCCGGCTATCCTCGCCATACCCCGTTACATGATGGCCGAGTGTCTTCTTATTTCCGAGCTAGTCCGAGATGCCATTGGAGCCAGGGGAATTTTTGGTGCCACCCTACCCAGTCTCTGCCAGCTTCTCCAACCTGTCCACCTCGTCCATCCGGAGTTTCGGAGTCAGCAGTTCCACTCGGTACTCCCATAGCTTCTTCGTCAGTTCCCGAGTGTTTTCTCAAGCTTAGGGTGTAGTCCTTCGTGTAGTGCATGTGCATTTACTCTAGTATTATGCTTGTGTGTGCCTGCATGGAATAGTTTTGTAGCTTATTTGTTGTGTGCTTTGTTGCAATCGACCAGTTTCTCGTGCTTCTTTGAATCCTCGCTGTTACCCCCTTATGGAAATTGCTCATCAACACACTGGATCAGAAGAAGCCGTGAGAAGTAAAGATATACACCAAGGAATTCAGTTAAAGGCAATGAGATTTTTAGCTGACAACATTCTATTGCAGACATCCGGTATGGATACTTATTTTATTCTGCTCAGACTTTCAGTAACAATTACCCGTCAGAGATCCTCAATTATTGCAGTAGGAGAACAAAATTGGATCCAACTCCAACCGTGCATTTCAAGTCGGAGGTATTGTCAGTACACAATAATTGATTCTGCCATGGGTTTGTTTTGAAGCATGCGACACCCAGAAGTCATTCCAAATATGCAAGGAATTCAGCAAGAACATATTTATCAGCTGAATTCCTCAGTCTGCTTCACAAAGAAAATCAGTTGAGTCCTTCTCCACAATTTATCAGCGAAGTGTACAAGGCAAGATTCCTCAGTCTGCTTCATATGGTACGAATGATTCCCGTGCAAGATATTCAGTCTTCTTCAATAAGATACAGCACAAGCTTCTGGCATAAGGTACCGAGTCTTCCCTAGCAAGTCTTTATGGGGGGAAACTTATGAGGTACGGTACCCAGTTTTCCTCAACAAGCTATCCGCTGAAAGATTCGAGCACAAGCCATCCAGTCTTCCTCGGCAAGATACTCCCGGTGGCTTCCGACGCAAGCTGCCTAGTCTTCTTCAGTATGTCACCGGTACAAGATATTAAACAATGAGTTATCAGCATATGGCAGTGTTTTCCAAGTGTCACATCTTCAACAGTTGAGTCAGAAACAAGAATCAGTTAGAACCAAGGTATGCCTCGAGAATCAGATATTTGTTCATACAATAAGTATGCTGCAAAGTTCATGCAAGTCTCTCGCACAAGGAAGAATTCAGGGTACGTATCCGACCACCTCACTAGGTATACAAGTGAAGGAAAACCTGTGGGTGATGCAAAAATTGACAAGTCTTAAAGAAAGACAACATCGAGACACCATCTTGGCAGTAAATATCAAAACCAGCCCCACACATCCGACAAGGTGATGTTATTAATCCGGTCACTGTCTGGCATAGTCAACAACAGTAACGAGACCTGTATAAGCACACGTGAACCTGATAAATATCCCGAGACTCAACACATGAACAAGACCAAGGTATGATTCATCACTGTTTTGAACCTAGAAGGTATGCATATATATTTGAGGAACCCGATGCCTGGACAGAAGAAAGTCTTTGTTCCACGAGAAGGTGTGCTCCAACTCCGTGGAATATTCTCGGTACTGGATAAAGAATAACACCTCTCTCAAGGATTAATAACGAGAAAGACACCTATGTTAGTAAAGATAATCTTTCGGAACCCAGATAAGCCAGTAGATATGAAAGAAAATTTGAGTCAGTATGAACAGTAACCTATGGGGTAAGCCATGTCAAAATGTCAGGTACGGTGATGCAAACCACCCTAGATCAAGGCAGTCAGTCAGATCCAGTTGAGTGGGAACATTATATGAGAGTAAATTGGAGAAACCCGAGTTGGAAACTATTTCTTCAAGTAAGAATATTTACTTATCCCTGAGCCACAAAATCTCCAGGATGAGATTTCTTTAAGGGGGGGGGGGGGG
>LR738714.1:297784093-297828213 GCA_902687465.1 Secale cereale
GGTTTGTAACAGCCTGGATTTTGCCCTTTTCTTTTTCTGACAATTTTCTTGGATTTATTGCTTTGAATTGTTTTTCTATGGCTATGTGGTTCTGAAACTTGGGAAGATCATGTCTTCCTAGGTTTTATAGTGGCATGCCATCCTCATCATCATCCCAAGACCCTTAAATTTTCATCCTTGACCCAATCCAATTTTCTTTTCCTAGGGAATATTCCTTTTCTATTAAAGGAATAACCTATTTGCCCTAGGTTGTGAAGCAACTTATATTTCTGCCACTCCTAAAATTCCCAAATAATTCTCATAAACTGTTTGGGTCATATCTTCCCCAAATATGGAAAAACTTTTCATTGCTATGTTCAAATATAATCCTCCAAGAATTATTTTCCTATTCTACCCCAAATGGCACTTTCTGAAGCAAGTGTTATTGATCTTTGCCCAATTGCCTCCAAACTTTTTGGACACCTTTTCCTGTCCATATCATTGCCCTGTGCCAAATTTCATACTCATTTGCCTAGTAATATTTTCAGCAATTTCCAAAGTTTCTATCTAGGAAGGAACTTTGTAAAGGAAGTATTTATAGGCATGTCAAACTGTGATAAAACTTCCTTCATGTGATTAAATTATAACTTTCTACAAAGTTTGAGCTCATTCAGTTTATCCTTATGAGCTCAGCATGAATTCTAGGTTTCTGGTCAGATTTTCACTTTGTGATGCAACTATGTTTTATATTGCTTCATTTAAGCTAAAAAAAATCCAGGCCATTCTCCTATCTATATCAACTCGTTTTCCCAAGTTTTGGCTCAATTCATTAATCCAATTGCACTGTGCAATTTTTCCAAATTTATCTCCAGAGAGATGCTTTATGAAGTAAGAGCTAGTTTGGTTCATCCAAATGGCATGAAACTTTTTGGGCATCTTCATATCTTCAAATCATGAAGCCATGCCAAAGATCATCCTCTGCCACCTCCTGGATTTATCTCCCCGCAGCACAAACACCTTGTTGTTCATGTGAGTTGGATCCACCTACAAATCTCTTCTTTGCCCCTAGACCAATTTCTTTTCTTGTTTTGACTAAGGGTAGTATGGTCCATCGCCCAGACATGATGTGGCTAATCACCTAGCGCCGCATATGCCAGTTCACGTGGTGACAACGGCATGAACTAGCCAAACTCACGCTCTGGCTCGTTGCGGCCACTATTCCCGTCGTCTCCCTTGTCGTCTCGACCTCCATTAATGTCCCACAGCTTCCTCGTGACCCCCTGCATCAACCCGTGCCTCTGCACTGCCCTGTTTCACCGTCATTTTGCCGCTGTCGAGCTTGCCTGTGGCACTAGAAGCTCTGCTCCATCATTGTCGTGTCAGCCGAGCTCTCTAGAGCATCCCTGAGCCCTCCCCTGGCCTATATCAGGCATGCCCGAAGTCCCCCGTTCCTCATTCGCTCCTTTCCACGCCCATCTAGTCCATCGAGGTACCCTGCCCTCGTCGTTTCTTCGCAGCTCCTCTTCGGCCATCACCGGAGTCAAGCTATTCCGGCAAAAATGAGCCTCCCCTCGCCATTCCGAGCCCTCCACTACCTCCCCCTCCTCTCCGTGAGCCGTTCCACCCCCTCTTCCCTCGCCGGGCTGCCCGCATCGCTGTAGATCACCACCGGCCGCCGCCTCCTATCCTCTCTGGGCGCCACTCATCGCCACCTCCCTAGACCTCCCCGGTGCCGTCCGACCCTCTGAACGGGTGCGGCAGACCTCGCTGGTCCTGTCGGTGCGCTTGGCTCGGTCGGAGATGGCCGGAGCCGGCCGGTCCGGCGCCGCCTCCTCCACTGTCTCCCCTCCCCTGCTTCCCTACTTTGTCCCGCTCGGGGGCACGGGAGGAGGAAGATGAGGCTCGCGTGGACCCCCCCTGCCGCGTGGACCCCACCGATAAGTGACTCCGTGTTGACCCCGCCCTTCGCCACGTGGTAAGTGGAAGCGTATTCCATGGGATACGTCTTCCCTTATCAGAAAACATATTCTTGCGTTGCTTCAGACAAAACACGTTTTCTCTTCAGGAAGGCTTCTCTCTATTGCGGCCAAGAATGCAGTTTCTCTGTTCCGAAAGAGTATTTCTGGAATCCGTATTTATCTTATCCACTCAGAGACCCGGCTATGAATATTCTTTTTACATAAAAGTCCATGATCTTCATCACCTCGTAACTTCGCGACCGTAACTCCGATCGAGGTGAATCCAAAGCCTACCTCATCGTCTCATCGAGATCTTTCTGTTGGTACCATTTTCACTAGGTGTTCACACTATGAACATGACCATGATGCCGTTGCCCTATTATATCCCCCTTCGAGAGAGAAGCATTCCGGCGAATCATTCTGTGACTTCACCGCACTTCTTCCCAAAATATTCTTCATCCCTAGGTATGCCACAACAGCCACTTGCATGATAGCCATGCAGTAGCCATGGTTTCTACATGAATATTCAATTAAAGTTTGCCCATTATCTGTCTGATTGTTTGCTACTACTGTCGTTGTTTCGGTAATGCTCGTGGTTGCATGTTCACCTTCATGCTATGTTCTGATGCTTCTTGTTATCTTGTACTACTTGCTAGTATCATGTTTACATGTCATGTTTGGTAATATTAGTACATTCTGATAGTAATGATGTTTAGTCTGATGCATGATTATTGTCTGTTATCCAGTACTGTTGTTATGCATGTTCGTTTGCATCCAGTGGTTACATGCTTACCTGGTAGCATCCTTGTTATATTATTGCATCGTATATGTTTATGATGCTAGTAGTCATGCTATGATCATGTGTAGTGTTATGATCATGCTCGTCGGTATGCCATGCTCAGTTGGATATATGCTTCATTGTGGTTATGCTCGATGATTATGTTGCACCTCCATGCTTATATTGATATCATGCTCATGCATTGTAGTTGCATCATGTTATTTTAATATCTGCTTGTTGCATTCAAGTTTAACCGGCTAATAATGAACTTGAACAACTGTTGGCCGAGTCATCGTGCCACCAGATCGAGCTGACCAGTGCAGCCACACTTGCCTTTTATGGGAAGGCCCTAACTGGGTCTATTGTGATGGCCCTCGCCGGCGCCTCCAACGAGGGAAGGTTATGGACGTGCGCTATCTTGATCAGGTAGGCGGACATAATCCTTGTGTGCCTGTTGTTGTTGTTATGGTACCTTGTCCCAGTTTGGGACCGTTTATGTTTTGCCACGATGGTGGCCATTGATGCCATTGGTAGGCATGGGGCCACCCATGACTTAGCCCATAGGGGAGTTCGTCGGAGTGGCCGGGAGAGTGTCATGGCAGTAGATCGGTTTTGTCGGGATACTGTTGGTCCACGCGTATGGGAGTGCGAGGCCATGGGTTCCATGGTGTGGGTACACTTTGCTAACCTCTGCGGAGTGGGTGTTAAATCTCTCGATAGCTGCACCTGCGGATATGGGCCCAGTTCGTAGTCAGTCACACTGTGGGTTAACAGTAATAATAATAATAATGTGATTAATAACAACCTTGGTTCGATGATAAGAAAGAGATTGGTCGTGATCGAGAGAGGATCACGGAGGTATCGTGGACCCTGTTCAAGAATTCGTCTAATTAACCAGTTAACTTGCCGATTAATCCCTACTTGTAGGGTCGCCGAGTAGCCAATAAATTGATAATCATCCGATTAATTGATTAAATGGCCGATTAACTTGCCAATTAGCCTATTAATCCCCTACTCACCAGGCAACCGAGCAGCTACCAGTTAACGATTTCCTTAACAATGATCATGGATACCGATTTGATGGATATTTGTGATGTTGTGCGATAATCATGGGTAAAGGTCAAGCTCCTTGTGGTCATGTAATGATTACTACGGTATTGTAATACCACGCTTGATTGGATCCTGAGATGATTGTGTGATGCCCGTGATGGTAAGATGATGTACGTGATGGTTACGAGGTAACTCGAGCAGAGTAAGTTGGTGCATGAGAATGTTAATCGGTTGCATGTAGTATCATCATGTTCATATGTTCATGCTATGCTTGTTCTACTTTTATCATGGTCAGTTGTGCATGGCATGTTATTATGTTAGTATCATGTTCATGAATGCTGAAACTTGCTAATGCCATGTCGTTGTTGTCTTGACTACTTTTGGTCGTGCCAGTTTGCAGGTCGTGCCAGGATTGCTTGCTTGTTTTTGTGTGATTCCTGTGTTCGCGATCCTAGGATAAACGTTCCAGCTAGAGTCCCTACAGATTGGAGTCCATTATAGTCGTTCGTTGTTCCGCTTCCAGTAGAGGTTCCGCTGCCTTAAGGTGTTATGCTGCTTGGATAGAGCAACTGTGGTTGGCGTAGCATCACCGTGTCGGTGTTATTCATTGTAATATCGGAGACTTTGTACTCGTATTCATGTAGTAATAGAGAGCTAGTTTGTTCTATGCTAAGCAATGCCGTATTCTAGAAGACTTCACCTCGATTTCTATGCTGGAATGCGGGGCGTTCTCATTTCTCTGAGCCGGTGTGCCACACCCCACGCTTCCCGCGCCCCCTCAAAAGCAAACCACGACCGACATCCCGTGTCTCGTCGAGCACCCTAAGTACTTCATCAGCACGGTGCTGCGAGATGCGCACGTGCTATTCGATGTAGCAAAAGCTTCTCCTCGCGCTCTTGATCGCCTCAAGGAAGTTGCGCCATTACTTCCAGGGCCACCCGATCAAGGTCATCTCTGTGTACCCATTGGAGAAGGTACTGCGTAGCCCTAACGCCGCGGGCCGAGTGGCAGAGTGGAATGTTGAACAATAGGCATCCCAGCTGGAGTTCTCCATAACCAGGGTCATCATGGGAGCAGCGCTTGCCGATTTCGTGGAAGAATGAGCGGATACCCATGATGGGGATCCTCGCGAGGACTAGTCCCTCTTACCCGGAGAGGAAGCGCCCGACGACTGGGGCATGTACTTTGACGGTGCCTTTTCTCGGCAAGGAGCAGGAGCTGGGGTCGTGCTCATCTCCCCATCCAAGGACAAGCTGTACTACGTTGTTCAATTGTGCTTCTAGCATGGTGAGAAGGTGTCCAACAAGATTGCGAATACGAGGGCGTGATCGCCAGCCTCAGGGCCTCCACCGCATTGGGGATCAGGCGCCTCACCATCATGGGCGATTTCCAACTCCTCGTCAACTTCTCCAACAAAGAGTACAAGCTGAAGGACGAGCATATGGCGGCGTATCTCAAAGAGGTACGTAAGATTGAAAAGCGTTTCGTGGGTTTGGAGCTACAACATGTCCCCCGCGGCGGAAACAAAGAAGCTGATGACTTTGCCAAACATGCCCAAGAACTGGGCGTCTTCGAGGAAAGGCTCTTTAAGCCATCAGCCAAACCATCGGCCGCCGACCCGGCGCTGCTCCTGGAGGAACTACCGTGTCCATCGCCCACAGGCGCTCCGGCTTGCGGCCCGACCTCTGGAGCCCGCCTGCTCCTGGTGCTAGAACCAGAGGTAGGCAGTTGGATCGAGGATCTCAAGGCGTACCCGCTCGATGGCACCTTGCCAGGAAAGGATGACGAGGCGGAGTGCGTGGCGCGCCAGGCCACTGCTTAATTCCTGCAGGACGGCGAGTTGTACCGAAGATGCCCCAACGATGTCTCGCTACGATGTATTTCAGAAGACCAAGGGCGTGAGTTGTTGGCCGACATCCACAAAGGAGACTGTGGGCACCATTCCTCGTCATGCACTCTCGTGGGCAAGTTCCGCAGCGAGTTCTACTGGCCTACGGCGCTGCAAAAAGCCAAAAAACTGGTTCGGTCATGTGAGGCCTGCCAGTTTCATGCCAAGCATATCCGCCAGCCAGTGCAAGGGCTCCAAACGATCCTGCTCTTGTGGCCCTTCGTGGTCTGGGGGCTGGACATAATGGGCCGGTTCCCTCGGGCCTCCGGCGGCTACCGCTACCTCTACGTCGCCATCGACAAACTCACCAAGTGGGCGGAAGTGAAGCCGGTATGCACCATCCCTATAGGATTGACCATCGAGTTCATCAAGGGCCTCGTGAGCCAGTTCGGCGTCCCCAACTGTATCATCACCGACAACGGGTCTCAGTTCACAAGCAACCTCTCCAGGCCGTATTGTACTAACCTTGGAATGTAGATATGCTACGCTTGAGTGGCACACCCACGGAGCAATGGCCAAGCTGAGCACGCCAACACTGAGGTCCTCAGGGGGCTCAAGACTAGGATCTTTAAAAAAGGCTCGAGGCCTGCGACAAGGACTGGCTGGACAAGCTGCAAGCTGTGTTGTGGTCCATCCGCACCACAACAAACAAGACCACCAGTGAGACGCCCTTATTGCTCGTTTATGGGGCCGAGGGGAATCGACCTCGTGCTTGGTGAGAAGGCCAACCGCCAGGCCTCCCTCCACGTCGCGAGGTATCAACAGGCCTTGCGGTGCTATCATGGCCGCAACATCCGCCCCGAACTCTTGAGGTCGGAGACCTCGTCCTGAGGCGGGTCCTCTTCTGGGAGGGCCTCCACAAGCTCTCACTCATGTGCGAGGGCCCATTCAGGATCGCTCATGTATCCAGACCTGGCACCGCATGCTTGTAGAAGGAGGACGGGGTCCCTGTATAGAACGCTTGGAACATCCAGCGCCTCCGCATATTCTACCCGTGACACTCTCACATAATAATGAGTGGGGTCGTACACGCCCAGGGGCTTCTCGGAACCATCTGAGTGGAAGCCCCATGCTCCACATTGGCGAAACGATCGAACAACGATCATGCCCATGCCCAAGTGGAGGCCCCTTGCTCCGCGCTGATGGGAAGATTAGTGAGGGCGCCGGACGCGGTTGCCTTCACCTTTATAAACAAATTTGCAACCTTTTCTGAATAAAGACTTTGTCTTTGTGTATTTCTGAGGGGGGAGTGTGTTTTTGTTGCGGTGTTTCGTTGGTTTTTCGTTCTAACGAGCACGCGACCACGTGCGCCCCGCGCCTCCCTCGCGAGAATAGCATGAGCGAGGGCTACTGGGCATGGTGCCTGTGACGGTGCAGCCCTGACTGCTTAAAGGACATGCACCAAGGACCCCGGGCAGCAGGCCTGCTCCCGCATGCATCACTTCACCAAGGCCTTCGTGCTGAAACCCTCGCGCAATGCACACGCGTGAGCCGACGGGCGTAGGGAGCTACCGGACCCACAACCTCAAAAATATGCGCCTTCCGACATCATGACCGGACGCGCTGATGTTGGTTGATCCTTGATTGATCCCTCATCAGGGGACCATGTCGAAAAACGCAAAATATGGAAGGAGTTCAGAAGGGTGCTGAAGCGGTTCAGTACATCGTTTTAGGATTTGCGGCAAACATCCATCGCGTCCTAGAGATGCCGCGGTCAGGTACCATAAAAAATTGGCTCAAGGGGACGTGGCATTCCTATCCTCGCTGGCGTTGTCCCCAAGCCCCTTGTTGAATTCATCTCCAAAATCCTTGCTGGTGTCATCTGCAGGCTCCTCGCTGGTGACATCTCCAGGTTCCTCAGGGCCCCGTCGATACATGTAGCCGTCGGGAGAGAACCTCAAGCTCAAGGCACCCACCTCATCTTCCACCCACTTTAAAAGGGCGTTGCGGATTACCTCGGGCATGGGGGCTGTCACGGCCTCGAAGTCAAAGTTAGGGTCAGAGCGAAGGAGGTGGCTGAAGATGCGCATAGAGTACTGAGTGAGAAGCTCATGGCTTCCCTCTTCAACGAGGACGCTCACCTTCTCTGCTCTCTCCTTGAGGCGCTCCATGACTTTGCTAAAGAAGGCGAGGTAACCTTCATCATCACCCATGAGCGGGCTGGTAACGTCCTCTCCGCAGATGGAGCCCAGGGCGTTGTGCGCCCTTGCTTCGAGGGCACACAACATCTTTGGAGCACGTGTGTTGCAGCCTCCGAGCCCGAGTCACCTCGTGAGCCATCCACTCCTCGAGGGAGGTGGCGCCCTTCACCTACTTGTAAACCAAGGCTAGCTCAGCCTCAGAAGTAGCCTGAGCTTCCAGGGCAGCCTCACGCTGTTAGATGGCCTCATACAGCTTCCTCTCAAGGCCATCTATCTTGCCTTGCAGTTACTTGCGACGGGTGTGAAAGTGGGCCTCCTAAAGCTCAAGCTGCTTGCAGTGGTTGCTGGCGAGCGCCTCGCTCACTTTCGCGGCCTCATTCTCAACTTTCCCGTGAAGTGCCGCCTCGCCGGATGCAAGAGACGCCTATGTGGAAGCAACTTGGTGGTCCGTCATCTCCAACCGCTCACGCTCCAGGCTCTGCTCCGATGCTGTTCGCGCCAACTCGCACTCAATGATTTGGAGGTCCACCTCCTGAATCGTGAGCCACTTCGTGGATGCAATGTGGGCATCCATGCGCGCTTGGGGCTCCTGTCCTGGGCCTGAGTTCGAAGATAGGAGCACCCGCTCGCGTGCCTTGGCTACCATGCATAGCCGATTCGCCCTCTCGGCCTCTTGCAGGGTGATCTGCAGCTCCACCTCAGGTCGACACAGCGCATCCCTTGCATTGTGCAGAAGGCCACACCCGACAGAGGTCCGATCGCCCACGAGTGCTGAGGCTCGGCCGGGGCAGGACCCCTCACATCCATCAGAGCCGCCTTGCTTTCCCCGACTTGATCGCTGACTTCGGCGAGCACCGAGAGTCGCCCACCGATGTAGTCTGACGCCTTGAGCCCCCTGCGGGAGGAGGAGGCACGCCTATGGTCCCTGCAGATGCGGGCACCATGCTTTGGAGAGTCGCACATGTGTCCACAGTAGGAGGCAAGGGGGCTCTCGTTCCGCTTGGGGGCTCCTTCACCTTCGCGACAAAGGGCGACCTACGAACGGAAAGGGCGTGAAGGCACTGAACCCGTGAGGAACGGAGTAGTGCAAGGTGCTTACTCATCAACGGCGACCACTTTTGCTTTCCCAGCACCCTCTAGAAGATGTTAGCGCTGCCCTCAGACTGCGCCCTCCTCGCGAGGGCGCAGGGGGCAACCCCGAAGTCAGTCCTGACGCCTGACATACCACTAGTGTTGCCCCCACCCTCAGGCGGGGCAGCGTCTTCCACGCATGTCGGCATCATGGCGGGTCACTGGGCGGCCAAGGGCAGTGAGGAACTGTCGCCTCAATAGCTGCGGCCTCAGGCACCGCGCATGCGTCTTCCATCAGCACCGGGAACACCAGGAGAGGGTTATCACGAGGCCCTTCGTGACCTTGACGGAGTATTCCCCACTGATCGAAGCACATCATCTTCTTGCCGAAGGCCTCCCCGCTCGTGTAGTTGTACATAGTATACCCCGGCTTGGGGAGCCCAGGGGCTCCTCCGCCGGTCAAGATACGGATCATTCAATCCAAGATGCCGCGAGCCAGGCTACCCGCTTGGAGGCGCATTTAGTCCACTGGCCGAGCAAAGTCCCACAACGGGCGGGAGTGACGCTGAAGAGGGGCGAACCGCCAGCGGAGGAACTCCTTTTTCAGTAGAACTGTCCATGGGCAGCCCGGCCCGGTAGGCCCGACCCGACCCGGCCCGACCTTGTCCATGGGCCGGGCTTGGGCCTAGATTTCAAGCCTGATGGTCGGACCCGACGTGCTTGTAGCGTTAACAAAGATGCCCGGCCCGAGGCCCGAGGCCTGATGGGCTTTTAGCATGATAGGCCAAGCTCGGGACCAATTTTTAGTACTAACGGTTGGGCTGGGCAGGGCTTGGGCCTGGGTTTTTTCTGCATCGAGCTTTGGTAGGCCCGACCCGAAGCCCGACCCGGCCTGGCAGATGGCCAGGTATATTTATCACAATTGGCGCCGTCACCCCTGCACCCTTTAGGTTAGCCATCCTTGACGTGACCCGTCGTAGCCGAGGGTCGGCGAGCCTCGCATGCGCCCATCCAGAGCTCACCATCGCTGGGGTTGTCGGGGTCTGGAGTAGGGGGTTGAACTGGGTTGCGTCCACGTACACCCATTCCCGCCCGAAGCCCTCCACCTCGGGGGTGATCTCCATGTAGAGGCATTCGTCAACCATGGCGGCCACAACACAAAGCGACACACACCCAGGAGGGCGGCCGACTGAAGATCAAAGAAGTGGCAGAGCAGCGCTGTCGAAGGAGTCATGCCCAAGAAGGCCTCACACAAAAAGGTGAAGGTTGATATGAGGACAAAGGACTTCGAGTCCAGGTGCAGCGCGTGCACTTGGTAATGAGAGAGCACGTCATTGAAGAAGTCCAAGAATGGGAGGAGCAGGCCAGAGATGATGGCGTGCAGAGGGATGGTGATGGTAGTGGCCTCGAGGTCCTGCTGCGGCCTCGACGCAGGCCAGATCTTGGTCGGCCCGTATTCATTGGAGCTGGCCGCAATCAGCGGGTGCACCTTATCGAGCCCCTCGAGTTCGAGCACCGTGGACTGGCCCAGCACGGGTGCGGGCTCCTCAGAGTTGTTTGACGCTACCGACAACCGACCCCTCCTCCTCGCTAGCGCCATGAGCGCGCGATGGGGCAGAGGTAGAACATGATCAACAGGGGAGAGAGGCGGAAGTTTGCTAGAGAAGTAAGAAGAATAAAGGGCGAGCACGATGGGGGGCAATGATGGCCCTATGATGCGTGCCAGGCTTTTTATCAGCTGGGCGGTTGCCGAGGTGTCATGGGGAAGTAGGGGCATCCCACTCCCGTCGTGCGCCAGGTGTCGAGGCGTAGCCCATAGGAAGTTAGGTTCCGCGTCGCTTTTCCCTTCCCTTCTTACCTGTACTCGAAGCCAACCGAGTGTGCCGTGGGCCCGGGGGCTACTATTGGTGTTCTAGGACCGGGGGTACTTAGACTCGTCTACCTGCGGCCCAAGGCGTGGCCCACCAACGGCCTGGCGTAGCCCAGCTGCAAGACCCTACGCACAAGACCCTCACGAGGGCCTCTTGCCTCGCGAGGCGAACACTACCAAGACCTCCTAGGGAGCAGCCTCCCGAGGCTGTCTCCGGAGGAGTGGAAATATCAAGGCAGCACCCAGCCTCATCAGGCCTGGGGTGACATGAGCCATGACGACCAAGGTCAGGCGGGCGCTAGCGCGCATGCGAGGATAGTTTCCTCTTTGGTGCTAAGGAGGCAAGGATGTACGTGGATTCCTGAGGAATCCCCCAAAGATTTCCATTCCAGTGCAACAAGACCAAGACCATGAGCTCGGCAGGACGAAGTCATCACCGGGACCACCTACGTGTCATCGACCAGAAGCTTTGCAAGCGAATACCACCTTTAGTCAGGATAAGGTGTACTGTTGTCCCCCTTCGAATTCGGCCATTGTGGCATCCTTCCCGCCTTCACTAGTGGGAAGAGGTCCATGCAAGTGGAAGTATAGACGAGACTCCACCAGATGAGGTGACCGAGTTGATCCACCCTTCGAGCCTGAGCTGCTCCTAGAGCCCTCGCGAGGCAACTTACCCTTGTACTGGTTCATACTCAACCTCCTTGCAAGGCAATCCACCACAAAGAATGAGTAGGGTTTTACACCGCAAGGTGGCCTGAACCTATGTAAATCTTCATGTCCCTTTCCTCAGCGTTCTAGATCGTGCTCAACGATCCATGGACCTGGTGCGGTGAGTGATTGGTTGAGAGCAAGAAGGTTCTTTGCGCACGCCCCAGTGTTCGAACCTCTCAATGGACCGCGGATCCCTGACTCGGACATTTGGCGCGCCAGGTAGGGCGTGCGGAAGTTCATCTGCTTTGCTGCGGCTCTGTCATGACGCTTGTGTGGCGGGCCCAATTAACTCCCCTGCTTTCTCGAGCACTATGGGTTGCTTGGCCATCAGCCCCGACTTGCATCGAGTAAGTTGGTCGGTGCGGTTTAGGTCAGTATTGCCCCGACGCTACAACGGTGCGGCTGAACCCGAAGAGTTTCTCCGGATGTACGCCTAGAGTATCTTGGCAGCGGGCGGCGACAACAGGGTCATGGCTAACTGGCTTCCTATGGCCCTCATGGACGCTCCACGCTCTTGGCTCTTTGGCCTTCTAAGAGCTTCGATCTCCTCCTCGGGAGAGCTCTACAACCAGTTCATAACACGTTTCGCGATTCCAGGATCCCCTCGTGGTCGCTTGTATCCTCGGCGGGTCCCGGGCGCCCGCGTTTGGGCATCACACAAAGCAGCTTTTCTGCCGACCAGACGCAGCGCAGCCTCACCCAGAGGATCCGCGACGCCACGTTTAACCGGAGGTCGCTATCACCTTCGACTCCAGGGAACACCCCAAATCCGCGGTCACCCCCGGCGCACTCCCCATGTTATGGATGCCCACCATCAGCAATGTGACAGTCACCAAGACCTTCATCGATGGCGGCGCTGGCCTGAATGTGCTCTCCGTGTAGACCTTCGAGACGCTTTAGGTCCCATATGACCAGCTCATGCCCAACAAGCTATTCTTTGGGGTGAACGATGGCTTCACCATCCCCCGGGGAAGGTGCACCTTCACTTCACCTTTGGCACCCGCAAGACTTACCATACCAAGCTGAGCGACTTCGATGTCGCCCACATCAGCCTCCCGTACAATTCTATCTTGGGATACCCTGCTCTCGCTAAGTTCATGGCGGCCACTCATTCGGGATACAACGTCGTCAAAATGTTGGGCAGTGGCGGCATCATCACAGTCGCTGGGGACAAGGAAGACACAATTCAAACCCTCAAGCTATTGTACAAAGCAGCAACAGCCTCGCGCCCTGACACGGAGAGCACCTCGGGAGCTTCGGAGGCCGCACCGGCAAGAAAGAAGTTGTTATTCACTCAAGGCCGCGTCGAGATTGAGAAGGTGCCGGTAGAAATCGACGGATCGGTCCCCACCTTCACCATCGACGCCAACCATTCCCCGGAACAGGAGGAAAAGCTTGTCACCTTCCTCAGAGCGAACAAATATGTATTCCCGTGGAAGGCATTGAACTCGGCCGGTGTCCCAAGGGAAGTAATCGAGATCCATCTAGCGGTGTGCCCCAACGCCCACCCAGTTAAGCAAAAGGCCAAACGGCAGGCGCCGAAGAAGCAAGCATTCATCGTCTAGGAGGTGCACAAGCTGCACGAGAGGTACGCCACCCGACGTGGCTCGCCATCTCGGTCGTCGTCCCGAAGAAAGGCGGGAAGGAGCGCATGCGCGTCGACTTCACGAGCCTTAACAAATCTTGCCCTCAGGATCCATTCCACTCCCTCGCATCGACCAGATTGTGGACTCCACCACGGAATGCGACTTGTTGTGCTTCCTGGATGCGTTCGCGGGCTACCACCAGATCAAGATGGCAATCGAGGACGTCGAGGAGATAGCCTTCATATCCCCATGCGGTGTGTACTGCTATGTCCTCCTGCCCTTTGGGCTAACGAGTGCTGGCGCCACCTTCCAGCAATTGATGCACATTACGCTCGGGCCACAGCTCCGAAGGAGTGTGGAGGCTTATGTCGATGACATTGTGGTCAAATCGCGAGAAGCTAAAACACTGATAGAGGACCTGGAGGAAACGTTTAGTAACCTACGCAAGGAGATCCTGAAGCTCAACCCAGATAAATGTGTTTACGATGTACCCTCCGGCAAGCTTCTCTGCTTTATTATTTCCCATCGAGGTGTCGAAGCCAATCCCGAGAAGATCAAGGCCATAAAGAAGATGCGGCCCAGAAGATCCTTAAGGAGATGCAAAAGTTGATGGGATGTGTGACATCTCTTGGGTGCTTTATCTCCAAGATGGGGGAGCGCCCCTTGCCCTTTTTCAGGCTGATGAAGAGGAAGGGCCCCTTTGAGTGGACCCCGGAGGAGGACACGGCCTTCGATGGCCTCAAGAGGTATCTCAAGAGCCAGCCCGTCATGGTGACTCCCTGCCTCCGTGAGCCCCTGTTGCTATACCGGCGGCTACTCTGCATTCGGCCAGTGCAGCACTCGTGGCGGTCCGGGAAGAGTGCATTGGCATCTGAGGCGGGCCCAACAGTCCTCGTCGGTATTTGGGTCCGCAAGACAACAAAGCCCGCTGAAGGTGTCCCCGAGGCCCCCACACTTCCCGCGCCCCCTCAAAAGCAAACCACGGTCGACTCCCCGTGCCTCGTCAAGCACCATGTGTACTTCGTCAGCACGGTGCTGCGAGATGCGCACGTGCTACCGGATGTAGCAAAAGCTCCTCCTCGCGCTCCTAGTCACCTCAAGGAAGTTGCACCATTAGTTCCAGGGCCACCCCATCAAGGTCATCTCGGCATACCAATTAGAGAAGGTACTGTGTAGCCCTAACGTTGTGGGCTGAGTGGCGGAGGGGAACGTTGAACTGCAGGCGTTCCAGATAGAGTTCCCTACAACCAGGGTCATCAAGAGAGTGGCGCTTGCCGACTTCGTGGAGGAATGGTCATATACCCACGATGGGGAGCCTCGCGAGGACCAGTCCCTCTTACCCGGAGATGAAGCGCCCGACGGTTGGGGCATGTACTTTGACGGCGCCTTCTCTCGGCAATTGGAGGGGCTAGGGTCATGCTTGTCTCCCCAACCAAGGACAAACTGGACTACGCCATTCAACTATGCTTACAGAATGGTGAGAAGGTGTCCAACAACATTGCAGAATACGAGGGCCTGATCGCCGGCCTCAGGGCCGCCACCGCCCTAGGGACTAGGCGCCTCACCATCAAGGGTAATTCCCAACTCCTCGTAAACTTCTCCAACAAAGAGTAGAAGTCGAAGGACGAGCATATGGCGGCATATCTCGAAGAGGTACGTATGATTGAAAAGCGTTTCCTAGGTTTGGAGCTACAACATGTCCCCCGCGATGCAAACAAAGAAGCCGACGACATCACCAAACATGCATCTCTCCACGAGCCCCAATATTCTGGTGTCTTTGAGGAAAGGATCTTCAAGCCGCCGGCTGTACCACCGGTCGCCAATCCGGCGCTGCTCCTGGAGGAACTGCCGCCCGCGCAGCCCACACGCGCCCCGGCTTGCGTCTCGACCTCTGGAGCCTGCCTGCTCCTGGCACTAGAGCCTTAGGCAGGCAGTTGGATCTAGGAGCTCATGGCGTACCTGCTCCACGGCACCTTGCCGGGAAAGGATGATGACGCAGAGCGCGTGGCGCGCCACACCACCGCTTATTACATGTAAGACAGCGAGTTGTACCAAAGACGCCCCAACGATGTCTCACTATGATGTTTTCAGAAAACCAAGGACATGAGCTATTGGCCAACATCCACGAAGGAGACTATGGGAATCACTCCTCGTCACACACTCTCATGGGCAAGGTATTTCGCAGCGGGTTCTACTAGCCTATGGTGCTTGAAGATGCGACCGAGCTGGTTCGGTCTTGTGAGGTCTGCCAGTTTAAGGCTAAGCAGGTCCACCACCTGGCGCAAGGGCTCTAGACGATCCCGCTCTTGTGGCCCTTCGTGGTCTGGGGGCTGGACATACTGGGTCGGTTCCCTAGGGCGACCGGCGGCAACCGCTACCTCTATGTCTCCATCGACAAATTCACCAAGTAGGCAGAAGTGAAGGTGGTATGCACCATCCCTGCAGGATCGGACGTCAAGTTCATAAAGGGCCTCGTGAGCCAGTTCTGCGTCCCCAACTGGATCATCATCAACACTGGGTCTCAGTTCACAAGCAACCTCTTCAGGTCTGTACTAACTTGGCAAGAAGATATGCTATGCTTTAGTGGCACAACAACGGAGCAACTGCCAGGCCGAGAGCGCCAACGCTGAGGTCCTCAGGGGCCTAAAGACCAGGAGCTTTAAAAAGAAGCTCGAGACCTACGACAAGGGCTGGCAGACGAGATGCGGGCCGTGTTGTGGCCCCTCTGTACCACAGCAACCAAGCCCATCGGCGAGACGCCCTTCTTCCTTGTCTATGGGGCCAAGGTAGTCCTCCCATCTGAGATCAAGCATGGTTCCTCGCGGGTCTTGTCGTTTGACGAGGCGCTCCTGGATGCCTCGCGGGGAACCGACCTCATGCTTGGTGAGAAGGCCCGCCGCCAGGCATCCTTCTGCGCTGCGAGGTATTAACAGGCCTTGCGGCGCTACCACAGTCGCAACATCCGCCCCTAGACTCTCGGGGTCAGAGACCTCTTCTTGAGCAGGTCCTCTCCATGGAGAGCCTCCACAAACTCTTGCCCATGTGGGAGGGGCCGTTCAAGGTCGCCCGCGTCTCTAGACCTGGCACCGCGCGCCTAGAGACGGAGGACGGGGTCCTCGTGCAGAATGCCTGGAACATCCAGCATCTCCGCCAATTCTACCCGTGACACTCTCACGTAATAATGAGTGGGGATGTACACGCCCCGGGGCTTCCCGGAGCGTCGATCTGCGGTCCCATGGAAGCTGTCGCCTACGTCCTAGTGGAAGCCCCATGCTCCATACTGGCGGAATGATCAAACAACGATCATGCCCACACCCAAGTTGAGGCCCCATGCTCTGTGTTCGTGGGAAGATTAGTGAGGTCCCCGAACACGGTAGCCTTCGCCTATTCTAACAAATTTGCAACCTTTTCAGAATAAAGAGTTAAAGTCTTTGCGTATTTATGAGGGAGGGAGTGTGTTTATGTTGCTGTGTTTCGTTTGTTTTTCGTTCTCACTAGCACGCGGCCATGTGCGCCCCGCGCCTCCCTCGCGAGCATCACGTGAGCGGGGGCTACTAGCTGTGGTGCCTGCGACAGTGCAGCCTTGACGACTTAATGGCCTGGCGCTAGGGACCCCGGGCCGCAGGTCTGCTCCCGCATGCATCACTTCACCAAGGCCTTGGTGCTAAAACCCTCCCGCAACGCACATGCTTGAACCGGCGGGCGTACACCGCTCCTGGACCCCCAACCTCAGAAACATGCGCCTTCCAACATCACGACCCGGTGCTCCGATGGTGATCGATCCCTGGTTGATCCCTCGTCGATTGAGCATGTCGAAAAACAAAAAATATGGAAGGAGCTCAGAAGAGTGTAGAAGCGGTTCAATACATCGTTTAAGGGTTCGCGGTGAACACCCATCATGTCCTGGAGACGCTGCGATCTGGTACCATACAAAAACTGCTCAAGGGGACGCGACATTCCTATCCTCACTAGCGTCGTCCCCAAGCTCCTGACTGGCGTCATCCCCAAGTTCCTCACTGGCGTCGTCTCTAGGTTCCTCGTTGGCGCCATCTCCAGGTTCCTCAGGCATCCGCCGGGCCCGGCAGCCATCGGAGCGAACCTCGAGCTCAAGGCACCCACCTCGTCTTCCACCCACTCGCAAGGGCGTCACGGATCACCTCAGACATGGGGCTGCCACGACCTCGAAGTCGGAGTCGGGGTCGGAGTGAAGGAGGTGGCTGAAGACGCGTGTAGATGCCTAAGTGAGAAGATCACCACTTCCCTGTTTAATGAGGGCGCCCACCTTCCCTGCTCCCTCCTCGAGGCCCTCCACGACTTTGGTGAAGAAGGCGACATAAGCGGCATAATCGCCCATGAGCGGGCTGGTGACGTCCTCTCCGTAGATGGAGCATAGGCCATTGCGGGCCCTCGTTTCAAGGGCATGAAACATCTCGAAGGGCGTGTTGCAGCCACCGAGCCCGATTGCCTCGTCAGTCGCCCACTCCACGAGGGAAGTGGCGCCCTGCACCTACTCGTAAAGCGAGGCTAGCTCAGCCTCGGCAATAGCCTGAGCTCCCAGGGAGGCCTTGCGCTTCTCGACAGCCTCGAATAGCTTTCTCTCGAGGCCATCTATCTTACCTTGCAGTTCCCCGCGAAGGGTGTGAAAGCGGGCCTCCTGAAGCTCCAGCTGCTCGCGGTGGTCGCCGGCGAGCGCCTCGTGCACTTTCGCGGCCTTCTTCTCGACTTTCCCTTGAAGTGTCACCTCCGTGGATGCAAGAGAGGCATCTTCGGCAGCAACTTGGTGGTCCATCGTCTCCAGCCGCTCACGCTCCAAGCTCTGCTCCAACGCCGTTCCCACCAACTCGCACTGAAGGATTTGGAGGTCTACCTCCCGAATTGCAAGCCACTTCATGGATGCAGTGAGGGCATCAATGCACACCTGGAGCTGCTGCCCCAGGCTAGAGTTCGAAGACAGGAGCACCCGCTCGTGTGCCTCGGCCACCGTGCGCAGCCCATTCACCCTCTCGGCCTCTTGCAAGGCGTTCCGCAGCTCGACCTCTAGTCAACTCAGCGCATTCCTTGCGCTTTGAAGAAGACCGCGCCTGGCAGAGGCCCGATCGCCCAAGAGTGCTAAGGCTCGGCCGGGCCAGGACCCCTCGCCTCCATCAGAGCCCACCTTGCTTTCCTCGACTTGATCGCTGACTTCCCCGAGAACCGAGGGTCGCCCGCCGACGGAGTCCGGCGCCCTAAGCCCCCAGCGGGAGGAGGAGGCGTGCTTGACACTACAAAAAAACACTTCCGTGATGATAGTGTTTGTCACAGCAGGTCATGTTTTCTGTCATGCATGTACATCTATGATGATTTTATGACAGAATCAAGATAGTCATACATGTGCTGTCGTAGAAGCGTTCCATGAAAAATTGAAAATTATCATCACGGAAGTGTCCACTTCCATGACGATAAATGCCGCATCATGGAAGTGCTTTCATCAAGGGTAACCGACACGTGGAATCCACCGTAACGGTCGCCGTTAAGCTATCAGGTCCGGTTTTGGATCCGATAACCCGCTAACAGCCACGACCAATGACGATTTTCCACGTGTAAAATTCTCATTGGCTAGCGGAAACACATGCCAGCTCCTCGTTGGCACAGATGTCACTCATCTAATGGGTGAGAGGCGCCAATGATACGTCAACACGTGGATCGGCCCAAAAGTGGTCCATAAATATTAAATGGACCACCCAGCTACATGCCCACTAGATTTTGCAGACCAGAATGGGCCGGTCCAGCTAAATGCCAACAAGATTTTGCGGACCCTAGTGAGCCGGCCCGTTAATAGGCTGCCGTGTATTTGGCCAAATGCCGGCGCATATGTGATCCAGTCCATTAATAGCATGCCACGTTCTGAGCCTAATAGTGAGATTCAGCCCGTTAATAGCCTGCCATGTTCTGGGCCACATTACGGCCCGTATCACATCCGGCCCGCTAGGAGCCTGTCAAGTTTTGGGAAAATGATGGCCCATATCAAATCTGGCCCTTTGAGAGCCTTTCATTCTTCGGGCTAAATTATAGCCCATATAAGATACGGCCCGTCAACTGGACACTGTGCTTTTGGGCCCACTTGAGGCCCAGTTAGGATTTCTGTTTGCTAAAGGCCCATTTAATAGTACGACCTGATATTAGTATCAGCCTATTAAAGGCCCGTTTAAAATTGTGGCCCTATATTTATTTCGACCAGTTTAAAGCCCGCAATATAGTTGGGCCTAATTATGGCCCACTTTGCATCCGGCCTGCTCACAGCCTTTAATCTGATTGTCCAAACAAGGACCAAGAAAAAATGGCCTATTAACGGCACGTGATGTGAATGGCACTATTATGGGCTGGGGCCTATTTCGGCCTGCTATCGGCTCGTGAGCTGTTCGGCACATTTCAAGCGTGACCTACTTTTCAGCCTACTAAAAGCCCATTGAATTTTCTTAGGGCTGACGATTTACTAGGCCTATTAAAGGCCCGAAACTACTAGTGGGCCAGTTTACATTTAGGCCTGTTAACGAACCGAGATGGCTGGGCCCACGATGCGACCCATATATAGTGATTCGGATGCCGACCCGATTACGTACCATAATTTTACATTTTGGCCCGTTTACTTTTCATTGAGCGAAGACAAGATATATATACAGTAAAATAAGTGTAGCATCGTGAATAAGAGAAAACCTGAACTATAAAATAAAGAAATTACAGCATATTACATCCACTTGGCATCAAAGCTCGCCACCAGTGATAATAAAGCACAAGCAGACAGCAGATTACATACACTGGGCACCAAAGATCGCCACGAGTGCAAATAAACACGCCGAAAAAATAATATACAAAACCGAAAAACTTCAATAGAGCTCAAGAAAGGTTAACCCTGCTCGGGAGCTACAGCGCAAGCAGCTGAGCAAGCTGATGAGACTGCACTTATTTATGCTTATATCCTCCAACCTTGCTGGATAACATCAATGGATGCACTGGACTTCTCGTTGATCTTCCATAGAGATTGGAGTTCAAGTAGGGGTTTAGATGAACCATGTCTTACTGCTTGAAGTTGAGACTGAAGAAGTTCTACAAATTCAGGTGGCGACTTCATCGAGCTTGTGTCACTGCTATTAGCGAGTAACTTCAATGCTTCATCAAGACGTGACTTTGGAGTTCTATCTCTATCTCAAAGATGTGTTGCCTTCTTCCCTGCAATATCTGTTAGATGGACATGCAGTGGATTCGTCTCACTAGCATTATGGCGGTTCTTCATGGGGTCAGAGGTATCACTCTGAAAGAAAAAGAAGCAGACAGGTGAGAGGTTTTGCACATATAAGTATTAGTGCTGACAATTCATCACATTTCTTATTAGTGAATAAAGAGACACCGTTTGAAATAGCATTAACATAGTATGGTATTGTTCAGGTTAAGACATGGCAAAAAATGACATTGTGAAGGAGTTGGCAGCTTCACAACACAACTGGATTACATATCAAGAACTCAAGCATACATGCGGTGCTAAAGAACACATACGTATCAATGATTAGTGTGCTGTCAATTTATCTCATTTCAGATCGGCAAATAAAGAGATGGTTTAAATAATAGTAGAATAATATGACATTGTTCATAGTTAAGACATTGCATAATATGACATTCCGCTGTAGTGGGTAGTTTCACAACACCACTGGATTATGGATCAAGAACAAAAGCATACATGCAGTGCAAAAGAAGATCACTTGCTCTGTATAGTTTAGTTTACAAGGTATGAAGAAGGAACTTGGTTGTACAGCTAAAAACTGAAATTGAGAAGGACAAACTTATGTTTATGAACTTCATAATAAACTTTAAACATGCAATTTGATGCAAACACCAAAAATAAACAGCCATTGCAGTCATGCCTAACCAAATATACACAACAAAGTTTGAAGGCTTGCTAAGGACAAACTTACATTAGTGGCGAAGGTCGGCTCTATAAAGTCCGTCTCCAAGCCGATGGGGGGCAATTCAAGAAGTTTACCACATAATCTTCTTCATAAGCATTGTGTTTATTCTACATTATGTTAAAAGTAAATATAGATGTGATAATATAAGAAAAAATGGAGAAGATTTAAGATAAGATGAAGAATGATGCTACATAACCAACTAGCTATAAATGTAAGTACAGTGATATAGGCAAAAGGTACTGCCAAGAGCAATGTAGAGCTAAACTTCTTCAGTACCACTGGTATAATCCAACCTTATGGTAAGAGTAAATATAGATCTGATGTGTAGAAAATGGAGGGCAAAGGAAAATAAGTTGCAGTGTGATGGTACATGAACAACTAGCTGTCTATATAAGTACACTGATAAAGGATAACAAGTACTTAGAAGAACAATGCAGAGCTAAACTTTTTAATTGGCATTGGCTATATTCTACATTAATGTAACCATTAATATAGATCAGATAATTTGGAGCTAACAATTGATATGCAATCTATCATGCATACTGTTGTCACATATTGCACCAGGTATGAATGCAAGTACAGTTACACATGACAACTAGTACCAACAAGAGCAAAGCAGCGACCATCATATTTGCGATATCTTGTGGTCCTTTTCAAACCGGAATTCTTCTTCGAGCAGATTTCCTGCAAGAGAGATCCCTAAGGCACATGCGGAAAAGTAGAAGTTCAAATTTTCATGTGATATCATAGATAGTACCTCATCCTAGGAATGAGACCAGTGCATGATACGTCTCCAACGTATCTACTTTTTCTCATGCTTTTCCTCTTGTTTTGGACTCTAATTTGCATGATTTGAATGAAACTAAACTCGGACTGACGACGTTTTCAGCAGAACTACCATGGTGTTGTTTTTGTGCAGGTATAAAAGTTCTCGGAATGAAACGAAACTTTGCGAGTATTTTTATGGAATAAAAGAGAATTACTATAGCCAAGACCCACCAGAGAGGGGCCCCTGGGTGGGCACAACCCACCAGGGTGCGCCCCCCTCTCCTGGCGCGCCCAGGTGGGTTGTACCCACCTGGTGGCCCAGCAGACGACAACCCTGACCCTATAAATTCCATTTTTTGGAGAAAAAAATCAGGGAGAAAGAATTATTGCGATCCACGAGACGGAGCCGCCGTCACCTCCTGTTCTTCCTCGGGAGGCCAGATCTGGAGTCTGTTTGGGGCTTTAGAGAGGGGGATCTTCGTTCTTCATCATCACCAACCCTTCTCCATCGCCAATTCCATGATGCGCCCCACCGGGAGTGAGTAATTCCTTCGTAGGCTCACTGGTCGATGAGGAGTTGGATGAGATTCATCATGTAATCTAGTTAGTTTTGTTAGGGCCGATCCCTAGTATCCATTATGTTCTGAGAATGATGTTGCTATGACTTAGCCATGCTTAATGCTTGTCACTTTGGGCCCGGGTGCCATGATTTTAGATCTGAACCATTTATGATATTATCATTATATTCATGTTTTAGATCCGATCTTGCAAGTTATAGTCACCTACTACGTGTTATGATCCGGCAACCCCGGAGTGACAATAACCGGAACCACTCCCGGTGATGACCGTAGTTTGAGGAGTTCATGTATTCACTGTGTGTTAATCCTTTGCTCCGGTTCTCTGTTTAAAGGAGGCCTTAATATCCCTTAGTTTCCAATATGGACCCCGCTGCCACGGGAGGGTAGGACAAAAGATGTCATGCAAGTTATTTTAATAAAGCACGTATAACTATTTACGGAATACATGCGTACATTATATTTATGAACTGGAGCTAGTGCCGTATCGTTCTAGGTTATGAATGTCACATGATGAATATCATCCAACAAATCATCGATCCAATGGCTAAGAATTTATCCTATATTGATCTTGCTAAGTTAGTACTGCCATCGTTACTGCTAAACTTGCTACAAAACTATTGCTACCACTGTTATTGTTACTGTTGCTGATGTCACTACTATCAAAGCTATCATATTACTATGCTACTGATCACTTTGCTGCAGATAATTAATCTCCAGGTGTGGTTGAATTGACAACTCAGCTGCTAATATTTGCAAATATTCTTTGGCTCCCCTTGTGTCGAATCTATAAATTTGGGTTGAATAATCTACCCTCGAAAACTAGTGCGATCCCCTATACTTGTGGGTGATCAAGACCTTTTTCTGGCGTCGTTGCCGGGGATCATAGCTATATTTGTTGAGTCACTTAGCATTATTATCATATTATCACTATGAAGAATCTGAAGGATCCAAAGACTAAGATATTTCCCTCAAAGACGAGGGGAGGTAAGGAACGAGCATCCAGTTTTGCTTTAGATTCACCTTCTGTTATGAGTAAACTTGCAACACCACCACATGCTATCAATTCTAATATGTCGCAAGTTATTGATGATGCTACTTCTACTCTGAATGATGCTTATCTTGATGGTAGTACCTTGCTTGATAATGATGATGTGACACTTGGTGAATTTCTTGATGAACAAATTGCTAGAGTAATTTAACATGATGTTGTTGAATCTGATGATGAGCTTGAAACTAAAACTCCTGAAATACATGCTAGAACTAACCTTCCTAGATATGAATTTCCTAAAGTACCGAAAGGTTATGTTATGAGTGAAGAAGCAATTATATATATTCTTTCTTGTAATGATAGAGATGATCTAGAGAAATTACTACACAAGTATAAAGAAAAATCCCTGAATCCTAGAATGAAATGTGATCCTAAGTTTGCTACTTTACCTATCTTTATTGATGATAAGTATTATGAATTCTATGTTGACCCATAGTTAATCATTTTGGTTGAATCTGACCCTTTCCATGGTTATGAAACTGAAACAGTTGTGGCACATCTTACTAAGTTGAACGACATAGCCACCCTTTTTACTCAAGATGAGAAAACTCGCTACTACTTTATTCTCAAATTATCTCCGTTCTCAATAAAGGGTGATGCTAAAGCTTGGTACCATACTCTTGCTCCTGGTTGTGTGCGTAGTCCCTAGGATATGATCTATTACTTCTCTGAAAAATATTTTCCTGCTCATAAGAAACAAGCTGCCTTACTGGAAATATTTAACTTTGTGCAAACTAAAGAAGAGAGTCTCCCACAAGCTTGGGGGAGGGTTTGCCAGTTACTTAATGCTTTGCCTGATCATCCTCTTAAGAAAAATGAAATACTTGATATCTTCTATAATGGACTAACTGATGCTTCTAGGGATTTCCTAGATAGTTGTGCTGGTTGTGTTTTCAGGGAATGAACTATTGCTCAAGCTGAAGAATTATTGAATAACATATTGAAAAATTATGATGATTGGACTATTCCTGAACCACCGGCTAAACCCACTACAAAGAAGAGGGGTATATTATATCTCAGTCCTAAAGATATGCATGAAGCAAAGAAATCTATGAAGGAAAAAGGTATTAAAGGTGAGGATGTTAAAAGTTTACATCCTATTGAAGCAATACATGGGCTTAATACACCACCACTGCCTGAGGTGGTAGAGGTAAATTCTCTTATGAAGATCAATGATAATGATCATCCTCACAATATGAATCCTAGCCAATGCCCTTATGAGTTTGAAAACTATATAAGAAAGCAAGATCACTTCAATGCAAATGTTATGAAATAATTGAAACACAATTCTGATATGATTGCTCGCTTGAGTGACTTGCTATTTAGAATTTCAAATGATGTTAGAGGTGTTGGAAAACATGCTTCTATGGTTCAAACTCAATTAGAACAGGTTGCTAAATCTCAAAGAGAATTACTTGATGAAATGAATCATAATATGCATGACTTTGCTGTTAGAGTTGCAACTAGGGGAGGTAAAATGACCCAGGAACCACTTTATCATGAGGGACACCCTAAAAGAATTGAACAAGATTCACAAACAAATAACACTACTTCACCTAGTTGTCGGTGTACTAAGATAGGGGTACCTTAGTACCCCAACTTGTGCACGGGCAGTAGCAGCTTCCCGTGGCAGGGCTTACCACGTGCTCGCCAGGAACCGTTCTGGTCCCTATGAAGCCATTCAAGAACAAAGTATACAAGTCAGAGGATCAAGGCCCCGACAAGAGGAGCTTGCCGGGAAGGCCGCACCAGGCTCAAGGTTATCACTTTAGCACAAGACCCTGGCAAGAGGAGCTTGCCAGGAAGGCCAAGGAACACATACCTCAAGAGATGTCTCAGCGCATCATGCGCCCCGGCAGGACCCGAAGAGCGACAAGCTTCCGGGCCCGGCAAGATCACGACCCCGGCAAGGTGCTTGCCGGGGAAACCTACGCTGTGTGCCCGCGCTCCAGCTCATCTGCCCATGCGTTGCCTTGGGGCCCTTCCAGGGGCACGTGGCAGGCGGCTGTGCAGCCTGGGGCACACGGTGGCAAGCCACGGCGACGAGGCTACCGCCGTGGCGAACGGAGAAGCATGGACGGACGCTTTTGGGGGCGACGGCGACGGGCATTTAGTGCCCTTGTCCCCCACTGTCAAAGTTAGGTGAAGACCATTGTTCATATACTGTTCATGCACTGTTGCAACTACCACCAAATTTACACTTTTACCCTCCTCTACGTTGACACCTGTCGGTGACCCCTTTGAGCTATAAAAGGAGGCCCATGCACAACGTAGAGGGGGTTCGAAACCTAGACAACTCTCTCGCTCGGTGTAGCTAGTACTGTAGATCTTCAAGCTCCCGAGCTCAGGAACTCAATACAGCCTAAGCAGGAGTAGGGTTTTACGCGTTCGCGGGGCCCGAACCTGGGTAAAACTGCCCGCGTGTGCCCCTCGATCTGCTCTCCGTGCTCCCTCCGCTCCCTTACAGCAACGTAGAAGGGGCTCCGGTCCCATAGGTGCTCGTGGGAGGACAGTTTTCCCCCGACATCTTTGGCGCGCCAGGTAGGGGGCGTCGAGGTTGTGCGAACCTGATCCGGCGCTCACGCGGGCGCATTCTTCATCAACCTCTCCAACTTCATCGGCTACATCAACATGCCTCCGAAGAAGAAGGTTTCGGAGGTTGGAGGCCCGTCCGCGTCGATCCCACCACCACCAGAGCCGACGGTTGGTGGGGGAGGCGCCGACGGAAGGGTGGACACCGGCGGGGACACTCACGGCGCCACCAAGTCCAAGGACAAGACGGACGACCGGGCTAACTCCAAGGCCTCGGTGTCCGTGCACACACCACGTCCCTCTCAGGAGGTGCCAGACCAGCAGCGGCGTGGTACCGGAGGTACCATACGTTTGATGGGACGTGGCCAAGCCGGCGAATCACGGGACGCTCAAGGCCACCGCCCCGGCACGAGCAAGGCGCGGTCGCCGGGACGGGAACGTGCTCCTTCTAACGCAGTTAGAAGTCCGAGCGTGTCCCGCTCCCCGCACCGTTCTCCACCGATTCCCTCTTCTCCAGCAGAAGCCCTGGCTAGGGCTCAGCTGCTCCTCGACTTCCCTCCAGCGGCGGACAAGGCCGAAGACTGGAGGGCGACGATCCAGAGCCTCATCGCCTTCGCCAACAACGATGCGCCGCAGCAGCCGGCAACCTCACGGCCGTGGCAAGTCGACCAAGCGAAGGCCGATGGCGACAAGACCGCCGGGGGTGCAACTACCGTGCACTCCCCGCCGCGGAAGCAAAAAACGCCGCCCCGCCGGATCAACGTCGACGACGACTCCACGGCGTCGTCGGATCCGCGGGCTCGCCGCGATCAGCGCCAAGTCCTCGACGACAGGCGACAGGAGGACGCTCGGACCCGTATCGAGCGTCGACGAGAAGCCAGAAGACAATCTGATCAGCGCGCTGGGACCGCTGTTGACATGCACGCGCCCGGTGAACCAGGCGACTTGCCGTACGCGGCAGGCTGCCCTGCGTTCACCCGAGAGCTGCAGCAAGTCCAGTGGCCCAGCATGAAGAATTTCAAGCCCGACGTACCTGAGAAGTACGACGGCAAGACACACCCCTCGGAGTTCCTCAGCATCTACACCATTGCGGTGCAGGCTGCCGGGGGACGCGGCGAGAAGATCCTAGCCAACTATTTCCCGCTATTGCTTAAGCCAAACGTCCGGTCTTGGCTTATGCACTTGCCGGAGAACTCCATCTCTTCATGGGCGGATCTGCGCCACCAGTTTGTCGGAGCCTTCACAGGCGGCCACAAACCCCACGGCCAGGAGAGCGATCTCCACATCTTAGCCCAGAAGGAGGGAGAGTCCCTGCGCAAATACATCCAAAGATTCAGCCGCGTCCAGCACAGCATTCCCGACGTCCACCCCGCCGCGGTTATCAGCGCGTTTCACCAGAACGTGCGTAACCGCCGGATGAGGGAGGAGATGGCCATGACCAAGATCCGGGATGTCAGCGAGCTCTACGCTCTGGCTAACAAGTGCGCGCGCGCTGAAGAGGGGAGGAGACTCCCCGGAGAGGATACTGGCGCAGGAGGAAGCGACAGCGAGGATGCCGCCCCGGCAAGGAAGAACCGGCGGCGGAATAACAGAAAGAAGAAGAGCAAGGAGGTGCTGGTTGTCGAGCAGTCCGGCAAGGAGGCTCCCGCCAAGAAGGCACAGGCTGGCGGTTCCGGAAAGGAGCCCGCCCCTGTAGCGGCAGCCGACAAGCAGGACGGCTCCGACAAGCAATACTGCAAGATCCACCGCACCAAGGGCCATGATCTCCAGAACTGCAAAAGAGTGGAGTACCTCGTAGAGCAGCAGAAGGCTGAATACGAGCGACGTGACAAGGAGAAGGCCCAAGGAGGCGGAGGAGAGCCCAGCAAGAAGCGGCCGTTCAATGGCCGGGGAGGACGTCGCGGCAAGGCCAAGCAGCGGCAAGGTGACAGACCTCCCCGGGGCCGCGACAAGGATGAGGATGAAGACGACGCTGATGACATGGAAGAAGGAGACAACAGCGAGCAGGAGTTCCAGAAGGCCACAGAGGTTCTGTGTGTCGACGGAGGTGCCTCTCTGCATACTTCCCACCGCCAGCTCAAGCAGTGGGTGCGAGAAGTGAATGCAGCTGAGCCGCCCGTCGAGTCACGCAGGCTGCTGAAGTGGTCCGGCACGCCCATCATCTTTGACCTTAAGGACCACCCTGACCGCACCACTGGGGTCGGGTGCTTGCCGATGTTGGTCGCACCAACTATCCGCAACCTCAAGGTCACCAAGATGTTGGTTGACGGCGGGGCAGGCCTGAACTTGATCTCCTCAGCTGTGATCAAGAAGCTACAGATCCCAGACGGCGAGCTCGAAGAAACCGGGTCGTTCCAAGGGATCAACCCGGGAAGGAGCAAGCCGAAGGGGAAGATCACGCTGCCAGTGACCTTTGGCGGAGAGCTCAGTTTCAGGACGGAGAGGATCACATTTGATGTTGCTGATATCCCATTGCCATACAATGGGATACTTGGTCGTCCTGCCCTCGCCAAGTTCATGGCAGCTTCCCACTATGCATACAACATACTCAAGATGCCGGGGCCGATAAGCGTCATCTCTGTCCCCGGTGACAAGAAGGACGCGCTTATCTGCGCCGACAAGATCTACCGGGATGCAGCAGCCGCAGTAGGGAGCAACACACTTGCCGCTGAAGCTCCCGGGGGGAAGAACACGACCAAGTCCGGCAAGAGCTCTGGAGTCCACTCCGGCAAACGCACCTCTTTGGAGTGCTGCGCTGCCGTCGAGGACGCACCATCGAGCTCCACCGGCAAGTGCAAGAAAGGAATGGCAGCTCCACCGACAACCAAGAAGGTGTCCGCAAAGGAGGACGACGCTGGTGGTACCTTCACCATCAGTGCTACACTCGACCCCAAATAGGAAAGCGCGCTCGTTGCCTTCCTGTGGGTGAATGTCGACGTGTTCGCATGGCAACCGTCTGACATCCCCGGCGTTCCCAGGAAGGTAATTGAGCACAAGCTTGCTGTTTGTCCTCATGCGCGGCCCGTCAAGCAGAAGGTCAGGAAGCAAGCCGTGGAGCGCCAAGAGTTCATTGCCGAAGAGATAAAGAAGTTGGAAGCAGCAGGTCTGGTTAGAGGCGTAATCCATCCTACGTGGTTAGCCAATCCAGTTGTCGTGCGCAAGGCCAATGGGAAGTGGAGACTTTGTATAGACTTCACTGATGTGAATAAAGCGTGTCCCAAGGATCCATTTCCCTTGCCGCGTATTGACCAGATTGTTGACTCCACCGCCGGATGTGAGCTGCTTTCCTTCCTTGATGCATACTCAGGTTACCACCAGATATTCATGGCCAAGGAAGATGAAGAAAAGACTGCATTCATTACTCCCTGCGGTACATATTGTTTCATACGCATGCCCTTTGGATTGAAGAATGCGGGCTCGACATTTGCAAGGGTGGTGCACACTGCTTTTGAGCCACAGATACACAGAAATGTAGAAGCCTACATGGATGATATAGTGGTCAAGAGCAAGAGCAAGGATACTCTAATCCAAGACTTAGAGGAAACCTTTGAGAATCTGCGCAAGATCCAACTCAAGCTGAACCCCGAGAAGTGCGTCTTCGGAGTTCCCTCCGGCAAGCTTCTCGGGTTCTTTGTGTCCCAGAGGGGGATTGAAGCCAATCCCGACAAGATAAAAGCCATCGAGCAGATTGAAGCCCCGAAGCGCGTCAAGGACGTAAGAAGACTTGCTGGTTGTGTGGCTGCCCTCAGCAGGTTCATTCCAAAGTCTGCAGAGCGCGCCCTGCCTTTCTTCAAAATTTTGAAAAAGGCAGATCCCATGAAATGGACTCCGGAAGCGGAGGCAGCGCTGCAAGACTTGAAAGGATACCTGTCCTCCACTCCGATACTTGTCGCACCTAGGCCACAAGAGAAGTTGCTGTTGTACCTAGCGGCAACCAATCAAGTGGTTAGTGCTGCGTTAGTAGCAGAGAGAGAGGCGAATGAGGAACCCACATCCCCGGCAAGCGAATCCGGCGACAAGCAGGAGGCTTCCCCGACAAGCTCTGGCCCCGACAAGGACAAGTCTGCGCAGGAACAAGGAGAAGTGCGAAGGAAGATGGTGCAGCGCCCAGTGTATTTCGTAAGTTCCCTTCTGCAGGGGGCTAGATCAAGGTACTCTGGGGTGCAGAAGTTGCTTTTCAGCCTCCTTATGGCCTCAAGGAATCTGCGCCATTACTTCAAAGCACACGAGATAACAGTGGTCACTCGCTTTTTGTTGAAGAGGATGTTGCAAAATCCCGAAGCAACAGGCAGGATCGTCAAGTGGGCACTGGAGCTGTCAAGCTTTGGTCTCAAGTTTGAGAGTACTTCAACCATACAGAGCAGAGCTTTGGCAGAATTCATAGCAGAAGGGACCCCAACGCCAGATGAAGAAGTCCCAGAGACAAGCGTCCCCGTCCAAGAAGCGAGCAACGAATGGATAATGTACTTTGATGGTGCTTTCTCGCTGCAAGGCGCCGGTGCCGGTGTGGTACTCATAGCGCCCACCGGAGAGCACCTCAACTATGTTGTCCAGATGCACTTTCCCAAGGAGCAAGCGACAAACAATACTGCTGAGTATGAAGGTTTGCTTGCCGGCCTCAGAATTGCGGCCGAGCTTGGTATCAAGAAGTTGATTGTGCGGGGAGATTCACAGTTGGTGGTCCGACAAGTGAATAAGAGTTACCAGAGCCCTTTGATGGAGGCTTATGTTGATGAAGTGAGGAAGCTTGAAGAGCACTTTGAAGGTCTGCAAATGGAGCACGTCCCAAGAGCTCAGAATGATATTGCAGATGGCCTCTCAAAGTGTGCTGCAATGAAGTTACCTGTGGAACCAGGGACCTTCGTGCTCAAGCTAACTCAGCCATCCGTTACACCATCAGTTGGGCAAAACAAGAAGAGGAAATTGGTCTCCGGTGACTACTTGCCGGCGGATCTTCCAGAAGCCGCCGCCAAGGTCCCCAAGATCAATAGCCAAGATGCTGAGGAATAGTTTGCTCCTGCAGATCCAAGGGTCTGTACAGTTGAAGCAAGCGTTCCCGACAAGCCTTGCCCCGGCAGGCTTGCCGGGGGACCATCAGCTCTGGCAGAGCCGCAGATTCTTGCCGTAGAAGCTGAGGTTCCCGCAGCAGCCCTCATGCCTTTGGTCCTTGTTGTTGAGCCTCAGGCTCCAGCATGGGCACAGCAAATCGTCCGCTTTCTGCAAACTGGAGAACTTCCCGACGAGCCAGAAGAGATAGAGAAAATAACCAGGCAGTCGAGTATGTACCAGTTCGTTGGCAATGAACTGTACAGAAGAAGACTCAACGGTGTCAGGTTGAAGTGCATTTCTAGGGAAGATGGACAGAACCTGTTGGCAGAGATACATGGAGGCATATGTGGCCACCACATTGGCGCAAGGGCACTTGCCGGGAAGGCGTTCCGGCAAGGGTTCTTCTGGCCAGAAGCCCTCCAAGATGCAACTGCACAAGTAACCAAGTGTGAAGCGTGCCAGTTCCATGCCAAGCAAATTCACCAGCCAGCTCAAGCTCTCCAGACGATTCCTTTGTCCTGGCCCTTCTCGGTCTGGGGGCTCGATATCCTCGGCCCCTTTCCCCGCGCTGCCGGGGGCTTTGAGTACTTGTACGTAGCAATCGACAAGTTCACAAAGTGGCCAGAAGTGGAACCAGCAAGAAAGGTGACAGCACAGTCAGCAGTCAGGTTCTTCAGATCAATTGTTTGCCATTTCGGAATCCCTAACAGGATCATCACCGACAACGGCACACAATTTACAAGTCGCACCTTCATGCAGTACGTCCAAGACCTTGGCGCCAAGGTCTGCTTCGCTTCTGTTGCTCACCCGAGGAGCAATGGTCAA
Organism: Secale cereale; assembly: GCA_902687465.1. NCBI lineage: Eukaryota > Viridiplantae > Streptophyta > Magnoliopsida > Poales > Poaceae > Secale > Secale cereale. Next base: position 297,815,867 of record LR738714.1, read on the forward strand.
GCGGAGAGGGCCAATGCTGAAGTGCTACGCGGACTCAAGACAAGAACCTTCGACAGGCTGCACAAGTACGGAAGAAACTCGATAGAGGAGTTGCCGGCGGCTCTTTGGTCAATCAGGATGACACCAAATCGAGCCACCGGACGGACACCCTTTGCTCTTGTCTATGGAGCAGAGGCAGTTCTCCCCACGGAACTCGTATACGGATCTCCTCAAGTGCTCGCTTATGATGAGCTCGGGCAAGAGCAACTGCGACAAGATGATGCATTGCTCCTTGAGGAGGAACGTCTCCAGGCTGCTGTACGAGCTGCTCGATACCAGCAAGCCTTGCGTCGCTATCATAGCCGCAAGGTCAGGGCTAGGAGTCTCGAGGAAGGCGACCTTGTTCTTCGGCGTGTTTAGTCCGCCAAGGGTTCCAACAAGTTGACGCTGAAGTGGGAAGGCCCTTATCGGGTGAAACAAGTCACAAGGCCCGGCGCTGTCCGCCTTGAGACAGAAGAAGGCTTACCGGTGAGCAACTCCTGGAACATAGAGCATCTTCGCAAGTTTCACCCGTAAGGCGCGGTTGCCGTGATCCGCTCCGGCAACCACCTTTTGTACAAGTCTTGCCGCTGTTGCATGTAAACCTTTGTACAAAGCCGGGCGCAGATCCCGTGCATCAGTAAAGCTTTTGTGCTTCGCACTATTTGTCATTTCCATGCTTTTCTTTGTTATTTGCATGCATCATCTGACACCTTGTGCAACGCACATCCCCGGTAAGCACTAGCAAGCTATACTTGTTTTTCCTCCTCTTTTTCTTTCCCTCTTAAGCAGAAGGAGTATTCCTTGCGCACAAGTTTGCCGGGGGGGAGGAAATGGAGGCATGAACCAAGTGCATGAACCAAGTACTGTTCAAGAAAGAGAAGCCTTGTCGGGGAGCAAACAATCTATGAAAGCTAAGTTACCAAAGTTTGAGTAATTCAAATTTTTCAAATTTTTTAGCTGTCTTCCTTGAACAACCACACTTTGTATGGAAAACCTGTGCGCGGAGGAACCTACCCGTGGCTAGCCGCACCCTTACTTTGTTTCGAGCACGCTCAACGACTTAAGTGAGCTGCGACAAGTGTCGCGCCCTTACTTCGTTTTCGAGTTCGCTCAGCAATCTAAGTGTGCTGCGGCTAGCTACGGCAAGGTTTCTTGCCGGCAAAGGTAGTGCCAGCAGGCTGCTAAGAGTCCAGCACTCAGCGCTCGCGGCAAGGGTTCTTTGCCGGCGAGTTCCCTAAAAACGTAGGGTGGAATGCATACAAAGTGAAGGGGCCAAAGCAAGGGAGATAACACTGCATTGGTTGCTCGAAATAAGATTGTATATTACAAAGATGACTTGCCGCAATACTAACAGATTCTTGTCTGTAACATGCTTTGCAACGGCAAAGGAAGCAGAAAGAAAGGAATCTAATCTACGCGGTCGCCTTCACGCCTCGTGATCTTTCCCACCTTGGCGACGACGTGGGCAACTTGCGCCTTCAACGCCTCCTGGTCAGCTTCGGGCGGCAAGGAGCGGAGGACATTGACGAGGTTGATGCGGGGGTTGCGGTAGACGATCTTCGATAAAACCCGCTCCATGGTGCCCATGCAGAGCCGACGCGCCTCGTCGGCCAGCTGCACGGGGATCTTCTCCCGCAGTCGCGCAAGCGCCGGCGCAATTCCCCTGAAGAACAGACTCAACTTGGCGCTGTGGGGGAGACTCTCGTCCGAGGAGTACACGAGATGCTCCGCCCTCAGCGCCATCATCTCCATGTCAATATTGGCAGCGGAGGTGACCAGCTCATCAGTCCATTGCTCCACTGCCCGGTTGAAGTTGTTCGCCGAGACGGCGGCGCTCTCCACCAAGGCCCTTTCCTTGCGGAGTTCGTCCTTCAGCTTCGTCTCGCGGTCCCGGGCGGCGTCGAGCGAGTCAGTCAAGGTGGAAACCTTCAGCTCTAAGTCAGCGATGGAGTTCCTGGCGTCAGAGAGCTCTTTGCCCTTCTCGGAGAGACGTACCTGCAGCTCAGAGTTGGTGTGGGCATCTTTCTCCCGCTCCACGTTGAGCGCAGTGACCCTCTCCTCGCTCACCTTCAGGTACAGCTCCGTCTGCGCCACCTTGGCCTCCAGGTCCTTCTTGGCGGTCTCTGCGACGGCTGCGGCGTTCCTCGCCTCCTTCAGAGCCCCGCCAATGGCCTGCTCCCGGGCGGCGAGGTCATCCTCGTGGGCATCGAGGTCGACCTTCCGCTGGTTGAGTACTCCTTCCCGCCGAGACAGCTCCTCGGCGGCCAATCGTTGCTGCTCCTCGGCCTCAGCTTTTTCAAGGAGGAAGGCTTGCTGCGCCTCGGCAAGCTCTTCACGCTCCTCCGCCAAGTTGCGGAGGGCCGCCTGGTTGGCGGCGCGGAGCTCCGCGGCGCGCTTCTCCAGATCATCTCCAGCCTTGGCAGCCAGAGCCTCCCGAGACTCCAACTTTGCCTGCCTGGCCCGATACAAGGCCAGGAGCCGACGAAGGAGTCTCTCCTCTTCGGGCTCGTCGCTGCTGCCGGGCGCTTCAACAACCTTCAACCCGGCGAAGGCGAGGACCTCTTCGTCAAAGGTCTCTCCCTCCACGGGTGCCCGAGACGAGGACGCCCACGGGACTTGAATAAAGACCCCGTTGGCGGCCTCCAAGTAGACGCCCGACCGGTCCGCGGAGGCGGAGGGGTCGGCGGCCAGTGCAGCGTCCGGCTCCCGCAGCCTCCGGGCCAGCGGTATGGTCGCCGGTCCCTTCCCCAGCCGCGGCATCGGCGGTTGGGGCGGTCTCCTCGACGGCCGGCTCGTCAGCTCCAGCCACCTCCTCGGCGGTAGTGGCGTTGCCGCCGTCGCCATGCACGCCCTCCTCGCCGGTGGTCTCCGTTTCCATCCGCTCCGGTGCAGGAGGATCTAGCAAAAGAAAAGAAAGAATCAAGCAAATATCCAAAAAAGACGAATTCGAGAAGAAGAAGTCACAAGGGTTACCTTCGCGGGTTTCTTCGACGACGGGGTCCCTCACCGGGGAATTCTCCCTTGGCGGCGGAGTAGTGGCCCCTGCTGGCGGAGGGCCGCCTGCGCCCTCCCTTGGCGGGGTGCTCACCCTTGTCGGGCTGCTCACCCTTGGCGGGGTACTCACCCTTGGCGGAGTGCCCGTCCTTGGCGGAGCATTCTCCCTTGCCGGGGAGTTCATCCTTGGCGGGGAGGGTGGAGCAAGTGGCTCGTCGGGAGCGACCTCCTGGTGCTCCTGCGGCTGCGGCTCCACTTCTGCACAAGACAACAAGACATCAACCAAGATGATAACACCGAGCGCACCCGTAAGCAGAAGGATAAACACCAGACTTACGCTGGGGGCTGCGCTGGGGGCTGCTCCTCGGAGCAGCAGGCTGATCCGGCAAGCTCGTCGCCGGCGCGTCGCTTGTCGCTGCGACGGGCTCGTCGTCCTCGATATTGACCACAGGGATCTTGGCCCTCTTCGCCATCCGCTGGGTCAAGGTCCTGCGAAGCAAAACAAAAGCAAGATCAGAACCAAGCAAGGAAAATCAAGACAAAATCAAAAGAACTAAAAGAATTGCAAGTACTTACTCCTCTTCCTCTTCGTCGGAGCTGAGGGCGGAGAAGTCAAACTCCGCCTAGTGTGCTCCCGCGCGAGGAGCTGGAGGAGAAGGCTCCCTCGGGTGCTTGGCGGGCTCCGGGGCTGTGGGCTGCAAAGACCCGGCCCCCGTCGTCGCCGAGGACCGAGGGGCAGAAGGAGCACCCGTTCCGCTCCGGGAAGATCCCCCTCCGCTTGGCGCTCGAGCATGGGGCGCCTCCTTGACGACTTCGCTCGTCTTGGTGGCGCGCGTCGCACGGCGCGTCGGTTGCTGTCGAGGCGCCTGTGGCCTCGCCGTCTCAGCTGCCTTGCGGAGGCGCTTCTTCGGTTGTTGCGGAGGGCTTGGCGGAGGCGGAGAGTTCTCCGAGGATGAGGAGGCATCGTCGTCCAGATTCAGAGATCCACCAGAGTCTTCATCAGAATCTCCAGCCTCGGCGTCCTCCTCCTCCTCGGCAGGCCCGCTGGACTCAGTGCCATGCCCGGCGGCCTCGCTCCCCCCGGCAACCTCGCTCGTCCCGGCAAGCTTCACGGAAGGCTCCCCAGCAAACTCCTCGGGCGCGATCTTCAGCAGCTTGAGGATTTCCGCCTCCTCTGCTTGACTCACTGCGTCCGCGGCCTGTGCCTCGTCCACAGTGTATCCAAATTCGCCCGCAGCCGCAGCTGCGGCGGCCTCCTCCATCCTGGAGGCAATGTAAGCTACATCCCGGTCAGTAGTATCCCGGGTCAGGCCCTTCTTCTCCTCGGCGTTGCGGGGCTTCTCGACCAAGTTGTCGAAGAAGGTCTGCACGGTCTCCGCCGGAGGCTCTAGCCAAGTGGGGACGATGCCATGGGAGTCGCACTCGGACATTATCGCGTGTATGGAATCGCGGGCAGTGCTGTTGCACAGCGGCACCACTCCCCGGGAAGGTTTGAACCACTACGGGTGGGCAGGGTCATGCTTGAAGAGCTCCCGGACCATCCCCTTCAACTCCAAGACGGTGAAATTGTAGTTCAATCTAGGGCGCATCCTCATGCAATCTGCCGCATTGCCGAATTCCCAGGCGGGCCTCTTCCTTTCTTGTAGAGGGGCGATGCGGCGGCGGAGGAAATCTGCTCCAACTTCTCCGACAGTCAGATTGGCGGCCCGGAGACGAAGGATCCTAATGAGGGCGATCTGAAGCTTGCTGTCCTCCGGGGCCAATTCACTCCAATCCTTGCCGCGCACTATGGCAGTCTGGCGCGGCGAGGTAAAGGGCTCAGGCTCAGCTTCCAGCACCCAGCACCAATCGGCTCTCCACTCCTCCCACTTGCCGCGGAGCTCTCCCTTCAAGTACGTCTCCTTCTTGTTCAGCCTGAAGATCCAGGAGATGCCGCCGGAGAGGGGAGAACTGGACTCTACCCTAGGCGTGAAGAAGTGGCGGAAAAGAGCTACATTTGGATGAACCCCAACATAGTTTTCGCACAGATGTGCGAAAACGGCCATCGTAAGGATGGCGTTGGGGGTGAAATCTAGGAGGTGGAGGCCATACGTATTCATTACATCACAAAAGAACTCCGAGTACGGAGGGCACATACCACAATGGAAGAATGCGGCAAAGTAAAAGTACCCGCCGGGGAACATGTCGACGGCGACGGCGGGGAGGACTCTGGTGCGGGGATGAGCTTTGGTCTCCCTCGCCCAGAACAAATAGTATTTGTCCCGCAGCTCCCTCGCGCCAAGCCTCTGCGCGAAGACCACACACTTCCTCCGCAGGGCTGCCAGCTTCGCCGCCTGCTCAGACTTCTCCTTCTTGGCCTTGTCACTCTTCGCCTTGTCGCTCTTCGGAGCCATGGCGGGGGCGGCGAGGAAAGAGGCGAGGAGGTCGACGGTGCCGCGGATGCGGGAGACAGTGGAGGAAGGGCGGAGGCAAGAAGCGGCGGGGGTTTCTGGAGAATCAAGGCGCAATGAAGACGATGGAGGGGAACTGCCCCTGCTTCCTCTGCTTTTAAAGGGGGAAGTGGGGGACGTTCCGCATTTCCCATTAAAGAACAGGCCACGATCTCTCCCACGACGCCGCAATCGACGCGTGCCATTAGGGAGGGATGCGGCGGATACGGAAGGGGATACGGCTTGCCGTGGGCCGCGTGTGCCCGTGTACTGTCTTGGGCCTGGCCTAACAGCGCTCGGCACCGTGTGTGGCCCAGGACCGGGGGCTCCTGTCGGTGTACTAAGATAGGGGTACCTTAGTACCCAACTTGTGCACGGGCAGTAGCAGCTTCCCGTGGCAGGGCTTACCACGTGCTCGCCAGGAACCGTTCTAGTCCCTATGAAGCCATTCAAGAACAAAGTATACAAGTCAGAGGATCAAGGCCCCGGCAAGAGGAGCTTGCCGGGAAGGCCGCACCAGGCTCAAGGTTATCACTTTAGCACAAGACCCTGGCAAGAGGAGCTTGCCAGGAAGGCCAAGGAACACATACCTTAAGAGATGTCTCAGCGCATCATGCGCCCCGGCAGGACCCGAAGAGCGACAAGCTTCCGGGCCCGGCAAGATCACGACCCCGGCAAGGTGCTTGCCGGGGAAACCTACGCCGTGTGCCCGCGCTCCAGCTCATCTGCCCACGCGTCGCCCTGGGGCCCTTCCAGGGGCACGTGGCAGGCGGCTGTGTAGCCTGGGGCACACGGTGGCAAGCCACGGCGACGAGGCTACTGCCGTGGCGAACGGAGAAGCATGGACGGACGCTTTTGGGGGCGACGGCGACGGGCATTTAATGCCCTTGTCCCCCACTGTCAAAGTTAGGTGAAGACCACTGTTCATATACTGTTCATGCACTGTTGCAACTACCACCAAATTTACACTTTTACCCTCCTCTACATTGACACCTGTCGGTGACCCCTTTGAGCTATAAAAGGAGGCCCATGCACAATGTAGAGGGGGTTCGAAAGCTAGACAACTCTCTCGCTCGGTGTAGCTAGTACTGTAGATCTTCAAGCTCCCGAGCTCAAGAACTCAATACATCCTAAGCAGGAGTAGGGTTTTACGCGTTCGCGCGGCCCGAACCTGGGTAAAACTGCCCGCGTGTGCCCCTCGATCTGCTCTCCGTGCTCCCTCCGCTCCCTTACCGCAACGTAGAAGGGGCTCCGGTCCCATAGGTGCTCGTGGGAGGACAGTTTTCCCCCGACACTAGTCCTTCTAAAAAGAAAAAGAAAAATGATAGGACTATGCATGCCACTAGTGAACCTGAAGTAGAAAAACCTCCTAACAATGATAATGATAGTTCTATCTCTGATGCTAAAACTCAATCTGGTAATGAACACTCACCTAGTGATAATGAAAAAGATAATGATGAGGTTCATGAAGTGGCTCAACCAAATAATGAAAAATAACCGGATAATGATGTTGAGATAGAACCACCTGTTGATCTTGATAACCCACAACCTAAAAATAAAAGATATGATAAAAGAGACTTCATTGCTAGAAAACACGGTAAAGAAAGAGAACCGTGGGTTCAAAAACCTATGCCTTTTCCACCCTAGTCAACTAAAAAAAATATGATGAAGAATTTGAACGCTTTGCTGAAATGCTGAGGCCAGTCTTTTTGCGTACTCGTTTAACTGATATCTTAAAATTGCCTCCTTATCCAAAGTATATGAAAGACATCATCACTAATAAGAGAAAAATACCGTAAGCTGAAATATCCACTATGATTTCTAATTATACTTTCAAGGATGGAGTACCTAAAAAACATGGAGATCCGGGTATACCAATTATACCTTGCTCTATAAAAAAGAATTATGTGAAAACTGCTTTGTGTGATTTAGGAGCTGGTGTTAGTGTTATGCCTTTCTCTTTATATAAAAGACTTGACTTGAATAAACTCACACCTATTGAAATATCTTTGCAAATGGCTGGCAAGTTAACTGCCTTACCTATCGGTATCTGTGAGGATGTGCCCATTGTTGTTGCTAATGTTACTATTTTGAATGACTTTGTTATACTTGAGATGCCCGAGGACGATAACATGTTGATTATCCTCGGTAGACCCTTCTTAAATACTGCAGGGGCTGTTATTGATTGCAATAAAAGCAAGATCACTTTTCAAATTAATGGTAATGAGCATACGGTGCACTTTCCGAAGAAACAATTCCAATTGAATGGTATTAATGTTATTGAAAAATCTCCGACAATCACTATTGGAAGTTTTGAAATACCTCTACCAACTGTCAAAAAGAAATATGAAATGCTTATTGCTGGGTACATCCATATCCCCATTGAGGTAACTTAATGATTTACGAAAGTTCTTCGGTTTCATGCTAATCGAAAGTGGTTGTTAATAAGACCTGATCAACCTTATTAATGAATCATTTTTGAGCAGTATGAAGTTGATGAATTTAGTAAGCACTACCTACTGTCTTTACCTTTTGTTTTCTATTTTTTACTAGTTAAATAAAATAGAATGCCATGTTTATTCTGTTTTCTGAATTTCCCGTGCAATAAAAAAATGACCCAAAAATAAAAGTTCTCAGATTGCCCTGAAAATTTTATATGATTTTTTCAGAATATTTAAGAATTTCTGGTGCAAAAATTACCAGAGGGAGGTGCACCGGGTGGGCACAACCCACCTGAGCGTGCGAGGACCCCCAGGTGCACCCTTGTGGGTTGTGGTCCCCACGTGGGCCCTCTCACTTACCTCTTTAGCCCACATCATCACTTACCTCCAGAAAAAAATCTACATTGCCATCTCTCCCGTGTTCTTGAGCTCAAACCCATGGATTTCGATCTCTTTGCTTCAAGCTCTATTTCCGAAACTGTTTCGGGGGATTGTTGCTTGGTATGTGACTCCACCATTTGTCCAATTAGTTTTTGTTTTTGTGGTTTACACTTTGAATAATTAGCTACTCTTGGTGCTGCTGTAGATGTGCTTGCATGTTGAACTCTTAGTGTTCTAAGTAGTTTCAATGCTTGCTATGGCTTCTATGTATCCCTATGAGTAGCTGCTATCAATTTTATAAATTTTTATTGACAAATTTTTGCCACCCCAAAATTTCTATTTTCAGAAAATTGTACGCGGACATTATGAGCTTATTTGGAAGGAGTTCTTCGAGGAGAAGGTCCTCGGGGGCATCTTCTAGTGACAGATCCGCCCGTCGGTCTTATGTTGAACCAAGTGCAAGTTCCACACGAAGTGCCACTACCAAAATATGCTTATGGCCTTGCGATGCGTATATGATGCTAGTGGGCATTAAGGAGGAAATTGAGCAATATGTTCACAATGCCATCCTCGGTCCCTACCTTTCAGATAAGTGTGAACAATGCCAACTTCTCACTAAATCATTTGTTAAAGAATTTAAATATTTTCCATGAGAGTTTAGGGTGTCATTTATGCTTTATGATAATCCATTCACTATTCCACTAGAGAATTTTGCTTATCATTGCAAACTCCCTTTTTGGGGTTCGCCTGATGAACCACCAACGGCTAAGTATGAGTCTTTCTTGACTAGCCTTTGCTACGGTGAAAATAGGGGAGTGAGACAAGGAAGAATAAAGAGCATTCACTTTCCCACAATTCAATATTTTGCATTATTTAACAGGAAATGCATAGTAGGCAAGCAAGAATGTAGCATACTCTGTGCGCCAGACTTGAGCCTCATCCACGCCGCTCTCACTGGTGAAAGGAATTATAACCTTGGAGAGATTGTTTCACGTAGACTTTAGAATAACGCTAACAATGGCTGGTTCTATGGTGGAATTTACGCCACGCGTTTAGCACGAGGGCTGGGTGTTTCACCTTTACCCTTTGATCCCATCCTACCCACGCAGTTTTTAGATTTTGACACCTTAAATGAGCATAAGATTCTCAAGGGAAAGGTTTATAACTTCTCTTATAATCTGTTGTTTAATCAATCACATGATGTGGACACATATTTTCCTGCCCCTGCTCTTTTTGACTATAACAGCAAGGGAAGATATTTTGTTCTTGAGAGCGAGGCTCGAGCTCATAACGCAGCAGTGGTGGAAGCACGACAGGCCGAGGCGTCCACACGGAGAGTCTCCGTGAGCTACCATGCTGACTACTATCCTCCAAGCTACAAATCGACTACCTAGCTAGGCCAAAAGCCTAAGCTTGGGGGAGTACGTGTTACTCACCGATATTACATTCATGTTTACATATCATTCTATTTGTCGGTGCTCACACTTTTTCATTGTATCATCCATGCTTAGATTTATTTTCTTGCTTTCTTCTTGTCTATTTTAAAAACTTTAGAAAAACCAAAAAATAGTTGTAGTAATATACTTTCTATGCATGCTTAGTAGTAGCACTAAAAAGAAAATCCAAAAAGATTTCCTTGTTCTTCCCGTGTAAATAGGTTTTCTAATTTTTGCTTTTTCTTTTTATTTGCGTGTTCAAGAAAACCAGAAACCTCCAAAAATATCCAGTGTGCTTCTCTGAATTTAGTTTCCTTTTATTTGAGTTGTATCGAGGAGAAGACCATGATGAAAATGTTGAGTGGCTCTCATATGAATAATTGTTGAACTAATAAAGAACACATTTTACCTTGTCCTCTCATGTTGAATAAAATGTTTTGCAGATTCCAGCTTAGTCCATGGCATTCTTGCACTATTATTATTTTCATATTATTCGGTCTTGCAAGTGAAAGGAAATAATGACAATATTCAATGAACTGGCCGTGACAAGGAGAAACTGATATGAACTGGACTTGTTTTGTTTGTGTAAATATGTTTAACCTACTACCCATGATTCAGCCCATTATGATTAAACATGTTTGCCATGACAATTAGAGATTATAGTTTCTAATGCCATGCTTAAGTAGCTAGGAGTTCATAATGATTTATCTTGGATATCAACATAGTGTTAAAATGATTGTGATGTAGCATGATGATATGGTATCCTCCTCTGAATGTTCAAGTGGCTTGACTTGGCACATGTTTATGCATGTAGTTGAATCAAAACCAACATAGCCTCTATGATATTTATGTTCATGGTGTCCGTATCCTACTCATGCGGGTGTCCAATGCCAACGAATTTATCCTATATTGGTCTTGCTAAGTTACCACTGCCATCGTTACTGCTACACTTGCTACAAAACTACTGCTACCACTGTTACCGTTACTGTTGCTGTTGTCCCTACTATCAAAGCTATCATATTACTGTGCTACTGATCACTTTGATGTAGATAATTAATCTCCAGGTGTGGTCAAATTGACAACTTAGCTGCTAATACTTGCAAATGTTCTTTGGCTCCCCTTGTATCAAATCTATAAATTTGGGCTGAATACTCTACCCTCGAAAACTGTTGCGATCCCCTATACTTGTGGGTTATCAGTGCACAACAAGTTTTTTCCATTAAATGCCTTCTAAATTTAGCACAGGTGATTTCACTGGATGTTCATTTATAGACTTGCCATCAAAGTGTGTTTTCCTTAGGTAACACCAATACTTCTGCAATGCTTCCTTGAAAAGTGCAAGCAAGCTTTGCTTGTCATGACTATCTAGATTGACCCTCGCCTACTTACAATAATGTAATGTAAATCATTGATGTGTTCAATCAGTAGAAAAAAGGAAAATAATCACCATGAATAATAGCACTTCACGTAAGTGGGACAGGAAGATGTGAAAATGGTGTTTGTCTTCACTATTATCTTCCCATGATGGGAATATATGCACGTAGGTCCTAACAACATTGAAAGCGTTGTCTTTTAAATTGGGAATAACTGGAATGGGGTTCCAATCTGCAGGAATTGGTCGTCTATGCAGTTGCGATAGGTCTTCGGCTAGTGGACTTGCTCTACTTTTTGCTGGAGTAGGATTTTTCTGTGGTACGACTGGTGATATGGCAACTGAAATCGGCATACCTTTTGCTGGAGTGCAGGTCCTATGTGGTGGGGCTAGTGGTGTGGCCAGTGAAGTATGGGTACAGTCTGCTGGAGTCGATTCTACATTTTGTGTCAGTGGTTGTAGAGCCAATATAAGTGGGGTGTTATCTGATTTCTCTGGCACCACCACGTTTTTCATGGACTTTGCTGGTGCTCCTTCAGGTTCGGAAATGACCCTCTTCCTTTTTGATGTCTAGTGCACAAGAATAGCATTTGAGTGGGAAAACATGGTATGATGACCGATGGAATATGTATTGATAATGGATGGGCATGGCATCTTGACATATATGATGAGTAAACTAAGCAGCTGGTTGTGCAACGATGTAGAAGAAATGCAAGACACCTTATGCATGATACATGCAATAAAAAACCCTTGACAAATTAGAACATGCACCTTGATGGGTGAACAAGATATTCCATCTGCCTTCGACTCCTCGAGGTGGGGAGCGTATGAGTTTCATTGCATCCAGAATGGAACTCAATGCCTTGGTGCCAAGTTTGTTAGTCATTGCACTGCTCCGTAATATTCTTATATTCCTTGCATTCTCATATTCATTGTGAATATGGACAATACCTGAGAAGCATGAAGCCCCAAGTGGGAGGGATGCTCGCCACTCGGAGTAGTTTTTAACTTAGGCGAAACTGGTTCGCAGCTAAGGCCCCGAGTGGCAAGGATGCTTGCCACTTGGAGTAGTTTTTAACTTAGGCGAAACTGGTTCGTAGCTAAGCCCCCGAGTGTGAGGGATGCTCGCCACTCAGAGTATTTTTTAACTTAGGCGAAAATTGGTTGCAGCTAAGACCCCGAGTGGGAGGGATGCTCGCCAGTCAGAGTAGTTTTTAACTTAGGCGAAACTGGTTCGGAGCTAAGCCCCCGAGTGGGAACGATGCTTACCACT
>LR738714.1:297828419-297845186 GCA_902687465.1 Secale cereale
CGAAACTCGTTAGCAGCTAAGCCCCCGAGTGGGAGGGATGCTTGCCACTCGGAGTAGTTTTTAACTTAGGCGAAACTGGTTCACATCTAAGCCCCCGAGTGGGAGGGATGCTCGCCACTCAGAGTAGTTTTTAACTTAGGCGAAACTGGTTTCGTAGGTAAGCCCCCGAGTGGGAGGGACGCTCGCCACTCGGAGTAGTTTTTAACTTAGGAGAAATGTGTTCGCAACTAAGCCTCCTGATTGTGAGGGATGCTCGCCACTCGGAGTAAATTTTTAACTTAGGCAAAACAGGTTCACAGCTAAGCCCCTGAGTGTGAGGGATGCTCGCCACTCGGAGTAGTTTTTTAACTTAGACGAAGGCTGGTTCGCAACTAAGTTACCCACTGGGGGTTTGGAACAGACACCATGTGCGATTAAAATTACTGAAGGACCATGGAGGTCATGTCTTTGAGTGAGAAATTATCTTATAAATTATTCTTATTACATCTTGATGACCATCAAGTATAGAATCGATGAAGAAGATCAACATTCCAGGAACGCGTCTCGTCGATCTTCTTTGCAAGGTTGTATAGGTGGCAGGCCCCATTGTGAAGCACCTTGGTGATAATGAAAGAGCCTTCCCAAGTGGGGGCGAGCCTGTGTGGCCACTGCTGATCCACTCTGGGCACAAGGTCTACTTCCTGGAATGCTCGACCTCTGACATGCTTGGTATGGAAACATCGAAGATCTTGCTGATAAGCGGCCGACCGTATCAAGGCCATCAAACTTTCTTTCTCCAGGAGGTCCACGGCATCTTGACGTGCTTGCTCAGCTTCAGCTTAGGAATAGAGCTCCACTCGGGGTGAGTCGTGAAGGAGGTCACTCAGAAGCACGACTTTGGCTCCATAAACCATGAAGAAGGGGCTGCGATCCATGCACCGATTGGGAGTTGTCTTTAAACCCCAAAGGACCGATGGCAGTTCAGTCTCCCACACTCCGGCCGCATGTTCAAGGGTATGCATGAGTAGTGGCTTCAATCCTTGAAGGATAAGGCCATTCACCCTCTCGGCCTGGCCATTCATCTACGAATGGGCAACCGATGCATAATCCACCCGAGTGCCTTGGAATGCGCAGAAATTTCTTAATTCTTCTGAATCGAAATTGGAGCCATTGTCTGTGATGATGCTAGATGGGACTCCATATCTTAAGGTCAGCTCTCTGATGAATCTGATGGCTATGCGTGAGTCTAGCTTCTTGATAGGCCTGGCTTCGATCCACTTTGTCGGTGTTCTGGGAACCAGGATACCTAGACTTGCCTGCCTGCAGCCCAACGCGCGGCCCCGCAACAACCCAACAAGACCCAGTTCAAGACAGATAAAGCAGACCCTCGCAAAGGGCCCTTGCCCTCATGAGGAGAGGCTTGCCAAGACCTCCTATGGAGCGGCTCCGCAGGTCACCTCCGGAGGGGCGAGATTCCTATGCAAGCACCCCCCTCAGGATCGTGCGGTGACGTGACCCATGAAGACCGATGTCAGGCTGGCATGAACACGCAGAGGGAGCAGTTTCCTCTTTGACGCAAAGCAAACATGGACGGACGCGGTTCCCAAGTAGGCTCCCAAAGGTTTCCATTCTGGTTCAACTAGACCAAGACCGCTGGCTCAGTAGGGCGGATGTCATTGTCGAGCCCACCCCTGCATCGCGATCAGATGCTTTGCAGGCGAAGACCACCTTTGGCCAGGATAAGGTGTACCTTCAGTCCCCCTTTGAAATTGGCCGTTGTGGAATCCTTTCCCACCCAAATGATGCGGGAAAAGGACCAAGGCCACTATAAGTAGGGACTAGCATCCATCATAAGAGGGGATCGATCCCTCGAGTCAACCTTCCTCGCACGAGCCCCTCCCGAGGCTGTTTGCCCCTCGTGAGGCCAATCCACCACAAAGCAGGAGTAGGGTCTGACACCGCAAGGTGGCCCGAACGTCGGTAAACTGTTGTGTTCATCTTCTTCCCTCCTCGCGCGAATCTAGCTAGGTTAGGTCACGAGACAATGAGTTGGGGCCGGCGAGGTCAAGGATCTTCGCGCACACCCCAGTGTCCGCACCTTCTTGGGTCTGCGGAGCCCTAAATCCGACATTTGGCGTGCCAGGTAGGGGCGTGTCGAAGCTCTGCCTCTCCTGCAACTCCGCTCTGCCCTAGCATCCTCGCCCTCATGGCGGGCGAAGCCCTGTGACCATGGTCGCTCGAAGCTCACGGGGGCGCCGCGGGCTGCCCGGCCTTTACTCCAGACCTGCGTCGAGTAACGTGGTCGACAAAGTTCAGGCCGGTGTTACCCTCGGCGGTATGACGGTGCAGCAGGCCCAAAGGTTTTCAGCCAGTATTACAAGCAGGCCATCCAAGCGGCGGGTGGCGATGACAAGGCCGCAGCGAACTGGTTCCCTTTCGCCCTGATAGAGGTCCCTCGGTCTTAGCTACGTGGCCTCCCGGACGCCTCGATCTCCTATTGGGAGAAGCTCCATAGCTAATTCATCACGCGCTTCGCGGCCCCGAGACTGCATGCGGTAGCATTCATCCTAGGCAGGTCATAGGCGCCCGCTTCAAACTGCCACACCACGTAGTTTCTTTGCCAGGCAGGCTCCACTAGGTCAGAGCAGGACACTCTGCAGGGCTGAGCGGGGCCACAGACCGACATCATATTCAACTTCGAAGACCACCCCAGGACCACGGCGGTCGCCGATGTGCTCCCCATGCTCTGCACGCAGACCATCAGGAACGTCGCGGTCACCAATAACCTCATCAACGATGGCGCCGGCCTCAACCTTCACTCCGTTGCGACTTTTGATATGCTTCAGATATCACGCGACCAGCTCGCACCCACCAGGCCGTTTGCGAGGGTGACCAAGGGCTCCGCTGCCCCCCTTGGGAAGGTGCGCCTCCCGGTGACATTCGGCACCCATGAAAATTGCCAAACCAAGCTCGTTGACTTCGACGTGGAACAAATCAGCCTGCCGTACAACGCAATCGTGGGGTTCCCCGCCCTTGCTAAGTTCATGGCAGCAACCCATCCGGGCTACAACGTCATCAAGATGCCGGGCAGCAGCGGCATCATCACGGTGGCTGGAGATACGAAGGAGGCGGTCCAGGCCCTCAAGCACTTCTTCAAGGCCGCCGCAGCCTCGCGCCCCTGCACAGTAGGCGCCCTCAGAGGCTCCAGAGGCCGCGCCAGCAAAGAAGAATCCGTTGTTCACTATGTATCGAGCCAATACGAAGCAAGTGACTATCGACAAGGGGGGCTCAAGCCTCACCTTCACCATTGGCGTCGGCCTCCCTCCGAAGCAAGAAGAAGCGCTGGTCGGTTTCCTCTGGGCCAACAAGGAAGTATTCGCATGGGAGCCGTCTGACCTGCTAGGCGTCCCTCGAGAAGTAATAGAGCATCACCTAGCGGAATGCCCCAATGCCCACCCGGTGAAGCAGAAAGCATGGCGCCAAGCACAAGAGAAGCAAGCATTCATCGTCCAAGAGGTGTGCAAGTTGCAAGCGGGGCTCATCCGTGAAGTGCGGCACCCCGAGTGGTTGGCCAACCCCGTCATCGTCCCCATGAAGGTCGGGAAGGAGCACATGTGTGTCGACTTCACGAGCCTCAACAAGGTTTCTCCTCAGGACCCCTTCTCGCTCCCGTGCATTGACCAGATCATGGACACCACCGCCAAGTGTAATCTACTATGCTTCTTGGACGCCTTCTACAGATACCACCAGATCAAGATGGCGACAGAAGACGTTGAGAAAACGACCTTCAACTCTCTGTGCGGGATATATTGCTATACCTGCATGCCATTTGGGTTGTGTAATGCTGGAGCTACCTTCCAACAACTTATGCACATTGTGCTGGGGCTGCAACTGGGAAGGAACGCCGAAGCCTATGTTGATGACATCATGGTCAAGACACGAGAGGCGAAGACATTGATCGAAGATCTAGATGAGATGTTCGCCAACCTGTGCTGCATTGAGTTGAAGCTTAACCCGGAGAAGTGCGTGTTCGGGATCCTGTTCGGCAAGATGTTGGGTTTCCTCGTGTCGCACCGAGGAATTGAGGCCAACCCTAAGAAGATCAAGGCAATCGAGAAAATGTTCTCGCCTCAAACTCTCAAGGAAATGCATAAATTGGCAGGCTGCGTAACCGCGCTAGGACGTTTCATCTCCAAGCTAGGCGAGCAAGCTCTCCCTTTTATCAAGCTCATGAAGAAGAAAGCCCCTTTTGAGTGGACTCCGGAGGCGGAGGCCGCTTTCCAAGGCCTCAAGAAATACCTCACGAGCCCGCTCGTCATGGTGGCACCTCACCCTCACGAGCCGCTGGTACTCTAGTTGACGGCCACCCCACACTCCGCTAGTGCAGCGCTCGTGGCTGGTCGAGAGCGGCGCGCAGACGCGAAGATGGCCCCGAGGAGCCTTCAGGAGACGGAGGAGCCTCGGGAGGACGCAGCGTAGCTGCCCCCTCACCGCGATGCTCCAGAGCCCCATGCCGCTTCGTCAGCCGATCGGGCTCCTGAGCCCAGCGACGGGGAGGATGTCACTCACACCTCGCCACTCGTCGAGCGCCCGGTGTACTTCATTAGCACCATGCTATGGATGCGCGTGCGCACTACCTTATGCAACGAAGCTCCTGCACGCGCTTCTCGTCGCATCAAGAAAGCTGCGCCACAACTTCCAAGGTTACACCATCAAGGTCGTCTCTACATTCCCTCAAGAGAAGATACTGCACAACCCCAACGCGGTTGGTAGAGTCACGAAGTGGAACATCGAGCTGCAAGCATTCGAACTGGAGGTCGGCACCACCAGAGTCATCAAGGGCGCATCCCTTGCCGATTTCGTGGTCGAATGATGGATGCTCCGGACCAGGGGCTGGGCGAGGACCAGTCCCTCGTGCCTAGCGATGAAGCTCCTGAGGGGTGGGTCATGCACTTCGACATCGCCTTCGTGCAGCTGGATGCGGGGGCTGGGGCGTGCTCATCTCGACTACCAAGAACAAGCTCTACTACGCCGTGCAACTATGCTCCCGGCATGGCGAGAAGGTCTCCAAGAACATCAAGGAATACGAGGGCCTGATCACAGGCCTCAAGGCCACGACTTAAAAGGACCGGAGAAGAGGTGTCTAGAGGGGGGTTGATTAGACACTCAACAAGGAAAGTAGCAGTTTTTAAGTTCTTTAAGTTAAGGTGGAGTTTTAGCACAATTTCAAACATTCACAATACATTTCAAGCAAGCATGGCAAGAGTATATGAGCAGCGGAAAGTAAAGCATGCAAGTTGCAATAAAGTAAAGGGATGGGATTGGAATGTGCAAACGCAATTGGAGACATGGATGTTTCTGGTGTGGTTCCGATAGGGGGTGCTATCGTACATCCACGTTCATGGAGACTTAAACACATGAAGGGTAACGGCTACATGAGTCCGCGGAGGGCTCCACCCATGAAGGGTCCACGAATAAGAAACCCTATCTATCCCACCATGGCCGTCGCCCATGAAAGACTTGCCTCATTAGGGTAGATCTTCACGAAGTAGGCGATCTCCTTGCCCTTACAAACTCCTTGGTTCAACTCCACAATCTTGTCGGAGGCTCCCAAGTGACACCTAACCAATCTAGGAGACACCACTCTCCAAAAGATAATAAATGGTGTGTAGATGATGAACTCCTTGCTCTTGTGCTTCAAACGATAGTCTCCCCAACACTCAACTATCTTTCATAGATTTGGATATGGTGGAAAGATGATTTGAGTGGAATACAACTTGGGGAAGGCTAGAGATCAAGATTCTTCTGGTAGGATTGGAATATCTTGGTCTCAACACATGAGTATGTGGTTCTCTCTCAGAAATGGAGTAGTGGAAGTGTAGGCACGTTCTGATGGCTCTCTCTCTCTCTGATGGAGAATGGGTGGAGGGTATATATAGCCTCCACACAAATCTAGCCATTACACACAATTTACCAAACTCGATGGGACCGAATAGTAGAACTCGATGAGACCGGCCTGGTTCAAAATGTGAACGTTAGGCTTTTTGGTGGGACTGATATGATCAACTCGGTGAGACCGATGTGCTAGGGTTAGGGTAAAATTTCATCTCGGTTTGACCGATTACACAAACTCGGTGAGATCGATTTTGGTAATAAGCAAACAGAGAGTTGGTCAAGCAAACTCGATGGGACCGACTGCATATCTTCGTGGGACCGAAATAATTGCAACAGGCAACAGAGAGTTTTCAAGACCAACTCGGTGAGACCGAGATCCCATCAGTGAGAACGAACTGATTAGGGTTTCTGGCAATGGCTATGTCAAGTGAACTCGGGGGCGCCGGATGGATCAAATCGGTGGGACCGAGTTTGACTTTAGGTTATGTGGAAATGAGAAAGTGGTTGAGGGATTTTGGAGCATATCACTAAGCATTTTGAGCAAGTAAGCCATTAAGCAACACCTCATTCCATTTTAATAGTATTGGCTTTTCCTGTGGACTCAATGTGATCTTGGATCACTAAAATAGCAATGAAGAGTCTTGAGCTTTTGCCGATCTTTGTCCTTAGCTTTTGGAAGGGGTTCCACATGCTCTTGTCCTGTGTTCGCACACGAACACATCAACGTGTACCTCCAACGCCGAGGGTGATGCACCGCAGCTCACATCGAAGGAGACCCTTCCGGAAGCGCAGTACACAAGCAATCCGGCGGGCACTTTTGTAGAACCGAAACCCACGCGGCCGGGAGGGACCCCTTCTGGATGGACGGCGGCTATGGGCTGCCCTAGGTCAACTTGATAGCCCCTAGGTCCTCGAGGTTTGCCGTCCTGCAACAAGAAGAACAGACGAAGAACGAGGAAGAAGAAAAACTAGGGTTAAGGAGAAAAGATAAAAGATAAAAAGTGGTAGATGATTTGATCGATTGTGTGTTGTTCAATCGGCCGTTACCCCTTAGGTATATAAGAGGCGGATGGTCATGACGTACAAGAAAAGGACTCCAAATCACATCCAAATCTTTCCAAAATTAACCGAACTTGGATTTAGGTAAGTCTGGAACATCAGTTCAGTTTTTAGGTCCCACAGGCCACAAACGACCTCGGATGAAGATGAGCCCAAAAAAAAACTTGACCATTTCAACGAATCGAACAACTTTCATCTTTAACGTTTTTCGATTTGATGCCATCTTATGGGCGAAAACGGTCACGCAAAACATCTGTTCCCTCACGCTACCCATTACACATGCATCTGGTGGCGCGCGCCATATCTCACCTCATGACAGGGCTGCACTCCGATTGCTCTAACTTTTGCATACGAACACGAATTTGGACGATTTTTATATCGAAATTGATCATTTCGATGAGACGAAGACAATTCATCTAGAATGTTTTTCCATATGAAGCGGTCTTGGGGGAATAATCAACAGAATTGTGTTCTGAATACAAAATCTCAGTATTTCAAACACAACTTCGGCCTTCGAGATGAGATCGGAAGGCGATAGCCCAAACTTCAAAGATGTTCATATGGACAATACGAAAATCTTTTATGTGGATCACTTCTCCATTTGAGGCCATATTAATTAAGTTATTGATCGTGCCAAAATCTAGTGTCAACACATGCCCCCCTGTTTTCGGCAAAACTTGGATGCCGAAAAATAATTTGCACATAGCTTGTTCTAAGGACGATGTCAACACTCCATCGGCCATTTTGCCCGTTTTTAGGACGATAAGTATATATCGACCATTGCTTGTTTGAACCTCTTGCTGCAAACTTGGGTGGAAACTTCTCAACTTCTATAACAATTTGGTGATAAGGTTACATAGATAAAAGCCATCCTCCGAACCATATTGTTCACCCTTTCGCTAGGATTTCACAAATAATCAAGAATGAACTTCCCCCAATTCTTACTTTGCCTGCATAAAAGTTTCATTAGTGGCCGAAGTTGTGGACTTCGGTTCGGCCTTACGTATGTTGACAAGACAGAGCATGGACTATTGAGAGAAATGCAATACACCATGATTAACATAGTAGCCGGATGCTTGTTGTGCCAACTCTTTCGAATTTTCATGTCTAAATATATGAACAATTTTAATGCAACCCAAGGTAAATTTTGCATCTAGACATACACCAATATAAACTATAAGTGATTCGCCAAAACATTGATAACCCTTGGATATTTGTTGCACTACTCATAACGAATCACGGAAAGCCTCAATATGTATAGCACCTATAGCAAGTAAAACAGTCAATCCTAATAACAATGCATATTCGGCTTTGATTAATCATGCATAAAAATATTCTGCATGAGGCTTCAAAAAATAGTACCACAAGGAGATATATAAACAACACCAACACGTTGGCCATTGCTACGAATTGAACCATAATCTCCATAGTACTAGAGAGACAAGGCTAACATCAATATTATGCATGTCATTAATCCGATGTTTAGTAATAAAATCAGTTATGATTTGGCCTCTTATAGATCTCAAAGATGCATAAGCCAAATCATATTCAAACAAAGTATAGGCCCACTAGCCAATTCTGCAACTATGAATTGGTCTATGCAGCATATATTCAATGACATCGGTCATGATGTCTCAGCTCCATTCAATCATAATATAGGCATACATATAAATTTCCATGAGCAGGTACCTTGTCTTGCTCTCCAATCAAACTAAGGATGATATTATAATACTACACCGACCATGCATTGACATACTCTTAGGACGATAGATAAATATCAGCCATTACCATGTAAACTTCATTCGAAGAACATATAGCCGAAAATGACAAATCAAGTACTTCGACCCTTTGGATCAACAATTGTAGCTAATGAAATGTATAGTGACTTGGTAATACCCTTTCATGATGTAAGAAATTATATGGCATCCATGGATTAAAATAAGCCCATTGAGGGTTACCAATCATACATGATGACGAATTCCATGGCATCGGCCTTAATAGCATAGTTGAAGAATAAGGATAATGTGTAGACCGAAGATGCTGAAACCTTCGGCTTGGTCCTTCATAGTTTTCACTCTTTTCCTTCGTCACCTTTGCCGCACTTCTTGTAATGGAAGCTTGCACAAAATTCTTATTTTGAGCACTTCCTTTGGGAACCCATGCCATGTTCCTTTCTTCAAGTTCTTGTGCACTAAGTTTTTGTACTTTCTTCTTTTGCCAATATGATAAGCCGAGTGGGCACCCTGGCTGCGATTTTTTTCGAAGCAATGGAAATTCTAGTATTACTTTGTGCACTCTCAACTTCTTTTCCTCATATTTGGCACTTTGACTATCAATAATTGGTTGCTTTGTCTTATTGCCTTTAGTAGCCAATGTCAAAACTTTAATTGGCTCTTTTTCATATGAGATCAAATCTGAAGTTGCACTCTTATGACCATCTCTTTTAACACGGTAAACTTGCTTCACCACCTCTTTCTTCTTCCTTAAGTTTTGGACCGATTCCTTATGATTGAAATGGTCTTTAACATATGATTGTTCAAATGTTGATCCTCTTGAAGCTACATAATGTTGGTGGGATGGTCTAAAACAAGATGGAGAATGTGCCCTTGTATCATACCTGTCCTGTGATGGATATGATTCTATATGAGCACAGGGAGGCATCCACGGGATTGGCATTGGCGGACCAAAATAAGGATATGAATATGTTGCATTAAAATACTCAATTTGCCAATACCGATCCTCATATTTATGCCTTAGGGGTGATCTTAGATTCTTTGCATGATTTGGCTGATAAGCATTCTTCTCTTCACTCTTCTTTTGATATTTTTCCAGTAGTTCAGCGAAGGTGATTTTTGATCTCTTACACTTTCGCTTACTTCGGCCTTTGTTTTCTTTTGGTTTGCTTTCATCAATCGTTGGATTTGCTTGCTGCCCCCCAGTCCTTGGCATCTCCATTGTAGCTTCGATGGAATTCTCCCTCAAGATTATGTTCATTATGCTCTTCAACAATTTCTTTACTTGAAAGCTTGATCCCATCACATGTAGTTTTTACATTCTATTTAAATGTATCGGCTTGAAATAGCTGATGCAAAAAACTTTTTTCCATCGGGACCAATCAGAATAGACTGGTCATCTCTTGGCGTTTCAACAATTCTCAATCGCCGTTTATCAATGACCAATTTGACTATTTGGTGAAACATATTGCAATCCTCAAAATTATATTTGAACGAATGATGCAACCTACAATACATTCATCCTTGAATTGATGGCTTGACATGGTGATCAAGAATTCTTATGTAATTATTTTTCAGCAACAAATCAAATATTTGATCACACATACTTGAATTGAAGGTATACTTCTTATTTTCTAGCCGATCTTGGTGTGAGAACGGCTTTGGAGGTAAGTAAACGAATGGTTCAGATTTA
Organism: Secale cereale; assembly: GCA_902687465.1. Taxonomy (NCBI): domain Eukaryota; kingdom Viridiplantae; phylum Streptophyta; class Magnoliopsida; order Poales; family Poaceae; genus Secale; species Secale cereale. The sequence continues at coordinate 297,838,779 of LR738714.1, forward strand.
GAATCTCTCCATTCGGCTAGGCAATGTGTTTTGCACTCTATATCCGATGTATTCCGATAAGATATTATACTAGCATCGGTTTGCTCAAAAGATTTTAACCATGGCTTTAAATTTCTGAAACAAATATAGTTAGCACATTCATGTCTTGATTGATACCAAGTGTAAGCCAAGTAAGAAATAAGTAAAGCTACCCAATTTGATATGAACTTTAGCTAAAGCAATGAGGATAGCCTTGGAAGCAATAATAATTCACTATCGGTCTTTATAAATGGCACAATGGGTTGACCGATATGCTCTATAAAAAATTTATTGCTAAAAAGTAAAGTACCCTTCTTCATTGGTCTTTCAAAATTACTTATGAGGATTTTTCTAATAGATGCATCAACAATAAAGTTGTGACCAAATATGAAAACAGGTAAATTACTTGCTAGACATACCTCTTCAAATATGTTGGGAGAGCATGATTCTGGTGTGACTTGAACAATATCTTGCTCCATCTTTGGATGGATCCCCAACACCTTGTCATCGCCTTTTTCTTGATTCCGTGCATCATTTCTTTGAAGATCATTGTCAGCCGAAATTTGTTCAGCTACTTGCTCTTGTCCTTGAGGCTTGTCAATTTCTACGGCACGGAACTCATAGGGCAGGAAGTAGGTTCCACTAACTTCAGAAAAATCAAGCACGACTGTTTTTCTATGCTTACCATGCCCTTTCTCAATAATGTTGCCTCTTTGGATTTGATGGATTCGAAATATATAGTACTTGATTCGGCTTTTCCAACCGAAGCACTTTTAGTTTCCGAATCATCATTCTTTTCACTGATTATATCAATCGGCGAGGCTTTTTTCTTTGAGCCAATTCCCTATCAATTCTCTCTTGGCGAAGTACTTACACCCTATCGCGCAAAGCTTTAACTCCCCTCTCAATTTCAGCCCGCTCTAGATCAGTTTGCCCTCCAATGCTTTTAGGATTTTTCGGCAATGAATTGTTAGTGTTGCCGAAATTTTGCAATTGTGTAGGGGGTGTATAATATGTTGCGGTACTAGGTTGAGGTGTATGCACTGGTGTATAACAATATGCTCTCTCACCAATTCTATCAATTGATGAAGTTTCATCTTTTGCAAAACTCTAGCCTTTATTGCAGCATAATCAGGAAACAAACCCTTTTCATATTGTTCAAGGCAAAGAGCACTAATCCTCTTGTTTTGTGCCAAGCTCTTTTTTAGTGCAACCACAACCGCTTCTAGAAGGGATTGCTCCACAATACTTTCAGATTCTTTCAGCGATGAATCGTGAGTGTTGCCGAAATTCTCGAATTGCGTAGAGCCTGCACTATATGCTACAGTATTAGATGACGACACGTGTGTTCCTGTAAAAAGTTCACTTATTCGGCTATGACCATGAAGGTGCGGGACCGAACTATGAACATCTACAGTTGCATATTGTGCTGAAAAATTATTAACATGAGGTGTAGCATATGATAGTTGAGAGTAACTAGCCAAATAGCTAGTAGTATCATGGCCAATTCTCCCATCCATCGGCAAGGTTGGATTCACATATTTCAAATTAGTTGCCGATGAATAAAAGGGCGAAACACTTTCTTGTATGCTATTGAAAATTTTAACATGGGGTGTTTCAAATTGATTAACCAGACCCATCATGTTCTTCATCGGCATATGGATTTGTGGGGTTGCCGATGCATGAGAGTTAGGATACATATGTTGTACGTTGCAAAAATCATACGAATTTGAAGCATGAAGATTGTTTTGCATCAGCCCTTGCGCATAATTAGATGCATGGTTGATAAAACTAGGGCTAGTCGATACATTATGCTCATTAGGTGATCTAGCAACAACATATGGATTATTTGCATCTACAAAGGGGGATTGGGTATTCATATTACCTTTGTAGATTGCAGCAACTTGCTGACGATCTCTTCGTAGCAAGAATGGGCCGGAGACCGTTCAAAGCTTCGTCCCCAGCGGGGTCACCAAAAAGTGTGTTCGCACATGAACACGTAACCGTGTACCTCCAACGCCGAGGGTGATGCACCACAGCTCACGTCGAAGGAGACTCGTTCGGAAGCGCGGTACGCAAGCAATCCGGCGGACACTTTTGTAGACCCGAAACCCCACTCACCAGGGAGGGACCTCGTCTCGACGTACGGTGGCTATGGGCTGCCCTAGGTCGACCTGATCGCCCCTAGGGCCTCGAGGTTCACCGCCCTACAACAAGAAGAACAGACGAAGAACGAGAAAGAAGAAGAACTATGGTTAAGGAGAAAAGATAAAAGATAAAAAGTGGTAGATGATTTGATCGATTGTGTGTTGTTTAATCGACAGTCACCCCTTAGGTCTATAAAAGGCGAATGGACTTGTCGTACAAGAAAAGGACTCCAAATCACGTCCAAATCTTTCCAAGATTAACCGAACTCGGATTTAGGTAAGTCTCGAACATCAGTTCAGTTTTTAGATCCCACCAGGCACAAAGGACCTCGAATGAGGATGAGCCCAAAAGCAAACTTGACCATTTCAACGAGACGAACAACTTTTATGTTGAACGTTTTTCGATTTGATGCCATCTTCTCGGCGAAAACGGTCACACAAAACATCTGTTCCCTCGGGCTACCCTTCAGACATGCGTCTGGTGGCGCACGCCACATCTCGCCTCATGATAGGGCTGCACTTTGATTACTCTAACTTTCGCATATGAACTCGGATTTTGACGACTTTTATATAAAAATCGATCGTTTCGATGAGACGCGGACAATTCATGTAGAATGTTTTTCCATATGAAGCCGTCTTGGGGGGCATAATCAGCAGAATAGTGTTCTATATACAAAATCTCAATATTTCAAACACAACTTCGGCCTTCGAGAAGAGATCGGATGGCGATGGCCCAAACTCCAAAGATATTCATATGGACAATACAAAAATCTTTTATGTAGATCACTTCTCGATTTGAGACCATATTAATTAAGTTATTGGCCGTGCAAAAATCTGGTGTCAACATCCTGCCATTCCACTGTTGTACTCATGTGAAATACACTAGATGAAAATATTAGTCCAACAAGAGATATGTTGTCATTAATTTCCAAAATCACCCTGGAGCACTTGTGCTTCCAGTCTTTCCCTTTTTCGTAATTGATGACAACATACATCAAAGCTTGAGATAAAGATATGAAGGATAACAAGTAAAGCATTGGAAAAACATGTAAGAGCATGTGAATGCATAAGCATGTCAGAGAAAGCAATGAGTTACATGTATCTTGGCTATATGCTTCAGAGTAAATGATGTTAAACATAGGAAATATACCTCCATGTTCATGAGTCCTCTTTGCAAAAATCATGTACAACAACAAGAAATCATCATGCACATGGATGTGATGAATATACTTACATCTTGAGCTGGCTTTGGAGGTGAACTTCAGAAAAGAGGGTTAGATAACACAAGAACACCTACTAAACAAAGCACAATGAGTAACAACAAAAGTACCAAGATTGGGATGACGTGTATAGAGTGAGTACTTGGTACTCTATTTGGATATATACATGACCCCAAAGAGATAAAAATATGCAATGAGTTCCAAAGATTTTCTTCCCCTAAGTGTCTTTCTCCCCCTGAATCTTATATTGGATAATGGGAGAAGATAGGGTAAAAGAGAATCAGAGCGAAATAGAAAATCAGAGAAAAATAATCAAAACACATACTAACATGTCTTTCCCCTCTTGAAGACATGTGACTTCTCTCCTCTTTAGATAATAAGCATCTGGAGAAGCTTAATGCATGCTTTCTCCCTTATGTGATAAGCTTTGATGTGATCTCTCTCCCCCTTTGACATCAATTTACAAGAAGGGATCTTCGGGAGCATGAGTCAAGTAGGTTTGGTCCTCGAGTCAATTTCTAAGAAAGCAAAATGTAATTTAAGATGTTGGCAGAGGATAAGAATCATCGAGTGGAGCTAGAGCAGATATGCAGGATGCAAACGGCAAAATGTTTTCTCAGTATTGAAATCGGTGTGGTTGAATCATTGTCATCGGTGACAACGAGTTGGCAGTGTCGGAGATGATGCATATTGGTCAGACCGGGTTTGTCCTTGTCGGTTTGACCGATGAACAATATTCAATGTAGCATTGCAGTTTGGTCTAGCCGAGAGGCAGAGGTCGGTGAGACTGAGTTCTATACAGAGGAAAGATTTTGTCATCTCTGCTCACTTAGGCAAATAAGATCTCACAAAGATTTGCAGGGAATTAACTCAACAATTTGCAAAGAATTTGATGCATAAAGTAATAGAGAAAATAAAATAAGTCTAGATTAATTTTTTTTTGAAGGGGAACAAGCAAGCAAAAGATAAGTGCAAGAACACAGAGGAACACTAGAGAACTTCATCTAGAATTGGTCGGCGATAGAGTCACCTATGTTAGAGTATATTGACTTAGAAGTCAAGTAAAGATACTTGATCATATGTCATACTCATAGTTTAAGCTTAAAATGGGGTTGCCATTTTTTCGTTTAAGCATTTTGATGTATTCTCATCTTGTTGAGCCGCTTTGACCCATGTCTTGGGGTAAAGCTTCTCCAAGATGGAATAAGATACCTTGGGTGGTGGTGTTGATCTTGATCATGTAGTTGAACTTATGTTGGATGCACAAGGTTGATGTAGTTCATCAAGAGTTGGGAGCACCACTTGTAGTTTGAGTTCATCTACCTACATTGGTTAGATTAGCAAGGAAAATCACTTGTGTATCCAAAATGACAATCATGAAAATTTGATACCAAATGAATTTTGATATATAGAAATTGTCAAAGGATATATTGAAAGGATTCATGTTTCCTTCTCTCCAACCACCATACTGTAGCGAATTGGTGATGTAGAGATTGCTTGGAATTTAAGTGAGTTGCAATCTCATAGATTTAGATTCATCTAAGTACCTACATGGGTTAGAAAACATGCAAGGGTACAAGTATAGATCCAAGACGTATGATCATCATCATAAGAGAAATATCAAGTATTAGTCAAAGGCGCATGCCTTGCATGCATCCAAATGGAGTTACCACTCCAAGTTTGATGCATCAATGAGGTTCAATTCACCTCTCAAATAGCAAAAAACTTTCTCATCAAGCGGTTTGGTCAATATATCCGCCAATCGATTATCGGTACGAACATGTTTAAGATTGATGTCTCCTTTAGCAACATGATCTCAAATGAAATGATGACGAACTTCAATATGCTTAATTCGAGAATGTTGCACGGGATTGTGGGCAATCTTAATAGCACTTTCATTATTACAAAGAAATGGAACATGTTTCACATAGATCCCATAATCTTTACGAGTTTGGGTCATCCAAAGTAATTGAGCACAACATGAACCGGCGGCAATGTATTCCTCTTCAGCGGTGGATAAGGATACCGAGTTTTGTTTCTTGGAGGACCAAGACACAAGAGATCTACCAAGAAATTGACAAGTACTTGAAGTGGACTTTCTATCAACCTTGTCTCCGGCATAGTGTGAATCAGAATAGCCAACAATATCAAAAGAAGACCTCTTAGAATACCAAATGCCAAAGTTTGGCGTGTGTATTAAGTATCTCACTATCTATTTCATAGCCTTAAGATGACATTATTTTGGGGGCCGCTTGATATCGTGCACACATGCACACACTTAGCATAATATCGGGACGGTAGGCACATAGATAACAATGAAGCAATCATAGAGCGGTAAACCTTTTGGTCAACCGGTTCACCATCCTTAGTCAAGTCAAGATGTCCACTAGTGGGCATGGGTGTATTCATACCTTTGCAATCTTGCATGTCGAACTTCTTGAATAACTCATTGGCATACTTTGTTTGAGAAACAAAGGTACCCTCCTTAGTTTGCTTGATTTGCAAACCAAGAAAGAACTTGAGTTCACTCATCATAGACATCTCAAACTTCTTTGACATTAGTCTTCCAAACTTTTCACAAAAATGAGGGTTAGTCGAGGCAAATATGATATCATCAACATAAATCTGGCACACAAATAATTCACCATTAACTCTTTTAGTAAAAAGTGTTGAATCAATTTTCCCAATTTTAAAGCCTTTTTCAATAAGGAACTTGGTCAAGCATCTATACCACGTTCTAGGAGCTTGTTTAAGACTATAAAGATCTTTGTGAAGTTTGTAAATATGATTAGGTTTCTTGGGATTAACAAAGCCGGGAGGTTTCTGTCGGATTACGGGCTCCGCAAACCCAAGAAGTTCGAACACAGGGGCGTGAACGAAGATCTCTCCCACTCACGTCTACCTAGCGTCTCGCCCTCGTCCTGTGAAGAGATTCAAGCGAACAACAAGTAAAGCACACAAGAGTTTACCCAGGTTCAGGCCACCTTGCGATGTAAAACCCCTACTTCTTGCTTTGGTGGATT
>LR738714.1:297852757-297938655 GCA_902687465.1 Secale cereale
GGGGGGGGGGGGGGGGGGGGGCTTGAATATGGATTAGTACAGTGGTTCCTGAGCTCAGGAGGGTCAGGAGGCAAGGGTTCTTGATCCTTTGTGCGAGGGTAGAGTTTCTGGATCTGATCCTCTTCCCCTCCATAGTGGAGATCCTGGATACTTATATAAGCGGCCAGGGTCCTCTTACCCCGAATTGTTTAAGCGGGAAGGGATCCCACAACGGCCATTTTGAGAGGGAACAAAAGGATGTTCCTACCCTGACAAAAGCAGTCTTCGCCTACAAAAGGATCCGGAGATGACGCGGTGGTGGGCTCGGCGATGACATCCTCCCTGTCGTCCTGGCGGTCTTCGGTCTTGTTGCACCAATGGGGAAACCTTTGTCCTGCTCCTCGGGAACCTACACCTGCGCTGTCGCCCTTGCACCAAAATGGCAACTGCGCTGCTGGCACGCGCTGGCACCCGCTGGCGCGGTGCGTCACTGCCTCCTCCTAAGGCAGGCTTGGCCTTGGATTCTCCGCCCCTCCGGAGCAACCTAGCCGAGGCCGCTCCCGAGGAGGTCTTGACGTTGTTCTCCTCGTGAGGTCCAGCCCCCTCGCGAGGGTCTTGAGCAGCTGGTCGATCAGCTGGGCCGTACCAGGCCGTGGCAGGAGCGCGATGCGGCCCGCAGACAGGCAAGTCTGGGTACCCTGGTTCCCAGGACGCCGAAAGTTTCTTAGCATAAAATTCCTCCTCAATTTCACCATTGAGAAAAGCACTTTTAATATCCATTTGATATAAAGTGATATCATGATGATTGGCATAAGCAAGTAAGATGCGTATGGACTCAAGTCTAGCAACGGTGGCATATGTCTCATTGTAATCCATACCTTTGACTTGAGTGTAGCCTTGTGCGACGAGACGGGCTTTCTTGCGTACAACTTGTCCATCTTCATCTTGCTTATTAAGAAACACCCATTTGGTACCGATGATGTTGTGGTTGTCGTCGGGCTTCTCAACCAATGTCCAAACTTGGTTTCTCTCGAAATTATGTAGTTCCTAGTGCATAGCATTCACCAAATCCGAATCATCAAGAGTGTCTTCAACCTTCATAGGTTCAAGGTTATATATGAAACAGTAATGTTCACAAAAGTTAGCTAAACAAGATTTAGAGCAAGTGATTCTCCCGGTTTGGATATCATCGTAGATTTGTTCTACGGGGTGATATCTAGCAATTCTTGCTCTAACTCGTGAGACCTTTTGTTTGGGTCAGGGTGGAACATCCTCTTCATTGTCTTCTTCTTCTTGTCCTTCCTCATTATTGTTGGCGTTGTTGTCCTCTTGTGGTGGTGGAGAAGGAGGTCAATGAGGTTCATCTCGGTGCACTTCCTCATTTCCTTTGTCTTGGCGTGTCTCACTTGTGGATGCCTCCAAGTCAACTTGTGCTTCACCTTGTTGTGAAGTTGAGGCTTCCACTTGAATGGACGAAGTACTTTCCATCACCTCCATTGGGCAAATCTTGCCAATAGAGAAGTCTTGTACTGCTTCCGAAGGGTCTTTGTCTCCTACATCAATTGGCAATTGCTCTACTTGCGAGTCATTTGATTCATCAAACTTCACATCTACTGTCTCTTCAACCTTTCGGGTGAAATTGTTGTAGACACGGTAAGTGTGAGAGTTTGAGCCGTAACCGAGTAGGAAACCTTCATGAGATTTAGGAGCAAATTTCGAACGAAGATGCTTGTCAAGAATGTAACACTTTGAGACAAATACTCGAAAGTATCCAACTTGGGGTTTGTTACCGGTGAGAAGCTTGTATGCTATCTTGCCAAGAAGCTTGTGAAGATATAGTCGGTTTGTAGCATGACAAGCTGAATCAACCGCTTCTGCCCAAAAGTGTTTTTTCATCTTGTACTCATCAAGCATCTTTCTCGCCATCTTGATGAGTGTCCGGTTCTTCCTCTCAACAACTCCATTTTGTTGAGGTGTGTACGTAGCTGAGAACTCATGTGAAATCCCTTCTTCGTTGAGAAAGGTATCCACATTGGCGTTCTTGAACTCCGTTTCATTGTCACTCTGAACCATCTTGATCTTCACTTCAAATTGATTTTGGGCCTTCATAGCGAAGTTCTTGAAGATCTGTTGGACCTGTGATTTATCACCAACCAAGAACACCCACGTAAACCGCGAAAAATCATCAACAATGACCAATCCAAAGGAGTTACCACCGAGACTCTTGTAAGTGTTGGGGCCAAAAAGATCCATGTGAAGTAGCTCAAGTGGTCTTCTTGTGGTCATGATATTCTTTACGGATTGAATTCCTCCAACTTGTTTTCCTTCTTGACAAGCACTACAAAGTCTATCCATGTCAAATATAAAATCCTTAACACCAAGGATATGATCACCTTTAATAAGCTTATCAAGATTTCTCATGCCAACATGACCTAACCTTCTATGCCACAACCTACCTTTAGAAGATTTAGCAATAAAACAAGTGTGGGGTTGGGCTTTCTTGGTGAAACCAACAATGTATAGGTCACCTCTATGTATACCAGTAGAGACCATGTCGTGATTATCTCTACGGAAGACTTGGCAATCAACATGAGTAAATGGCACATTTTAACCAAAATCGGCTAATCTAGATACAGAAAGAAGGTAATAGCCGAGAAATTCAATCAGCATGACATTTTTCATGGAGCTATCATTGGATATGGCCAAAGTTGGTGTCAAAACCGGCGGATCTCGGGTAGGGGGCCCCGGACTATGCGTCTGTGGATCGATGGTAACAGGAGACAAGGGACACAGTGTTTACCCAGGTTCGGTTCCTCTCGATCGAGGTCAAACCCTACTCCTGCTTGATTGATCTTGATGAATATGATTACAAGAGATGATCTACCTCAAGATCGTAATGGCTAAACCCTAAAAGTCCAACCAGGGTGATTGCTATGAATCAGCTATTGTTGTTCAACCTCTACGGACTAAATTATCCAGTTTATATATGCACCAGAGGGCCCTAGGGTTTGTACATGACCTCCTTGAAGGAAAGATTACACCCAAACCTAAAACCTGTCATTATACACACACAAGAGTCCTATCCGGATACGAGAGACGATCTTCAGCGAAGATCTTCACGGCCCACCACGAGTTATCCGGCCACATGAGGACCCCTCAATCCAGGACTCCCTCGGTAGCCCCTGGACTTGTCTTCGATGACGATGAGTTCAGCTTCTGTATTGTCTTCGGCATTGCCAGGCGGGTTCCTTCTTCCAAACATATCGAGGCACTATCGTCTGCAAAAAGTGTACTGTGTCTGGCTCTGCATGGTTAGTACAACCTTTAGCCTTGAGGGCAAGGCATCAAAAGAAAACAAATAGTGTGTCTTTACTGACAACTTTTTGGTGAAGCATCGCGTCCATCCCACTAACATATCAAACCGTTTTACTTGGTCCTAGTTTCACGTTTCTAGGTTTAACCCCACTGACACGTCTTATCAGAACAGAGATCGTGCCCGCTTATTATGGGATCCTTATCAATGTGACGTGAGCATCCAAGCCGTGCATTACGCATGACCGCTTTGGGAACCGGCGAGGTTTATTGCTAATGTGGGGGGACGTTCTATATTCACAGTGTTATAAAAGGATATCAATCCCTTCCATCAGCCCCACGCCTTCCTCGAGCACTAGCTCTCCAATCTTCCTAGCCCCAGCATCCTCATCTCTTGCGCCCGTAACTCTCAGTTCCTCAACCACCACTTCCTTCCGCAGCAATGGCCTGATCCGGCGCCAGAGGCAAGTGGGAGGCCTCCATAGTTACTGAGAAGATCGTGGAGGATCTCCGGAGCGCGGGCTACCTCGCCGCCAACATCGCGCATCGAGTCCCTGCCCAGGATCAGGTTATTCTCGTCCCGGAGGCGGGTGAGAGAGTCGTGTTCCTCTCACACTTTGTTAGGGGGCTAGGATTCCCTCTTCACCCCTTCGTACGGGGTCTACTATTTTTCTACGGGCTGGATTTCCATGATCTAGCCCCAAATTCAATCCTTCACATCTCCGCTTTCATAGTGGTGTGTGAAGCTTTCCTCCGTGTTCCCCCACACTTCGGCCTATGGCTCAAGACCTTCAACGTGAAGCCGAAGGTGGTGGACGGGCAACATGCGGAGTGCGGGGGCGCTATGATAAGCAAGCTCCCGAATGAAACCCGGCCAAAGGGGTCGCTCGTGCAGACGAACAAGGTTTGGTAGCAGGAGTGGTTCTATATCACCGAGCCCCGCGACGCCCAATGGGCGCCAACGCCTGCTTTCAGATCTGGAACCTCGGAGAGGCTAACCTCCTGGACCGATAAGAGTCCGAACTGGGAGTCTCAAATTGAGGTGGCGGCACTCCAAGGCCACGTGTCCGGCATGATCACCAAAGGCTACCATCTCACAACTGGGGTTCAGGTAATGCTGGCCCGACTTGTCCTTCCTTGCCCATGCCGTGACTCCTCTCTATGGGAGTTCGATCCAGGAGGAGCCCGGCCCTTGAAGCATCTATATGGCTCCACGCACGAAGGGATATGGAAACACCTCTTCAACAGCCAGAAGGAGTGGCCAGAGGAAACTGATGACTTAGGCTACATCACTGCATTTACCGCAGTAGAGGTAATCAAAAATTCCGCGAACATATATTCCCTCTTTATTGTAATGATAATAGGAATTGGAGTTTTTACGTGATATACAAAGCTGGACAAAGAAGGCAGTTCAGATCAAGTGTCCAACCCCTTTGCCAGAAGACCCAGCCACGCCTCCACTATTGGCGATACTGATTCCGGCGCCGTACAAGGCGTCGGACAAGAAGCCCAAGAAGAAGAGCAAGGAGGCCAAGAACGGCCCCCGCCCTGCGGACGCGAAGTCCGCGGAGATTAACATCATCTCCTTCGAAGAGGAGGAGGATGATGAAGAAGAAGAATCCCCGCCCAGGGCAAGGGGAAGAAGAGGGCGGCCCCCGCTGACGCAGGCAATGCCGCACCCCGGAGGAGGTCCGCCCGTTCGGACTCATCGTCCGAACACAACTTTGTGGTGAAGCCTAGGGAAAAGCCCCTAGCCAAAACGTAAGTTGTTCGGATATATTAATTGCACTTTGTTTATTTAGCATATTAATGCTTTTTAAGTATTTCTCACATGCCGTCCTACAGCCCTCCCCGAGCACACCCCAATACCTCCACCTTAGAGGGGAACTCTTCGCCGTCTGGAGAGACGGAGAGCGACCCGCCGGTCCAAGCTCCATCGCTCATGGCCCGTGGGGACACCGAAGTGTCCTCGCAGTGTGCATCTCCTGCTCATGGATATGGGGGCAGGGCAGGTGATAAGGTGACCGAGGGTAACACCTCGGCTGCCGCTGACCCTGGGGAAACAGTCCCCATGGAGACCAAAGCCAGGGGGGCCCAAACAATCTGGGGCCCCGCCGAATACTGATCCGGAGCCTATTGCGGCTCCGGAGTCCGAAGAAAAGGCCCCCAAGGCGGAGGAGGATACAACTGTTCCTACGGCGCCCGGTGTCAATCCGGAGGCGCCGGACCCTCTGGAAGGAGCACTACGATGTGCTTCCATTGTGGAGGAGCACTGCACCATAATGGGTGCGTTGATGAAGAAGATTCAGTCCGTTAAAGGCGGACTGAATGAAGCCTTCAACAGTCTACTAATAGGCTTCGAGGTATGCTGTGTAATGTTCTTTATGGAACTTTATTTATTTTATATGCACATATATAGCCAGTAGCCCTTGATGCTTTGTGTGATTCTAAACAGGAATCGGGCGAAGTATCGATAATATATCATATTATAGAGCTAAACTTTATGCTTTTGCATTTGAGCAGGCTTCACTAGTTGCGGCAACTACACAAGCTGGAGAATTTGTTGAACTAAATCGGAAGCTCTCCGAGGCCAACGCAGACCTCTACCGCGTTAACCAGCGTTTGGATGAGACACAAGGTATGCGGATTTGAAAAATTGAGATGTCAAGAAGACTAATAATTTTAATTGATTATGAGTATAAACTCTTTGTCATATTCTGTATTAAACAGTTGGCGCCATTGAGCTCGAGGCTCTCAAGGGCGACTTCACGAAGGCCAACAAGGGGGCCGAGTCGAGCAAGGTAGCCGCTGACAAAGCGGTTGCCGATCTAGAGGCCGAAAAGGCCATGTGCCAATAGCACTTGGCTCAGGTGGCCGAAGTCGAAATTGAGCTCAACGATGCTATTCGCAAATGCGAGGCATTAGAAGAAAAGACTTCGGAACAAGCATCTGAGCTCAATGTGGCAGTCAATGCTGCCCAGGAGGCGCAAAGTGAGTCGCGCAGCATCTGCGAGGAAATCGGGCAGGCGCAGCAGATAGCATCTGGTAAGACTTTTCTCTTACAAAGAATCTTCGGAGGGCAGAAGTACCTTGGGCTGACACGGTTATGGATTTTTCCAGGCGTGTTTGCAGATCACCGAAGGAGCAGTGCTGACGCCGCCCAATACTTCCGAGCCCAGGAGGGGAACATCACGGAGAAGCTGTTCTGGTCGTAGTTCTATGCGCCAAAACATCAGATGCCCCTCAACGACCACATGAAGCAGTTGGTCGAGCTGCACAACATGGCGGGTTCGGCCATCAAGGACTTGATAGTCTGGCTATTGCCCGCTGAGCCAATCCCCAGTAGCTACTTAGGATTGGTGAAGCGGCTCGTCGAAGCGAGTCCGCGGGTCGACGCGTTGAAGCGTTCGTCCTGCATAGAGGGTGCTCGGATGGCCTTCGCCCATGTGAAAATGCACTGGGCGAAGATGAGGGCGCGGGACATAGCCACTGCTGGCCCGCCCGAAGGCAAGGAGCACCGCAAGCCAGAGAGATACTTTGAGGACGTCATAGAAGGCGCCCGCCTTGTAGAAGGCCAGTGCTCACATGATATTATCTTTGAGTAATTGTATCCTGTTGTAAAGACTTAAGCTTATGAACCGATGTGTATATAATTTTTGCGCTATTATAATGTGGGCGACTTTCACCTCCTGTGCGGCCGTTCATTTGAATCTGAAAGTTCCAGTCGTCGGCTTCAGCCCCATGTAAATATTACTGAGGTGTTCGGTCATATGCATAAACACTCTTTATCCAACGTCTTGGTCCATGTAGGATGTGTATGCGGAGCGAACTAGGCAATTAGACTATGCGGCTTTATTGCTTTCACTTAGCCATAGGAGTTTGACAAGTGGCACTAATACTAGCCCCTGGTGCGTATATGGTGTTTCCAAATCAAGGTATCCATTTGTACGCGGCTGGGCAAAGAACCAACCCTTCGTATAACACGGGGTAGATCTCTATCGATCGTAGTATAACACTAAGTCACCGGATCATAGACCAGATTCTCGCCTATCATGACCGTCAGTTTTTGGCTTTCTCTATTGAGGTAATTGACCGGACGAACCAGAAGTACAATCGCAGTAGTTCTCCCTTTACACCCTAGCCGAACAATCGGGAACGTAGGGGTAAGCACAGGAGCTGGGCAACCCAACTATTGACCCAAGAGATGATTAAGAACTGATGCATATAAAGCAATATCCAGGACGCCGAACACTTCCTATAGGTGTTCGAACTTTTCAACATATACCAGGGCGAATACAACCCCTGATAATGGACCCTGGTGTCAAGGCACATGTGGCAATCTGACATGGGGAGAGAACATAGGTGGTGAGAGAATAAGACTCCAAACACAATATGAACCAAGCTGCTTCTATAATATCCCGTTCTAGTACGTCGAGCCGTATACTTACAGATAATGCCGATAACTTCCTTGGACATTTTACATGCCAGAAAAGTATAAAACAAAAAGAGATAAAAGGTTTACACATGGTCTTAATCTAAAAAGAAACCTGAGCGCGGGGCCCTGCTACACGTCTGCGCCGTTTTCTCCTTTGTGATGTGTCCTTGAAGGGGGAAGTGTGATGGCCATCTATAAAAAAAGAAAAAGGAAAAACCTGGAAAAAATAATCCAGTGTGGCCGTAAACAAAGCTGGTTCGTGTAATGAACCTTGAAAGATAATTTTATAGTCCGAATAGGGTCGAGCCAAACTATGGCTATTTTTATGCAGTGTGCCCCCAGCGCCGCCCAAGGAATTTTAAGGGAATAATTCTGTACACGAGGCACGTATGCTACCACCTTATGGGCAGTCGATGGGGGCATAGCTGCTAATCGAGCTCAGGTTCATCTGAGCTGCCGCACTGAGGCGTATGCCGGACACGTTTAGTTGTGTCCGCGGTCTTAATGATTGATAAGTTATTCGGCCTGAATAGGCTGTTTTGGACTTCAGCTACTAGGACCGTAGTGTCCTCCTCCGTACGGAGAGAGCGCTCCATATTTCCATTGACCGTGATGACGCCACGTGGTCCAGGCATTTTGAGCTTTAAGTAAGCATAATGCAGGATGACATTAAAGCGGGCGAAGGTCGTTCTTCCGAGTAGTGCATGATAGCCACTTCGGAATGGAGCTATGTCGAAGATTAGCTCTTCGCGTCGAAAGTTATCGGGAGAGCAGAATACGACCTCCAATGTTAAAGAGCCCGTGCAGCGGGCTTCTATGCCCGGTATCACTCCTTTACAGGTCCTGCTGCTTGGCTTGATTCTTGACGGGTCTATCCCCATCTTGCGGACAGTGTCCTGGTATATCAGATTGAGACTGCTGCCACTGTCCATAAGGACTCGAGTGAGATGGTATCCATCGATTATTGGATCAAGCACTAGGGCGGCTAAACCCCCATGACGGATACTTGTCGGATGATCCCTACGATCAAAGGTGATCGGACAGGCCAACCATGGGTTGAATTTGGGGGCGACAGGTTCAACGGCATAGACATCTCGGAGTGCGTGCTTGCGCTCCCTCTTTGGGATATGAGTGACATAGATCATGCTCACTGTTTTGATCTCTGATGGAAATTTCTTTTGTCCCCATGTGTTCGGCTGACGAGGTTCATCCTCGTCTTCTCTCTATGGTCCATTTCGCTTGTGTTCGGTGTTGAGCTTGCGGGCCTGCTTGAAGTCCCAACAACTACGGTTGGTATGGTTCGCAGGTTTAGCCGGGCTGCCATGGATCTGGCAGGGCCTGTCTAATATTTTGTCCAGGCTAGATGGACTATCTTTGTTGCCTTTAAATGGCTTCTTCCGTTGACGGGTCTGGAGCCACTGAATCCGGTGTTTACCGCTGTATCGTCTTGGCTTCCAGCATTGTTTTGATGTTTGTTTTTGTTACGTCGTGGCTTTCCATTGTCATCCTGACTTCGGATGTGTCATGGCCGCTGGTGCTGCTACGAGCTAACCAGTTGTCCTCGCCCACGCAAAAACGAGTCATGAGTGTAGTTAGGCCTACCATTGTCCTCGGCTTTTCCTGGCCGAGGTGTCTAGCTAGCCATTCGTCCCGGACACTGTGCTTGAAGGCCACTGGCTTAGGCATCCACATAGTCGACGATTTGGTTCTTCTTAGTAAGAAACCGATTCCAAAGCTTATGCGCTGACTCCCTATGTCGTTAAATTATGTGACTTAGATCGTCAGCATCCGGGGGCCGGACATAGGTCCCTTAAAAATTGGCCCGAAAAGCATCCTCAAGTTCTTCCCAACTTCCAATGGAGTTTTCTGGTAGGCTGTTCAGCCAGTGCTGAGCTGGTCCTTTCAGCTTGAGGGGTAAGTATTTGATGGCATGGAGATCATCTCCGCGAGCCATGTGGATGTGAAGAATAAAGTCTTCTATCCAGAGAGCAGGATCCGTCGTTCCATCATACGCCTTGATATTTACGGGTTTAAACCGTTCTGGAAATTCGTGATCCAGCACCTCATCGGTGAAGCACAGAGGGTGTGCGGCACCCTTGTATTTTGCTATGTCGTGGCGTAGGTCCGAGGGTTGTGATGTTCGGTATTGGCTCCAAACTGGTATGTGACCGGCATATTTGGCTTGATAACTATCGTCCCGTGTGGGAGCACGGTCCCTGGATCTGTAGATGGATCTGGTCTTGCCAGCCTTTTTGTTCAGGTCCTCACGTAGATCGTGTTTCTCGCCCTGAGCCGCGGCCTCCTTTCCTTTACGGGGAGGGGGTACGGGCTTGTGTACACCGTTGCTAGCCACTCTGTCCCGTCCACGAGGTGGTCAGTCCGTCTTATCCGCGGTATTGTTCTTCGGCGGTATAGGCACAATAGCCTCGTCGTCGAATTCGGATAGCAGTTTACGCTTAGGATAGCCCATTGTTTGGCGATTACAACCGTATTTTTCCTCAGCGCCTAGCACTTCGTTCCATCTACCATTGAGCGTATCCTGTGTGGCTTTAAGCCGCTGCTGCTGCTTTTTCAGGCTCCTTGCAGTTGCAATAAGCCTCCGATGGAAGCGCTCTTGTTCTAAGGGTTCTTCTGGGACGATGAATCCATCGTCGCCCAGGCTAACATCCTCTTCGGAGAAATGTTGATAATTGTTGTCTTCGGCATTGCTGTGATCAGACAGCGGTCCTGGATTGTGTTCGCCGTCCTCTTGCTCGTCCTACTCCATCGCTAGATCACAGTCGTTAGTGACAGTATTGCTATCTTTCCCTTTACAGGATCGAGGGCGCTTCAGACGCCAACGCTTGGGAGGTTCATCGACATGCTTATCCTTTTTGGGATCATTATCGTCGTCGTCCTCCTTCTCCTTAGGTGTGTCCACCATATATATATCGTATGAGGATGTAGTCGTCCATCGCCCGATTACGGGCGGGTTTTGGTCTAGATCTGCTTCGGCTGTGAGGTCCATCCCTGAAGTCTTCGGAAGCGTAGTCAAGTAGATCGGTTAAGTCGTTGACCGTGGCTACCTAGTGGGTGGTGGGTGGGAAGCGAAATTCTCCATCATCAGCATCCAATTCAAACCAGATAAAATTCGGTTATGAGTCCCCTACTAAGGAGAAGGATTTTAATGAGTTTAGCACATCGCCTAAAGGTGAGTGCCGGAAGATATCTGCGGAGCTGAATTCGACGATACGCGCCTGATCAATCTTGAAGGACGCAGATGCACATGGTTCGGAACCTATAGCCGGAGACGAGTCCGAAGTTTCGGTAACACAGATCCCACTCAAGGTTGGGTCTGTGTGCGGCTCCAGCAC
This sequence comes from Secale cereale, assembly GCA_902687465.1. Taxonomy (NCBI): domain Eukaryota; kingdom Viridiplantae; phylum Streptophyta; class Magnoliopsida; order Poales; family Poaceae; genus Secale; species Secale cereale. The sequence continues at coordinate 297,863,837 of LR738714.1, forward strand.
CGCTGAGTCTGCGGCTTCCGTGGCGGGGTTGAGCTTCCCATCCTTGGGTGACGCAATCTGCTACGGATCTAGGGCCAAAGCAGTTACATGTGCTATTCCCTGGATGTGGTCCGATGATAGATTTAGGTCATGTTCATCGTGGTGCCAGGGAGCGGTCGCCATGGGCTCGAATCTGTCGAAGATCAAGTGTCCGTGGATATCAGCAACGTAGTTCAAGCTTTCAAACCTGGCCTGATGGCCAGGGGCGTAGCTCTCAACCTGCTCGAGGTGGCCTTCTGTGTTGGCACGGAGCATGAAGCCGCCAAACACAAAAAGCTGGCCGGGAGGGAAGATCTCCTCGGCGGTGGTGCCGTCGTTGTTGACGAAGCGATCCATCGGTCCTTCGGTCGACGACATAGTGGAACTCTCAATGAAAGCACCAATGTCGGTGTCAAAATAGGAGGATCTCGGGTAGGGGGTCCCGAACTATGCTTCTGTGGATTGATGGTAACAGGAGACAAGGGACATAGTGTTTACCCAGGTTTGGGCCCTCTCAATCGAGGTAAAACCCTACTCCTGCTTGATTGATCTTGATGAATATGAGTAAAAGAGTTGATCTACCGCGAGATCGTAATGGTTAAACCCTAGAAGTCTAACCAGGGTGATTGCTATGAATCAACTATTATTGTTCAGCCTCTACGGACTAAACCCTCCAGTTTATATATGCACCGGAGGGCCCTAGGGTTTGTACATGACCATCTTGCAGAGGAAGGAAAGATTACACCCGAACGTAAAACCTGCCATTATACACACACACAGGAGTCCTATCCGAATACGAGAGAGGATCTTCAGCGATGATCTTCACGACCCACCAGTCCGGCCCACCGCGAGTTATCTGGCCACATGAGGACCCCTCAATCCAGGACTCCCTCGGCCACCTTACCAAGGCCAAAAACTTTACCCTTAGAGTTGTCACGAAAGGTAATATACTTTCGTTGACCATCATTTCTAGCAAGCTCATTAATGTCATTATCTCCGGTCATATGTTATGTGCATCTGCTATCGAGAACCCATTCCTTTCCTCCGGCTATGTAACCATGAAGATTGGCCATAAGACCAAAATGTCTCATTTGCTCATCAAGGTCAAAGTCACTATCATCATCCTCATCATAGTATCCATGTTCAACATTGTCTTGTGATTGATCATTACCTAGAGAGAGTGATTCATTAGTTATATGATCATGATAATGTTCATCTCTATGAATTCTAATGACTTCTAAGATGATATTACTAATGATTCCTACATCTCCTTTGGCACGCATAAGGTCACGAAGCTCAAATAAACAATCATCAAACTTGGGATCACTAGGATTCATTTTATTTAAAGCAATGGACTTTTGAAGAACCAATCTAGATTTTTCAACGAATATTCTGGAAAACGGTCTTCAAGAAATTTCATATAGTGTAAGCACAATCAAAAGTTGGTAAGCAAGTAAGCAAATTTCTAGACAATCCTCTAGTGATAAGATCAACAGTTCTAAGATTATGAACCATGTCAAGATGCTCAATGAAAGTTGGATTCAAAGGGTCAATGGGGGGCACATAAGGGCTAACAATATACTTGTTCAAATGATATTCATTGAAGATCTCAAGCATGTCATTTTTCCATTCCTTATAAAACCGCCCTTCTAGGATAGGCACTCTACATCTCATACTACCAATCGTAGACACATCCATCTTCCTCCAATGGTGATTAAACCATAGAAATGGAGACCAATGCTCTGATACCAATTGAAAGGATCGAAGAAGATGTGTCTAGAGGGGGTGATTAGACACTCCACAAGAAAAGTAGCAGTTTTTAAGTTCTTTAAGTTGAGGTGGAGTTTTAGCACAATTTCAAACATTCACAATACATTTCAAGCAAGCATGGAAAGAGTATATGAGTAGCGGAAAGTAAAGCATGCAAGTTGCAAGAAAGTAAATGGATGGGATTGGAGTGTGCAAATGCAATTTGAGACACAAATGTTTTTGCCATGGTTCCGATAGGTGGTGCTATCGTACATCCACGTTGATGGAGACTTCAACCCACAAAGGGTAACGGATGCGCGAGTCCACGGAGGGCTCCGCCCATGAAGGATCCACGAAGAAGCAACCTTGTCTGCCCCACCATGGTCATCGCCCACGAAGAACTTGCCTCACTAGGGTAGATCTTCACGAAGTAGGCGATCTCCTTGCCCTTACAACCTCCTTAGTTCAACTCCACAATCTTGTCGGAGGCTCCCAAGTGACACCTAACCAATCTAGTAGACACCACTCTCCAAAAGGCAATAAATGGTGTGTTAATGATGAACTCCTTGCTCTTGTGCTTCAAATGATAGTCTCCCCAACACTCAACTATCTCTCATAGATCTGGTTATGGTGGAAAGATGATTTGAGTGGAAAGCAACTTGGGGAAGGCTAGAGATCAAGCTTCTTGTGGTAGGATTAGAATATCTTTGTCTCAACACATGAGTAGGTGGTTCTCTCTCAGAAAATGAGTAGTGGAAGTGTAGGCATGTTCTGATGGCTCTCTCTCTGATGGAGAATGGGTGGAGGGGTATATATAGCCTCCACACAAAATCTAGATGTTACACTCAATTTAACAAACTTGGTAGGACCGAATAGCAGAACTCGGTGAGACCGACCTGGTTGAAAATGTGAACCTTAGGCTTTTCCGTGGGACCGACATGATCAATCGGTGAGACCGATGTGCTAGGGTTAGGGTAAAACCTCATCTTGGTTTGACCAATTACACAAACTCGATGAGACCGATTTTGGTAATAAGCAAACAAAGAGTTGGTCAAGCAAACTCGGTGGGACCGACTACATATCTCAGTGGGACCGAAATAATTGCAATGGGCAACAGAGAGTTTGCAAGCCCATCTCGGTGAGACCGAGATCCCATCGGTGAGACCGAACTGATTAGGGTTTCTGGCAGTGGCGCCGGATAGATCAAATCGGTGGGGCCGAGTTTGACTTTAGGTTTAGGACATATGTGGAAATGAGAAAGTGGTTGAGGGATTTTGGATCATATCACTAAGCATTTTGAGCAAGTAAGCCATTAAGCAACACCTCATCCCCTTTTAATAGTATTGGCTTTTCCTATGGACTCAATGTGATATTGGATCACTAAAATAGAAATGAAGAGTCTTGAGCTTTTGCCAATCTTTATCCTTAGCTTATGGAAGGGGTTCCACATCCTCTTGTCCTTCCACTCCAATATTGAACTCATCTGAAATACACTAGATGAAAATATTAGTCTAGCAAGAGATATGTTGTTATTAATTACCAAAATCACCCAGGGAGCTCTTGTGCTTTCACAGCTGCATTGGGGATAAAAAGCCTCACCATCAAGGGCGACTCACAGCTCCTCGTCAACTTCTCCAACAAAGAGTACACATTGAAAGATGAGCACATGGAGGCGTACCTAGAGGAGGTACGTAAAATTGAGAAGCATTTTTCAGGACTAGAACTACTGCACGTGCCATGCAGCGCGAATAAGGAGGCCGATGATATTGCCAAGAGAGCATCACACTGTGAGCCCAGAAGCCCGGCGTCTTCGAGGAGAGGCTCTTCAAGCCATCGGTTGTGCCCCAGGCCGGGGGCGCGACACTGCCTCAAGAGGAGTTGCCTCTAGCGCCAACCTCAGGAGCCCCAGCCTGTGGGCTGGCCTTAGGAGCTCGTCTACTTCTCGCGTTGCAGCCTCGGGAGGGAAACTGGATTGAGTAACTCAAGGCGTATATGCTCCGCGGCTCCTTATCAGAGGAGGAGGCGGACGCGGAGCACGTGGCTTGTCAGGCTACTGCTTATTGCTTGCAGGACGGCGAGCTGTACCGCAGGCATACCAATGATGTCTCGCTACGGTGCATATCCAAAGAGCAGGGAAGGGAGCTGCTCACCGATATCCATGGTGGGGACTACGGGCACCACTCCTCATCATACACCCTCGTGGGCAAGGCATTCCGTAGTGGTTTCTACTCGCCCACAACGCTCCAAGATGCCACTGAACTGGTCCGAGCCTACGAGGCTTGCCAGTTCCAAGCCAACCAGGTTCATCAGCCGACGCATGGCCTCCAAACTATCCCGCTCTCATGTCCCTTTGCGGTATGGTGGCTGGACATACTGGGCCCTTTTACCCGAGCACCCGGAGGCTACCGCTACCTCTACGTCGCCGTCGACAAGTTCACCAAGTGGCCGGAGGTGGAGCCTATGTGCACCATCCCGGCCGGCTCGACGGTCAGGTTCATTGAGGGCCTTGTAAGCCGTTTCGGCGTCCCAGATTGCATCATTACTGACAATGGCTCTCATTTCACGAGCAACCTTTTCAAGACATATTGTGCTAACCTTGGAACACAGATATGCTATGCTTCGGTGGCGCACCCAAGGAGAAACGGCCAGGCCAAGCGTGCCAACGTGGAGGTCCCGAGGGTCCTAAAAGTGAGGAGCTTCAAGAAGAAGCTTGAAGCTTGCGGTCGAGGTTGTCTCGATGAGCTTCAGTCTGTGTTATGGTCCATCCGCACCACCAGGACTAAGCCCACTGGCGAGACACCGTTCTTCCTCGTCTACGGGGTCGAGGCGGTCCTCCCACACGAGGTCAGGCATCACTCCCCGCAAGTCTTGGAATTTGACAAGGCGCGTCAAGATGCATTCCATTCTCAAGTTCTTGTTAATTCCTTCTATTTTCAGTCAGACTGTTGTCTGAATTATTTTATTCTTATTGCTTCACAATCTTATTTTAACCGGAGTGGTTTCAATGTCTACCTTGTCACCTAAGCTCTTCATTATTGTTGTATCCTTGTTCCTCTTGTCCAAATGACTAGTTGCAATCTCGTTCGTCTCCGTTGTATTCTTTCTTTCAATATGTTCAACCTCTCAAGGTCCATGGTTTCACACGTTTGCCAAAGAAGCAACTTTGTTTTACCTCTTCCTGTTTGCGCTTCTCTCTGGTGCCATCCCTAGGATCTCGGGTCGAGATCTTCTGTTAGTGTGGAAGAGTTGTGATGCCCCAAGACCGACACGCTAGATGCCTTCCATGGATTTCGAGATCACCGTGTGTTTCTTTTTTGCTTGCTCTATTTATTTTTGCATTGCATCATGTTATCAAGCCATCATGTCATTTAAATTTTTGCAACTCAAGTAAATAAACAAGTCTCATGGACATTCGCTCCATTTAAATCAAGGGAAGGGAAACTTCTCTTTATAACATATCCTCCTAATAATTATGGAGCTATTATAAATATTCCAATAATTTGGGATCAACCAAAAACACACTTGCAACATGTCTTTTCTACTTCAAATTTGGTCTCCAAACTTTGTCGTAAATTCTTTTATCACTCTCCCAAGCCCCACAATATATCTCAACATTTCCGGACCTTCCTAGCCACACTTCCATTTCAAACCCATTTGAATTTACTTCAAATGAGTTGCTTACAAACTTCTTTAACTGGTCTCTTTGCAAATTTTCTGGAACAATCACATTTTGTGTGAGTCCAGGAAATTAACTCTGTTCCTAAATCTTTTCTCTAATCTTTTCTTCCCTCCTTTTATTTCTTCACATTTGTAGGATCGAAAGTATGTCTAGAGGGGGGTGATTAGACTACTTGACCAAATAAAAATCTAGCCTTTTCCCAATTTTAGTTCTTGGCAGATTTTAGCAACTTAGCACAAGTCAAGCAATCAACCTACACATGCAATTCTAAGAGTATAGCAGCTGAATGTATAACAATTGCATATGATGGTAAAGGGAGGAGTTTGGAAGGAGCAAGCGCAAGTGTAGACACATATGTTTTTGTCTTGGTTCTGATAGGTGGTGCTATTGTACATCCAAGTTGATGGAGACTTCAACCCACGAAGGGTAACGGCTGCGCGAGTCCACAGAGGGCTCCACCCACGAAGGGTCCACGAAGAAGCAATCATGTCTATCCCACCATGGTCATCGCGCACGAAGGAATTGCCTCACTAGGGTAGATCTTCACGAAGTAGCCGATCTCCTTGCCCTTACAAACTCCTTGGTTCAACTCCACAATCTTATTAGAGGCTCCCAAGTGACACCTAACCAATCTAGGAGACACCACTCTCCAAATGGTAATAGATGGTGTGTTGATGAGGAACTCCTTGCTCAAATGCTTCAAATGATAGTCTCCCCAACACTCAAATAGCTCCTCACATATTTCGATATGGTGGAAGAAAGATTTGAGTGGAAAGCAACTTGGGGAAGGCTAGAGAACAAGATTCATATGGTAGGAATGGAATATCTTGATCTCAACACTTGAGTAGGTGGTTCTCTTCTCAGAACATGGATGATGGAAGTGTAGGTATGTTCTGATGGCTCTCTCCATGAGTGAAGAGTGGGTGGAGGGGTATATATATAGCCTTCACACAAAATCTAACCATTACACACAATTTACCAAACTCGATGGGACCGATTCAGAGAACTCGGTCAGACCGATTTAGTTCATAATGTGACCGTTAGCCATTTCGGTGGGACCGATATGATCAACTCGTTAGGACCGATTTCATTAGGGTTAGGGTATAACGTAATCTGTGAGACCGATTACACAAACTCGGTGGGACCTATTTTGGTAATAAGCACACAGAGGGTTGGTCAGGAAAACTTGGTGGGACCGATTCACTCGTTTCGGTTGGACCGAAACGTTGTGAAGAGGAAATAAAGAGTTTGCATTGCCAACTCGGTGGGACCGATCGCTCATCTCGGTGAGACCGAAATGTTACGAAGGGAAACAGAGAGTTTACAATCCCATATCAGTGAGACCGAAGTGATTAGGGTTTAGTGGCAGTGGCTATGTCAAATGAACTCGGTTGCGCCGGGTAGAACTTATCGGTGGGGCCGAGATTGACTTTTGGTTTGGGACATATGTGGATGTGATAAAGTGGTTGAGGGTTTTGGAGCATATCACTAAGCATTTTGAGCAAGAAACCCATTAGGCAACACCGCATCCCCTTTTAATAGTATTGGCTTTCCTATGGACTCAATGTGATCTTTGATCACTAAAATGGAAAATGTAGAGTCTTGAGCTTGAGCCAATCCTTTGTCCTTAGCATTTTGAGGGGTCCACATTCCTATTCCATGCCTTGCCATGCCATAATTGAACTTTCCTAAAATATCATCTTGAGATAGCATTAGTTCAATGAGCTATATGTTGTTAGTAATTACCAAAACCACCCAGGGATAGTTGCACTTTCAATCTCCCACTTTTTGGTAATTGATAACAACATATAGATCAAAGCTTCGACAAAAGATAATAACATTTAAATACATCATCGCTTTGAGAAGTACGTGATAAGCAAGAGCTCTCCCTAAATTTGTGCATTATTTAAAATTTGCGTTTGAATGCAAGTGCATAATCGATTAGGATCATGGGTTACTCTTCCATATCACATACATCTTGGTGGAGCGCTCAAAATGATATAAACTGAAAAACATGCACTCATCACCAAGCAAAGTAAATGATCATATAAAGATATAAAGATAGTATCATCCAAGCAAGCATTAAGGTAGCATATGATCATTCACATGATCAAACAAGTATCTCACACACGGATATAGAGTATAAGGCAAACGCACAATAAGGTTCAACCAAAAGTAAGAGAGACCAAAGAGGAAAAACACTCTCTCTCGAAGCCTATGATATATACATATTTCTCCCCCTTTGGCAACAAGTTACCAAAAAGTTTGAAAATGCATAGTGCTATGTGATGACCCAAAAGTGTCGGGGATCTATCGTAGTCCTTTCGATAACTAAGAGTGTCGAACCCAACGAGGAGCAGAAGGAAATGATATGCAGTTTTCAGTAAGGTATTTTCTGCAAGCACTGAAATTATCGGTAACAGGTAGTTTTGTGATAAGGTAATTTGGTAGCAAGTGACAAATAGTAAAAGTAAATAAGGTGCAGAAATATGGCGCAATCCTTTTTGTAGCAAAGGACAAGCCTGGAAAAACTCTTATATGGAGGAAAACGCTCCTGAGGACACATGGGACTTATCGTCAAGCTAGTTTTCATCACGTTCATTTGTTCGCGTTCGGTACTTTGATAATTTGGTATGTGGGTGGACATGTGCTTGGGTGCTGTCCTTACTTGGACAAGCCTCCCACTTATGATTAACCTCAAATGCAAGCGCCGCAACTACAAAAGAAGTATTAAGTTAAACCTAACCATAGCATGAAACAAGTGGATCCAAATCAGCCCCTTACGAAGGAACGCATAAACTAGGGTTTAAGCTTGTGTCACTCTAGCAACCCATCATCTACTTATTACTTCCCAATGCCTTCCTCTAGGCCCAAATAATGGTGAAGTGTCATGTACTCGACGTTCACATGACACCACTAGAGGAAAGACAACATACATCTCATCGAAATATCGAACAAATACCAAATTCACATGACTACTTATAGCAAGACTTCTCCCATGTTCTCAGGAACAAAAGTAACTACTCACTAGACATAATATTGTTCATGATCAGAGGGGTATTAATATGCATAATGGATCTGAACATATGATCTTCCACCAAATAAACCAACTAGCATCAACTACAAGGAGTAATCAACACTACTAGCAACCCACAGGTACCAATCTGAGATTTGGATACAAAGATGGATACAAGAGATGAACTAGGGTTTGAGAGGAGATGATGCTGGTGAAGATGTTGATGAAGATAACCCTCCCCAAGATGGGAGAGTTGTTGGTGATGACGGCGGTGATGATTTCCCCCTCCCAGAGGGAAGTATCCCCGGCAGAATAGCAACGCCGGAGCCCTTGATTGGTTCCGCCTCGAGACGGCGGTGTCTGGTCCCGAAAGCCTCCTTATGATTTTTTCCAGGTCAAAACACCTCATATAGGAGAAGATGGGCATAGGGGGGGTCACCGGGTGACCCACGAGGCAGGGGGTGCGCCCAGAGGGGGGGCGTGCCCCCCACCATCGTGGACAGGTGGTGGCCCCCTGGTGAATCTCTTTTGCTAGATATTTTTTATATTTTCTAAAACGGTGTCTCGTGGAGTTTTGGAGCTTTTTTTGTTGTGCAGAATAGGTTTCCAATATTTGCTCCTTTTCCAGCCCAGAATTCTTAGTAGTAGCATAATTTCTCTGGGCACCGTCTAGAGTTTTACTAGCATATTGGATAACATTCAATTTATTATCAACTCTTCGTCCTAGAACATCACCGATAGCATAATCACTAGCATCGCACATAATCTCAAAGGGTAAATTCTAGTCAGGAGGCTAGACAATAGGTGCAGAGATCAATGCTTTCTTAAGTATTTCAAATGCTTCTAAACAATCATCATCAAAGACAAAAGGAATATCTTTTTGTAAGAGATTAGTCAGAGGCCTGGAGATTTTGGAGAAGTCCTTAATGAACCTCCTATAAAAACCGGCATGGCCAAGGAAACTTCGTATACCTTTGATGTCCTTGGGACATGGCATCTTTTCAATAGCATCAACCTTAGCCTTGTCAACTTCAATACCTCTTTCAGAAATTTTATGTCCCAAGACAATGCCTTCATTAACCATAAAGTGGCACTTCTCCCAATTCAAGACAAGATTAGTGTCTTCACATCTCTACAAAACTCGATCAAGGTTACTCAAGCAATCATCAAAAGAAGTTCCGTAGATGGAAAATCATCCATGAAAACCATCCATGAAAACCATCCATGAAAACCTCAACAATCTTTTTACAAAAATCAGAGAATATAGCCATCATGCATCTTTGAAAGGTAGCAGGTGCATTACATAAACCAAAAGGCATACGTCTATAAGAAAAGGTACCGAAAGGACAAGTAAAAGTGGTATTTTCTTGATCCCCTTTTGACACATGTATTTGAGAGAATCCAGAATAGCCATCTAGAAAGCAAAAATGAGTATGTTTGGATAACCTTTCTAGCATTTCATCAATAAAAGGCAAAGGGTAATGATCTTTGTTAGTGGCTTTATTTAATTTGCGGAAATCAATTACCATCTTATAACCTGTAACAATTCTTTGTGGGATCAATTCATGTTTATCATTACGAACAACAGTCATAACTCCCTTCTTAGGGACACAATGGACATGACTTACCCACTGGCTATCAGCAACTGGATAGATAATACCTGCCTCTAGAAGCTTTAGTATGTCCTTCCTTACCACTTCTTTAATTTTAGGATTTAATCGTCGTTGATGATCGATAAGCGGCTTAGCGTCCTCTTCCAACTTTATCTTGTGTTGGCATAAAGTGGGACTAATGCCCTAAAGATCATCTAGAGTATATCCAATAGCAGCACAGTGCTTCTTCAGAGTTTTCAATAAGTTTTCATCCTCCTGCTCTGAAAGGTTAGCACTAATAATAACAGGATATATCTTCTTTTCATCGAGATAAACATACTTAAGAATATCAGGTAAAGGTTTAAGTTCAAACACGGGATCACCCTTGGGTGGAGGAGGATCCCCTAGGATTTCAACAGGCAAGTTGTTTTTCAATACGGGTCCCTGCTTAAAGCATATTTCATCTATTTCCCTTCTCTCATTCATCATCATATCATTTTCATGGTCTAGCAGATATTGTTCTAAAGGATCATTAGGAGGCACAGCAATAGAAACAAGGCCAATAATTTCATCCTTACTACGTAATTCCTTATCATGGGGTTTTCTATGAAATTTAGCAAAGTTAAACTCATGAGACATATCCCCTAAACCAACAGTAACAATATCTTTTACGCAATCTATCTTAGCATTGACAGTATTGAAGAAGGGTCTACCAAATATAATGGGACAAAAATCATCTTGTGGGGAACCAAGAACAAGAAAATCAACAGGGTATTTAACTTTCCCACAGAAGACTTCAATATCTCTAACAATCCCAATTGGTGAAATAGTGTCTCTATTAGGAAGCTTAATAGTAACATCAATACCTTCTAGCTCAGAGGGTGCAATATCATGCATAATTTCATCATATAAAGAAATGGGTATAACACTTGCACTAGCACCTACATCACATAAACCATGATAGAAATGATCTCCTATTTTAACAGAAATAATAGGCAAGCCTACAACAGGCCTATGTTTATTCCTAGCATCGGGTTTGGCTATTCTAGCAGCTTCCTCTTGGAGGTAAATAACATGTCCATCTAAATTTTCAACCAAGATATCTTTAACCATAGCAACACTAGGTTCAACTTTAATTTGCTCAGAGGGTGTAAGTGTTCTAGTATTACTCTTACGAACCACAGTTGAAGCTTTAGCATGATCCTTTATTCTAACAGGGAAAGGTGGTTTCTCAATATAAGTAGTGGGAACAATATGATCAACATTATAAGTGATAGTCTTTTCTTCAACTTTAACAGGTTCGACTACTTTTACTTCAATGGGAGGATGGTATTTAAACCACTTCTCCTTGGGGAGGTCAACATGAGTAGCAAATGATTCGCAGAAAGAAGCTACTATCTCAGAGTCAAGTCCATATTTAGTGCTAAATTCACGGAAAACATCGATATCCATAAAAGCTTTAACACAATCAAACTTAGGGGTCATACCTGACTCCTTACCTTCGTCGAGATTCCAATCTTCAGCGTTGCATTTAATTCTTTCCAATAAATCACATTTGAATTCCATAGTATTCATCATAAAAGAACCAGCACAAGAATTATCGAGCATGGTGCGATTATTGAGAGAAAGCCAAGCATAAAAATTTTGAATGATCATTTTTCTTGAGATCTCATGATTGGGGCATGAATATAACATTGACTTAAGCCTCCCCCAAGCTTGAGCGATGCTTTCTCCTTCGCGGGGCCAAAAATTATATATATAATTACGATCACGATGAACTTGATGCATAGGGTAGAACTTCTGATGAAATTCCAACTTCAGCCGATTATAGTTCCATGATCCAATATCATCGCATAGCCTAAACCATGTCAATGCGTCTCGCTTCAAAGATAAATGGAAGACCTTCTTCTTGATAACATCCTCGGGCATACCTGCAAGCTTAAATAATCCACAAACTTCATCCACATAGATTAGGTGTAAATCGGGATGCAGTGTTCCGTCTCCTGTAAAAGGATTATCTAGCAGTTTCTCTATCATACCCGAAGGAATTTCAAAGCAAATATTCAGTAGGTTCAGTGGTTGAGGAGCAACTCTTTGCTCCTTTGGTCGGGGTGAAGATACCCCGAACAAGCCCCTCAAATGCTGATGATCCATAGTAACTAGTGACAATAAATTTCAGCACACTATATAAATTTTTGCTTACCATATTCCACTTACCAAAGGCGCTTCACTCCCTAGCAAGGACGCCAGAAAAGAGTCTTGATGACCCACAAGTGTAGGGGATCTATCGTAGTCCTTTCGATAAGTAAGAGTGTCGAACCCAACAAGGAGCAGAATGAAATGATAGGCATATTTCAGTAAGGTATTTTCTGCAAGCACTGAAATTATCGGTAACAGATAATTTTGTGATAAGGTAATTTGGTAGCAAGTGACAAATAGTAAAAGTAAATAAGGTACAGCAAGATGGCCCAATCCTTTTTGTAGCAAAGGACAAGCCTGGACAAACTCTTATATGGAGGAAAACGCTACCGAGGACACATGTGAATTATCGTCAAGCTAGTTTTCATCACGTTCATTTGATTCGCGTTCCGTACTTTGATAATTTGGTTTGTGGGTGGACCGGTGCTTGGGTGCTATCCTTACTTGGACAAGCCTCCCACTTATGATTAACCTCTAATGCAAGCGTCCGCAACTACAAAAGAAGTATTAAGGTAAACCTAACCATAGCATGAAACAAGTGGATCCAAATCAGGCCCTTACGAAGCAACGCATAAACTAGGGTTTAAGCTTCTGTCACTCTACCAACCCATCATCTACTTATTACTTCCCAATGCCTTCCTCTAGGCCCAAATAATGATGAAGTGTCATGTAGTCGACGTTCACTTGACACCACCAGAGGAAAGACAACATACGTCTCATCAAAATATCGAACGAATACCAAATTCAAATGACTACTTATAGCAAGACTTCTCCCATGTCCTCAGAAACAAAAGTAACTACTCACAAGACATAATATTGTTCATGATCAGAGGGGTATTAATATGCATAATGGATCTGAACATATGATCTTCCACCAAATAAACGAACTAGCATCAACTACAGGGAGTAATCAACACTACTAGCAACCCACAAGTACCAATATGAGGTTTGGATACAAAGATTGGATACAAGAGATGAACTAGGGTTTGAGAGGAGATGGTGCTGGTTAAGATGTTAATGAAGATAACCCTCCCCAAGATGGGAAAGTTGTTGGTGATGATGGCGGTGACGATTTCCCCCTCACGGAGGGAAGTATCCCGGGCAGAACAGCTCCGTCGGAGCCCTAGATTGGTTCCGCCAAGGTTCCGCCTCAAGACGGCGGCGTCTGGTTCCCAAAGCCTCTTTATGATTTTTTCCAGGTCAAAACACCTCATATAGGAGAAGATGGGCATAGGCGGGACACCGGGTGGCCCACGAGGCAGGGGGCGCGCCCAGAGGGGGGGCGCCCCCACCCTCGTGGACAGGTGGTGGCCCCCCTGGCGAATCTCTTCCGCCAGATTTTTTTTTAATATTTTCTGAAACGGTGCCTCGTGGAGTTTTTGAGCTTTTTGAGTTGTGGAGAATAGGTTTCCAATGTTTGCTCCTTTTCCAGCCCAGAATTCCAGCTGTCGGCATTCTCCCTCTTCAGGTAAACCTTGTAAAATAAGAGAGAAAAGGCATAAGTATTGTGACATAACATGTAATAACAGCCCATAGTACAATAAATATCAACATAAAAGCATGATGCAAAATGGACGTATCAACTCCCCCAAGCTTAGACCTCGCTTGTCCTCAAGCGAAAGCCGATATCGAAAAATATGTCCACATGTTTAGAGATAGAGGTGTCGATAAATATAAAATATGGACATGAGGGCATCATGATCATTCTTTTAACAGCTACACACATATATTGTCATATGATTCTTATGCTAAAGTAACAATTCATTCACAATGTCAAGTATGAATCGGAAACTTCATTTAAAACCAACAAACTATGATCTCAGTCATTGAAGCAATTGAAATTTATCATAACATCGAAAATAGTCATTATAAGAGCTATTCAGCAAGTCCACATACTCAACTATCATATAGTCTTTCACAATTTCTCACACTCACACAATACTTATGGGTATGGAGTTTTAATCGGACACAGAGAAAGATAGGGGCTTATGGTATTGCCTCCCAACCTTTTACCTCAAGGGTAATGTCAACAGTAATAGACCATGCTAACTTACATCCAAGTGGGTATATATGTCAGGATCTTTCCAACACAATGTGCTTGTCAAAGGATAAAATATAAAAAGGAAAGGTGATTTTCACCTTTACTCTTATAAGGCAAGAATAATAGATAGGCCCTTCGCAGAGGGAAGCAGAGGTTGTCATGCGCTTTTTGGTTGGATGCACAAAGTCTTAGCACAAAAGAATGTCACTTTATATTGCCACTTCTCATAAGGACCTTTATTATGCAATCCGTCGCTTTTATTACTTCCATATCACAAGATCGTATAAAGCTTATTTCCTCCACCCTAATAAATCATACATATCTTAGAGAGTTTGCAATCATGACAACTTACTTGAAGGATCTTACTCAATCCATAGGTAGGTATGGTGGACTCTCAAGGCAAAACTGGGTTTAAGCATGTATGGAAGCACTAGTAGTATATCTGCTTGGTGCAAAGAGTTTTGGCTAGCATGAGGGGGAAAGGCAAGCTCAACATGTTGGATGATCCATGACAATATACTTTATTTCGAATATAAGAAAACATAACCCATTATGTTGTCTTCCTTGTCCAACATCAACTCTTTGGCATGTCATATTTTAATGAGTGCTCACAATCATAAAAGATGTCCAAGATAGTATATTTGTATGTGAAACCTCTCTTTCTTTATTACTTCCTATTAATTGCAACAATGAGCAAAACTATGTTTGTCAACCCTCAACAACGTTTATTCATCATACTCTTTATATGTGAAGTCATTACTTTCCATAAGATCAATATGATCTCTTTGATACTTTATATTTTCTTTTATTCTCTCATGACCAAAGTGAGGAAATCAAGCCCTTGACTCAACACTAATATTTATTATATAGCTCACGGACTTGATTACAAAGGTAAAGATCATAAAGCAAAAGCTCACAACTAGATCATGCTAACTTTATTCTACTAGATCAAGATACTACCAAAAGGATCGAACTAAGGAAAGCAGTAAAGATAGGAGTCTGATGGTGATACAATACCGGGGCAACTCCCCCAAGCTTGGCAGTTGCCAAAGGGAGTGCCCATATCCATATGATTATGTCCCCTTCTTCGGAGGTGGTGATGATGGAGCTGTTGATGATGTAGGCTTGTCGTCCATCTTCCAAGGCATGGGCTCACCATCGTAGAAGGATGATCGAGTCTCCGGGATACTCAAATCTGCAGCCAAACTCATCTTCTTGAATCTATATTCATACTCACAGTTTAGGTTTTGCAGGTCATAGATCTGGGCCTGGAGGTGTTCGATTTTCTCTTGGAGATTGGAGATGGCTTCCCCGAAGATCATTGCGTCCAGCTTGTAGTTGTTGGTGAGCTCTGTGATCATCATGGGGTTGGCGTTGAGTCCTCGTTCCACCATACCTTGGCACTTGAAAACTTGCTGCTCCGTTGCTTCGGATCTCGTCTCCATGCTTCCAGTCCTCCTTGGACCCTCAACATCGCAGATGTGCAGCACCCCTTCAGGCAACTCCATGGTTTGAGGGTGATGCAGCACCTCCGCGAGGTAGGGTTGATGACCTTCTCGAAGAACTTGTCCTTGGGGGTGCTGGGAGATGCCATGATGATCTAGATCTGTCAGAAACAACAGCTCGAAACGAAAACAGAGGATTTTTGCGTGATACAGTGGTCAAAACCTTCGGGGGAATATATAATGAATTTTTACCGACCAAAAGGAGTATCGTGCAAGAAATTGGAGTCCGAAAGGCACATGAGGTGCCCACGAGGCAGGGGGCGCGCCCAGGGGAAGGGGGCGCGCCCTCCACCCTCGTGGATGCCTCGTGTCTCTTCCGGACTGTATCTTATTTTTCTATTTTTCTAAATATTCCAAAACGCTGAAAAATTGCCATTAGAACTGTTTTGGAGTCGGTTTACTTACCGTACCACATACCTCTTCCTTTTCGGGGTCTGAATCGTTCTGGAAAGTGTCCCTTATGTATTCCTCCGGGGTTACGGTTTCAATAATATTGGTTTCAACATTTATAGGATTACCTGAGATATAATGTTTGATTCTTTGACCATTCACCACCTTCGGATTTGTGCCTTCGAAGTTGTTGATTTTTATGGCACTGGAATGATAGACCTCCTCGATAAGGTAAGGACCTTCCCATTTAGAGAGAAGTTTTCCTGAAAAATCTTAAACGAGAGTTGTATAGCAAGACATAATCACCTACGTCAAACTCACGCTTTTGTATCCTTTTGTCATGCCATCTTTTAACCTTTTCTTTAAACAACTTGGCATTCTCATAGGCATGGGTTCTCCATTCATCAAGAGAGCTAATGTCAAATAACCTCTTCTCACCGGCAAGTTTGAAATCATAATTAAGCTCTTTGATAGCCCAATATGCCTTATGTTCTAGCTCAATAGGTAAGTGACGTGCTTTTCCATAAACATCTTATATGGAGACATACCCATACGATTTTTGTATGCAGTTCTATAGGCCCATAATGCATCATCAAGTTTCTTGGACCAATTCTTTCTAGACCTATTAACTATCTTTTGGAAAATTAATTTTAGCTCTCTATTACTTAATTCTACTTGACCACTAGTCTGTGGGTGATAAGGGGATGCAATTCTATGGTTAACATCATACTTAGCAAGAATTTTACGGAAAGCACCATGAATAAAGTGTGAACCACCATTAGTCTTTATGTATCTAGGGAGTCCAAACCTCAAAAAAATAACTTCTTTAAGCATATTAATAGAGGTGTTGTGATCAGCACTACTAGTGGGAATAGCTTCTACCCATTGAGAAACGTAATCAACAGCAACTAAAATATGTGTGTACCAATTTGAGGAAGGAAACAGTCCCATATAATCAAAGCCCCAGACATCATATGGTTCAATAACAAGTGAATAATTCATAGGCATTTCTTGATGTCTACTGATATTACCAATTCTTTGACATTCATCACAAGATAAGACAAACTTATGAGCATCCTTGAAGAGAGTAGGCCAATAAAAACCAGATTGCAATACCTTATGTGCAGTTCTATCTCCAGCATGGTGTCCTCCATAAGCTTCGGAGTGGCACTTGCGTAGGATCTGTTCCTGTTCATGCTCAGGTACACAACATCTAATAATGCCATCTACTCCTTCTTTATAAAGGTGTGGGTCATCCCAGAACTAATGTCTCAAATAATAGAAGAACCTTTTCTTTTGCTGGTATGTGAAACTAGGTGGTATAAACTTAGCAACAATGTAATTAGCATAATCAACATACCATGGAGCAATATGAGATGTACTTATGAGAGCTAATTGTTCATCAGGAAAGCTATCATCAATAAGTTGTGGGTCATCAAGAATATTCTCTAGCCTAGACAAGTTGTCTACAACGGGGTTCTCAGGTCCCTTTCTATCAATAATATGCAAATCAAATTCTTGCAGCAAGAGAACCCATCTAATAATTCTAGGTTTAGCATCTTTCTTTTCCATAAGGTATTTGATAGCAGCATTATTAGTGTGAATAGTTACTTTAGAGACAACAATATAAGGCGTAAACTTATCACATGCAAATACAACTGCTAAAAATTCTTTCTTAGTAGTAGCATAATTTCTCTGGGCACCGTCTAGAGTTTTACTAGCATATTGGATAACATTCAATTTATTATCAACTCTTCGTCCTAGAACATCACCGATAGCATAATCACTAGCATCGCACATAATCTCAAAGGGTAAATTCTAGTCAGGAGGCTAGACAATAGGTGCAGAGATCAATGCTTTCTTAAGTATTTCAAATGCTTCTAAACAATCATCATCAAAGACAAAAGGAATATCTTTTTGTAAGAGATTAGTCAGAGGCCTGGAGATTTTGGAGAAGTCCTTAATGAACCTCCTATAAAAACCGGCATGGCCAAGGAAACTTCATATACCTTTGATGTCCTTGGGACATGGCATCTTTTCAATAGCATCAACCTTAGCCTTGTCAACTTCAATACCTCTTTCAGAAATTTTATGTCCCAAGACAATGCCTTCATTAACCATAAAGTGGCACTTCTCCCAATTCAAGACAAGATTAGTGTCTTCACATCTCTACAAAACTCGATCAAGGTTACTCAAGCAATCATCAAAAGAAGTTCCGTAGATGGAAAATCATCCATGAAAACCATCCATGAAAACCTCAACAATCTTTTTACAAAAATCAGAGAATATAGCCATCATGCATCTTTGAAAGGTAGCAGGTGCATTACATAAACCAAAAGGCATACGTCTATAAGAAAAGGTACCGAAAGGACAAGTAAAAGTGGTATTTTCTTGATCCCCTTTTGACACATGTATTTGAGAGAAACCAGAATAGCCATCTAGAAAGCAAAAATGAGTATGTTTGGATAACCTTTCTAGCATTTCATCAATATAAGGCAAAGGGTAATGATCTTTGTTAGTGGCTTTATTTAATTTGCGGAAATCAATTACCATCTTATAACCTGTAACAATTCTTTGTGGGATCAATTCATCTTTATCATTACGAACAACAGTCATACCTCCCTTCTTAGGGACACAATGGACAGGACTTACCCACTGGCTATAAGCAACTGGATAGATAATACCTGCCTCTAGAAGCTTTAGTATGTCCTTCCTTACCACTTTTTAATTTTAGGATTTAATCGTCGTTGATGATCGATAAGCGGCTTAGCGTCCTCTTCCAACTTTATCTTGTGTTGGCATAAAGTGGGACTAATGCCCTAAAGATCATCCAGAGTATATCCAATAGCAGCACAGTGCTTCTTCAGAGTTTTCAATAAGTTTTCATCCTCCTGCTCTGAAAGGTTAGCACTAATAATAACAGGATATATCTTCTTTTCATCGAGATAAACATACTTAAGAATATCAGGTAAAGGTTTAAGTTCAAACACGGGATCACCCTTGGGTGGAGGAGGATCCCCTAGGATTTCAACAGGCAAGTTGTTTTTCAATACGGGTCCCTGCTTAAAGCATATTTCATCTATTTCCCTTCTCTCATTCATCAACATATCATTTTCATGGTCTAGCAGATATTGTTCTACAGGATCATTAGGAGGCACAGCAATAGAAACAAGGCCAATAATTTCATCCTTACTACGTAATTCCTTATCATGGGGTTTTCTATGAAATTTAGCAAAGTTAAACTCATGAGACATATCCCCTAAACCAACAGTAACAATATCTTTTACGCAATCTATCTTAGCATTGACAGTATTGAAGAAGGGTCTACCAAATATAATGGGACAAAAATCATCTTGTGGGGAACCAAGAACAAGAAAATCAACAGGGTATTTAACTTTCCCACAGAAGACTTCAATATCTCTAACAATCCCAATTGGTGAAATAGTGTCTCTATTAGGAAGCTTAATAGTAACATCAATACCTTCTAGCTCAGAGGGTGCAATATCATGCATAATTTCATCATATAAAGAAATGGGTATAACACTTGCACTAGCACCTACATCACATAAACCATGATAGAAATGATCTCCTATTTTAACATAAATAATAGGCAAGCCTACAACAGGCCTATGTTTATTCCTAGCATCGGGTTTGGCTATTCTAGCAGCTTCCTCTTGGAGGTAAATAACATGTCCATCTAAATTTTCAACCAAGATATCTTTAACCATAGCAACACTAGGTTCAACTTTAATTTGCTCAAAGGGTGTAAGTGTTCTAGTATTACTCTTACGAACCACAGTTGAAGCTTTAGCATGATCCTTTATTCTAACAGGGAAAGGTGGTTTCTCAATATAAGTAGTGGGAACAATATGATCAACATTATAAGTGATAGTCTTTTCTTCAACTTTAACAGGTTCGACTACTTTTACTTCAATGGGAGGATGGTATTTAAACCACTTCTCCTTGGGGAGGTCAACATGAGTAGCAAATGATTCGCAGAAAGAAGCTACTATCTCAGAGTCAAGTCCATATTTAGTGCTAAATTCACGGAAAACATCGATATCCATAAAAGCTTTAACACAATCAAACTTAGGGGTCATACCTGACTCCTTACCTTCGTCGAGATCCCAATCTTCAGCGTTGCATTTAATTCTTTCCAATAAATCACATTTGAATTCCATAGTATTCATCATAAAAGAACCAGCACAAGAATTATCGAGCATGGTGCGATTATTGAGAGAAAGGCAAGTATAAAAATTTTGAATGATCATTTTTCTTGAGATCTCATGATTGGGGCATGAATATAACATTGACTTAAGCCTCCCCCAAGCTTGAGCGATGCTTTCTCCTTCGCGGGGCCAAAAATTATATATATAATTACGATCACGATGAACTTGATGCATAGGGTAGAACTTCTGATGAAATTCCAACTTCAGCCGATTATAGTTCCATGATCCAATATCATCGCGTAGCCTAAACCATGTCAATGCGTCTCCCTTCAAAGATAAATGGAAGACCTTCTTCTTGATAACATCCTCGGGCATACCTGCAAGCTTAAATAATCCACAAACTTCATCCACATAGATTAGGTGTAAATCGGGATGCAGTGTTCCGTCTCCTGTAAAAGGATTATCTAGCAGTTTCTCTATCATACCCGAAGGAATTTCAAAGCAAATATTCAATAGGTTCAGTAGGTTGAGGAGCAACTCTTTGCTCCTCTGGTCGGGGTGAAGATACCCCGAACAAGCCCCTCAAATGCTGATGATCCATAGTAACTAGTGACAATAAATTTCAGCACACTATATAAATTTTTCCTTACCATATTCCACTTACCAAAGGCGCTTCACTCCCTAGCAAGGACGCCAGAAAAGAGTCTTGATGACCCACAAGTGTAGGGGATCTATCGTAGTCCTTTCGATAAGTAAGAGTGTCGAACCCAACAAGGAGCAGAATGAAATGATAGGCATATTTCAGTAAGGTATTTTCTGCAAGCACTGAAATTATCGGTAACAGATAATTTTGTGATAAGGTAATTTGGTAGCAAGTGACAAATAGTAAAAGTAAATAAGGTACAGCAAGATGGCCCAATCCTTTTTGTAGCAAAGGACAAGCCTGGACAAACTCTTATATGGAGGAAAACGCTACCGAGGACACATGCGAATTATCGTCAAGCTAGTTTTCATCACGTTCATTTGATTCGCGTTCCGTACTTTGATAATTTGGTATGTGGGTGGACCGGTGCTTGGGTGCTATCCTTACTTGGACAAGCCTCCCACTTATGATTAACCTCTAATGCAAGCGTCCGCAACTACAAAAGAAGTATTAAGGTAAAGCTAACCATAGCATGAAACAAGTGGATCCAAATCAGGCCCTTACGAAGCAACGCATAAACTAGGGTTTAAGCTTCTGTCACGCTAGCAACCCATCATCTACTTATTACTTCCCAATGCCTTCCTCTAGGCCCAAATAATGATGAAGTGTCATGTAGTCGACGTTCACTTGACACCACCAGAGGAAAGACAACATACGTCTCATCAAAATATCGAACGAATACCAAATTCAAATGACTACTTATAGCAAGACTTCTCCCATGTCCTCAGAAACAAAAGTAACTACTCACAAGACATAATATTGTTCATGATCAGAGGGGTATTAATATGCATAATGGATCTGAACATATGATCTTCCACCAAATAAACGAACTAGCATCAACTACAGGGAGTAATCAACACTACTAGCAACCCACAAGTACCAATATGAGGTTTGGATACAAAGATTGGATACAAGAGATGAACTAGGGTTTGAGAGGAGATGGTGCTGGTTAAGATGTTAATGAAGATAACCCTCCCCAAGATGGGAAAGTTGTTGGTGATGATGGCGGTGACGATTTCCCCCTCACGGAGGGAAGTATCCCGGGCAGAACAGCTCCGTCGGAGCCCTAGATTGGTTCCGCCAAGGTTCCGCCTCAAGACGGCGGCGTCTGGTTCCCAAAGCCTCTTTATGATTTTTTCCAGGTCAAAACACCTCATATAGGAGAAGATGGGCATAGGGGGGACACCGGGTGGCCCACGAGGCAGGGGGCGCGCCCAGAGGGGGGGCGCCCCCCACCCTCGTGGACAGGTGGTGGCCCCCCTGGCGAATCTCTTCCGCCAGATTTTTTTTTATATTTTCTGAAACGGTGCCTCGTGGAGTTTTTGAGCTTTTTGAGTTGTGGAGAATAGGTTTCCAATGTTTGCTCCTTTTCCAGCCCAGAATTCCAGCTGTCGGCATTCTCCCTCTTCAGGTAAACCTTGTAAAATAAGAGAGAAAAGGCATAAGTATTGTGACATAACGTGCAATAACAGCCCATAGTGCAATAAATATCAACATAAAAGCATGATGCAAAATTGACGTATCACTATGCGTCTCTTAGGCTTGGTCTTTGGGAGGTGGTGTAGAGAGAACTCCAAGAACGAAGGCTTCACATGACGTAGTTGGTGCTGGTGGAGTGGCTGCTGGTGCTGATGTAGTAGCTCTATTATAAGGTACTAGCAATGCAGCAGATCTCTGACCTCGAGGCACTCGCTGAAATGCATCTGTGGTAGCCTGTCCTCCCCTCTCCTCCGCTTCCCCCTGAAGCTTCTCAACTGCAGACATGATCTCTGTCACTTTCAGATCAAGACTATAGAACTTAGTTTCGATGATCCTCTCCAACCTTTCCTGATTCTGAGTCATGGTGGCCAAGCCCTTCTCAATCCTCATAGTTGCTTAAATCAAATGTGCCATTTGGTCTTGTTTGGACTTGAGGGTCATTTGAGATGCTTCTGCAGCACTTGGCATCTTGGCAGCTTTCTCTTCTCTGGCTTTCTCTCTCCCTTCATGTGCTTGCACTGATGATGGTTCATTTTCATCCATGACAACGGTGTTGTCCTCAAAGTAAGGCACCAAGGGAAGATATTCTCTGTCCAATAAGTATGTGCATGTGCCCATCTTGGAGTTGATTAGCATGTGAATGTGTGGAGCATACCCACATGATCTCTTTTGGTCTGCAGCAGTCCTCTTGATTGTCTCTACAATCAGGCTCATAACTTTGAACTTCTGAGGCACATCAAATATATGCAGCAAGTTGATTGAATGTCCTATGATCATCTTTGTAACTCCAGATTTGGGCAACAATGTATGCCTCAAGATTGTGTTGATAGTGGCTAGACCAGACATCAAGTGATGTACAGATCCAAACTTATGTGTCTCCAAGTCATCATCAGGGATCTCCTTGTACATATTGGCCATAGAGTTGTGGTCTTGCTTCTTCTTGGCATACACATCCAAATCATCTGCATGCTCTTCAGGGGCATTAATCAGCTTGGCCCACTCATCAATAGTTGACTGGTACCTTGTACCTTCAGACATCCATACAATTCTACCATCAGGATAAAAGTGAGATGTGGAGTAGAATTGCATGATGAGTTCATCATTCCACTTTGTCAACTTCTGAGCCACAAACTTGTCAACCCCACATGCTTTGAAGCTTTCATGCACATTGAGGAAATAATCTGCATTCTCATCAATGAAGTCCTAGTCCACTCTCTTCATATCACACACTATGGGCTTCTTGTAGAGCAGAACTGTCTCATGGAAGTCTTGTTGTTCCTTGGTGTGAAACATGTAGTCCACATCAGTCCTTCTCCTTACATCATATGGGTCACTTTGTCTCCATATTCTGAGACTTGCATCCTTCCTCAACTTCATGTCCTCAGCAACAATATGTGTATTTTCATGGTCAGGTATCTTGGGCTTGAGCTTCCTAAGCACTTGGACCTCAGCATATTCATCGGTCTCATGCACTGGGGCCTTGTTCTTCTCTGAGCCTAGAATGTTTCTAGTGCTTCTCTTGGGTGCAGATTTGGTGGCTTGAGCAGTTTTGGGAGCAGTCTTGGGCTTAGAAGGGGTAGCCCCAGACTTGATTGCATCTCCCATAGGCTTCTGAGTTTTTAGAGCTGGTGCAGCAACCTCTTCTTCTTCTTCTGCAGCTTCATCATCCCTCATGGATGGCTTGCCAATCACTCTGGCTGTTTGATACGTCTCCAACGTATCTATAATTTTTTATTGTTCCCTGCTATTATTTATGAAGTCTTGGATGTTTAATGGGCTTTATCATTCACTTTTATATCATTTTTTGGACTAACCTACTAACCCAAGGGCCCAGTCCAGATTGCTGTTTTTTGCCTGTTTCAGGGTTTTGCAGAAAAAGAATATCAAACGGAGTCCAAACAGAATGAAACCTTCGCGAGAGATATTTTTGGAGGAAATCACGCCAGAGGAACTTGAGAACCACGTCAGGGGAGCATCGAGGCGCCCACGAGGGTGGGGGCGCGCCCCCTACCTCGTGGGCCCCTCGAGCGTTCCCCGTGCCCTACTTCTTCATATATAAGTCTACGTACCCTAGAAACTCCGTGAATAGAGAAAAAAAGCTCTAATTCCACCGCTGTAGCTTCTGTTCCCGTGGAGATCCCATCTTGGTGCCTGTTCTGGAGCTCTACCGGAGGGGGATCCATCACGGAGGCCTTCATCATCGTCATCGCCCTCACCATGAGTTGTGAGTAGTTTACCACAGACCTTCGGGTCCATAGCTAGTATCTAGATGGCTTCTTCTCTCTCTCTGGATCTCAATACAAAGTTCTCCTCGGTCTTCGAGGAGATCTATTCGATGTAATATCTTTTTGCGGTGTGTTTGTCGAGATCCGATGAATTGTGAGTTTATGATCAAGGTTATCTATGAAAGATATTTGGTTCTTCTCTGAACTTTTTATGTGTGCTCATAATATCCTTGCAAGTCTCTTCGAATTATTGGTTTGGTTTGGCCTACTAGATCTATAGTTCTTGCAATGGGAGAAGTACTTGGCTTTGGGTTCAATCTTGCGGTGTCCTTTCCCAATGACAGTAGGGGCAGCAAGGCACGTATCGTATTGTTGCCATCGAGGATAAAAAGATGGGGTTTATATCATATTGCTTGAGTTTATCCCTCTACATCATGTCATCTTGCTTAAGGCGTCACTCTGTTCTTACGAACTCAATACACTAGATGCATGCTGGATAGCGGTCGATGTGTGGAGTAATAGTAGTAGATGCAGAATCATTTCGGTCTACTTGTCTCGGACGTGATGTCTATATACAATGATCATGCCTAGATAGTCTCATAATTATTCGTTTTCTATCAATTGCTCGACAATAATTTGTTTACCTGCCGTAGAATATCGCTATCATGAGAGAAGCCACTAGAGAAAACTATGGCCCCCGGGTCTATTCTCAACATATCAATCTACATCTACTTTACTTTTACCGCTTTTATTTGATGTTTTATTAAACCAAAAATACCAAAAATATAAATTACTATCAGATCTCACTTCCGTAAGTGACCGTAAAGGGATTGACAACCCCTTATCACGTTGGTTGCGAAGTTCTTATTTGTTTGTGCAGCTGCGAGGGACTCACGCGTGGTCTCCTACTAGATTGATACCTTGGTTCTCAAAAACCGAGGGAAATACTTACACTACTGTGATGCATCTCCCTTTCCTCTTCGAGGGAATACAACGCAAGCTCAAGAGGTAGCAAGAAGAATTTCTGGCGCCATTGCCGGGGAGGCTTACCCAAATGTCATATACCAAGTACCTATCACAAACCCTTATCTTTCGCATTACATTTATTTGCCTCTCGTTTTCCTCTCCCCCACTTCACCCTTGCCGTTTTATTTGCCCTTCTTCTGCCGTGTGTTTATCGTTCGCTTGCTTCTTGTTTTCTTGTGTGTGTTGGATTGCTTGCTTGTCACTATGGCTCAGAACAATACCAAATTTGTTGATTTGTGTGATATGCAAAAGAAAAGGGATACGGATAACGATATTGTTAAATTGAAGTTATTTCCATTTTCACTTAGAGATCGTGCTAAAACTTGGTTTTCCTCTTTGCCTAGAAATAGTATTGATTCGTGGAATAAGTCCAAAGATGCTTTTATCTCTAAGTATTTCCCTCCTGCTAAGATCATCTCTCTTAGAAACGATATTATGAATTTTAAGCAACTAGATCATGAGCATGTTGCACAAGCTTGGGAGAGAATGAAACTGATGATACGTAATTGCCCTACACATGGTTTGAATCTATGGATGATTATTCAGAACTTTTATGCTGGCTTGAATTTTTCTTCTAGAAATCTTTTAGATTCGGCTGCCGGAGGCACTTTCATGGAAACCACCTTAGGAGAAGCTACCAAACTCCTAGATAATATTATGGTTAATTATTCTCAATGGCACACCGAAAGATCTACTAGTAAAAAGTGCATTCTATCGAAGAAATTAGTGTTTTGAGTGGAAAGATGGATGAACTTATGAATTTTTTTGCTGCTAAGAGTGCTTCTTCTGATCCTAATGATATGCCTTTGTCCACTTTGATTGAGAATAACAATGAATCTTTGGATGTGAATTTTGTTGGTAGGAATAATTTTGGTAACAATGCTGATAGAGGTAATTTCAATCCTAGGCCTTTTCATAGTAATTCCTCTAATAATTTTGGTAATTCCTACAACAACTCTTATGGAAAGATGCCTTTTGAATTTGAAACTAGTGTTAAGGAGTTTATGATCTCGCAAAAGAATTTCAATGCTTTGCTTGAAGAGAAATTGCTTAAGGTTGATGAATTGGCTAGAAGTGTGGATAGAATTACTCTTGATGATGATTCTTTGAAACTTAGATCTATCCCACCTAAGCATGATATCAATGAGTCTCTCAAAGCCATGAGAATTTCCATTGATGAATGCAAAGAAAGAACCGCTAGAATGCGTGCTAAAAGAGAAGATTATATTAAATCATGTTCTTCTAGTTATCATGAAAATAAAGATGAAGATCTGAAAGTTATTGATGTGTCTCCTATTAGATCCTTGTTTTCTAGTATTAATCTTGATGAAGATAGGATCGGAGATAATTCTGCTTTGAAGTGTCCCACTGATTCGGAGTTTTTAGATCTTGATGCTAAAATTGTTAAAAGTGGGGGTGAAGAGATTAAAACTTTGCATAGTGATGAACCCACTACTTTGGATTTCAAGGGATTCAATTATGATAATTGCTCTTTGATTGATTGTATTTCCTTGTTGCAATCCGTGCTAAAATCTCTGCATGCTTATAGTCAAAATAAAGCTTTTACCAAACACATAGTTGATGCTTTGATGCAATCTTATGAAGAAAACTTGAGTTGGAAGTTTCTATCCCTAGAAAGCTTTATGATGAGTGGGAACCTACTATAAAAATAAACATAAAAGATCATGAATGCTATGCTTTGTGTGATTTGGGTGCTAGTTTCTCCACTATCCCAAAAACATTGTGTGATTTGCTAGGGTTCCATGAGCTTGATGATTGTTCTTTAAATTTGCATCTTGCGGATTCCACTATCAAGAAACCTATGGGAAGAATTAATGATGTTCTTATTGTTGCCAATAGGAATTATGTGCCCGTAGATTTCATTGTTCTTGATATAGATTGCAATCCTTCATGTCCTATTATTCTTGGTAGACCTTTCCTTAGAACGATTGGTGCAATTATTGATATGAAGGACGAAAATATTAGATTCCAATTTCCGTTAAGGAAAGGCATGGAACACTTTCCTAGAAAGAAAATCAAATTACCATATGAATCTATCATGAGAGCCACTTATGGATTGCCTTCCAAAGATGGCAATACCTAGATCTATCTTGTATCGTGCCCAGCTCGGGGCGTAAAACGATAGCGCTTGTTGGGAGGCAAGCAATTTTATGTTTCTTGTTTTTGTTGCTGTTAGGGAATAAATATTCCATCTAGCCTCTGATTAGATGTGGTTTCATGTTTTGTTTAGTGTTTGTGCCAAGTAGAACCTTTGGGAAGACTTGTGTGAAGTTTATACGATCTTGCTGTGAAAAACAGAATCGTAGCGCTCGCTAAAGTAGTCGTGGGAGTTTGCTGGGGCTTGCTTTTTAGTTGATTCTTTCTGCAGATGATTTGTAGACAAATTCCGCAAATTTACCAATTTAGTTTGAATTTTTTGGAGTTCCAGAAGTAGGCGAAATCTGCATATTACTACAGATTGTTCTGTCTTTGACAGATTCTGTTTTTCGTGTATTGTTTGCTTATTCCGATGCATCTATGAGTAGTATTGGAGGAGTTGGAATACAGTAGGTTTAACACCAATATAAACAAAAAATGAATTCATTGCTGTACCTTTGAGTATTGGTTTGCTTTCTTATACTAACGGAGCTCACGAGAATTTTTGTCTAAGTTTTGTGTTGTGAAGTTTTCAAGTTTTGAGTATTGCTTTGATGGACTATGGAACAAGGAGTAGCAAAGGCCTAAGCTTGGGGATGCCCATGGCACCCCAAGTAAATTCAAGATAATCAAAAGACTAAGCTTGGGGATGCCCCGGGAAGGCATCCCCTCTTTCGTCTTCATCCATCGGTAACTATACTTGGAGCTATATTTTTATTCGCAACATGTTATGTGTTTTGCTTGGAGCGTCTTGTATAATTTGAGTCTTTGCTTGTTAGTTTGCCACAATCATCCTTGATGGACACACCTATTTGAGAGAGTTAAATATGGCCTAAAAATTATTAGAACACTCTATATGCTTCACTTATATCTTTTGAGTTGAATAGTTTTTGCTCTAGTGCTTCACGTATATCATTTAGAGCACGGTGGTGGTAATATTTTGTAAAAATTGTTGAACTCTCATGCTTCACTTATACCCTTTTGAGAGTCTATTAAAACAGCAAGGTAATGTGTTTAGGCTAAAGAAACTAGTCTTCACATGATAGACATCCAATGTCAATGTAGTAAAATTTTCACACCAAGTGCGTTGAATAGAATGAGATGTTGGATGCTTGATAATTGTTTTGAGACATGAGAATAGTGATATTAGAGTCATGCTAGTGGAGTTATTATGAAATTGAGAAATACTTGTGTTAAGGTTAGTGATTCCCGTAGCATGCACGTATGGTGAACCGTTGTGTGACTAAGTTAGAGCATGAGGTATTTGTAGAGTGCCAACCTTTGTGTGGAGGTCAGGGGCGCGCGATGGTTAACTCCTACCAACCTCCCCCCTAGGAGCATGCGTTGATTGCTTTGTTTTGATGACTCGTAGATTTTTGCAATAAGTATATCAGTTCTTATGACTAATGTTGAGTCCATGGATTATACACACTCTCACCCTTTCCACCATTGCTAGCCTCTCTTGTACCGCGCAACTTTCGCCGGTGCCATAAACCCACTATATATCTGTAATGCCCAGTATAAGATTATACCTCCTATGTGTCGAGGCACGACTTAAAGGCATAATCTCATACTAGAATGATCTCAAGTATGGTATCTTTGCACGACTCATGTAAAAGAGGGATGAAATTGCAAAAGAGTAGTTGGCTTACACTCGCCACATCACACAATGCATTACATAAACAATCATCATCCAAATAACATCAGAGTCCGACTAAGGACGAAGATCCAAATGAAAGATACCATAAATAACTCAAGGTCCGATCGCCCCTAGTAGGAACCACTACTGATCGTCGAAACACGACACATACATAAGGACACGCGCTTCATCGAACTCCCGGTGAAGTTCCGATCCATCTCCTACACTGTTCTCAGCGGTACCTGCATCTGGTGTTGTAGTATATGTGAGCCACGAGGACTCAGCAATCCCATAATCATGGGTATCAAGACTAGCAAAGCTTTATGGGTATGGAAAAGGGTAGTGGTGAGGTTGCAGCAGCGGCTAAGCAATAGATATGGTGGCTATCTTACGAGTACAAGAATAAGATGAGCATCTACGCAAACGGTCGCAAACTAGTAGTGATCGCTAAAGATCCTAAACTACCTACGAGTCAAACATAACCCCACCGTGTTCTCTTCTCAAAGTGAAAAGAGACAGCCACGGTTACTCACACAGTTGTGTGTTTTACTTCGGATCCTCTGTCAAGTTTTCTACAACCGGACATTAACAAATTCCAATCTACCACATAACCGCGGGCACGGCTTTCGAAAGATCATAACCCTGCAGGGGTGTCCCAACTTAGCCCATCACAAGCTCTCACGATCAGCAAAAGTAATAATAATATTAGCACCTCTTATCTTAGGGACAATCCGATCAGGCCCGGAATCCCGGTGCACAAGACATTTCGACAATGGTAAAACAAGTCCAGCAAGACCTCCCGGCGTGCCGACACCCTGATAGTAGCCGCGCGTATCTCGTCTCAGGCCACGTCCGGATAGGTGATCCTACGGATTATACCAGATACCTCGAGTTTCCCTGTGGCGGCCCCGTAGTCTCCCCGTTTGGGACCAACACCATCAGCACTGGCCCCCCTGCTATGTAGAAAAGAATCCCGAGGGCGCGACCCCCTATGCAATTTTAATTATTTAATTAAGTTGTTATTATGAGGCAAATTAAAACCAATGTTGGGCCTTGCTGGAGGAGTTTTATTCAAAGACGAAGTGTCAAGGGGTCCCCATATACCCAACCGTATAAGGAACGCAAAATCAAGGAACATAATGCCGGTTTATCGGCTCCTAAGGTGGCATGAGTGGAACAAAACACCGAGCAAAAGGCCAAGCCTTCCACCCATGACCAGTATATAGGTGTGTTAATAATATTAATAATAATAATAGATATTGTGATATTCCAACAACAAGTTCCGACATGGAACGATCTTCATCTTCACCTGCAACTAACAACGCTATAAGAGGGGCTGAGCAAGCGGGTAACATAGCCAAACAATGGTTTGCTGGGAAGGTGTCAAAGGTTAGAGGTTTCATGGCAACAAGGAGAGGGGCTGACATTAAAGATGGGTAGCGCGACATATAACGATAGCATCGAGACAACTAAGCAAAGGCAATGATAGTAAAGGTATCCAAGGGTATGGTCATCTTGCCTGGGATTCTGCAAGGAAGAAGAACGAGTCCATGAATAAGACAAATCCTCACAACTCCGGAACGGAACCGAAGCTAACGAGAGGAAAGAAGCAAACAACGCGGTAAACACACAAGCATAAACATGGCATATGATGCACATCCAAGTATGATGCATGTTCGGTTTAAATTTGCATAGCATGGCAAAGTGCACAAACAATACTACAATTTAAGTGGAGCTCAGTATGCAACGAGTTGCATAGGAACAAAACACCACATTTTATTTATTTAGTTGACTCCATTTATTAATCAGACAAGATTAAATGTTTTTATTAAACATTGCAAGAGGTGAAGCATGAGCAAAACTACGCTATCTAGACAAGTTTAAATGAGGCCGGAATGACAAACAACAATTCCGAAAAATCCCCACGAGCATAATTTGCAATTTTGAATTAAACAACAATTTTAAGCATTTAAATGTTGTTATCATGATGCGGATGACAAAGCAAGTTTTATGCAAATTTTAGTTAAAGGTTGACATGAGAGATATGAAGCACTTGTCATCATGGTGGAAAGGGGTGACACGGTGACGATAACCAAAATGATGCCACGGCATCATATCGGTTCCGGTAACTTGTCGGAAGACCGCTGCAAAAGAAGGATTGGCGTGAGCGTGTCAAACAAGATGATGGGGTGCTCCCGGCTTCCGGGTTCCCACGTGACGACGACAAGGCAAACGAGGGTCACAACGGACACGATGCAACAAAAGAACATTTCATACAACACAAGCATTCCTTCACCACATCGGCATTCGACTCGGGGTATACCTTCGAAGCGTGCTTTTTCGGAGGGGTTCGAGTCGTCGAGGGACGTAGTGGAAGTAGTCGTACACGTTTCGTTTCAGAGAGGGAAGTAGTCGTTTCGCAGCGGTAGTGGAGGTAGACGTTCTCGTTTCGTAGATGTTTGGGGTCATCGTGTCGGGGTACTTGGGGTCTACGGACTTGCTGGTCTCGTTTCCTGCGACGGTGGTTGTACACGGTCGTCGTGGTACTTGTCGAGTCGTAGTGGCACTTGAGGGGCATCGACGTCGTGGTACTTGGCGTCTGTGGGTACTTGGCGGTCTCAGTCTTGCCGATCTCGTAGATGGCAGTAGAGGTACACGGTAGTCTCGCCGTGTAGTCGTACTCGTACGTAGATGGACTTGACGGGTAGATGAACCTCCACATCCTGGTACTTGCATCTCATCGTGTAGTCGTTCTTGCTGGTCTTGAGGGTCCAAACGCAGCAACAAAAGGGATAAGACGAGCGGCAACAAGGGGTGATGCAGGGGAAGTCAACGCGGAGCTGCAGCGCTGGTCGTCTCGTTCGACCGAACCGGACGAGGCAGAGGCGTGGCACTCGCTGGGAAGAAGCAGGACGGCGGCAGCTGGGCGATGCGGGCTGCTGGTGGAGGAGACGCACGGGCGAGGTGGGTCGAGGGCGGTGGCGCTCCTAGTGGTCGCCACGACGGCAGGGCGAGGTGTCCAGCACGGAGGAAGGAGGCGCGGGCGAGGAAGTGGCGCACGGGTGGACTGCGGGGAGGCCGGAGGGGCGGAGCAGGCTGGCACCATGGCACGGTCCGACGCTGCGAGGCCCGGGTTGTCTCCTCGGGGCGCGACGGCGATGTGTTGAAGGAGGCAGTCGCAGCGGCGATAGGAGGAAGGGGCCGGCGCGGCGGCCTAGCGCGGTGGCGTAGGCGGAGGAGACGGCGGTGGAGGTCGCGGCCGGGACTCCTGCAGGGTCGAGGCGGCGGCAAGGCCGCCCGCGGGGATGCAGCAAGGCCGCAGCGGGGACGCAACAAAAGGAGGCGAGGCGCGGAGGCGCGAGCACGAGGGGAATGGAGAAGGGCAGCGCCGCAGTAGGGAGAAGGAGGCGGGGGCTCGAGGGAGAGATCGATGGATCTCGAGTGCGGGGCGTCCTGGCGGCGCGAGGAAAGGGACGAGCGAGGGAGAGAGAGTGGGCTGCGGGGCTAGGGTTAGGTAAGGTGCGGCTGGGCCTGGGCCGGCTACTGAGCCTGGCTGCTGCTGGGAGGCCCAAAGTGGCGCAAGGAGGCCCTTCTGACTCTCTCTCTCTCAAATAAAAACAAAACAGAGAACTAAAGAGAGAGGAAAAGAAAAGGGCACCTAGGGAAATAATTAGGGCATGAGGTTATTTTCCCCGGACTCGCAAAAATGTCCACGGTCCACGAAAAATAGGAGAGGCAAGAATGCAAGAGTTAAATTCGAACTCATTTGAATTTAATTCAAATGGTTTGAATTAGGGCATGGCTAGAAAGTGTCCAAAATGTTGAGACTTTAGGAGGAGCCTCGATAAAAGGGAAAGGAAAAGTTGGCAAGGTTTGAGGCAAGGAATTGCGAAAGAGAAGGCATGGGGAAAAATATGCAAGTGTGTTGTGGTGAATTCCAAACAAATGGAATAATTTAATATAGCTCCCTAATAATATTGAGAGGCTTTTATATGTTATAAAGAGAAGTCACCATAGTGAGTATCCCTCGATTTAAATGGATCGAGGATCCATACGGTTTATTTAGTTGAGTTTTAAAAATTAAAAGACTTGATGGCATGATGACATGATGCAATGCAAAAATAAATGAAGCAAGCACAAATGAAACACACGGGAAAACCCGGAACATCTGGAATCTTCTGGAGCGCCGGTCTTGGGGCATCACAACTCTCCCACACTAACAGAGGATCTCGATCCAAGATCCTGGAGATAGCACCGGATAGAAGAGGAAAGGAATAGGTAAAACAAAGTTGCTTTTTTGACAAACGAGTGAAACCATGAACCTTGAGAGGTTGAACAATCTTGAAAGAAAGAATACAACGGAAATGAACGAAGTTAAGAGCACTCCGGTAAAATGAGAAACAAGGAACACCACGAGAACCTTGCAGGTTGAAAGACATGAAACAAGAGCTCACGGATGACGAAAAAATTTCAAAACCACTCCGCTTAACCAATATTGAGAAGGAATAAGAACGAAATAATTTGGACAGCATTCTGACTCTAAATGGAAGGAATTAACATGAACTTGAGGAGATGGTATGATACTTGATGAAATCAGCAACACATTGCCTCTGAAACAATTAAAAGAATGGCACAAGGTAAGGAAAGATTTCAGATAGCACTCCGGTTGAAAATAGAGGAAAAGCTAGATAGATGACGAAACTTGAATGGAGGACACAACACTCCGGTTAAATAGAGAAGCAATGGAAGAATATGATCTTGATAAAATGAGATGCTGGTCAAAGAGAGCAATATTATAATGCCTCCGGAATGAAAGAATAGATGCTAGATCGTTGGAAAGAAAAGAACGGATAAGAAAATGACAACTTCTCTCACGAATGAATATGAAAATCATCCTTACGAAGAAGGGTTGAACGGGGTTGTTAGAATTACGACAACGAAAAGACTAAGCTCGTTGTGGGCTTATGGAAAATATCTCAAAACTTGAAGTGAAATTCTGCCACTAACGGAAACAATTGATTTGATTGAGAGCACCAAAGAGATGAAAAATTTATTTCACCAGAATGATAAATGAAGAACTTGGGTCATTTATAAGCACCATAATAGCAACAATTCTCAGGGAAAGCTTTTAGGTGAATTATAACCCAAGAAAACTCCAACGAATAATTGAAGGGTTGAAAAGATCTCCTGAACAAGGAAGATGATGGTTTTAAATATCTCATTCTTGATAACTAGTTAATCATAATTCATGAAGGAATTGTCAAGAATGACATAACACCATCTGAAAAGATAAGGTAGAAAGGATTGCAATTGGAATGCATGATGAAGAATGCTTGAGCTCCAACAAGAATCTTGAAGAACACTGAGGATGAATTAAGTCTTGATGAAGCATCATGAAGAACTCCGGTAACAAAAAGGATGATAATATTAAGATTCAAACCTTGCAATGATTTAGATGGAGCTTTGAAATGATATAATTGAAATAACTTGGAGCTCAGGAACACAAGATGAACAACCAATAATTTGATATCATGGACGAACTTCAGACAAAGGAATTAAATCACCTTGAAGGAATAAGAATAAGAATTATGTCATGCTTATCCTTCACCAATTTAAATTGATGGCAACTAATGGATTTGGCATACTACTTATTCTCGTTGCAAAGAATTAAAGAGAGACCTAGCACGACCTGAGAAAGTATTCAACGAATCACCGGTAGGATTATGAAAAGAACAAATGAGTTGATACGATAACAACGGAACAGTAATCTTGAATGAACCACCGTAAGAATATGGAGACGAACGAAGAGGCATCATTTAAGAATTGTTGGAGGACGAAGTAGAAAACTGAGAACGAAGAAATCTTCTGAAATGATGGCCTTCGGAGGATCACAATGGGAAGAACTCAAGAATGGCTCTGAAGGGGCATGAAAACAATTCCCACAATCGAAAACAATTATGAGGATGGCATGAAGCTAGAACCACGAATCTTCAAGAGAACGGGCCAAGATTTAAGAGAAACTCTTCTTCGGTCTTCACATGTTGAGAAGAACGACGAGAATACCATGAAGAATTTGAGATACTCCGAAAAAATGAAAAAATTATAAAGGTTGAAGCGACAATGAAAAGAATTTCAAAGCGATCTGGGAGAAGGCATATGACTGATGGAATCCATACTTATGTCACACCTTGAAAAGAATTCCGTAATAACTTCGGATAATTAGAAGAGTCAGGTAAGATCCTGGGAAAAGACCTGTGGGTTAGGGCCCACTTAAAAGAAATCACCGTTGAAAAAGATTGCTTAAGAGATATTGCACCGGTTGAATTACATGGCTTGAATAAGATGTCAGTCCTCAAAATATAATGAACAGGTTGAAAATGGAAACACGAGTCCTCTGAGATACCTTGTACACACCGGATAAGAATAAAGAGATGTGAAGAAATAAGAGAACCTTGGATAAGAAATTCCAACACGGAAAACATGTGAAACAAGAGGAACAGATATGATCAACACCAAGCTTTAATTACATCCACCGGCAGAAGAATGTTAGAATTAATAATGATGAACTTGAAACTCTTGAGCATCTTCACGATACATCACCGGGTAAGAACATTGAAGGAAATGAATGAAGAAACCTGACATGAATAAAATGGATACTTGATTTGAGATTTCTTGCTCCGAGAAGAAGAAGGGTGGGGAAACAAAGACAACTTGGGATGAATGAAACAGACACCATTGAGAAAAACCAAGGATTGGTCTTGCACAAATTGAAAGGATCGGTTAACTTGAAGAGAAGCACACCGGTTGAAAGAATTTAGCATGACAATCTCGATGATCAAGAAGGACTAGCACTCCCATAGAAATATGAGAAGACCGCTTAGGAAAGGTATGGAATCAACACTTGACATCGAAGCAACTCGAATACCAGAACCAAGACAAAAACAACGGATAGACATGTTGCAACATAATCTACACAATATCATCTGAACAGAGAATTGAACGAATGAATTCCATAGCTTAATGGTACAACACTTGTCGAGAAGCCACTTGGGAGAACAAAAGATGAATAAAAAAAGGAGCAGATAGAACAAATACAAAATAGAAGCTTCGTTCCACATGTTCGTGCTGAAAGCTCATGGAACGTGTTACAAAAGGGTTTTCCAATCCCCGGATCAGCATAACCAAGGACCTTTTAAGATGCAACTCCCGATTGGAACGACGCCCATAAAACTACTTCACTCAATGTAGAACCCCGAACTCCATATCATGCATTCGTTGGAAGAATGCCTACGAGCTACTAGATGAACCCACCTATTAATTTTCGAAAGTTTCCGGTTATGCAATCGGGTGTTGGGGATACAGGGGAAGCACCGTGCACTCAACTCTAATCCTACATCCAGCTGTATCCATACTTCAACACATAACCAGTTATTTCTGGAAATCGTTTACCTCGGACCTTCGAAAGCATCTGCTATACAAGCTATGGCAATACGCCCGAACTACCTCCCCAGTACTGGGTGATGACGGGGTTATCTTGCCACTAACAACATAGAAGAGTTTTCGATGTCGGCCGTCTTAAGTATTCCAGAACCGCTGCGATACATTTGTGACGACAACACCTCGGAGCTCAACTCCCCGGGACACTGCCACAACCCCTAAATGACAGGAGGCATCGAGAACAATGTTCTCGTCACAAAGACATCAGAACAATCCAAACAATACTCGCGTGATCCGAAAAAAAATTAGTGAATTTTTGAGAGTAGAAGAGATAGAGCATCGTCAGGAGACCTCACCAGAGTGATAAAGGGATGATGAGTAAAAATAAATCCTACTCTCCGATATATATGTAGGACTCAAAACATTTTCAAGTGTGTGCCTAGACTCAACCGTCAACGATTCGATCAATCAGTGGGGGCTCCTAGGTCGGAGAAGGCTCTGATTACCAACTTGTAATGCCCAGTATAAGATTATACCTTCTACGTGTCGAGGCATGACTTAAAGGCATACGCTCATACTAGAATGATCTCAAGTATGGTATCTTTGCATGACTCATGTAAAAGAGGGATGAAATTGCAAAAGAGTAGTTGGCTTACACTCGCCACGTCACACAATGCATTACATAAACAATCATCATCCAAATAACATCAGAGTTCGACTACGGACAAAGATCCAAATGAAAGATACCATAAATAACTCAAGGTCCGATCGCCCCTAGTAGGAACCACTACTGATCGTCGAAACACGTCACATACATAAGGCCACGCGCTTCATCGAACTCCCGGTGAAGTTCTGATCCATCTCCTGCACTATTCTCAGTGGTACCTGCATCTGGTGTTGTAGTATCTGTGAGCCACGAGGACTCAGCAATCCCATAACCATCGGTATCAAGACTAGCAAAGCTTTATGTGTATGGAAAAGGGTAGTGGTGAGGTTGCAGCAGCGGCTAAGCAATAGATATGGTGGCTATCTTACGAGTACAAGAATAAGATGAGCATCTACGCAAACGGTCGCAAACTAGTAGTGATCGCTAAAGATCCTGAACTACCAACGAGTCAAACATAACCCCACCGTGTTCTCTTCTCAAAGTGAAAAGAGACAGTCACGGTTACTCACACAGTTGTGTGTTTTAGTTCGGATCCTCTGTCATGTTTTCTACAACCGGACATTAACAAATTCCAATCTGCCACATAACCGCGGGCATGACTTTCAAAAGATCATAACCCTGCAGGGTGTCCCAACTTAGCCCATCACAAGCTCCCACGATCAACAGAAGTAATAATAATATTACCACCCCTTATCTTAGGGACATCCGATCAGGCTCGGAATCCCGGTGCACAAGACATTTCGACAATGGTAAAACAAGTCCAGCAAGACCTCCCGCCGTGCCAACACCCTGATAGTAGCCACGTGTATCTCGTCTCAGGCCACGTCCGGATAGGTGATCCTACGAATTATACCAGATACCTCGAGTTTCCCCGTGGCGGCCCCGCAGTCTCCCGTTCGGGACCAACACCATCAGCACTGGCCCCCCTGCTATGTAGAAAAGAATCCCGAGGGCGCGACCCCCTATGCAATTTTAATTCTTTAATTAAGTTGTTATTATGAGGCAAATTAAAACCAATGATGGGCCTTGCTGGAGGAGTTTTATTCAAAGACGAAGTGTCAAGGGGTCCCCATATACCCAACCGTGTAAGGAACGCAAAATCAAGGAACATAATGCCAGTTTATTGGCTCCTAAGGTGGCATGAGTGGAACAAAACACCGAGCAAAAGGCCAAGCCTTCCACCCATGCCTAGTATATAGGTGTGCTAATAATAATAGATATTGTGATATTCCAACAACAAGTTCCAACATGGAACGATCTTCATCTTCACCTGCAACTAACAACGCTATAAGAGGGGCTGAGCAAGCAGGTAACATAGCCGAAAAATGGTTTGATGGGAAGGTGTCAAAGGTTAGAGGTTTCATGGCAACAAGGAGAGGGGCTGACATTAAAGATGGGTAGCACGACATATAACGATAGCATCGAGAAAACTAAGCAAAGGCAATGATAGTAAAGGTATCCAAGGGTATGGTCATCTTGCCTGGGATTCCGCAAGGAAGAAGAACGAGTCCATGAAGAAGACAAATCCTCACAACTCCATAACGGAACCGAAGCTAACGAGAGAAGCATACCGGAAAGAAGCAAACAACGCGGTAAACACACAAGCATAAACATGGCATACGACGCACATCCAAGTATGATGCATGTTCGGTTTAAATTTGCATAGCATGGCAAAGTGCACAAACAATACTACAATTTAAGTGGAGCTCAGTATGCAACGAGTTGCATAGTAACAAAACACCACATTTTATTTATTTAGTTGACTCCGTTTATTAACCAGACAAGATTAAATGTTTTTATTAAACATGGCAAGAGGTGAAGCATGAGCAAAACTACGCTATCTAGACAAGTTTAAATGAGGCCAAAATGACAAACAACAATTCCAAAAAATCCCCATGAGCATAATTTGCAATTGTGAAGCAAACAACAATTTTACGCATTTAAATGTTGTTATCATGATGCGGATGACAAAGCAAGTTTTATGCAAATTTTAGTTAAAGGTTGACATGAGAGATATGAAGCACTTTTCACCGTGGTGGAAAGGGGTGCCACGGGGACGATAACCAAAATGATGACACGGCATCATATCGGTTTTGGTAACTTGTCGGAAGACCGGTGCAAAAGAAGGATCGGCGTGAGCGTGTCAAACAAGTTGATGGGGTGCTCCCGGCTTCCGGGTTCCCACGTGACGATGATAGGGCAAACGAGGGTCACAACGGACACGATGCAACAAAAGAACATTTCATACAACACAAGCATTCCTTCACCACATCGGCATTCGACTCGGGGTATACCTTCGAAGCATGCTTTTTCGGAGGGGTTCGAGTCGTCGAGGGACGTAGTGGAAGTAGTCGTACACGTTTCGTTTCGGAGAGGGAAGTAGTCGTTCTCACGGCGGTAGTGGAGGTAGATGTTCTCATTTCGTAGATGTTTGGGGTCATCGTGTCGGGGTACTTGAGGTCTTAGGACTTGCCGGTCTCATTTCCTGCGACGGCAGTTGTACACGGTCGTCGTGGTACTTGTCGAGTCGTAGTGGCACTTGAGGGGCATCGACGTCGTGGTACTTGGCGTCTATGGGTACTTGGCGGTCTCGGTCTTGCCGATCTCGTAGATGGCAGTAGAGGTACACGGTAGTCTCGCCGTGTAGTCGTACTCGCACGTAAATGGACTTGACGGGTAGATAAACCTCCACATCCTTGTACTTGCATCTCATCGTGTAGTCGTTCTTGCCGGTCTTGAGGGTCCAAACGCAGCAACAAAAGCCATAGGACGGGCGGCAACAAGGCGTGATGCA
The DNA here is from genome assembly GCA_902687465.1 of Secale cereale. Classification (NCBI taxonomy): domain Eukaryota; kingdom Viridiplantae; phylum Streptophyta; class Magnoliopsida; order Poales; family Poaceae; genus Secale; species Secale cereale. Next base: position 297,904,322 of record LR738714.1, read on the forward strand.
GGGGAAGTCAATGCAGAGCTGCAGCGCTGGTCGTCTCGTTCGACCGAACCGGACGAGGCAGAGGCGTGGGACTCGCTGGGAAGAAGCCGGATGGCGGCAGCTGGGCGATGCAGGCTGCTGGTGGAGGAGACGCACGGGCGAGGTGGGTCGAGCGCGATGGCGCTCCTGGTTATCACCACGACGGCGGGGCGAGATGTCCAGCACGGAGGAAGGAGACGCGGGCGAGGAAGTGGCGGACGGCTGGACTGCGGGGAGGCCGGAGGGGCGGAGCAGGCTAGCACCATGGCACGGTCCGACGCTGCGAGGCCTGGGTTGTCTCCTCGGGGCGCGACGGCGACGCGTTGAAGGAGGTAGTCGCGGCGGCGATAGGAGGAAGGGGCCGGCGCGGCGGCCTGGCGCGGTGGCGTAAGCGCGAGGCGCCGGTGGCGGCGGGCCGAGGCGGCAGAGGCGTCAGCGACGCGGAGGAGACGACAGTGGAGGTCGCGGCCGGGACTCCTACAGGGTCGGGGCGGCGGCAAGGCCGCCCGCGGGGACGCAGCAAAAAGAGGCGAGGCGCGGAGGTGCGAGCACGAGGGGAATGGAGAAGGGCGGTGGCGCAGTAGGGAGAAGGAGGCGGGGGCTCGAGGGAGAGATTGATGGATCTCGGGTGCGGGGCGTCCTGGCGGCGCGAGGAAAGGGACGAGCGAGGGAGAGAGAGCGGGCTGCGGGGCTAGGGTTAGGTAAGGTGCGGCTGGGCCTGGTCCGGCTGCTGAGCCTGGCTGCTGCTGGGAGGCCCAAAGTGGCGCAAGGAGGCCCTTCTGACTCTCTCTCTCTCTCTCAAATAAAAACAAAATAGAGAACTAAAGAGAGAGGAAAAGAAAAGGGCACCTAGGGAAAGAATTAGGGCATGAGGTTATTTTCCCCGGACCCGCAAAAATGTCCACGGTCCACGAAAAATAGGAGAGGCAAGAATGCAAGAGTTAAATTCGAACTCATTTGAATTTTATTCAAATGGTTTGAATTAGGGCATGGCTAGAAAGTGTCCAAAATGTTTAGACTTTAGGAGGAGCCTCGATAAAAGGGAAAGGAAAAGTTGGGAAGGTTTGAGGCAAGGAATTGCGAAAGACAAGGCATGGGGAAAAATATGCAAGTGTGTTGTGGTGAATTCCAAACAAACGGAATAATTTAATATAGCTCCCTAATAATATTGAGAGGCTTTTATATGTTATAAAGAGAAGTCACCATAGTGAGTATCCCTCAATTTAAATGGATCGAGGATCCATACGGTTTATTTAGTTGAGTTTTAAAAATTAAAAGACTTGATGGCATGATAACATGATGCAATCAAAAAATAAATGAAGCAAGCACAAATGAAACACACGGGAAAACCCGGAACATCTGGAATCTTCTGGAGCGACCGGTCTTGGGGCATCACAATATCGTTCCTCAAAACAGCCACCATATTGTTCCTCAAAACAGCCACCATACCTACCTATCATGGCACTTCCATAGCCATTCCGAGATATATTGCCATGCAACTTTCCACCGTTCCGTTCATATGACACTCATCATATTGTCATATTGCCATTGCATGATCATGTAGTTGACATCGTATTTGTGGCAAGGCCACCATGCATAATTTTTTATACATGTCACTCTTGTTTCATTGCACATACCGGTACACCGCCGGAGGCATTCATATACAGTCATAGTTTGTTGTTGTAGTATCGAGTTGTAATATTGTGTTGTAATGAAAGTGTGATGATCATCATTATTAGAGCATTGTCCCATGGGAGGAAAGGCTAGATCTATAAAGCCCCTCCGCAAAAAAAGAAAAAAAAGAAAAAGGAAAGGCAAAAAAAGGCCCAAAAAAAAGGAAAATAAAAAGGGACAATTGCTACTATTTGTTTCCACACTTGTGCTTCAAAGTAGCACCATGTTCCTCATTGTAGAGAGTCTCATGTTTCGTCACTTTCTAATACTAGTGGGAATTTTCGTTATAGAACTTGGCTTGTATATTCCAACGATGGGCTTCCTCAAATGCCCTAGGTCTTCGTGAGCAAGCAAGTCGGATGCACACCCACTAGTTTCTTTTGTTGAGATTTCATTCATATCTAGCTATAGTGCATCCGTTGCATGGCAATCCCTACTCACTCACATTGATATATATTGATGGGCATCTCAATAGCCCATTGATACGCCTAGTCGATGTGAGACTATCTCCCTCCTTTTTGTCTTCTCCACAACCACCTCTATTCCACCCATAGTGCTATATCCATGGCTCACGCTCATGTATTGCATGAAAGTTGAAAGGTTTGAAAAGATAGAGTATGAAAACAAGTGCTTGGCTGAAATCGGGGTTGTGCATGATATGAATATTTCTGTGTGATAGCAAGGGAGCATAGCCAACACTATATGATTTTGTAGGGATAACTTTCTTTAGCCATAGTATTTTGAGAAGACATGATTGCTTTATTAGTATGCTTGAAGTATTATTGTCTCTTATGTCAATATAGACTTTTATCTTGAATCTTTCAGATCTGAACATTCATGCCACAATTAAGAGAATTACATTAAAAAACTATATTGGTTAGCATTCCACATCAAAAATTCTTTCTTTACCATTTACCTACTCGAGGACGAGCAGGAATTAAGCTTGGGGATGCTTGATACGTCTCCAACGTATCTATAATTTTTTATTGTTCCATGCTATTATTTATGAAGTCTTGGATGTTTGATGGGCTTTATCATTCACTTTTATATCATTTTTGGGACTAACCTACTAACCCAAGGGCCCAGTCCAGATTGCTGTTTTTGCCTGTTTCAGGGTTTTGCAGAAAAAGAATATCAAACGGAGTCCAAACAGAATGAAACCTTCGCGAGAGATATTTTTGGAGGAAATCACGCCAGAGGAACTTGAGAACCATGTTAGGGGAGCATCAAGGAACCCACGAGGGTGGGGGGCGTGCCCCCCTACCTCGTGGACCCCTCGAGCGTCCCCCGGTGCCCTACTTCTTCCTATATAAGTCTATGTACCCAAGAAACTCCGTGAACAGAGAAAAAACCCTAATTTCACCACTGTAGCTTCTGTTCCCATGAAGATCCCATCTTGGAGCCTGTTCTGGAGCTCTACCGGAGGGGGATCCATCACGGAGGCCTTCATCATCATCATCATCATCACCCTCACCATGAGTTGTGAGTAGTTTACCACAGATCTTCGGGTCCATAGCTAGTATCTAGATTGCTTCTTCTCTCTCTCTCTGGATCTCAATACAAAGTTCTCCTCGGTCTTCGAGGAAATCTATTCGATGTAATCTCTTTTTGCGGTGTGTTTGTCGAGATCCGATGAATTGTGAGTTTATGATCAAGGTTATCTATGAAATATATTTGGTTCTTCTCTGAACTTTTTATGTGTGCTCATAATATCCTTGCAAGTCTCTTCGAATTATTGGTTTGGTTTGGCCTACTAGATCTATAGTTCTTGCAATGGGAAAAGTGCTTGGCTTTGGGTTCAATCTTGCGGTGTCCTTTCCCAGTGACAGTAGGGGCAGCAAGCCACGTATTGTATTGTTGCCATCGAGGATAAAAAGATGGGGTTTATATCATATTGCTTGAGTTTATCCCTCTACATCATGTCATCTTGCTTAAGGCATTACTCTGTTCTTATGAACTCAATACACTAGATGCATGCTGGATAGCGGTCGATGTGTGGAGTAATAGTAGTAGATGCAGAATCGTTTCGGTCTACTTGTCTCGGATGTGATGCCTATATACAATGATCATGCCTAGATAGTCTCATAATTATTCGCTTTTCTATCAATTGCTCGACAATAATTTGTTTACCCGCCGTAGAATATCGCTATCATGAGAGAAGCCACTAGAGAAAACTATGGCCCCCGGGTCTATTCTCAACATATCAATCTACATGTAGTTTACTTTTACCGCTTTTATTTGCTGTTTTATTAAACCAAAAATATCAAAAATATAAATTGTCATCTCTATCAGATCTCACTTCCGTAAGTGACCGTAAAGGGATTGACAACCCCTTATCGCGTTGGCTGCGAAGTTCTTATTTGTTTGTGCAGGTGCGAGGGACTCGCGCGTGGTCTCTTATTAGATTGATACATTTGTTCTCAAAAACTGAGGGAAATACTTACGCTACTGTGCTGCATCTCCCTTTCCTCTCCGAGGGAATACAACACAAGCTCAAGAGGTAGCACTGTTGTCTTTCGACCTCTCTTCTTTGTTCCTGCTGGCTCATCATCTCTGGATTCAAGTGTGAATACCATAGTCTCTTGAGTAGATGATCCGGCCTTTGACATAGGAAGTCTCTTGGCAGGGATCTTCTTTTTCTGTCCTGGCTTAGTTGCCTCAGCTGTGCCATACTCCTTCCTGAGCACCTTCTTCTTTGAAGTGGCCTCATCAGCCACAATGTCCTCATCCTCAGTATCTGAGGTTTTCTTCTTTCTGGTCTTGGTAGCTGCCTTGGGCAAGTTGCTAGGTGTGCTCCTGCTACCCTCATCATAGCTGCTAGAGGGACTAGTGCCCTCACTCGGGTTGACTTGCTCCTGAGACAAATTCTGGCTATCACTCTGGTCAGACATCTTGGCACTGCAAACTAAAAAACTGACCTTGTGAATAGATGTAGATGAGGTAGAGTGGATGAGCATCACAAAGCACATAATTTTTGCAAAACAAATGACAAGAAAAACTTAGTTTTAGTTCTCTACAAAAAGCATTTTGGAGCTACCGATTGGTTAAATTCGGTGATACCGAAGCAATTCTGGAGCCTGAACTAGTGAACTCGGTCAGACCGAGTCACAGTTCGGTGGCACCGATATTGCTAGGGTTTCACAGAGAGTTGAACTAGGTTGCACCGATTTGTAATTTTCGGTCAGACTGAAAATCACTTGTGCAATGGCCTAAGCCAAATCGGTGAGACCGATTTCTACAATTCGGTCGGTCCGAGATAAGTTCGGCGGAGACCTAACCCTAAATTTTTCGAATCAAAACTACTTTCTACGGAGTTTCTGCTGGATAGGAAGATTTCAAACGTGGCAAGAATCATGGCAGAGCAATGTGCTACGAATCAGAGATAAAACATAGCAAAAAGGATCAAGTTCATACCCTAACTCGGCGGTGAACTTGCTACGGCGGCAACGACAGCTAAGATTGCCGTTGACGGCGACGGAGACCAGCGGCAGGAGGTCACTGGCGACTAGGAGACGATCTGACGACCCGATGAGGTAGAGAAGGTTATGCGTGGGCGAAGAGTTTCAAAAAGTTTTCCAAAATTCATCCTGTCAGTATATAAAACCCGACCCTGACGGTGTGACCGAGTGGAACAACTCGGTGGCACCGAGATGCAAAACTGCTAGTAGTTACTGCAACTCATGTGACCGAAAAGTTCAAATCAGTTGCACTGAGATGGAAAAGCTAGATCAACTTAGTGAACTCGGTGTGACCGAAATGGATGACTCGGTCATACCGAAATGCACAAAGAGGTTTTGTAAGTTTAAGTCTATGACGAATCGGGGACTCCGAGTGCTCCTCACACAGAGTGGTTCGAATCTGACTTGATCAAACTTTGTGATGTAGCATGAATAGAGTTTGAGACGAGAAAAGCATAGATAGCTAGAGAGTGTTCTTAGGTATTCTTGTCCATCCATTTGGCAAAATAAAAAGAGCCAAACAATCAAAGCAACAAATGGATGTCCTCGAATGAGAAAAATATGCAGTCAACATGCTCACACAATACGATAGCAAATGAAACATGTGGCAAAGCATGCACAACCATTCTAGCATCTATCAAGCAATTGGCGATGACTAGGTCATCTATATATGAGTATATTGACTTAGGAGTCAAATGAGAACATTTTATCATAGGTCATACTCATCGTTTAAGCACAAGCGGGGTTACCACTTTTACATAAAGCATTGTTGTGTTCACATCAGTAGAGTTGCTTTAGCTCAATTGATTAGAGTAAAGCTCCCCCTAAATGTGATATGCCCCCTAAGAGGGATGAACTAACCATGGGTTTTGTCGATGATGACTTCATGTAGGTGTTGAAGATGAGATGCTCAATGTTGATGTAGATCATTTGGAGCAATCCATTGGAGTGAGTTGCACTTTCAATACCTACATGGGTTAGTCCCACAAGGAACAAACAAGGATATCCATAGACATAGAGTGAATTGCACACATGATGATGTCCATGAAAGCATTAGGTTACCTTGTCCCTTGTCTTACCAACAAGAGCGTTTGTGACTCCTTGAAGTCGTGCAAGATATGGAAGTTTTTGCACTCATCCTCGCCAAAATGATATGAGTGAAGTATGTTGGCGTAGTCACCCTCAAGAACTTTCTAGTCCTTCTTCTTCAGGATCCACACCATCTTGATGGGAATCCTTGGAGTTGTAGTCGTACTTGATGAATTAGAACTTAATGTAGTCTTGGGAACCCACTTGACCAAGGCCTTAGGAGCTTCTTCAAATGCATCAATCTCTTCCCGAAGCTGGTCCTTGCACTTTAGCTTGTGGTCTTGTGGTGGAAGATCATCTTGTGCTTGTGTCCCTTGAAAAGAAGTAGGATCATACTTCTCTTGTTGAGGAACAAACTTCGTTTAGGGGTATTGATCTTCCTCCCACTCATCTCCATTGGCATTGAACTTTCGTTCAAAACCAACACCTTGATTCTTCCGGTGCCTTCCTTGCTTGTGTACAATCTCCTCAAATTGCTTACTCCCGGCAAGGCTCTTGTATAAACCTTCCTCTATAATTCCCTTCAATAAGCTACTTTCTTGCTCAAGTGTGACTTCGCTAAGAGAATCAATTGTGGAATCAAGAGAACTACTAGAAGCAAGATCATTGGATTTAGCATGATTATTCTTACTACTAGAGGAAGAATGTTTCTTGTTCTTGTTGCTAGATTTTACTTGTGGCATGTAAGTAGACAAGAGTAAACGCTTGGCAATGTAAGAAGAACTTTTCTTGCGAAGATCATCACCGATTGCTTTTCAGAACTAATGCTCTTGCTCAAGGTTGAGATTTTCAAAGTGCAACTTCTCATGAGTCTTTAAAAGTTCTCGATGATCTTCCAAGGTAGTTTCATGAGCTAACTTAAGAGTTTTTAGTTCTTTAGTTAGACGCTTAATCTTCTCCTCATCATTGTCATTCGTTTTATCTTGATTAGCATGATTAATAGCAATTTCATCATAGTTTTCATCATAGGTTTCATCACTATTGCTACCAACAAATAAATCATCATCTCCTAGCAAATCATCTTCATCACTGTAAAAATCAAGATACTCGGGGTGTGATACCATAGGGACTTTAGCCATGAAGCATCTTCCAATTCCTTCATTTGGTAAGTCAAATATGTTGTAGGAGTTGGATGACACAAGAGCAATTCTGGCAACACCTTCATCTTGAGTATCTTCGGAGTCGGAGTAGTAGCTTCTCTCGGAGTGGTCATCGGAGTCGGAACCGGATACCCATTTACCAACATGAGCTTGATGTCTTTGTTTTGTATAGCTCCTTGATTATTTCTCCTTCCTTTCTGTGTCTTTGCTTCTCCGAGAAGGTCTTCGTTCATAACGATCATCTCTACTCCTTCTCTCTTGGTGGTGATTCTTCTCTTCTACTTCTCCTTTTGGGTGAGTCTTCTTTTCTCTTGTGGGGAGCCGTACACTCATTGGAATAGTGTCCGGGTCTTCCACAATTGTAGCAATTCCGATCACGACTTGAAGATCTCTTGTCATTGTAGGACCATGACTTGGAACTTCTCTCTTTGCTTCTATTCTTGTAGAACTTGTTGAAGTTCTTCACCATTAATCTCAATTCTTCATTGAGGACTTGTTTCTCACTTGATGATGTAGGAGAGTCACATGAGGCTTCGTAAGCACCACTTGACTTGTTGTGAAGCTCTTCTTTATCTTTGAGTGACATCTCATGAGCAACAATTCTTCCAATGACTTCCGTTGGCTTGAGATCTTTGTAATTGGGCATCATTTGGATCAATGTGCACAAGGTATCATATTTTCCATCCAAGGCTCTTAGGATCTTCTTGATGATGAATTTATCGATCATCTCTTCACTTCATAAGCCGGCAATCTCATTTGTAATGAGAGCAAGCCTAGAGTACATTTCAGCGACACCTTCACCATCCTTCATTTGAACTTGTCAAGTTGACTCTGAAGCACATCCAACTTGGATTCCTTGACGGAGTCGGTACCTTCGTGCATATCAACCAAAGTATCCCAAATTTCATTTGCATTCTCAAGACGGCTGATTTTGTTGAATTCTTCGGGGAACAATCCATTGAAGAGGATATCGCAAGCTTGAGCATTGTATTGCAGCATCTTCAACTCTTCCGCGGATGCTTCGCGATTCGGTTCCTTCCCATTGAAGAATTCACCTTGCAAACCAATACAAACAATAGCCCAAACGGCGGGGTTATGTCCAAGAATATGCATTTTCATCTTATGCTTCCAACTAGCAAAATTAGTACCATCAAAATAAGGACCACGACGGTGGTACTTCCCTCGCTAGACGCCATACTCTCCTAGGTTGTGAAACCAAGGCTATGATCGCCAAAACTATGGAAATCACGGCAAATGGAGACCAAATCTCTGATACTACTTGTAGGATCGAAAGTATGTCTAGAGGGGGGTGATTAGACTACTTGACCAAAAAAAAATAGCCTTTTCCCAATTTTAGTTCTTGGCAGATTTTAGCAACTTAGCACAAGCCAAGCAATCAACCGACACATGCAATTGTAAGAGTATAGCAGCGAAATGTAAAACAATTGCATATGAAGGTAAAGGGAGGAATTTGGAAGGAGCAAACTGTAGCGACCACGATCCGAATGGACCGAAGTCTCTGTGTTTAAGTGTCATCCCTGGATCGATAATGCTGACACACACAGTACTTGAAGGATTTATAACAGAGTGGAAATCACACACTTATTACATCGAGTGTCTCCAAAGAGAACTTATTACAACAGTCTATGGCTTAAGTCCATCTAACAAAATAACAGCGGAAGGCTTGGAAGATAAGTGAGTCCATCAACTCCAACGGCATAGCTGAGTGCATGACAAACGACCTAGAACGTCTTACTCCTCGTCTAAAAAGTCTGCAACGTAATATGTTGCAGCCCGAAATGGGTCAACACATGGAATATGCTGGCAAGATAACACAGAAGATGCAAGTAACAGAATAAAGGCTACACTACATGCATATTTGGCTGGTGGAGGCTCTAAGGTTATAGTTTTTTGCGTTAAGGCAATTTTTCCCTACACAAAGGAATAATTTTTCTTTTAACTATCATGGTAGTTGAAACATCATTGAGAAGGTACCTCCAACTCAATCCCAAATTAAAGTAATCATTAACCCAAAAAAAATAACTTTAGAGTGATGAGATCAACCAATAATTCAAATACCAGATACTCAAGATGTGCATAACCGGGGACATGGCTAATCATGATTAGTTTGTACACTCTGCAGAGGTTTGTGGAATTTTCCCACAAGACTCGATCTCCTCCGTTGGATTTCTCGCACTGCATGGTGTTTGAGAAACGGATGACCGAGACACAGTCTTTCAGAAGCATTTACTCTTTTCCCCGGGTGAACTCGTACACTTACTTTCCCCTACATCTGCTAGTCCACCACTGAAAGAGCTCACACAACCTACTCATGCTATGCCAGAGCCCATATTGGCATTGTGGCTGCACACAGAAGTTTCTAGCATGAATAGTTTTATGATACCTTTGAGCCTGGGTGGCATTCCATAGGACAATCATACGGAACCCCGGGATTTCCTAGGACAACACTGCATTCTCCAGGTGCCCTGCAACCATTCCACCCAGATGTGTATTCAAGTAGCCACCTTAAGTTGAACCATTAATTAACATCTCACATCTGTCATGGATTTCGCTCAAACCCAAACCACGTCTACGAGCATAGCATGGCAACATAAGCAAACATAGAAGTAACTCCTAAGGGTTTGTAAATAATGCAGGTAATAGGTTCTACCTCAATCTACTTCCCAGTCCCACAAGTTATCAGATCCTACTCATGCAATGTGTGAGGGTTTGATCTAATGCATAAAAACTGGGTAATAAAAGGGTATGATCAAAGTGTTACTTGCCTTGCTGACGATTCGCAAAACCTAGAGACTCGTAGTAGCACGCTTCACAGTCCGGGTATTCTATCGCAAGCAAACAATAGCATACATAAGCAAACAAGCAATGATGCTCAAACAAAACTCCAACAGATAAGATCTAACCAGACAGTTCAACTTAAGAAATCCAGTTTACAAAAAGAATCAAATCGAAAGAAGCAACGAAACTCAAATTGCGAAAGAAACGAGATTCGTTTACTAGTTTGATCTCAAGTCAAATTTTATAGTAGCCTAAACTTTGTTCAAGTTGGTTAAACTGTAAGAGGGCGTCGAGACGAAGATCTGGGATTTTGAATCACCTGATTCCGAATCTCGAGCGAAAAGAAAAACGAAAAACAAATTCAGGGCAGAAATCACGATCGAAAATAATCGCGGATAAATACCTGGAAAAAGAAAACTGACGAACAGACTAACGAACGAACGCTCGCTGTCTGCGGCTAACGGGCAAACCACGTTCGTTAAAACGAACGTATGAACGAACGTCCGCTAAATAACTAAACCGGAGAAAAACCGATCTAATCTAAAAAAACGGATCTAGTGTTTTCTAAAAAATCCGATCGGTTCTTTAAGAAAAACCAACGGCGGCGGCGGCTACCTCGGAAAAGACGGCGGCGGCTCCGGCGAAGATCCGGCGAACTGCGGCGGCGAGTCCGGCGGGGTGCGGCGGCGGGGCAGCGGCGCAGCGCGGCGACGACGGGGCGGCGGCGCGGGGCGCGGCGGCGGCGACGAGTGGCGGCGAGTGGCGGCGGCGGCGGCAACGGCCGACGGCTATGCTAGGGCAGAGGGGCGGGGCGGCTGGGCTGCGGGGGCTGGGCCTCGGCGGCTTATAAAGGCCCTAGGCCAGAGGTGTCCTGGCCGAACACGACCCAAAGGTGGTTTCCCCCTTTTTTTTAAAGAGTCCTGACGTAGTAAAACGGGCGAAAAAATACTAAACGGAGCCTAAAAATTCCGAAATAAATTTTCACAGTCCTCTAATAATATTTAGGACAAAGTGAACATTTTTCCCGGACCTAAATGCAATTTTGAAAAACGCGTATTTTTCCTATGCAAATAAAATCGCTAATAAATCCAGAAAAATACCAAAAGTGATTTTAATATTTTTTTCCTCCAATATTTCTGTTATTTTGGAGAAGTCATATTATCTCCGCTCATATATTTTATTTAGAAATATTTTTAGGAGAGAAAAATAATTAAAACCAACACTATCCTCGTACCGGTATTCGAGTGAACTCAAATACAAAACGGTAGAATCCCCAACTCTCTCCGTAGGTCCTTGAGTTGCTTAGAATTTCTAGAATCGCCACAAACAAAAATGCAATGCAATATGATCTATGTATAACATTCCAAACTGAAAATTTAGGATGTTACAAACCTACCCCCCTAGAATGAATCTCGCCCTCGAGATTCGACTTGGCTAAAGAACAGGTGTGGGTGGTCCTTGCGTAGATCGTCTTCTTGTTCCCGCGTGGCTTCTTCCTCGGTGTGGTGGTTCCACTAAACTTTGCAAAACTTGATAACCTTACTGCGGGTGACTCTACTCGAAAATTCGAGAATCTTAACAGGCTTCTCCTCATAAGTCAGATCACTATCCAACTGAATGGCCTCCAGGGGTACTGTGTCTCTAAGCGGGATATCGGCCATCTCCGCATGGCACTTCTTAAGCTGCGAAAAGTGAAACACATCATGCACTCCTGACAGTCCTTCGGGCAATTCCAACTTATAGGCAACCTCTCCCATGCGTTCCAAAACATGGTAAGATCCCACAAATCTCGGGGCTAGCTTTCCCTTAACTCCGAAACGTTTAACTCCTCGCAGAGGCGACACTCTCAAGTACGCTCTGTCTCCGATATCATAGGCTATCTCCTTGCGCTTTGAGTCTGCATAACTCTTCTGCCTGACTGAGCTACCTTCAGTCTATCCCGAATTAGCTTAAACTTCTCTTCGGACTATTTGATCAGGTCTGGTCCAAACAACGGTCGGTCTCCAACTTCATCCCATATTAACGGTGTTCGGCATCTCCTTCCATACAACGCTTCGAACGGTGCCATCTTCAAACTGGCCTGGTAACTGTTGTTGTACGAGAACTTAGCGTAGGCAAATTATCATCCCAACTAGATCCATAATCTAGCGCACATGCTCTCAACATGTCCTCGAGAATCTGGTTGACTCTCTCGGTCTGTCCATCTGTCTGTGGGTGAAATGCTGTGCTGAATTCCAGCCTTGTTCCCAAAGTTTGGTGTAGCTGATGCTAAAACTTTGAGGTGAACGGTGTTCCTCTATCTGATACAATGGTCCTCGGAACTCCGTGCAGATATACGATCCTGGTCATGTATATCTTGGCCAACTTCGCACTGGTATATGTGGTTTTCACGAGGATAATGTGGGCTACTTTAGTCAAATGATCCACTACTACCCAAATTGAATCATATCCCGATTTGGTCCTGGGCAATCCGGTGATAAAGTATATGCCAAGCTTCTCCCACTTCCATTCGGGTATCGGCATAGGCTGTAGCATTCCTGCTAGCTTCTGATGATATGCTTTTACTCTCTGGCATACATCACATACGGCTACATACTCGGCAATATCCTTCTTCATTCCCGTCCACCAGAAATGTTCCTTGAAATCCAAATACATCTTGGTGTTTCCGGGGTGTATCGAGTATGACGAATCATGCGCTTCCTGCAGTATCAACTTCCTGATCTCCGGGTCGTTGGGCACATAGATTCGATCCTCAAACCAGAAGGTGTTGTGCTCATCCTCACGAAAACCTTTGGCTTTTCCTTCACTCATCCTTTTCTTTATCTCGGCAATCTCTCTGTCCTCCTTCTGGGCTTCGCGTATCTTTCCCAGCAATGTCGACCGAACCTCCAACGTTGCAACGAAACCTCTAGGAACTATCTCCAAACGAAGCTCCCTGAGATGTTCTGCTAACTCATGTGGCAATCCCCCTTTTACTAAGGTATTGGCATAACTCTTCCGGCTCAAAGCGTCTGCAACGACATTGGCCTTTCCGGGGTGATAGTGCAGCTTCATATCATAATCCTTTATAAGCTCCAACAATCTCCTCTGTCTGAGGTTCAGTTCCTTCTGAGTGAAAATGTACTTCAAACTCTTGTGATCCGTGTACACATCACAACGATTTCCAATAAGAAAGTGTCTCCAGGTTTTGACTGCGTGCACTACAGCTGCTAACTCCAGATCGTGCGTCGCATAATTCAACTCGTGTGGCCGCAGTTGACGAGATGCATAAGAAACAACTCTTCCATCCTGCATAAGTACTCCTCCAAGTCCTAAGCGTGAAGCATCGCAGTATATTTGGAAATCCTTGCGTATATGTGGCAATATCAGCACTGGGGTTGTCGTCAACCGTTTCTTCAACCCCTGGAAACTCTCTTCGCACTCCTCAGTCCAATCGAACTTTGTCTCCTTCTTCAACAATGTCGTCATTGTCTTAGAAATCTTGGAGAAATTTTCTATGAATCTCCGGTAGTATCCCGTGAGTCCAAGAAAACTGCGAATCTCTCCAACTGAAGTGGGTGCCAACCATTCAGTGATTGCCTGCACTTTGACGGGGTCCACTGCTATAACTTCTCCCGATATAACATGCCCTAGGAATCCAACTTCCTTCAACCAAAACTCGCATTTGCTAAACTTGGCATACAACTGATGTTCTCTGAGCTTCTCCAATACCAAACGCAAATGCTCTGCATGTTCCTCTTCATCCTTCGAGTACACCAAACTATCATCAATTAATACCACGATGAACTTATCCAAGAACTCCGTGAACACCTTGTTCATCATACTCATGAAATAGGCAGGGGTGCTAGTCAATCCAAATGACATGACCGTATACTCATATAGCCCGTACCTTGTGGTGAAGGTTGTCTTAGGTATATCCTTCTCTCGGATCTTCAACTGGTGGTATCCAGATCGTAGATCTATATTGGAGAATACTTTCGCTCCCTGGAGTTGGTCGAACAAATCATTGATCACCGGCAGTGGGTACTTATTCTTGATAGTCACTTCATTCAGTGCACGCTAATCAACGACCATTCTTAAAGATCCATCCTTCTTCTCGACCAAAAGCACTAGGGCTCGCCAAGGTGATGAACTTTGGCGAATAAATCCTTTCTCCAATAACTCCTTAATCTTCTTCTTGATCTCCTCCAGATCATTCGTTGGCATCCAATACGGTCTCTTAGATATCGGTCCGGTGCCAGGCAACAGCTCAATCAAAAACTCAATATCTCTATCCGGTGGCATGCCAGGTAGCTCCTCTGGAAACACATCCGGGTAATCCTTTACTACAGGCACTTCCTCCTGAACAACTCCCGTGAGAGAATGTACTTGTGTCCTTATAGGCGAATGCCTAGATACATACTTAATCCTTTTTCCCTCCGGGGTGGTAAGCAAAATAGACTTGCTGACACAATCGATGTTACCTCCATACTTCGATAGCCAATCCATACCTAATATCACATCCAATCCTTGCGACTCCAAAACTATTAGGTCTGAGGGGAAAACATGTCGTCCAATGGTCAATGGCATCTGAAAATATCCTTGATTTGCCATATATTCCGCTCTGGGTGAACTTACTATCATGGGGGCCATGAGGACTCTAGTGGACAACTTATGTCTATTTATGAATCCCCTTGAAATGTATGAATGCGATGCACCAGTATCGAAAAGAACTACTGCGGTAAATGACTTAACCAAAAACTTACCGATCATCGCATCTGGTTGCTCTTCAACCTCTTCGACGGTCATGTGGTTCACTTGTCCTTTGTTGAACGGGTTGAGCTTCTTCCCGGCGCTTCCATTACCGTTCCCATCTTCAGGGCACTCCGTGGCATAGTGTCCATTCTTCCCACACTTGAAACAGGCGACGTGGCTCAAATCCCTCTTGGCGAGTGTGGATGGAGTAGAGCGGTTCTGATTATTGTTTGCTCCATTCCCATTCCCATTCTTGGAGCCATTGTGGTTGTGGGAACTTCCTCCAGTGTGGTTGTGGCTTCCATGGTTATGGGTATATCCTCCCGAATTCGGAGTGACTCGGGGCTTTTGCTAGGCTCCAGAATTATTCCTTCCTTGTCCATACTTCCTCTTGCGGCTTTCAATCTGCTACTGCTTCCCTTCAATCATAAGAGCTTTATCTACCAACTCCTGGTAGTTGTTGAAGGTGTCCACCATCAACTATATGCTCATCTCATCATTCGGCCCTTCCATAAATCTCTCCTTCTTAGCGGCATCTATGGCCACATCATCCGGGGCATAACGAGATAGGGTACTAAACTCATCTACGTACTGAGCCACGGTACAATTTCCTTGGCGCAAGTTGCGAAACTCCCACTTCTTCATGATCATAGCTCTAGTCGAGACATGGGCAGTACGGAAAGCTTGCTGAAACTGCTCCCAAGTGACATTGGCTATAGGGAAGGTGGCTGTGTAATTCTCCCACCATGTTGCGGCTGGTCCAGACAACTGGTGTGCGGCAAATCGCACTTTCTCCGCATCCGAGCAATTGGCGGTGGTCAAATCCCTTCCAATCTTGCGTAGCCAGTCATCAGCAACTATTGGTTCAATGCTGCTAGCAAACACCGGTGGTTGCAACCTTAAGAAACGTGCCAGGTTGTCCACGGGTGGTGGTGGTGGAGGGTTGTTGTTGTTGTTCTGGTTGTTCTGAGTGTTCTGGACAAGAAGTTGCATCAAAGTGTTCTAATGTTGGATCAACTGAGTGAGCTCAGGGGGAAACTCAAATCCGGGCTCACGTCTTGGAGGCATCCGATGGGTGTAGAGGGAAGAGATTAGAATGGAATTGAGGTCTAGGGGAAAATCACTACCCATATGCACATGAGACAAACACAATCATATCACACCAATCAATTTCAAACAAGGTCTTACAAGATCCAACTAATGTTACAAAAGTGCTATAAGACTACTTTGTGGGGGAAAACTACTAGTCATAGGGTGGTCATCTAAAAAAATTGATCAGCGAATGACTCCATGATGTCTGCTCCAGCTTCATCTTCATAGTCTTCGTCTTCACTATCATCGGGGTCTGAATCCGTGTCGTCGATGATGATGTAATCTTCAGAAGGAATCTCCTTAGGTTCTTCTTCCTCTTCTTCTCCTCCTGGTGCTGGATCTCCCATGAATACTCCTAGCTTCCTTGTCAAAATCATTCTTCTCCACTAGTATTAACATCTCCTCCTCGTATTTGTCACGAGTAGACTTGAGTTCTTCTTGTAGCTCCAAATTCCTGGTTAGTGCCTTCTTCAAATCTATCATCCCAGCGCACATCTGATGCTCCTGTCGTCGAATGTGCTGGTTTAACTCCTAGATGAACGTTGCAATGGACCTATCCTTCCGGGTGCTGATCATGTCCCAACGCTCATCTCGGCGTCCACAAATCTGGTAGATAGTGTCCTTCAGCTCCTATTTGTAGACTTCTCCGATCCTTCCCATAGTGATGTGGGCTGCCATACTCTTGCCTAGGCTCCAGGTTGGTGCATCAAAAGAAAACTCTATTGGGTCAGCGGATGGTGCGAACGTTCCCCCGGGGATTTGAATTTCAATGCTCCATCGCTCCTCTTCTGGTAAAGTGGTGGTGTAAGTCCCGGTAAAGCTTGGTATTCCTATGTTCAGGTACCTAGTGACTTCCTTCAAGTGTCGTCCAAAAGGTGTTTCTTCATCCGGTTGTGTGAACTTGTTCCTTGGGTCCACCATCCTAAAGAAGTAGAAAATGGAGAGGAGTCAGAAATGAGTAGAGAAGAGTGACCTATGGTTTATCTTAGTGGTCGTGTCCTACATTCAGCGTGTGCTCTGATACCATCTTGTAGCGACCACGATCCGAATGGACCGAAGTCTCTGTGTTTCAGTGTCATCCCTGGATCGGTAATGCTGACACACACAGTACTTGAAGGATTTATAACAGAGTGGCAATCACACACTTATTACATCGAGTGTCTCCAAAGAGAACTTATTACAAAAGTCTATGGCTTAAGGCCATCTAACAAAATAACAGCGGAAGGCTTGAAAGATAAGTGAGTCCATCCACTCCAACGGCATAGCTGAGTGCATGACAAACGACCTAGAATGTCTTACTCCTCGTCTGAAAAGTCTGCAATGTAATATGTTGCAGCCCGAAATGGGTCAGCACATGGAATATGCTGGCAAGATAACACAGAAGATGCAAGTAATAGAATAAAGGCTACACTACATGCATATTTGGCTGGTGGAGGCTCTAAGGTTAAAGTTTTTGCGTAAAGGCAATTTTCCCTACAACAAAGGAATATTTTTTTCTTTTAACTATCATGGTAGTTGAAACATCATTGAGAAGGTACCTCCAACTCAATCCCAAATTAAAGTAATCATTAACCCAACAAATTAACTTTAGAGTGATGAGATCAACCAATAATTCAAATACCAGATATTCAAGATGTCCATAACCGGGGACACGGCTAATCATGATCAGTTTGTACACTCTGCAGAGGTTTGTGCACTTTTCCCACAAGACTCGATCTCCTTCGTTGGATTTCTCGCACTGCATGGTGTTTGAGAAACGGATGACCGAGACACGGTCTTTCAGAAACATTTACTCTTGACCCCGGGTGAACTCGTGCACCTACTTTCCCCTACATCTGCCAGTGCAGCACTAAAAGAGCTCACACAACCTACTCATACTATGCCAGAGCCCATATTGGCATTGTGGCTGCACACGGAAGTTTCTAGCATGAATAGTTTTATGATACCTTTGAGCCTGGGTGGCATTCCATAGGACAATCACACGGAACCCCGGGATTTCCTAGGACAACACTGGATTCTCCGGGTGCCCTGCAACCATTCCACCCAGATGTGTATTCAAGTAGCCACCTTAAGTTGAACCATTAATTAACATCTCACATCTGTCATGGATATCACTCAAACCCAAACCACGTCTACGAGCATGGCATGGCAACCTAAGCAAACGTAGAAGTAACTCCCAAGGGTTTGTAAATAATGCAGGTAATAGGTTCTACCTCAATCTACTTCCCAGTCCCACAAGTTATCAGATCCTACTCATGCAATGTGTGAGGGTTTGATCTAATGCATAAAAACTGGGTAATAAAAGGGTATGATCAAAGTGTTACTTGCCTTGCTGACGATTCGCAAAACCTAGAGACTCGTAGTAGCACGCTTCACAGTCCGGGTATTCTATCGCAAGCAAACAATAGCATACATAAGCAAACAAGCAATGATGCTCAAACAAAACTCCAAAAGATAAGATATAACCAGAAAGTTCAACTTAAGAAATCCGGTTTGCAAAAAGAATCAAATCGAAAGAAGCAACGAAACTCAAACTGCGAAAGAAACGAGATTTGTTTACTAGTTTGATTTAAATTCAAATTTTACAGTACCAAAACTTTGTTCAAGTTGGTTAAACTGAAAGAGGGCGTCGAGACGAAGATCTAGGATTTTGAATCACCTGATTCTGACTCTCAAGCGAAAAGAAAAATGAAAAACAAGTTCAGGGCAGAAATCTCGATCGAAAATAATCGCGGATAAATACCCCGAAAAAGAAAACTGACGAACAGACTAACGAACAAACGTTCGCTGTCTACGGCTAACGGGTGAACCACGTTCGTTAAAACGAACGTACGGACGAACGTCCGTAAATAACTAAACCGGAGAAAAACCGATCTAATCTTAAAAAAACGGATCTAGGGTTTTCTAAAAAAACCGATCGGTTCTTTAAGAAAAACCGACAGTGGCGGCGGCTACCTCGGAAAAGATGGCGGCGGCTCCGGCGAAGATCCGGCGAACGGCGGCGGCAAGTCCGGAGGGGTGCGGCGGGGCAGCGGGGTGCGGCGGCGGGGCGGCGGCGCGGGGCGCGGCGGCGACGGCGAGTGGCGGCGGTGGCGGCAACGGACGGTGGCAGCACTAAGGAAGAGGGGCGGGGCGGCTGGGCTGCGGGGCTGGGCCTCGGCGGCTTATAAAGGCCCTAGGCCAGAGGTGTCCTGGCCGAACACGGCCCAAAGGTGGTTTCCCCCCTTTTTTTAAAGAGTCCTCACGTAGTAAAACGAGCAAAAAAAATACTAAACGAAGTCGAAAAATTCCGAAATATATTTTCACCGTCCTCGAATAATATTTAGGACAAAGTGAACATTTTTCCCGGACCTAAATGCAATTTTGAAAAACGCGTATTTTTCCTATGCAAATAAAATCGCAAATAAATCCAGAAAATACCAAAAGTGATTTTAATATTTTCCTCCAATATTTCTGTTATTTTGGAGAAGTCATATTATCTCCACTCATATATTTTATTTAGAAATATTTTTAGGAGAGAAAAATAATTAAAACCAACACTATCCTCGTACCGGTATTCGAGTGAACTCAAATACAAAACGGTAGAATCCCCAACTCTCTCCGTAGGTCCTTGAGTTACTAAGAATTTCGAGGATCGCCACAAACCAAAATGCAAAGAAATATGCAATGCAATATGATCTATGTATAACATTCCAAATTGAAAATTTGGGATGTTACACAAACGCAAGTGTAGACACGGATGTTTTTGTCTTGGTTCCGATAGGTGGTGCTATCGTACATCCAAGTTGATGGAGACTCGCGAAGGGCTCCACCCACGAAGGGTCCACGAAGAAGCAACCTTGTCTATCCCACCATGACCATCGCCCACGAAGGAATCGCCTCACCAGGGTAGATCTTCACGAAGTAGGCGATCTCTTTGCCCTTACAAACTCCTTGGTTCAACTCCACAATATTGTCGGAGGCTCCCAAGTGACACCTAACCAATCTAGGATACACCACTCTCCAAAAGGTAATAGACGGTGTGTTGATGATGAACTCCTTGCTCAAATGCTTCAAATGATAGTCTCCCCAACACTCAAACAGCTCCTCACAGATTTGGATATGGTGGAAGAAAGATTTGAGTGGACAACTTGGGGAAGACTAGAGAACAAGATTCATATGGTAGGAATGGAATATCTTGATCTCAACACTTGAGTAGGTGGTTTTCTTCTTAGAACATGTATGATGGAAGTGTAGGTATGTTCTGATGGCTCTCTCCACGAGTGAAGAGTGGGTGGAGGGGTATATATAGCCTCCACACAAAATCTAACCATTACACACAATTTACCAAACTCGATGGGACCGATTGAGAGAACTCGGTCAGACCGATTTAGTTCATAATGTGACCGTTAGGCATTTTGGTGGGACCGATATGATCAACTCGGTAGGACCGATTTCATTAGGGATAGGGCATAACGTAATCTCGGTGAGACCGATTACACAAACTCGGTGGGACCGATTTTGGTAATAAGCACAGAGAGGGTTGGTCAGGCAAACTCGGTGGGACCTATTCGCTCATTTCGGTTGGACCGAAACGTTACAAAGGGGAATCAGAGAGTTTTCATTGCCAACTCGGTGGGACCGATCGCTCATCTCGGTGAAACCAAAATGTTACGATGTGAAACTGAGAGTTTACAATCCCATCCCGGTGAGATCGAGATCCCTTTCGGTGAGACCGAAGTGATTTGGGTTTAGCGGCAGTGGCTATGTCAAATGAACTTGGTGGCGGCAGATAGAACTTTTCGGTGGAGCTGAGTTTGACTTTTGGTTTGGGGCAAATGTGGATGTGAGAAAGTGTTTGAGGGTTTTGGAGCATATCACTAAGCATTTTGAGCAAGAAACCCATTAGGAAACACCTCACCCCCTTTTAATAGTATTGGCTTTCCTATGGACTCAATGTGATCTTGGATCACTAAAATGGAAAATATAGAGTCTTGTGCTTGAGCCAATCCTTTGTCCTTAGCATTTTGTGGGGTCCACATTCCTTGTCCATGCAATGCCAATCATTGAACTTTCCTGAAATATCATCTTGAGATAGCATTAGTTCAATGAGCTATATGTTGTTAGTAATTACCAAAACCACCCATGGATAGTTGCACTTTCAACATTTTTCTGTAATTGGAAAAAAAGATGGAAGAAGGAGTGTTGCGGTAGCTTGGCTTGCTCTGAGCAGTCCGGCCCAAGAACCCCTAAGGCCCACTCCTATACCTAACCCTAGCCTAACCGATCCCCACCCCTGGTCAGATCCCATCTTCTCTCCTCTCGATTCCCTTATCCCCTCGCTCCAGTCCTCTCCTCGAACCCCTCCTTCCTGTGCGCACCACCGCCCGACTGCACTAGCGCCACGCCTGCAAGCAGCCAGTGCCAAGACCTCGCATCACCCACGCCTCCCCTACTCTAGGACTTCTCCTGCAACCTCCCTCCTGTCCGGCCAATAACCTGCCTCCTTCTCCCACCTCGCCAGTGACCTCGCGCATGCCTCGCCGCGCTCGCCCCCCTCTTCGCGCCCGGACCTCCATGGCGTCGCCACCCCAAGCTCCACCACCGGTCGCCTCTGCCTCTCCGCGACCCCCCGCTGCAGCTCCTTCTCCAGCTCGTCGTCGACCTCGCCTCGTCTTCGCCTTGGCCCAACCTCACCCTCAAGGTCCCGTGCCATCGGACCTCTCCTACACCTTCACCGCACGCAGGAGCCCTGCGCCAACTTTGTCGTTGGCCTCTGCTAACTCTACATCGAGCAAAGCATGTTCGTCCCCGTGTCTTCGCGCCTCCGCCAGTCCATCTCTGTGACCGCCGCCGGCCCTCGCATCTTTCCCTGCCGTGCTCGCCCGGCCAGATTCGGAGGTCTGCTGCCCCTCGCCGCCGTTTGCCCCGCTCCTCTGTGCCCCGCTGCCTTCATTGCTCTTCTCCTGGAGGGAGTTGACAAGGCAGCCATGAGCGACCACGTTTACCCGCGACCTCGACCTCCACTTTTGGCCTCTGTCTCACCATCGCCTCCTGCCGCCTCCTGTTCGCGCGCCTTCACCACACGCATCCATGTCACCACTATTGCACTGCAAGAGGCAAATGCTACCAGGAACCGACAAGTACCACGATGTCGGTGTCCCTCCAAATTTGATGTTGGAACATGCTCAACTACTGTTACCGAAGACCCGGATCGCCAAGTCCAAGGACACATGCGACAAGTACCACTACCGTCGACCCTCGAAGACCCCATGGATGCCAAGTTCGTCGCCGTGACCCCGAACATCTACGAACGTGTACAACTACTTCCACTACCATCACCGCGTACATCTACTTCCACTACCGTCGCCGAGGACCGATAGTACCACTACTTTGACTATAAACCGTGAATGACTACTTCCTGTACGACCTGTGAGTACCACTACTTCCCTCTACGAACTCGAACCGCTCCAAAAATGCACGCTTTGAAGGTATAACCCCAAGACGACGACTCGTGGACTAATGCATGTTGTATGAGATGCTCGTGTTTGCATCGTGTTCGTGTTGTCTCGTGCACGATACTCTTTTGCCATGCCACCGTCACCTAGGAACCCAGTTAAGGGATCACCCCACCTTCTCTTGCATGACACGCTCACGCCACCTTTATTTTGAATCAACATCTCGATGAGTTGTCGGATCATCGGAATGTTGCCGTGGCACCATTTCCATTTTCGCCGCCCCCTTTCTTTTCGTCGTGGCGACCAAATGCCCCATATCATCTTCATGTCAACTTTTAACTAAAATTGCATGAAACTTGTATATGTCATCCACATCATGATAACAACATTTATAACGTTTAAATTTGTTGGTTGCATTAAAAAAATTGCTAAATGACATGTGGGGATTTTCCGGAATTGTTGTTTGTTGTTTCCGGCCTCATTTAAATTGCCTAAATAATTAGTTTACTTATGCTTCACCTCTTGCCATCTTAACCAACATTTAATCTTGTTGTGTACATAAAGGAGAGTGAACGAAATAATTGAAGGTGGTGTTTTGTCCTTATGCAACTCGTTGCATATTGAGCTCCATTTAATTTGTACTGTTGTTTGTGCACTTTTCCATGCCATGTACATTTAAACCGGACATGCATCATACCATGTTTGAGCTTGTTTGTTTACCGTGTTGTTTGCTTCTTTCCGGTTTGCTTCTCTCGTTAGCTTTGGTTTCGTTCCGGAGTTGTGAGGAATCGTTCGACTACGTCCGTTTGTCTTCTTCATGGACTCGTTCTTCTTCCTTGCGGGATTCCAGGAAAGAAGATCGTTCCTCGATATCATATCTATCCTTGCTTTGCTAGTTGTCTCGATCTATAGCTATGTCGCGCTACCCATTCTTGTTTTCTCAGCCTCTTATGTTGCCATGAAACACTCTAAACGCCTTCCTAGCAAACCATTGATTGTCTAAGTTACGCTTTTGCTCAACCCCTCTTATATGATTGTTAGTTCCAGGTGATGATGGAAGATGTTCTATGTTGGAACATGGATTCTTTGGTATATCACAATATCACTTATCTAAATTAATGCACCTATATACTTGGCAATGGGTGGAAGGCTTGGCCTTTTGCTCAGTATTTTGTTCCACTCATGCTGCCTTAGGAACCGATAAACCGGTGTTATGATCCTTGATTTTTGTGTTCCTAACACGGTTGGGTGTTTATGTGTCCCCCTTGCTTCTTCGCTTAAAGTAAAGCTTTCCCGAGGAGATCCAACTTTGGTTTTACCATTTGCCTAATAACTAAAAACTTGCATAGGGAGTAATTAACCCGAGGATTCTTAATAAACCCCCCCCACCCCCCGGGCTAGTGCTTGACATGAGTGTTGGTCCACCTACCTAGCAGTTGGCGGTGCCGCCTCGGGGCAACTCGAGGTACTCTGGCTACCGTCCACTTCGCATAGACAGATGAGTCCGTAGATAGAGAGCGCACGGCTCCAGACATGGATCTGACTCACCGGGAGATCTCCTTGGGATAGTCTTCCTCTCTTTAAAAAACTTGTGCATCGGGATTCCGAGAACACTTGGGTCTTCCCTAAGATGGAGGTTTAACCTTCACATATTGCGACAGCTTGTGATGGGCTAAGTTGGGACACCCTGCAGGGTTATTATCTTTTGAAATCCGTGCCCGCGGTTATGTGGTGGATTGGAGTTTGTTAATATTCGGTTTTAAATAACTTGACACAAAAACTCAAACAAAATATACTACCGTGTGAGTAGTCGTGATGGTCTCTTTTCGAGGAAGTCCAGGAAGAGAACACGACTGGGTTATGAATGAATCTTAGGTAGACATGATCTTCTAGTGATCATGACTAGTTCACGATCGTTGGCTTTGATTTCTGTTCTCGCTCTGAAAGTCCATAAGCTAGCCACCTCATCGACGCTTAGTGCTTGATGCAGCCCACTTTATACCTTCTTCTCACCCAAAGGCTTTGATAGTTTTGATACCCGGGAATGGGGTTGTTGGGTCTTTGTGACTCGCGGTTTACTATAAACACAGGTGCAGGTACAGCTGAGTACGATGCATGCGTTGGCCAGGAGCTCCAGTGGGAGTTCGATGAAGAGCGTGGTCGTATGTACGTGACGTACCCCGACGATCAGTACTGGTTCCTACTAGAGCCGATCGGGACTAGTGGTTGTGGTATCTTTTTCTTTGTTCGTTTTCATCCGTAGTCGGACTCTGTGTTTTCTCGATGATGTATGAATGTTAAATTATTTGTTTGATGTGGCGAGTGTAAGCCAACTATTAAACTCTATTTCATCATGTTCATTACATGGGTTGTGCAAAGATACCACGCTTGAGACTATTCCAGAATGCGGTTATGACTCTAAGTCGTGCCTCGACACGTAGGAGCTATAGCCGCATTCTAGGTGATACAAGTTGGTAATAAGAGCCTTCCCCGACCTAGGATCCCCTGCTTGATCGAACCGTTGCCGATGTTGAGTCTAGAAACAACAACTGCTTTGAGTCTTAGGTATATATATATATATATCGGAGAGTAGGAATTATTTTACTCATTATCCCCTTCATTGCTCTGGTGAGGACTCTTGACTTAGAAGTTTTGACTTCACTCTCCTCTTTTTCACTATTTTTTTAGGATCACGCGGGTATTGTTGGGATGGTTCTGATATCCTTGTGATGAGAACATTGTTTTTGGTGCCTCTTGTCATTTTGGGGTTGTGGCAGTGTCCCGGGGAGTTAAGCTCTGAGGTGTTGTCGTCACAGTTCTGGAATACCAGAGGTCGCCGACATAAAAAACTCTTCTATGGATGCCTGGTGGTGAGATAACCCCGACGTCACCCAGTACTAGGGGGATAGTTCGGGAGTATTGCCACAACTAGTATAGGGGATGCTTTTCGAAGGTCTGGGGTACATTGTTTCCAAAGGTGCCTGGTTATGTGTTGACGGATGGATACAGCTGGATGTAGGGATTGCTAGTTGGGTGAGATATTTGTGCTTCCCCTGTATCCCCAACACCAAATTGCATAACAAGAAAGTTTCGAGAATTAGCAGGTGGGAATTCAAGTAGCTCTAGATAATCTTCCAACACATACATGAAATGAGGTTGGGGTTCAACGTCTAGTGCTTCGCTTATCATGGTCGATTTTACAGTGGTCTTGTTGCGTCTTAATGAATCCTTGGTTATGGTGATTCCGGGACGTTATGTCTGCTGTAACCTCTTGCCCAGAGGGCCTCATCACGAAAACTTTGGATGAAATCTCTATCATATGTTTGTTTCGGCTTATTCTGCAAGCCAAATCCTTTTTTTGTTTTGATTGTGGTATTCGAGTTGCTTCGAAGTCAAGCAGTGATTACATACCTGTTCCTAAGCGGTGTTCTCATATTTCTATGGGAGTGCTAATCCTTCTTGAACATCAAGATTGTCATGTTAAATTCTTTTTCAACCGGTGTGTTTCTCTTCAAGTTAACCTGATCCTTTCAAGATGTGCAAGACCAATTCTTGGGTTTTCTCAACATTGTCCGTTTCTTTCGTCTCAAGTTGCCATTTTTTCCCAACCCTCACACCCATTTTCTTTATGGAGCCAGAATTCTTAATCAAGTATCCATTTTATTCATGAGAGTTCTCTTATTTTTTTACCTTCGATGATCTTATCCGGTGATTATCATGAAGATGCTAAGGAAGCTTCAAGTTTATCATTCTCCGTTCCAGTTTCTTCTCCGGTGGACTAAATTCAAACTTCAGTGTTGATCGTATATCTTCTTCTTGTGTCACATGTTTCCCATGTTGGAATTTCTTATCCAAGGCTCTCTTATTTATTCGCATCTCTCTATTCATATCCGGACTGTTGAAGATATCTCAGAAGACGCGCGTTTCCATTCCTAATTTGTTCAAGCTATTTCGAGATTGTTACCTCATTTAAGCCATTTAATTCAACCGGTGCACTCTCTCTTTCAAGCAATCTTTTCCAATAGTGTTTCTTTCGAGTGGGCCCTAACCCACAGGTCTTTTCCCAGGATCTTACCTGACTCTTCTAATTTTTTTCCGTATTTATTCTCAAATTCTTTTCAAAGTGTGACGTAAGAATGGATTCCATCAGTCATATGTGTTCTCCTAGATCGCCTTCAAATTCTTTTCATCGTTGGTTCAACCTTTTAATTCTTCATTCTCAATGTCATCTATCGTTCTCAAATTCTTCCAGTGCATCATTCAAGTATTCTCTACTCTTCTCGTGATCCCTTCGTTCTGTTGTATCTAAGTTTCCTCAAGTGCCTTTGTTCTTTTTCTAATTATTCCCGGTGATTAACTCTCATTTCTTAATTCGTTTCAATTCTTACGGTGGTTCATTTAAGATTTCCACTTCTGTTCTTATCGTATCATTTCGTTGCTGCCAACGAGCTTGATATCGTAGCCAACTTTCCTGAGATACAATAATACGCTAGCCAGCTAATGTGAAGCCTTCGGGAAGGCAACATAGTCAATGTCCTCGCCGGCTTTTGTGGTGAGGTGTTGCTCCGGGATCGACAGGCTGGGACGAATGGCGGCCACCTCACCAACGTCCGCCGGAAAGGCCATTATAAACCTCTTTTTGGCCGAATGCGCGTCGGGCTCCCCACGCTACATGGTCGGGCTTAGGCAGTGACTCTCTGGAGTAGGGGATGTGGATCTGGCGGGGAGGGTTACCGTAGGCCTCATCTAAAAACTTAGGGGGGCAACGGTATGGGAATCGTTAGGTAACCTGAACTTTATTATCTAAGCTAGAAGGCACAAGATGGTGGTGGGGGCGGGGTGGTGTTTGAGGATACGCCGCGGCTACTAATTTTATAGTAATGGTGGGTGGAGATGGTGGTGGATGAGTGAGGGCGACGGTTCAAATGCCTCGGCTACTGGAATTTTACTATAAAGTCGGTGGTGGAGGAGTGGGGCAACGGTTGAAATATCGTGTCTACTAAAATTTGGGTAAAAGAGTTGATGCGGGGCGGGAGTACCCAAGATCACACACGGTCCAAGAAGAATGTGTGTGTATGATAATAAGGAAAAGCGGCGGAACCGCCGATTTTTGCATCACTCAAGGCGGGTAGTTTGTTTTTGGATTTCTAGCTAGCTGACGTGTCACACACAGTTCGTCCTAATTTTTAGAAGCATGCGTGGAATTCATCTTAAATAAACTACCCACCTTTAGCTTGGGCGGGTGGTGATTTTACAACACACTAGCATCGCACACGGTTAAGGGAGTACCTCCACCCTTGCTCGCTCTTGCACAGTCGTGGTGATTTCACAGGGCACTCGCATCGCACACGGTTAAGCCAGTGCACCTGTATCCGTTGAGCGTCATCCGAGTCTTCATATATAGCACCTATTGGCAGCAAAAAAACATGAGAGGGGGTTAGAAGATAACCACAACAGTATGTGGCCCAAATATATATGATTCAAATGGGTGGTGTGTGATGTTCAAATTTCCAATGCACAACTTTGACCGTGCGGGCCCACAGTTGGGCGCATCTGTGACACCCCGAGACCGATGCGCCAGGTGTCAGTCAGTTATTCGTTGCATCTTGCCATGTCATCGTGTGCATTGCATCATCATGTTTTCAAAACTTGCATCCGTCCGAGTCCGCCCGTCCTTTCTGTTATCCGTTCTAAGCCCAGGCACACTTGCACGCGCCCACGGCACCTTCGTTTATTTATTTTATGAGTGGCCGGAAAAACGTTCTTGGAATGGGGTGAAACTTGGCGTGTGGTCTTATTATAGCATAGGTAGACTGCGTGTCAAGTTTCGTCGCGTTCGGAGTTCGTTTGATAGCCCAACGGTTAACCGTGCTAACCGCCGGTAGCCTTTTCTCTTTTGACCCAGCACCCCTTTCACACAGCCCACCAAGCCCATTCTAACCCCTCCATGTTCTTGGCCGTCCGATCACGATCGCGTGGCCGTGAACCGCTCCTCATTTGGACACTCCTAGCTCCCTCTACCTATAAATAGGTGTCTCCCCCGTATTTTTCTCGTAGATCCAACCCTAGCCCCGCTACACCGCGCAGCCGGATATGTCCGTTCCGCCGCCGGACATGTCCAGCGCCCCTCCACATCACCTGGCCAATTGCGGCCTGCCATGTCACCCTCTTCGCCGCCCGCAGCCAATTGGTGCGCGACACGTCACCCCGCCGGCTTCCCCGCAACGCCGCGGCCCGCCCGAGCCCATCGCGGGCCCGTCGGGGCCCGACCGCACCGCCACCCGCCTCCGGCTTCCCGCAGCTCCGCCCCGAGGGCCTCGCTTGCCCCGCCGCCGTCGTTCCTCCGGCGCCCCGCCGCGTCTGATCTCGCCGACCGACCGCCGGAGCTCCCCGCCGCCACTGCGCCTCTGCGCCTCCTCGCCGGAGTTCGGCCACCACTCTGCCGCAGGCCGCCGACCGCCCTTCTCGCCCGATCTGGTGGCCTCGAGGCCGGATCCGGCCAGTGCCGCCCCGATCCGGGCCACCGGCGCCGTCCCCAGCCGCGTCGCCGGAGTCTGCAAGCCGCGCCGCCTTTCGATTCCCGTCGCCGGCCTCGTCCCGCTCGGGGAGACGACGCCCAACGCCTGGGCCGGTCTCCTTCCCCCGTGTGGGTCCAGCCGGGGCCCATCTTTCGCGGCCCAGCTGGCCCTCCGGCCTTCCAACCATTTTGGCCCAAGTGGCCCTAGGTGAGCAAGCGCCGCCTATACCTCGCCCCTGCACACATTAGTTATATGACGCCTCTTTGTTTTTTTTTCTGGGGTAAAAAAAACCACTAAGTCTGTGAATTTTCCCACCTTTTATATGCATGTTTGCGTGGCTGTAACTTTTTGTGTGGTGTTCCAAATTGAGTGATTAATATGTCAAAATGATCGTGGTGATATGCTCTACACTTTGTTCCATTGTGACATGCTTGCCTTGTTTTGCTCATATCTTCTAGGCCGTAGCTCCGAATTAAACAAACTTAATATGAAACTTGACCAGAATTTTGTGTAGATCATCATGGTGCATGTTAACCTGCTGTTTAACAACTTTAACTTCCGGTTTGTTCAGATCTGGACTAATTTCAAATTATGGATATGAGGACGTATCGGATTTGTTATATGTTGATTCCGGCCTCATTTAAACTTGTTGCTTGGTGTTGTTCTTGTCTGCTTCATCCCTTGCCATGTATTGCATCATACATAGACTTGTCTTGCATCATACTTGGTTGACTATATTGTTATGTTCTTGTGTTGTGTGTTTACCGTATTGCTTGCTTCTTCTCGTTAGTGCTTGTTCTGTTGCGATCGTGAGGATTCGTTCGTCTACCCGTGGTTCGTCTTCAAGGCTTCTTCTTCGTCTTCTTCATGGGATCGTTCTTCTTCCTTGCGGGATCTCAGGCAAGATGACCATCACCTTGGATACCATTACTATCATTGCCATGCTTAGTTGTCTCGATGCTATCGTTCTATGTCACGCTACACATCTTTATTGTCAGCCCCTCTCCTTGTTGCCATGAAACCTCTAACCTTTGACACCTTGCTAGCAAACCATTGTTTGGCTATGTTACCCGCTTGCTCAGCCCCTCTTATAGCGTTGTTAGTTGCAGATGAAGATTTATCCTTGTCGGATCTTGATGTTTTAGGAATATCACAATATCTATTATTATTTAACACACCTATATACTGGGCATGGGTGGAAGGCTTGGCCTTTTGCTCGGTTTTTTGTTCCACTCATGCCACCTTAGGAGCCGATAAACCGGCATTATGTTCCTTGATTTTTGCGTTCCTTACACGGTTGGGTATATGGGGACCCCTTGACACTTCGTCTTTGAATAAAACTCCTCCAGCAAGGCCCAACATTGGTTTTAATTTGCCTTATAATAACAACTTAATTAATTAATTAAATTTCATAGGGGGTCGTGTCCCCGAGTATTTTTCTACATAGCAGGGGGCCAGTGCTGATGGTGTTGGTCTCAAACGGGGAGACTGCGGGGCCACCATGGGGAAACTCGAGGATTGGCTCCCGTAGGCTCACCTATCTGGTTGTGGCCTGAGACGAGATACGCGAGGCTACTATCAGGGTGTCGGCACGCCGGGAGGTCTTGCTGGACTTGTTTTACCATTGTCGAAATGTCTTGTGCATCGGGATACCGAGCCTGATCGGATTGTCCCTAAGATAAGGGGTAATATTATTATTACTTCTGCTGATCGTGAGAGCTTGTGATGGGCTAAGTTGGGACACCCCTGCAGGGATATGATCTTTCGAAAGTCGTGCCCGCGGTTATGTGGCAGATTGGAATTTGTTAATGTCCGGTTCTAGAAAACTTGACAGAGGATCCGAAGTAAAACACACAACTGTGTGAGTAATCGTGACTGTCTCTTTTCACTTTGAGAAGAGAACACGGTGGGGTTATGTTTGACTCGTAGGTAGTTCAGGATCTTTAGCGATCACTACTAGTTTGCGACCGTTTGCGTAGATGCTCATCTTATTCTTGTACTCGTAAGTTATCCACCGTATTATGCTTAGCCGCTGCTGCAACCTTCACCACTTTACCTCTTCCTACCCATTAAGCTTTGATAGTCTTGTTACCCATGGTTATGGGATTGTTGAGTCCTCGTGGCTCACAGATACTACAACAACAGTTGCAGGTGCAGGTTTCCGATGTCTTGACGTGAGAGCAATGATCGTTTTGTGGAGTTCATTCTTCTTCTTCTTCTTCAGTCTTGGGTTAGGTTCCGGGTCGGCAGCCTGGGATAGCAGATGGATGTCATTGTGGTTTTCATGTTTGCATCCATAGTCGGATGCTTGTATTTATGTTCTTGTATTCATGTGACTTGAATGTATTGTTGTATCCCCATGTATGTATGTAATGGTACGATGTAATGATATCCATCTTGCTAAGCGCCCGAAATGCGGTTGTGCCCCAATCACGTAAGTGTCACATGATCGGGATATAATCGCATCTTGGGCCTGACAAGTTGGTATCAGAGCCTCGATCGACCATAGGAGCCCCCTTGATTGATCGTAGCTTGGCCGTTGTCGAGTCTAGCAGAAAACCTTTTCGGAGTCTAGTTATATCGGAGAGTAGGAATTCTTTTACTCCTCAGTCCCTTCGTCGCTCTGGTGAGGAATCTTGACGTAGATGTTTTGAATTAATCCTCTTCCCCTTCAATTTTTTTTTAGGATTGCGCGGTTAGTTTTCGTTCATTGCATTGTCAGTTCTTTCATCTGGTGCATCTCTCGTCAAGTGGATTCAACCCTCTTCTTCTTGCAAGTGCAACCTCAGATCTTTAACTGATGGTGTTCCCCTTCCGAAGTTGTCTTTCTTTTTCCCACCCGCCCTCCCTTTTCTTCTCGGAGCCGGAGTCCGTAATTGAGTATCCATCTTACTCGTGTGAAGTCTTTACTTCATTTCATCAATTGTTTCAAGCTGTGATTCTCGTCTAGTTCGTCGTCATTCATCTCCTTTATTCTCCGATGAATTCTCCTCTCGATTCGATATTCTTCACCTCTGTTCTTCTCCGGTGGATTTCAATTCAAGTATTCAGTGTTCATCATATTCTTTTCCCTCGGCTCAATAGCTTCACCTTGCTCGTTCGTCTCTTGCCATTTTATTATTCCGGAGTTCCGAAGACATCTCAGGATATTCGTCTGTGTTCTAATTCATTCGAGGTTGTCACCTCCTTCGAGTCTTTGAATCATTTCCGGTGGATCATCTCCTCTTGTAATCAATTCTCAACGGTGGTTTTCTCTTCGGTGGGCTCATAACCCACAAGTTTATTCCCAGGATCTTACCTGACTCTTCTAATTTTCCGGAGTGTTCCGAAATTCATTTTTTCAAGTGTGACGTAAGTATGGATTCCATCAGTCATATGCCTTCTCCGAGATTGTTTGCAATTCCTTTCATCATTGGTTCAACCATTCTCCTTTCAATTATCCGGAGTATTTCATGAATTCTTTTCTTTGGGTTCCTCCGAAGGCCATCATTTCAGAAGATTTCTTCGTTCTTAGTTTGCAACTTCGTCCTCCAAATATTGTTCATTGATGCCCTTCGTTCGTCTCACATTCGTCGGGTGCTTCGTCCAAGTATTCTATAATCAGTTCACGATCTCTTTGTTCTCGACATTCAAATTTCCTCAAGTTATTTATTCTTTCCGGCGATTCATTCCCTGGTATTCACCCAATTCAATTCTTCAAGGTGGTTTAATCTCTTTCATCACTCGATTTTAATTCTTCCCGGTGGTTCATTCTTTTCTTCACTCGGCTTTAATTCTTTACGGCAATTCGTTCAACAATTCTTTTCCGGTGCTATCATATCAATTCATTTATTTTATTCCAATCCTACCGGTGGTTCATGAAGATTTTCGCAAGTTCGCGATATATCCCTCTTTAATCTTTTCAACGCGAATAAGTGATATGCGAATCCATTGCTTTCATAAATTTAATTGGTGG
Source organism: Secale cereale (assembly GCA_902687465.1). Taxonomy (NCBI): domain Eukaryota; kingdom Viridiplantae; phylum Streptophyta; class Magnoliopsida; order Poales; family Poaceae; genus Secale; species Secale cereale. The sequence continues at coordinate 297,937,196 of LR738714.1, forward strand.
AGGATAAGCATAACATAATTCTTATTCATTCTCGTCATGTTGATTAATCCTTTCCTTCGGAGTTTAGTCTTGACGAATAAATTCTAGTTTCAAGTGTTTTATTCTTTTCTTCTCCGGAGTTCAAGATTTTCTCGGTTATCTCGTCAGAACCCTCGTCTAAATCGTCGCAAGGGTTTAATCTTATTCTTTTCATCCTTCATCATTCGTTTGTGACCGGAGTTCTTCGTGGTGGTTCCTCATGTTTTAATTCATTCTTCAAACGTTCATCTAATTCTTCTGGAGTAGCTCAGCATTCTTATTCTTGGCTCTTGAGTGAAATTAATTCTCCCTATTCTTTTGAAGTGGAGTTTTGCATTTCTTCAACCTCAGCTATTCAATCTTTTGGTTGCGGCGTAATTCACCTCAACTTTAGAGATGATTATGTAAGTCCAAACAAAGCTTATTCTTTTGTGGTTGTTCTTTTCTCAACAACTTCGTTCAAGTCTTTATCTTATAAATTCTCCTTCATGTCACTCGTGCTCAAGTTGTCATCTTCTTCTCCGTTCTTTTCATTGCATTCTTTCCATTCTTCCGGAGGCATTGGGTTGTTGCTCTCGTCGAGTATCATTTCATCTTTTCAAGTTCTTGTTCTATTCCATTCATGTTCAACCGGTGTACAATTTCTTTCAGTTTCAGCCGGAGTGCTACCTGAATTCTTTTGTTCGAATTCCTTTTCTATCTCTTTTTAGCCGGAGTGGTTTAATTTCTCTCTTGTCACTTAACCTCCTTGATTATCGTCGTATTCCTTGTTCCTCTTGTTTAACAAAGTCTTTGCAACTTCGATCATCTTCGTTGTATCCTTCTTTCAAATTGCTCAACCTCTTAACATTCTTTGGTTTCACCCTTTTGTCCTCGAAGAACTTTGTTCTTCCTTTTTCCCTTCCGTCTCGTTCCTAAGATCTCGGGACGAGATCTCTTGTTAGTAGGGGAGTGTTGTGACACCCCGAGACCGATGCGCCAGGTGTTAGTCAGTTATTCGTTGCATCTTTCCATGTCATCGTGTGCATTGCACCATCATGTTTTCAAAACTTGCATCCGTCCGAGTCCGCCCGTCCTTTCCATTGTCCGTTCTGAGCCCAGGCACACTTGCACGCCCGCGGCACCTCCGTTTATTTATTTTATGAGTGGCTGGAAAAACGTTCTCGGAATGGGGTGAAACTTGGCGTGTGGTCTTATTATAGCATAGGTAGACCGCCTGTCAAGTTTCATCGTGTTCGGAGTTCGTTTGATAGCCCAACGGTTAACCGTGTTAACCGCCGGTAGCCTTTTCTCTTTTGGCCCAACACCCCTTCCACATAGCCCACCAAACCCATTCTAACCCCTCCATGTTCTTGCCCGTTCGATCACGATCGCGTGGTCGCGAACCGCTCCGCATTTGGACACTCCTAGCTCCCTCTACCTATAAATAGGTGTCCCCCCCC
>LR738714.1:297938710-297987308 GCA_902687465.1 Secale cereale
CCCCCGTATTTTTCTCGCAGATCCAACCCTAGCCCGGCTCCACCACGCAGCCGGACATGTCCGTTCCGCCGCTGGACATGTCCAGCGCCCCTCCACAGCACCCGGTCAATCACGGCCTGCCACGTCACCCTCTTCGCCGCCCGCAGCCAATTGGTGCGCGACACGTCACCCCGCTGGCTTCCTCGCAGCGTCGCGGCCCGCCCGAGCCCATCGCGGGCCCGTCGGGGCCCGACCACGCCGCCACCCGCCTCCGGCTTCCCGCAGCTCCGCCCCGAGGGCCTCGCTTGCCCCGCCACCATCGTTCCTCCGGCGCCCCGCCGCGTCCGACCTCGCCGGCCGACCGCCGGAGCACCCCGCCGCCACTGCGCCTCTGCGCCTCCTCGCCGGAGTTCGGCCACCACTCTGTCGCAGGCCGCCGACCGCCCTTCTCACCCGATCCGACGGCCTCAAGGCCGGATCCGGCCGGTGCCGCCGGCATCATCCCTAGCCGCGTCGCCGGAGTCTGCAAGCCGCGCCACCGTTCGATTCCCATCGCCGGCCTCGTCCCGCTCAGGGAGACGACGCCCAGCGCCTGCGCCGGTCTCCTTCCCCCGCGTGGGTCTAGCTGGGGCCCATCTTCCGCGGCCCAGCCGGCCCTCCAGCCTTCCAACCCTTTTGGCCCAAGTGGCCCTAGGTGACCAAGCGCCGCCTATCCCTCGCCCCTGCACACATTAGTTATATGACGCCTTTCAGTTTTTTTTTCTGGGGTAAAAAAACCACTAAGTCTGTGAATTTTTCCACCTTTTATATGCATGTTTGAGTGGCTGTAAATTTTTGTGTGGTGTTCCAAATTGAGTGATTAATATGTCAAAATGATCGTGGTGATATGCTCTACACTTTGTTCCATTGTGACATGCTTGCCTTGTTTTGCTCATATCTTCTAGGTCGTAGCTCCGAATTAAACAAACTTTATATGAAACTTGACAAGAATTTCGTGTAGATCATCATGGTGCATGTTAACCTGCTGTTTAACAAATTTAAATTAAGGTTTGTTCAGATCTGGACGAAATTCAAATTATGCATATGAGGACATACCAGATTTGTTATATGTTGATTCCGGCCTCATTTAAACTTGTTGTTTGGTGCTGTTCTTGTGTGCTTCATCCCATGCCATGTATTGCATCATATATAGACTTGTCTTGCATCATACTTGGTTGAGCATATTGTTATGTTCTTGTGTTGTGTGTTTACCGTATTGCTTGCTTCTTCTCGTTAGTGCTTGTTCTGTTGCGATCGTGAGGATTCGTTCGTCTACCCGTGGTTCATCTTCAAGGCTTCTTCTTCGTCTTCTTCATGGGATCGTTCTTCTTCCTTGCGGGATCTCAGGCAAGATGACCATCACCTTGGATACCAATACTATCATTGCCATACTTAGTTGTCTCGATGCTATCGTTATATGTCGTGCTACCCATCTTTATTGTCAGCCCCTCTCCTTGTTGCCATGAAACCTCTAACCTTTGACACCTTCCTAGCAAACCATTGTTTGGCTATGTTACCCGCTTGCTCAGCACCTCTTATAGCGTTGTTAGTTGTAGATGAAGATTTATCCTTGTCGGATCTTGATGTTTTGGGAATATCACAATATCTATTATTATTATTTAACACACCTATATATTGGGCATGGGTGGAAGGCTTGGCCTTTTGCTCGGTGTTTTATTCCACTCATGACACCTTAGGAGCCGATAAACCGGCATTATGTTCCTTGATTTTTGCGTTCCTTACACGATTGGGTATATGGGGACCCCTTGACACTTCGTCTTTGAATAAAACTCCTCCAGCAAGGCCCAACATTGGTTTTAATTTGCCTCATAATAACAACTTAATTAATTAATTAAATTGCATAGGGGGTCGCGTCCCCGAGTATTTTTCTACATAGCAGGGGGGCCAATGCTGATGGTGTTGGTCCCAAACGGGGAGACTGCGGGGCCACCACGGGGAAACTCGAGGATTGGCTCCCGTAGGCTCACCTATCCGGTTGTGGCCTGAGATGAGATACGCGCGGCTACTATGAGGGTGTCGGCATGCCGGAAGGTCTTGCTGGACTTGTTTTACCATTGTCGAAATGTCTTGTGCACCGGGATACCGAGCCTGATCGGATTGTCCCTAAGATAAGTGGTAATATTATTATTACTTCTGATGATCGTGAAAGCTTGTGATGGGCTAAGTTGGGACACTCCTGCAGGGTTATGATCTTTCGAAAGCCGTGCCCGCAGTTATGTGGCAGATTGGAATTTGTTAATGTCCGGTTGTAGAAAACTTGACAGAGGATCCGAAGTAAAACACACAACTGTGTGAGAAACCGTGACTGTCTCTTTTCACTTTGAGAAGAGAACACGGTGGGGTTATGTTTGACTCGTAGGTAGTTCAGGATCTTTAGCAATCACTACTAGTTTGTGACCGTTTGCGTAGATGCTCATCTTATTCTTGTACTCGTAAGTTAGCCACCATATTATGCTTAGCCGCTGCTGTAACCTTCACCACTTTACCTCTTCCTACACATTAAGCTTTGATAGTCTTGTTAACATGGTTATGGGATTGCTGAGTCCTCGTGGATCACAGATACTACAACAACAGTTGCAGGTGCAGGTTTCCGATGTCTTGACGTGAGAGCGATGATCGTTTTGTGGAGTTCTTTCTTCTTCTTCTTCTTCTTCAGTCTTGGGTTAGATTCCGGGTCGGCAGCCTGGGATAGCAGATGTATGTCATTGTGGTTTTCATGTTTGCATCCGTAGTCGGATGCTTGTATTGATGTTCTTGTATTCATGTGACTTGAATGTATTGTTGTATCCCCATGTATGTATGTAATGGTACGATGTAATGATATCCATCTTGCTAAGCGCCCAAAATGCAGTTGTGCCCCAATCACGTAAGTGTCACGTGATCGGCATAGAATCGCATCTTGGGCCTGACAACGTCGTCGAAGATCGATGACAGGGGCCAAAGTCAAGAACCACGTGGAAGTGGCCAAATATATGTAGGAATATAGGGTGTGATGTTTAAATACACAATGCACGACTTTGGTGGCACCTGCCACGCAAACCGGAAAGCCCCCTTGGATATATCTATATTGACGGTCTAAGGTCGTATCTACCTAGCTAGGGTGCTTGCCCCACCTCCCATTTCATGTCGGCGGGATGCATGCACGTACTGATACTTTGGTCATACATGCATGTCACCATGATCTACCATAAGATGGACTAGTGAATCTATCGCTTGGTCAAACGACCACTGTTATTGTCGATCAAAAATTGATAGAATACACTGCTTGGGCCAATAGATTGGACCATCACAAAAAATCACACAAGAGGGGCCACAAAACCAGCACCGCCTGTATGCGGCCTGTCGGTGTGGATCAACGATCTATGGGGCCAACGAGCCCCTTTGCTGGTTCGGCAAGGGGAGGAACTCAACGCAAAGAGAAGAAATGGCGAAGGACGCAAGGATCTTTACCCAGGTTTGGGCCACCTTTGAGGTGTAATACCCTAATCCTTCTTTGGTGTATTAGATCTGATAGGGGCAAAGGTGTCCCGTTTTTCGATGAGATGGTGACTATCATTTTCAAAGGAGTAGACTTTGACGACCTAACTATGAACGTGTGAAGACGTCGCGCCTTAGCAATCGCTAAACCAACTCCGAGAGGTTATTGATCACGCTGGAGCATGATCAACCTGACCACAAGGGTCTATTTCCTGCAAGCAAACGAAGAACAAGCAAGAAACTGAGATTGCAATCTAGGTATTGCGAATATAAGAGGAACGCTTTATTGATCAAGATGGGGTTCTATCACGTCTTTGTCTGGTCGTTGAACACCAATGAAGTACGCGAAGTTACAGCTATGCCGAACTTTAATCTAAACAAAACCCCGAAGTCTAAATGACGCCCTAAGGGATGTATACTTGAAGGAAGAGGGGAGGTGATTTCGTGACCCCATGGAGAAGGGTTCCAAAACAAACCCTAACTCTATTTGCCCACACATACGGACTCTAAAAACAACCTATACTGAAGTATTTTGAAATTAAATGGACCTGGCCCAATAATAAGGTGACGTAGCACCTATAATAGTCTCCAGACAAAATTTATGAAGTGGCATCTTGTATATTTTGTCCAAGCCTTCATGCACTCATTATGGTGGCTTCAAAGCTCTGAAATAATCACTTGAAACCCCATTCTTGTTCCACTTGGGCATGCCATCATCTCAATGCTTGATCTTGCTCCAATGTTCATCCTTCTTATCCAAGCTAGACCCTTCATTTGTAAGCAAAACAAATGTATCCAATTTAGGCAGCATCATATTCTCATGAACATTAGAATCGTTACCAAGAAACGAAAGTACCTGGTAATTTAATTGGAGTGCGCGAGCTCTAGTAATTGGCCCAATATGTATAACAACAAGGGTTATGGGTGTAACAATGGTATTGATGCCATCATCATGATTTGTGTGTAAGCACAAGTACAAGTAGAGATCTCCCTTGGCAAGGTGCAAGGAGAGAGCAGCTGCACGTGCAAGTGTGCATGGAGTTCTGCTAGGTTTGAACCCTTGTATTGGTTGCCATGGACCTTCTTTTATAGCTTAAGGGGTTACCACAGTGACAAAACATCTTTATCTAGTGATTAGACAACAAACAGTGCTATCATACCTAACACTGCTAGTTAAGACAAAGAGCATTAAATGCGCTATTATTTGTCAAGAGGAGGAGAAGCACCGCTCTAGCTGGCTAACTCCTATTATCTTGACACGCCACCCAGATGGGTGTCAATAAAGGTAAAAATCCCTCCGGTGTGCTAACACATGTCCGACAAGCTTCACATAAGTACCCACGGTCTCTACACCTCTCTAATTAGTGACTAGTTGCCTGGTGAGGTGGAGTACTGGCAGCTGGCGAGGGAGGGGCTTGCTGGCCATGGAGCTTGCCGGGCCTTTGTCTTGCCGAGCCTGTGAAAGTGCAACTAATCCCCAGGTGGTTTTGGCAATTAATAACAACATATATATCATTGAACTAATAGTTACTTGAGAATCATTTCAGAGAAGTTCAGTGATATGGGTATGGCAAGGACTGAAGAAGTGGACCCCTCAAAATTCTAAGGCAAGCATTGGCAAAAGCTCAAGACTCCATTTTTGGTTTAGTGATCCAAGATCACATTAAGTCCATAGGAAAAGCCAATACTATTAAAAGGGGATGAGGTTATGATGATGATCTGGTTGCTCAAGTGCTTAGTGATACATCTCCTAAACTATCAGCAACTTTCCCTACCATATACACTCATAAGTAATCTCGGTCCCACCGATATTCCAAACTCAGTCACACCGAGATGAACCACCTCAGCCATAAGCCAAACCCTAGTAAACTCGGATATTCCGATTCTGAAATCGGTTTCACCGAAACATGAGTTGCCAAGCTTCTGTAACCTTCTGTCATCATATCGGTGTCACCAAGATTATAAAGTCGGTCCAACCGAAACTGGCATGCTCTTGTCATTGCACGAATCGGACTAACCGAGATTGTATATTCGGTCCCACCGAAAACCCCAACGTTCACATTATTTGAACTTTCGGTCTCACCGAGTTGTCCACTTTGGTCCCACCGAGATTGCTCAAATGTGTGTAACGGTTGGATTTTGTGTGGAGGCTATTTATACCCCTCCACCCCCTCTTCATTCGTGGAGAGAGCCATCAGAAAGAACTACCACTCCTACCTTACATATCTGAGAAGAGAACTACCTACCCTTGTGTTGAGATCAAGTTGCTCCACTCCCACCATATGAAACTTGATCTCTAACCTTCCCAAGTTGCTTTCCACTCAATCCTTTCTTCCACCACAGCCAAATCAGTGAGGAGAGTTGAGTGTTGGGGAGATTATCATTTGAAGCACAAGAGCAAGGAGTTCATCATCATCTACAACATGTATTACCTTTTGGAGGGTGGTGCCTCCTAGATTGGTTAGGTGTTGCTTGGGAGCCTTCGTCATCGAGATGTGGAGTTGAACCAAGAACTTTGTAAGGGCAAGGAGATCGCCTACTTCGTGAAGATCTACCCCGAGTAAGGCTAGCCCTCCGTGGGCGTAGGCCGTGATGGAATAGACAAGGTTGCTTCTTCGTGGACCCTTCGTGGGTGGAGCCCTCCGTGGACTCGCGCAGCCGTTACCCTCCGTGGGTTGAAGTCTCCATCAACGTGGATGTACGATAGCACCACCTATCGGAACCACGGGAAAAATCATTGCGTCTCCAAATTGCGTTTGCTCTTCTCCACCTCTCTTTACTACATGTGCAATTTACTTTCCGCTGCCTATACTCTAGAATTGCATGTGTAGGGTGATGCTTGACTTCATCAAAATTGTGAATCTGCCAAAAATTGTTCTTTGTCAAAAGGCAGAATTTTTATATTTACAAGTAGTCTAATCACCCCCCCCTCTAGACGTACTTTCGATCCTACAAGTGGTATCAGAGCTTTGGTCTCCATTGTATTAGTTTCCATTGCATTGGACTCCATAAGCTTGGTTTCACAACCTAGGAGAGTATGGCGTCTAGTGAGGGTAATTTTCGTAGAGGTCCTTACTTTGATGGTACAAATTTTGCTAGTTGGAAGCATAAAATAAAAATGCATATTCTTGGTCATAACCCAGCCGCATGGGGCATTATTTGTGTTGGTATGCAAGGTGAATTCTTCGAGGAAGGAAAAGTTCCGGATCGCGAAGCTACACCGGAAGAATTGCGGATGTTGCAAAACAATGCTCAAGCTTGTGACATTCTCTTCAATGCCTTGTGTCCCGAGGAGTTCAACAAAATCAGCCGTCTTGAAAATGCAAAAGAGATTTGGGATACTTTGGTTGAAATGCACGAAGGTACCGAGTCTGTGAAGGAATCAAAGCTAGATATTCTTCAAGGTCAACTTGACAAGTTCAAGATGAAGGATGGTGAAGGAGTCGCTGAAATGTACTCTAGGCTTGCTCTCATCACAAATGAGATTGCCGGCTTAGGAAGCGAAGAAATGACCGACCGATTCATCATCAAGAAGATTCTCAGAGCTTTGGATGGAAAGTATGACACTGTGTGCACTTTGATCCAAATGATGCCAAACTACAAGACCCTCAAGCCAACCGAAGTCATTGGAAGAATTGTTGCTCATGAGATGACACTTAAGGATAAGGAAGAGCTTCACAACAAGTCGAGTGGTGCTTACAAAGCTACAAGTGATGCTCCCACAACCTCAAGTGAGAAGTTAGCTTCCAATGAAGAGATAAGCCTAATGGTTAAGAACTTCAACAAATTCTACAAGAATAGAGGCAAAGAGAGAAGCTCAAAGTCTAGATCATATGATGAAAAGAGATCTTCTAGTCGTGATCGAAACTGGTACAATTGTGGAAGACCCGGACACTACTCAAATGAGTGTATGGCTCCCCACAAGAGAAGAGAAGAATCTCCAAGAAGAAGAAGTTCAAGAGATGAGTCACCTCAGAAAGAGAGAAGGAGTAGAGATGATCGTTATGAACGAAGACCCTCTCGGAGAAGCAAGGATTCGGAGAGGAAAGACAAGTCATCAAGGAGCTACACAAGAAGAAAACATCAAGCTCATGTAGGTGAATGGGTCTCCGGCTCCGACTCCGACAATCATTCCGATGGAAGCTATCACTCGACTCCGACTACAGTCAAGATGAAGGTGTTGCCGGTCTTGCTCTCGTATCCTCCAACTCCAACTCCTACGACTTATTTGATTCACCAAATGAGGGAATTGGAAGATGCTTCATGGCTAAAGGCCCCAAGGTAACACACCCTGAATTCATTGACTTCAATAGTGATGAGGATGACTTGCTTGGTGAAGATGAGCTCTTGCATGATAAATCCAGTGAGCCTAGTAACGATGAACATGCTAGTAGTCTTTATAGTCGAGAAGAGTCGAATGACAATGCTATGAAGGAGATTGAGCGTCTAACTAAAGAACTAAACACTCTTAAGTTAGCTCATGAAACAACTCAAGAAGATCATAGAGAGCTCCTAAGATCTCATGAGAAGCTACGCTTCGAGAAGCTCACTCTAGAGCAAGAACATGAGTTTCTAAAAGCGATCAATGACAATCTTCGAGAGAAGAGTTCTTCATATCTTGCCAAACGACTTCTCTTGTCTAATTTCTTGCCACCCATTAAGACTAAGCATGACAAGCATAAGAAAAATTCTTCTTCTAGCAGTAACAATAACCATGCTAAATCCAATGTTGTTGCTTCTAGTAGTTCTCTTGATTCCACTAACAATGTTTCAAGCCAAGTTACACTTGAGCAAGAGAATAGTTTATTGAAAGGGATCATAGAGAAAGGTGTCTACAAGAGCCTTGCCGGAAGCAAGAACTTTGAGGAAATTGTTCGCAAGCAAGGAAGGCACCGGAAGAATCAAGGAATTGGTTTTGAGCGAAAGTTCAACGCCGAAGGTGTTGAGTGGGAAGAAGGTCAATATCCTACTCCACAGTTTGTTTCTCAAAAGGAGAAGTATGATCCTACTTCTTCCAATGTGGAACAAGCTCAAGATGACCTTCCACCACAAGACCACAAGCTAAAAGCCAAGGACAAGCTTCAAGAGGAGATTGATGCATTCGTTGAAGCACCTCAAGCCATGGTCAAGTGGGTTCCCAAGGAAACGTCAAGTTCTACTTCGTCAAGCTCAACTACAACCCCAAGGATTCCCATCAAGATGATGTGGATCCCGAAGAAGAAGAACTAGAAAGTTCTTGAGGGTGACTCCGCCAACATACTTCACTCACATTTATTTTGGCAAAGAACTTGTGCAATCAACTTCCACATCATGCACTAGTTCATGGAGTCACAAACCCTCTTGTTGGTAAGTCAAGGGACAAGGTAATCATTGCTTTCATGGACATCATCTATTGTGAACTTCAATCTATGTCCATGGATATCCTTGTTTGTTCCTTGTGGGACTAACCCATGTAGGTATTGAAAGTGCCCTAATCCAAAGGATAGCTCCCAACTCTTGATGATCTCCATCAACATTGAGCATCCACATCTTCAACATCTACATGAAGTCTTCTACGACAACCCAAGGTTAGTTTGACCCTTTAAAAGGGGTTCTCACATCTAGGGGGAGCTTTGCTCTAAAAAATTGAGCTAAAGCATCTTCAAATGATGTGAACACATCGATGCTTTATGTAAAAGTGGTAACCCCACTTGTGCTTAAACGATGAGTATGACCTATGATCAAATGTTCTCATTTGGCTCCTAAGTCAAAATACTCATATAAAGATGACCTAGTCATCGACAAATTGTGTGTTAGTTGCTAGAGTTTTGGTTGTGCATGTTTGACACATATTTCATTTGCTATCTTATTGTGTGAGCATGTTGGATGCATGATTTTATCCATTCGAGGACATCCATTTGTTGTTTTGGTCGTTTTGATTTTTCTGACCAAATGGATGGACAAGAATGCCTAAGTACCCCCCCTAGCTATCTATGCTTTCTTGTCTCAAATTCTATTCATGCTTACATCACAAACTTTGAACAAGTCATTTTCGGACCCTCCGGGTGAGGAGCACTCGGAGCCACCGATCCGTCTAGGGCTAATCTCCAAAACCTTCTAATTGATTTCGGTCAGAACAACTCACTCAAACTCGGTCGAACCAAAAGCTTTTAGACTGATCTAGGTTTTCATCTCGGTGAAACCGAGTTGTGATTTTTGGCGTGACCGAAGTGCATAACTGCCTGGCAGTTATCCATCTCGGTGCCACCGAGTTTTACAACTCGGTCCCACCGACAGCAAAGGGGTATATATTCCAAGGGCCGCGCGCGTTGATTCCTCCTTCAAACGTTTCGCCCCCACATCCCCTGCTGCCGTCGCCTTGGTCTCCGGATCGTCGCCGTCATCGCCTGTGCGCCCACGCCGCAGGTCTCCGTCGCCGTCAACGGGCATATCCTCCGCGCCGTTGCCGCCGTAGAGAATCTCCACCAAGTTAGGGTGAGTTTTGATCCCACTCGTGCTTCCATCTCCGATTCAATGCACGTTTGGATTGCCTAGTATCTTGCCACAATTGAAATCCTCCTGTACACCAGATTGGTTCGTTTGAACTAGATTCGAGTAAAAAATTTAGGGTTAGGTTTCCACTAAACACATCTCGGTGAGACCGATTTTATAATTTCGGTGTGACCGATTTGGCCTATGGCCATTGCACTGCACCCTTCGGTCTAACCGAGTTGTGCAAAATCGGTGTGACCGAAATGAAGTTTTTGTGAAACGCTAGTGTTTTCGGCAGGACCGAAACCCACTTCGGTCAAACCGAAAGTGGTGTGCCAAGCTCCTGTTCAACACTTCGGATTCACCGAAACTTAAACTCGGTCTGACCGAAATGTCTTCTGCGAAAACTTAAAACTAGAATTTGAACTCATTTTTTTTGCAAAAACTTCTGCAGTTTGTGATAACTCTTCTTCTCTGCCTATACCTTATCTATTCATAGGTTGTCAGCCATGTCAGATACCAGTGACAGTCAGAACAGGTCAGAGACACCCATTGCAGACATTCCAGAGGCAGACACTAGTCCTGATCCTAGTAGCCCATTTGATGATGGTGAGAGGAGTACACCAAGTGGCATGCCTCTTGCAGCCACCAGAGCTAGAAAGGAGAAGAATTCCGATGATGAGGATTCAGATTTCGTTGTTGAGGAAGAGGTGACCTCCAAGCCTAAGAGGAAGGTTGTTGCCAAAGAGCAACAAGGTCAGCAATGTAAGAAGGGCACCAGCAAAGTCAAGCAGTCAACTGTTGCTAAGAAGCTGAATTTGGGAGAGGCAGCTCCAAGCAAAGTGAAGAAAACCACCAAGAGAAAGAGGGTAGTGCATGTATCAGAAGCTCGAGCAGATATGTATGTTGATTCTCATGCAGATGCAGCAGTCGAGGATGAGGATGAGGAAGCACCCCAGCCTTCTCCTCAGAAGCAGAAGCTCATGGGTGATGCCATTAAGGCTGGAGCCACATCAAAGCCCAAGAAATCTGCTCCAGCTAGGGCAGCTCCAGCAAAGCCTGCTGCCAAGCCCAAGAGGACCATCAGAAACATTCCAGCGTCTGAAAAGAACAAGGATGATGTGCCACCAGCTGAGTCTGACGATGAAGGACAAGTGTTGCTGAAACTTCGCCCAAAACTGCCACTTCATAATGATGCTCATCCTCAAGCTGAGGATATGAAGGCAAGGAAAGATAGAGGTCTCAGGCTATGGAGACAAACTGACCCATATGCCGTGAGGAGAAGAACTGCTGTAGATCCCAGATTTCACACCAGAGAGCAGCAGGACTTCTATGAGACCGTGCTGATGGATAAGAAGCCTATAGTCGCAGACACCAGATATGTTGACTGGGAGTACATTGACAGCGAAGAGCACAGAGATTTCTTTCCACATGTGCATGAAAGTTTCACTGCATGCGGAGTTGCAGATTTTGTAGGTCAGAAATTGACCAGTTGGAACGATGAGATGATAATGCAATTTTATGCCACAGCTCACTTCTATCCTGATGGAAAGATTACGTGGATGACTGAAGGTCAAAGGTTCTCTTCTTCTGTTGAAGAATGGGCAGAAATTCTGAATGCTCCAGTGCAACGAGAAGATGATATTGATGTATATGGGATTCCAAAGAAGAATCGTGAATCCATGAAAAACATGTACAAAGAGATTCCAGCAGCGGATTTGGAAATTTGGAAGCTCGGCTCAGTCTACCATCTCCAGGCAGGCTTACCTACCACTAATACCATTTTGAGGCATACCTTGATTCCCAAGTCTGGAGATCATCGCATGATCAGAGGATATTCTATCAACATGCTGCATATACTTGATGAGAAAGCACCTTTCAAGGTGATGGACTTGATGGTAGAGACCATTAAGAGGACTGCAGCTGACCAGAAAAGGTCATGTGGATTTGCCCCCACAGATTCAGATGCTTATCAATGCCAAGTTTGGCACGGGCAAATTCTTGTTGGATAGAAAACATTTACCGCTGCAGCCAGAGCATGAAGACAATGTTGTTGTGATGGATGAGGAGGATCCGACATCTGTTGAAGGTCAAGCCAAGATTGAAGCTGCTAAGAAAGCCAAAGCTGACAAGGAAGCAGCAGCAGCAGCAGCTAAACCAAAGAGTTTCGGAGAGCAAATTCTTGAAGCTACTCAAAGGATTGAAGAACGCCTGGCCAGCATTGAACAGTCTCAGGAGAGCTTAGAGAGGATTGTTGACGAGAAGATCCACGCTCTGGACGTGAAGCTGACTGAAATACAAGTGACCGTCAACAAGCTAGAGGCAGACATTGAGGAAGCAAAGCAGGACAAGGCAGAGCTTACGCGTGAGTTGCAGGATGACTTAGTCCAGGATTCTCATCGACAGACTGCTCCGGTTCCCAAAGGATCCCGATCAGCTGCTATTCCAGTGACTGACACCAGGACTACAGCTTCAGCACCTCCCACAGTTCCAGCAGTTACTCCAGATCCATCTCCAGTGTCCACTCCTCCAGCACAGACATCAGCTGAAGTCTTCGCCGATGCTGTCATATCCACTCCGACATCAACCCAGATGGGAGCCGCCAGCAGAGTCCACAGTGACGTTTAGCTCTATGCTTTTTCGAACTTTTTGGTAACTTGTTGCCAAAGGGGGAGAAATTGTATAGATCATAGGGCTTCGAGAGAGAGAGTGCTGTTGTCTTTGCGCTTTTGCTCTTTCGTTCTTTTGCGGTTTCTTTGAGATACTTTTGGTTTTCGAGACATTCAGTGTGCTTGATACTCCATTTGATGCTACCTCATGAGTGCTTGGTCGTACTATGCTTTAATGTGTGCTTAATGCTTATCATATGCCATTCCTATCTTGTATGACTATTTACTCATGTCTTGGTGATTGGGTGCATGTTGTTCATTCTTATCATTTTGTGCGCTCCACCAAGATGTATGTGACATGGAAGAGTGACCCATGAACCTAATCGATTGTGCATTTGCATTCAAACGCAAATCTTAAATAATGCACAAATTTAGGGGGAGCTCTTGCTTATCACATACTTCTCAAAGCAACGATATTATTCATTGATTATATCCATTGTCGAAGCTTTGATCTATATGTTGTCATCAATTACCAAAAAGGGGGAGATTGAAAGTGCAACTAATCCCCGGGTGGTTTTGGCAATTAATAACAACATATATATCATTGAACTAATAGTTACTTGAGAATCATTTCGGAGAAGTTCAGTGATATGGGTATGGCAAGGACTGAAGAAGTGGACCCCTCAAAATGCTAAGGCAAGCATTGGCAAAAGCTCAAGACTCCATTTTTGGTTTAGTGATCCAAGATCACATTGAGTCCATAGGAAAAGCCAATACTATTAAAAGGGGATGAGGTTATGATGATGATCTGGTTGCTCAAGTGCTTAGTGATACATCTCCTAAACTATCAGCAACTTTCACTACCATATACACTCATAAGTAATCTCGGTCCCACCGATATTCCAAACTCAGTCACACCGAGATGAACCACCTCAGCCATAAGCCAAACCCTAGTAAACTCGGATATTCCGATTCTGAAATCGGTTTCACCGAAACATGAGTTGCCAAGCTTCTGTAACCTTCTGTCATCATATCGGTGTCATCGAGATGATAAAGTCGGTCCAACCGAAACTGGCATCCTCTTGTCATTGCACGAATCGGACTAACCGAGATTGTATATTCGGTCCCACCGAAAACCCCAACGTTCACATTATTTGAACTTTCGGTCTCACCGAGTTGTCCACTTCGGTCCCACCGAGATTGCTCAAATGTGTGTAACGATTGGATTTTGTGTGGAGGCTATTTATACCCCTCCACCCCCTCTTCATTCGTGGAGAGAGCCATCAGAAAGAACTACCACTCCTACCTTAGATTTCTGAGAAGAGAACTACCTACCCTTGTGTTGAGATCAAGTTGCTCCACTCCCACCATATGAAGCTTGATATCTAACCTTCCCAAGTTGCTTTCCACTCAATCCTTTCTTCCACCACAGCCAAATCAATGAGGAGAGTTGAGTGTTGGGGAGATTATCATTTGAAGCACAAGAGCAAGGAGTTCATCATCATCTACAACATCTATTACCTTTTGGAGGGTGGTGCCTCCTAGATTGGTTAGGTGTTGCTTGGGAGCCTCCGTCATCGAGATGTGGAGTTGAACCAAGAAGTTTGTAAGGGCAAGGAGATCGCCTACTTCGTGAAGATCTACCCCGAGTAAGGCTAGCCCTCCGTGGGCGTAGTCCATGATGGAATAGACAAGGTTGCTTCTTCGTGGACCCTTCGTGGGTGGAGCCCTCCGTGGACTCGCGCAGCCGTTACCCTCCGTGGGTTGAAGTCTCCATCAACGTGGATGTACGATAGCACCACCTATCGGAACCACGGGAAAAATCATTGCGTCTCCAAATTGCGTTTGCTCTTCTCCACCTCTCTTTACTACATGTGCAATTTACTTTCCGCTGCCTATACTCTAGAATTGCATGTGTAGGGTGATGCTTGACTTGATCAAAATTGTGAATCTGCCAAAAACTGTTATTTGTCAAAAGGCAGAATTTTTATATTTACAAGTAGTCTAATCACCCCCCCCCCTCTAGACATACTTTCGATCCTACAGCCTGCATCACCGGCAAGGGGGTGCTTGTGGTGTTGGATCGTTCTCCTACTTGAGTCAAGTTGATCTTGGCTCTTGGTCTTCTTGATGTGCTCCTTGATCTCACGAAGAGTGGCTTCTCTGTGTTTGTAGCTTCTTCGGTTAATAGAATAGCAACCATTCATCTATGCATAAGTCAGGGTATAAAACACCAGTGTTTTATATACCGACATGAGCCCCTAGGCCTAGGTCACATGCACTGCTTATGTGTCGTTGGGCCAGGCCCTAACAATGCATAGACGCACAGAGGCGAGGCCCCTATCGTCGAAGTGGCATTTATTATTTGAATCCTTCCTTGCTTCTTCATTAATCCGTGTGTGTCTGATTCTGGCTACCCCCTAGTAACCCTCACCGTCGTGCTGACGTTCATCGTTCGAATGTGTGAACCAGATGAGAGTGCGTGTGTGAAGCACCATCGAGTCTGGCCCAATCGGAGGTGTGGCCACAAATGTTAAAGAGTAACTGCCATTTCTGCCATCACTTCCCCCTTTATCGCAGCCTCCCCACGACACGTGTTATGCGTGGAGCGTGGGGTTGGTGGAGAGAGGCGGTCGTGAAGGTAGTGCACCAAGCCAAGGAGGTAGGGCGTTGGATTGGGGAGCTTGGACAACTGTTGGAGTAATACGCCTGACCAGTGGTGTGGGGCGCGGGATTGGCGGAAAGGGGTGGTTGCCCTCAAACGGGGTAGAGCCAACCCCGCCCCCCTATATGAAGGGGGAGGCCATGGAAGGCGATGCTCATGATCTCCTCATCACTCTTATCTTCCATCATCCCTCGCTCTTTACTTCTTCCCCCTCCCCCCCCCCACTTCTCGCTTCGACTGCTGCCATGGCGAGAAGGAGAGGTCACGGTCATGCATTAGCCGCTGCGGTGTGGGCTTCCCCACGACAGCATGCTTCTCCTTTAGCTGCGGACGTAGAGGTTGGTTCCAGTGCCCTTAGCGGGGCTGCAGGCCAGGGCATGCACGGCGCGAACCTCGGGGCAAGGGTGGTCGGAGAAAAGCGCTCATCATCTCGCCTCATGATACTTCCCTCCCAGCGGAAGGTCATACGGAAGACACAACACTTGAATTTGTTTTGGAGCTGCACGACCCACCACGAAGTCGACTGTGGCTCACTCGTCCCTTTGCCAGGGTAATGGAGGTCGACCCGCCGCTCGGGTTGTGGCTGCGCATGCATGACTGCTGCAACAACGCCATTAGGGTGAACGTTGAATTCTCTGCCAACAACATCATATACTTCACACGTGGGTGGAAATCTGTCGCCCGCGCGCGTTGTGTTGGACTAGGGCACCTACTACACTTCAAGCTAGTTCATTGTGACGTGCTTGCCGTTAAGTTCTTTAGGTTACTAGGAGCTCGCGTGTGGTGTTGTGTGGAGAGCTCTAGTGATAGCAAAGCGCCCTCCTTGAGCGACAGTGACGAGGAGGACGCAAATGGTGAAGACGGCGACGACGGGTCTCTGGGCGCCAAGACGGAGGACGACAACTCTGACTCCAGCTGAGCGCCAGCAGCACCATCATCTGGTCTACGGGGAGTGCTTCTCCTAGGCGCCCCTTTTCCCCTGAATTGCACTCGACGTAAACTATGGGGAAAAGGGCTAAGAAAATGTAATAGAGTTATTTTTCAATGAAATCAATTTGCTTTTGTCAAGCTCAAATTAACAAGTGCATCTCTTCCTTGCTTGTTTCCTGTATCTACATAGTTTACTCCATGTGCGCTTTCAAAACTTGCTGGGCGCGTAGTTGTTGTGCATGCTTCAAGGAACGGGTCCCCAGCAGCCAAGTGACAATGCTGCCACCAGCAAAGCCCCCTTGGCAGTTTTAGCGCAGCCATCCATGCTGTCAAGCACGCTCAAGACAGGACATAGGCGCAACAAATTACGCGAATGTTTTTCTCACACACAGATTTCCTCATATGCAATTAAAAGAACGGTAGGAGGACGACTCCTTAACAAAGAATTTTTTGAAGTTTTTCAACATAACTTTCCTTTGATGTACTTGTCATCTTGTCGTAGTGTGTCAACTTGGGTACATCTCGCGGGTACCTATGTCATGACTTCCCCCCCCTGGGAAATGTGTGTGCGAGGGGAACGTTGCCCTTAAATAAGGAAGGAAAGAAGAGAAAATAATGATGTGGAACTGCAATGGTCCGTTTAGTTTACCACATTACACAAGTGATTCACAACATCATGTATAAAAGCATATATTTAAAAACATGCGGATTAACATGAGTTGCAAAACACTAGCTTTATTCACATGCACACAGGGTTTGCGCCTAGCTTTGTACAAAGGGTTATAGGTCTTGTTGACAAAGCTTGTACGAAAGGTGTTGCCAGGGACGGGCTCGTCAACTGCTCCTTAGGGGTAGAACTTGCGGAGGTGCCCAATATTCCATGAGTTCTGGTCTCTAATGCCACCTTCGGTCTCTAGATGGACTAAGTGAGGCCTGGCGACTTGTACCACCCAGTAAGGGCCCTCCCACTTCGGTGTCAACTTGTTTGAGCCTTTGGCAGACTGAGCATGCCGAAGAACAAGGTCACCTTCCTCAAAGCTCCGGGCAAGCATCTTGCGGCTAGGTAGCACCGCAAGGCTTGCTCGTATCATGCAGCATGCACAGCAGTCCAGAGACGTTCTTCCTCAAGGAGTGCCGCGTCATCTTGCCACAACTGCTCTTGTTGTAACTCATCATAGGCAAGCACTCGAAGTGACCCGTATATGAGTTTCGCGGGGAGCATCGCTTCTGAACCATAGACTAGGGAGATGGGTGTTTGACTGGTGACTTGATTTGGTGTCGTTCTGAGTGACCAAAGAACTACCGGCAGCTCGTCGATCCAGCGTCTTCCACACTTGTGAAGTTGTCAAAGGTTCTTGTCTTGAGCCCATACAACACTTCAATATCCATTCGTTCTACTTGCCAGTTTCTTCTCGAGTGAGCAACAGAAGCAAAAGAGATCTTAGTCCCAAGGCCATGGATCTACTGCATGAAGTTGTGGCTCATGAACTGTGTGCCTTTGTCGGTGATGACCCTGTTAGGGACCCCAAAACGGCAAACTAATCGTTTGAAGAATTTGACGGCTGACTGTGTTATATGTCTCCAACGTATCTATAATTTTGATTGTTCAATGATGTTATATTACCATTCTTGGATGTTTTACAATCATTTTTTTAGCAATTTTATATCATTTTTGGGACTAACCTATTGACATAGTGCACAGTGCTAGTTGTTGTTTTCTGCTTATTTTTTTACTTTGCAGAATATCAATATCAAACGGAGTCCAAATGCAACGAATCGTTTTGGAGAATTTTTTTGGTCCATAAGACATCCAGAGGGCCAAAGAAGTCCATGAGACAGGGCCCGCGGGGCCCATGAGACACCAGGGCATGCCCAGTCCCTAGCATGCCCTGGTGGGTAGTGGGGCCCATGGGGGTATTCTCCACCGCCTCTCAGCTCTATGAATACTCAGATATTCCAGAAACCCACGAGGAGTCGGAGAAAAATTGTTTCAGCCGCCGCAAGTTCCAGAACCACGAGATCCAATCTAGAGCCCATTTCCGAAAATCCGCCAGAGAGGAACACAATCACGGAGGGGTTCATTATCCTAATTGGTGTTGCTCCGATGATGCGTGAGTAGTTTACCACAGACCTACGGGTCTGTAGGTGCTAGATGGCTTCTTCTCTCTTTTTGATCTTCCAATGTTCTCTTGGGAGATCTATTTGATGTAACTCTTTTGTGATGTGTTTGTTGGGATCTGATGAATTGTGAGTTTATTATCAGATCCATTTGCATTCTTATCCATACATTATTATTATAGCCTCGTATTTCCTCTTCGATATTTCGGTTTTGTTTGGCCAACTTGATTGATTTATCTTGGAATGGGAACAGGTGCTTTGTAATGGGTACGATCTTGAAGTGCTCAATCTCAGTGACAGAAGGAAACATGACACACATGTATTGTTACTATTAAGGATAAAACAATGGGGTATATTCCTACATGAATAGATCTTGTCTACATCATGTCATCATTCTTAAGGCATTACTCCATTTTTTCTGGAACTTAATACACTAGATGCATGCTGGATAGCGGTCGATGTGTGGAGTAATAGTAGTAGATGCTGGCAGGAGTCAGTCTACTAATCTTGGACGTGATTCCTATATACATGATCACTGTCTTGGATATCGTCATAACAATTCGCATTTCTATCAATTGCCCAACACTAATTTGTTTACTCACCGTATCCTATTTTCTTGAGAGAAGCCACTAGTGAAACATACGGCCCGAGGGTCTATTTCTCATCAAATACTTGGAGATCTATATTTCTATTTGCGTTTCCAATTTATTTGCTTTTTTTATTTCAGATCTATATTATCAAAAACCGAAAAATACCTTGCTGCATTTTATTTGCTTTTATTTTATTTGCATATATCAATCTATCTTTTTATCATGCTACCTTACCCAAGAGGGATTTACAACCCCTCTACGCGTCGGGTTGCGGGGATTTGTTGTTTGTGTGCAGGTGTTGCTTACATAGCTTTCTTGGTTCTCCCGCTGGATTGATTCCTTGGTTTCATAACTCAGGGAAATACTTACCGCCACTAAGCTGCATCATCCTCTCCTCTTCAGGGGAATTTACCGACGCGGTTCACAAGTAGCAGGAATAATTTCTGGCGCCGTTGTCGGGGAAGATCAAGTCAAGATCTATCATGTTCACACACATAAACTCTCATCTCCTTGCAATTTACATTATTTTCCATTTGCCTCTCATTTTCATCTCCCCCACTTCTAAAACATTTTTACAAAAAACACAAACAGATTTGCCTTCCTCCTGCTTGCCTTTTTCGTTTGCCCTTATGTCTTACTTGGTTGCTTTGCTTGTTTGTTTGGCACAATTGTGTGTTTTTTTGGAAATCAGAAGGAAAAGGTTTATGGAACCTCATCCACTTGCTAATCTTTTTAAAATATCCAATTATGATGAACCAATTACTAGTGAGTTGAGTGCACTAGATTATCTTTATAAAGTTTTGCTTGAGATTTGTGAATCCGAAAACTTTGATGAAGTGCTAAAAGAAGAAATTTATGAAGTGATCCATGATAGCTCCTTGAATGAAAAGCATGATTGCAATGGTGTTATAATAAATTCTATTAATGTCAATTATGCTAATAATATGCAGAACCCCAAGCTTGGGGATGCTAATTTTGATATGTCATCTACTTATTGTAATGATCATGATTGGGGTGATTCCTCTTATGATTTTGAAAATTTGTTTAAGCCTCATGATGAATATGTTTGCGATAATATTAAAAGTGTACTTGGAGAGGTCATGGCTTTATTTGATAATAATCCCACTATTTTGAAAGAGTGTCAACTTTGCATGCATATCGATCATATAGAGAATATGTTATGTGATAGCTATATTGTTGAATTTGATTATGATACTACATGCAATTATTATGAGAGAGCAAAATATGGTTGTATAAATATTTATGTTACTAAATTACCTCTTTTGATGCTTAAATTTTCAATGTTTTATTCTTCTTCCTTGCATATGCTAGTTTTTGCTTGCCTTGATAATTTGTTTGCTTATAAAATGCCTATGCATAGGAAGTATGTTAGACTTAGATGTATTTTTCATGTGTTTTGTGATTCTCTCGTTGTCCTTGAATTCTTGTCTTTCATGTGAGCATCATTAAAATTAGCAATGCCTAGCTAAAAGGGTTTAAAGAAAACCGCGTGTTGGGAGACAACCCAATATTTTTCTTTTCTATTTTAAATAAAAGTACACATTATTAATTCTATAATGATTGTGTTTTTGGTGTTTTAATTAGTGTTTGTTCCTAACGAAGCCTTTGGGATGGATGTGGGTGAGAGTTGCGTCAACAGGAATTTTTGCGTCTAGTAGCAGAATTGTTTTCAATTGCTGGAGCATGAACAACTGCTGAAATTTTACAAAGAATTTATATAAAAGTTTACCATGTTGTCCTAACTTTTCAGAATTTTTAGAGCTATAGAAGTATGACTGAAAAATACGTCTTTATAGACTTTTTTGTTTTTCACAGATTCTGTTTTCGTTGCATTATGTGCTTATTTTGATGAATCTATGGTTTGTATCGAAGGGTATAAGCCATGGAAAGTTAGCATATAGTAGGTATAATATAAAAAACAATTGAATGAGTTTTCTACAATACTTATAGTAAATATGATTTTTAATATACTTACGGATCTCACGATGTTTTTTGAAGTTTTGTGTGATTGAAGTTTTCAAGTTTTTGGTGAGATCACGATGGATGAAGGAATAAGGAGTGAAATGAGCCTAATCTTGGGGATTCACCATGGAACCCCAAGGTAATATTCAAGAAGTATCAAGCAACTAAGCATGGGGATGTCCCGGAAGGCATCCCCTCTTTCTTCTAAAGACGATCGGTAATTTTACTTGGAGCTATATTTTTATTCGCCACATATCATGAGTTTTGCTTGGAGCTTGTATTATATGTGTCTTTGCTTGTTTTGCTTCTTAGTTTGTCAAAATCATCCTTGTTGGACACACCTATTTGAGAAGCCAAAATTATGCTATGATTTATTAGAACCGTTGTTTTGCTTCACTTAAATTTTTTAGAGCTACGAAATTGCTATAATGGTTCACTTATATTTTTTTTAGCACAATGGTGCCGTTAGTTTGAAGAAATATGCTCTCATGCTTCACTTAGAGTATTTTGAGAGTTAGTAGAAATTTTGAAGAAATCCTCTCATGCTTTACTTTTTTTAGAGATGAAACTTTAAAGGAACTTGTGCTCTCGTTCTTCACTTAAATTTGTTTGAGAGATTGTTATTTGCAATGGCAATATGCTTAATAAAATTGGTCCCAATGTGATAGATATCCAGGTAAGATATAATAAAACTTTCATGAAGATCATTGGACATTAAACTTGATTCCTTGCAATAGTTTGCCGATATGATGATAGTGATATGTGGGTTATGTTGGTCAGTAATTATGCTTTTGTGAGAATATTGGTGTTAAGGGTTGTGATTCCCTATGCAAGCATGTTAAGTCAATATTGCAATG
The DNA here is from genome assembly GCA_902687465.1 of Secale cereale. Lineage (NCBI taxonomy): Eukaryota > Viridiplantae > Streptophyta > Magnoliopsida > Poales > Poaceae > Secale > Secale cereale. Next base: position 297,960,450 of record LR738714.1, read on the forward strand.
AAATTACAACCTACATGTGCTGCATTATTCAGTGTTAGTTATGTTTAATATTCTTCTGTGATGGTTTTGGTTCCTTGGTTGGTCGCTTCTCAATCTATTTGCTAGCCTTCATTTGTACTAAGCAGGAATGCTGCTTGTGCATTCAAATCGTAAAACCCATGTTGTGCCAAATGAGTCCACCATACCTACATATATGCGGTATTTCCATGCCGTCTTAAGTAAATTTGTATGTGCCAACTCTAATTTTCAAATCTCTTTTGTGTGCCTGTACCGCTCATGAAGCGGCGAGGGGTGGCTGATATTTTCCATGCTAGGTAGGTTATTCTCAATATGAGTGTTTATTCGCTTATCATTCCACGAGAGTGTGGCGGTAATAGGGATGCCCAGTCCCGAAATGCAAAAAAATACTATAAATAAATTCCTTGGTATATGTTGGTTTGTAAGGCACCCATGGATACGGCTAGCCATGGATTGTGAAAGAATGGTGGAAAGGAAATAAAATTTATTTTTTTGTTTGGGAACCGCTTATGATTTATTAAGCATGGAAGATATTGGGAACTCTTAGTCGTTTTTGTTTATGAGAAAAGCATGCCACCCAAAATATTTTTATCTCTCAGTTTAAGCTTTGAGCTCTGGCACCTCTACAAATCCCTACTTCCCTCTACGAAGGGCTAGTACGTCTCCAACGTATCTACTTTGCCAAACACTTTTTCCCTTGTTTTGGACTCTAACTTGCATGATTTGAATGGAACTAACCCGGACTGACGCTGTTTTCAGAAGAACTGCCATGGTGTTGTTTTTGTGCAGAAATAATAAGTTCTCGGAATCGCCTGAAAATCAATGGAGAATTATTTCAGAAAATATAAAAAATACCTGCAAGAAGATCCACACCGGGGGGCCCACAAGCTATGCTCGAGGGTGGGGGCGCGCCCCCCTGCCTCGAGGGCCCCCCGATGCTCCACCGACGTATCCCCAGGTCATATATATTCCGTTTTGTGGAGAAAAATCAAGGACAAAGAATTATTGCATTTCACGAGATGGAGCCGCCGCAAAGCCCTAATCTCTCTCGGGAGGGCTGATCTGGAGTCCGTTCGGGGCTCCGGAGAGTGGAGATCGTCGCCGTCGTCATCATCAACCTTCCTCCATCACCAATTCCATGATGCTCACCGCCGTGTATGAGTAATTCCATCGTAGGCTTGCTGGACAGTGATGGGTTGAATGGGATCTATCATGTAATCGAGTTAGTTTTGTTAGGGTTTGATCCCTAGTATCCACTATGTTCTGATATTGATGTTGCTATGACTTTGCTATGCTTAATGCTTGTGAAAGTGCAACTAATCCCCGGGTGGTTTTGGTAATTAATAACAACATATATATCATTGAACTAATATTTACTTGAGAATCATTTCAGAGAAGTTCGATGATATGGGTATGGAAATGTCTGAAGAAGTGGACCCCTCAAAATGCTAAGACAAGCATTGGCAAAAGCTCAAGACTCTATTTTTGGTTTAGTGATCAAAGATCACATTGAGTCCATAGGAAAAGCCAATACTATTAAAAGGGGATGAGGTTGTGTTAATGATCTGGTTGCTCAAGTGCTTAGTGATCTAGCTCCCTCAACTATCAGCACCTTTCACTACTTAACACACTCATAAGTAATCTCGGACAAACCGATTCTGCAAACTCAGTCCCACCGAGATGAACCACCTCAGTTATTCTTCCAAACCCTAATTTCTCGGTCCATCCGATTTTGAGTTTCGGTCTCACCGAAACTGGACTGCCAACCTTCTGTAACCAATTGACATCACTTCGGAATATCCGAGTTGTTAATTTCGGTCCCACCGAGATGGCAAGCTCCAACCTTTGACTCACATCGGACACACCGAGATGGTATTTTCGGTCCCACCGAAAATCCCAACGTTCACTATATTTGAACTTTCGGTCTGACCGAGTTTTCACTTCGGTCTCACCGAGATTGCTCAAATATGTGTGTAACGGTTGGATTTTGTGTGGAGGCTATATATACCCCTCCACCCCCTCTTCATTCGTGAGGAGAGCCATCAGAAAGTCTACCACTCCTACCATACACTTTCTGAGAAGAGAACCACCTACCCTTGTGTTGAGATCAAGTCATTCCATTCCTACCATATGAAACTTGATTTCTAGCCTTCCCAAGTTGCTTTCCACTCAATCCCTTCTTCCACCACAGCCATATCAGTGAGGAGAGTTGAGTGTTGGGGAGATTATCATTTGAAGCACAAGAGCAAGGAGTTCATCATCATCAACCACATCTATTACCTTTTGGAGGGTGGTGCCTCCTAGATTGGTTAGGTGTCGCTTGGGAGCCTCCGTCTTTGAGATGTGGAGTTGAACCAAGAAGTTTGTAAGGGCAAGGAGATCGCCTACTTCGTGAAGATCTACCCCGAGTAAGGCTAGTCCTCCGTGGGCGTAGGCCATGATGGAATAGACAAGGTTGCTTCTTCGTGGACCCTTCGTGGGTGGAGCCCTCCGTGGACTCGCGCAGCCGTTACCCTCCGTGGGTTGAAGTCTCCATCAACGTGGATGTACGATAGCACCACCTATCGGAACCACGGCAAAAATCTTCGTGTCACCAAACTACGTTTGATCTTCTCCACCTCTCTTTTACATGTGCAATTTACTTTCCGCTGCTATTACTCTAGAATTGCATGTGTAGGGTGATACTTGATTTGATCTTAATTGTGAAACTGCCAAAAACTTTGCTTAATCAAATGGCAGATTTTTTTATATTGTCAAGTAGTCTAATCACCCCCCCTCTAGACATACTTTCGATCCTACAAGTGGTATCAGAGCTTTGGTCTCCATTGTTTTGGTTTCCATTGCATTGGACTCCATAAGCTTGGTTTCACAACCTAGGAGAGTATGGCGTCTAGTGAGGGTAATTATCGTAGAGGTCCTTACTTTGATGGTACAAATTTTGCTAGTTGGAAGCATAAAATTAAAATGCATATTCTTGGTCATAACCCAGCCGCATGGGGCATTATTTGTGTTGGTATGCAAGGTGATTTCTTTGAAGAAGGAAAAGTTCCGGATCGCGAAGCTACACCGGAAGAGTTGCGGATGTTGCAAAACAATGCTCAAGCTTGTGACATTCTCTTCAATGCTTTGTGTCCCGAGGAGTTCAACAAAATCAGCCGTCTTGAGAATGCTAAAGAGATTTGGGATACTTTGGTTGAAATGCACGAAGGTACTGAATCTGTGAAGGAATCAAAGCTAGATATTCTTCAAGGTCAACTTGACAAGTTCAAGATGAAGGATGGTGAAGGAGTCGCTGAAATGTACTCTAGGCTTGCTCTCATCACAAATGAGATTGCCGGCTTAGGAAGCGAAGAAATGACCGACCGATTCATCATTAAGAAGATTCTCAGAGCTTTGGATGGAAAGTATGACACCGTGTGCACTTTGATCCAAATGATGCCAAACTACAAGACACTCAAGCCAACTGAAGTCATTGGAAGAATTGTTGCTCATGAGATGACACTTAAGGATAAGGAAGAGCTTCACAATAAGTCAAGTGGTGCTTACAAAGCTACAAGTGATGCTCCTACTACCTCAAGTGACAAGCTAATTTCCAATGAAGAGATAAGCCTAATGGTTAAGAACTTCAACAAGTTCTACAAGAATAGAGGCAAAGAAAGAAGCTCAAAGACTAGATCATAAGATGAAAAGAGATCTTCTAGTCGTGATCGAAACTGCTACAATTGTGGAAGACCCGGACACTTCTCAAATGAGTGTACGGCTCCCCACAAGAGAAGAGAAGAATCTCCAAGAAGAAGAGCAAGAGATGAGTCACCTCGGAGAGAGAGAAGGAGTAGAGATGATCGTTATGAACGAAGACCCTCTCGGAGAAGCAAGGATTCGGAGAGGAAAGACAAGTCATCAAGGAGCTACACAAGAAGAAGACATCAAGCTCATGTAGGTGAATGGGTCTCCGGCTCTAACTCCGACAATCAATCCGATGGAAGCTATCACTCCGACTCCGACTATAGTCAAGATGAAGGTGTTGCCGGACTTGCACTCGTATCCTCCAACTCCAACTCCTACGACTTATTTGATTCACCAAATGAGGGAATTGGAAGATGCTTCATGGCTAAAGGCCCCAAGGTAACACACCCTGAATTCATTGACTTTTATAGTGATGAGGATGACTTGCTTGGTGAAGATGAGCTCTTGCATGATAAATCTAGTGAGCTTAGTAATGATGAAAATGCTAGTAGTCTTTATAGTCGAGAAGAGTCGAATGACAATGCTATGAAGGAGATTGAGCGTCTAACTAAAGAACTAAACACTCTTAAGTTAGCTCATGAAACAACTCAAGAAGATCATAGAGAGCTCCTAAGATCTCATGAGAAGCTACGCTTCGAGAAGCTCACTCTAGAGCAGGAACATGAGTTTCTAAAAGCGATCAATGACGATCTTCGAAAGAAGAGTTCTTCATATCTTGCCAAACGACTTCTCTTGTCTAATTTCTTGCCACCTATTAAGACTAAGCATGACAAGCATAAGAAAAATTCTTCCTCTAGTAGTAACAATAACAATGTTAAATCCAATATTGTTGCTTCTAGTAGTTCTCTTGATTCCACTAACAATGTTTCAAGCCAAGTTACACTTGAGCAAGAAAATAGCTTATTGAAGGAAATCATAGAGAAAGGTGTCTACAAGAGTCTTGGCGGAAGCAAGAACTTTGAGGAGATTGTTCGCAAACAAGGAAGACACCGGAAGAATCAAGGGATTGGTTTTGAGCGAAAGTTCAACGCCGAAGGTGTTGAGTGGGAAGAAGGTCAATACCCTACTCCACAGTTTGTTTCACAAAAGGAGAAGTATGATCCTACTTCTTCCAATGTGGAACAAGCTCAAGATGACCTTCCACCACAAGACCACAAGCTAAAGGCCAAGGACAAGCTTCAAGAGGAGATTGATGCATTCATTGAAGCACCTCAAGCCATGGTCAAGTGGGTTCCCAAGGACACATCAAGTTCTACTTCGTCAAGCTCAACTACAACACCAAGGATTCCCATCAAGATGATGTGGATCCCAAAGAAGAAGAACTAGAAGGTTCTTGAGGGTGACTCCGCCAACAAACTTCACTCATATTCATTTTGGCAAGAACTTGTGCAATCAACTTCCACATCATGCACTAGTTCATGGAGTCACAAACCCTCTTGTTGGTAAGTCAAGGGACAAGGTAGTCATTGCTTTCATGGACATCATCTTTTGTGAACTTCAATCTATGTCTATGGATATCCTTGTTTGTTCCTTGTGGGACTAACCCATGTAGGTATTGAAAGTGCCCTAATTCAAAGGATAGCTCCCAACTCTTGATGATCTACATCAACATTGAGCATCCACATCTTCAACATCTACATGAAGTCTTCTACGACAACCCAAGGTTAGTTTGACCCTTTAAAAGGGGTTCTCACATCTAGGGGGAGCTTTGCTCTAAAAATTGAGCTAAAGCATCTCCAAATGATGTGAACACATCAATGCTTTATGTAAAAGTGGTAACCCCACTTGTGCTTAAACGATGAGTATGACCTATGATCAAATGTTCTCATTTGGCTCCTAAGTCAATATACACATATATAGATGACCTAGTCATCGACAAATTGTGTGCTAGTAGCTAGAGTGTTGGTTGTGCATGTTTGACACATATTTCAGTTGCTATCTTATTGTGTGAGCATGTTGAATGCATGATTTTATCCATTCAAGGACATCCATTTGTTGTTTTGATTGTTTTGATTTTTCTGGCCAAATGGATGGACAAGAATGCCTAAGCACCTTCCCTAGCTATCTATGCTTTCTTGTCTCAAATTCTCTTCATGCTCATATCACAACTTTGAACAAGTCTTTTTCGGACTCTCCGAGTGAGGAGCACTCGGAGCAACCGATTCGTCTAAGGCTGACTTCCAAAACCTTCTAAGTCCATTTCGGTCTGACCGGCTTTTCAATCTCGGTCCAACCGAAACGCTTAGACTGATCTAGGTTTCATCTCGGTGAAACCGAGTTCAAAATCTCGGTCTGACCGATATGCGTAACTGCACAGCAGTTATACATCTTGGTGACACCGAGTTTTTCAACTCGGTCCCACCGACAGCATGGGGTTATATATACCTGAGGGCCGCGCGCGATTTATCTCTTCAAACCGTTCGCCCCCAATTCCCCTGCTGCCGTCGCCCTGGTCTACGGATCGTCGCCATCGTCGCCTGTGCGCCCTCGCCGCAGGTCTCCGCCGCCGTCAACGGTAATCATCTCCGCCGTTGCCGCCGTAGAGGGACTCCACCAAGTTAGGGTGAGTCCCGATCCCTTTCGTGCTCCACATCCAATTCTTGCACGAATGGCTTGCCTTGAATCTTTCCACGTTTGAGATATTCCCTATACATTAGATCAGATCCTCTAGTTTCGAGCGAAATTCTTAGGTTTAGGTTTCCACGGAACGCATCTCGGTGAAGCCGATTTTTATACTCGGAATGACCGATTTGGCCTCTGGCCATTGCACTGCATCATTCGGTCTAACCGAGTTGTGCAAATCGGAATGACCGAAACTTAGTTTCAGTGAAACCCTAGGTTATTGGTAGGACCGAAACCCACTTCGGTCTGACCGAAAGTGGTGTGTAGGCCTCTGTATACACTTCGGTTTCACCGAAACTTAAAATCGGTTTGACCGAAATACATTCTGTGAAAACTCAAAACTAAGTTTTAAACTCATTTTTTTGCAAAAACCTCTGCAGTTGTGATAACTCTTCTACTCTGCCTATACCTTATCTTTTCACAGGTTGTCAGCCATGTCAGATGTCAGTGACAGCCAGAACAGGTCTGAGTCACCTTTTGCTGAGATTCCAGAGGCAGATACAAGTCCTGAGGCTAGCAGCTCTAGTGATGATGGTGAGAGGAGCACTCCTAGTGGTTTGCCTCCTGCAGCCACCAGAACCAGGAAGAAGAGAAATTCTGATGATGAGGACTCTGACTTCGTTGCTGAGGAAGTTACCTCCAAGCCCAAGAGGAATGTGGTTGCCAAAGAGCACCAAGGGCAGCAGACAAGGAAAGGCACAAGCAAAGTAAAGCAGTCAGCTGTTGCAAAGAAGCTCAACTTGGAAGAGCCAGCTCCAAGTAAGGTGAAGAAGACTTCCAAGAGGAAGAGGGTAGTATATGATGAACCTCAAGTTGATGCTGCTGAAGAAGAAGAAGAAGATGCACCCCAGCCTCCTCCTCAGAAAGCTAAGTTCATGGGTGATGCTATTCGAGCTCAAGCCTCCTCTAAGCCCAAGAAGCCTGCTCAAGCCAAGGCAGCTCCAGCCAAGCCCAAGAGAACAACCAGGAGCATTCCAGCTTCTGAGAAGAACAAAGGTGAGATGCCACCGTCTGAATCAGATGAAGAGCATGTGTTGCTTAAGCTCCGTCCCAAGTTGCCACTCCACAATGATGCTCATCCTCAAGCTGAGGACATGAAGGCAAGGAAGGACAAAGGTCTCAGGCTATGGAGACAGTCAGATCCATATGCTGTAAGGAGAAGGACTGCTGTGGACCCCAGATTCCACACCAGAGAGCAGCAGGATTTCTATGAGACCGTGCTGATGGATAAGAAGCCCATTGTTGCTGACACCAGGTATGTTGACTGGAAGTACATTGACAGTGAAGAGCACCGAGACTTCTTTCCCCATGTGCATGAGAGCATTACTGCATGTGGAGTTGCTGATTTTGCGGGTCAAGAGGTAACAGCTTGGAATGACGAGATGATCATGCAGTTCTACGCCACAGCCCACTTCTATCCTGATGGCAAGATCACCTGGATGACTGAAGGTCAAAGGTTTTCTTCGTCTGTTGAAGAATGGGCAGAACTTCTGAACGCTCCAGTGCAGAGAGAGGACGACATTGATGTCTATGGGATTCCTAAGAAGAGTCATGATTCCATGAAGAACATGTACAAGGAGATCCCCGCTGCTGACTTGGAAGGGTGGAAGCTTGGCTCAGTGTACTATCTCCAGGCAGGTCTGACCACCACTAACACTATTCTGAGGCATACTTTGATGCCCAAGTCTGTAGACCACCGCATGATTCGTGGCTATTCTATCAACATGCTGCACATTCTCGATGAGAAGGCACCTTTCAAGGTGATGGACTTAATGGTAGAGACCATTAAGAGGACTGCAGCTGACCAGAAGAGGTCGTGTGGGTTTGCCCCGCAGATTCAGATGCTCATCAATGCCAAGTTTGCCACGGGCAAATTCATGTTGGATAGGAAGCACTTGCCACTGCAGCAAGAGCATGAGGACAACGTAGTTGTGATGGATGAGGAAGATCCTACCTCAGTTGAAGGACAGGCCAAAATCGAAGCTGCGAAGAAAGCTAAAGCTGACAAAGAGGCAGCAGCAGCAGCAGCTAAGCCAAAGAGCTTTGGAGAACAAATTCTTGAAGCTACCCAGAGGATTGAACAACGCCTGGCCAGCATTGAGCAATCTCAGGAAAGCCTAGAGAGGATTGTTGAGGACAAGATCCACGCTCTAGACGTGAAGCTGACTGAGATTCAGGTGTCTGTCAACAAGCTTGAGGCAGACATGGAGGAAACAAGGCAGGAGAGAGCAGAGCTCATGCAGGATGATCTAGTCCAGGACTCTCATCGCCAGACTGCTCAGGTTCCCAGAGGATCCAGATCTGCAGCTATTCCAGTGACTGACTCCAGGGCTACCACTTCAGCACCAGCTACAGCTCCAGCAGTTACTCCAGCTTCAGCATCCACTCCTCCAGCGCAGACATCAGCAGAAGTCTTCGCCGATGCAGCTATCTCTACACCGACATCTACCCAGACGAGAGCCGCCAGCAGAGCCCGCAGTGACGTTTAGCTCTATACTTTTTCGAACTTTTTGGTAACTTGTTGCCAAAGGGGGAGAAATTGTATAGATCATAGGGCTTCGAGAGAGAGAGTGCTCTTTCGTCTTTCGTTCTTTTGCCGGTTTCTTTGAGATACATTGGTTTCTTTTGGTCTTTCGAAACTTTCAGTGTGCTTGCTACTAAGTTTGATGCTACCTTAATGAGTGCTTGGTCATACTATGCTTTAATGTGTGCTTAATGCTTATCATATGCTATTCCTTATTGTATGGCTATTTACTCTTGTCTTGGTGATTAAGTGCATGTTATTCATTCTTATCATTTTGTGCGCTCCACCAAGATGTATGTGACATGGAAGAGTGACCCATAATCCTAATCGATTGTGCATTTGCATTCAAACGCAAATTTTAAATAATGCACAAATTTAGGGGGAGCTCTTGTTTATCACATACTTCTCAAAGCGACGATATTATTCTTTGATTATATCCTTTGTCGAAGCTTTGATCTATATGTTGTCATCAATTACCAAAAAGGGGGAGATTGAAAGTGCAACTAATCCCCGGGTGGTTTTGGTAATTAATAACAACATATATATCATTGAACTAATATTTACTTGAGAATCATTTCAGAGAAGTTCGATGATATGGGTATGGAAATGTCTGAAGAAGTGGACCCCTCAAAATGCTAAGACAAGCATTAGCAAAAGCTCAAGACTCTATTTTTGGTTTAGTGATCAAAGATCACATTGAGTCCATAGGAAAAGCCAATACTATTAAAAGGGGATGAGGTTGTGTTAATGATCTGGTTGCTCAAGTGCTTAGTGATCTAGCTCCCTCAACTATCAGCACCTTTCACTACTTAACACACTCATAAGTAATCTCGGACAAACCGATTCTGCAAACTCAGTCCCACCGAGATGAACCACCTCAGTTATTCTTCCAAACCCTAATTTCTCGGTCCATCTGATTTTGAGTTTCGGTCTCACCGAAAATGGACTGCCAACCTTCTGTAACCAATTGACATCACTTCGGAATATCCGAGTTGTTAATTTCGGTCCCACTGAGATGGCAAGCTCCTACCTTTGACTCACTTCGGACACACCGAGATGGTATTTTCGGTCCCACCGAAAATCCCAACGTTCACTATATTTGAACTTTCGGTCTGACCGAGTTTTCACTTCGGTCTCACCGAGATTGCCCAAATATGTGTGTAACGGTTGGATTTTGTGTGGAGGCTATATATACCCCTCCACCCCCTCTTCATTCGTAAGGAGAGCCATCAGAAAGTCTACCATTCCTACCATACACTTTCTGAGAAGAGAACCACCTACCCTTGTGTTGAGATCAAGTCATTCCATTCCTACCATATGAAACTTGATTTCTAGCCTTCCCAAGTTGCTTTCCACTCAATCCCTTCTTCCACCACAGCCATATCAGTGAGGAGAGTTGAGTGTTGGGGGGATTATCATTTGAAGCACAAGAGCAAGGAGTTCATCATCATCAACCACATCTATTACCTTTTGGAGGGTGGTGCCTCCTAGATTGGTTAGGTGTCGCTTGGGAGCCTCCGTCTTTGAGATGTGGAGTTGAACCAAGAAGTTTGTAAGGGCAAGGAGATCGCCTACTTCGTGAAGATCTACCCCGAGTAAGGCTAGTCCTCCGTGGGCGTAGGCCATGATGGAATAGACAAGGTTGCTTCTTCGTGGACCCTTCGTGGGTGGAGCCCTCCGTGGACTCGCGCAGCCGTTACCCTCCGTGGGTTGAAGTCTCCATCAACGTGGATGTACGATAGCACCACCTATCGGAACCACGACAAAAATCTTCGTGTCACCAAACTACGTTTGATCTTCTCCACCTCTCTTTTACATGTGCAATTTACTTTCCGCTGCTATTACTCTAGAATTGCATGTGTAGGGTGATACTTGATTTGATCTTAATTGTGAAACTGCCAAAAACTTTGCTTAATCAAAAGGCAGATTTTTTTATATTGTCAAGTAGTCTAATCACCCCCCCTCTAGACATACTTTCGATCCTACAGCTTGTCACTAGGGCCCGAGTGCCATGATTTCAGATCTGAACCTATTATGTTTTCATGAATATATGTGTGTTCTTGATCCTATCTTGCAAGTCTATAGTCACCTACTATGTGTTATGATCCGGCAACCCTGAAGTGACAATAATCGGGACCACTCCTGGTGATGGTCATAGTTTGAGGAGTTCATGTATTCACTATGTGTTAATGCTTTGGTCCGGTACTCTATTAAAAGGAGGCCTTAATATCCCTTAGTTTCTAATAGGAACCCGCTGCCACGGGAGGGTAGGACAAAAGATGTCATGCAAGTTCTTTTCCATAAGCACGTATCACTATACTTGGAATACATGCCTACATTGCATTGATGAACTGGAGCTAGTTCTGTGTCACCCTAGGTTATAACTTCTACATGATGAATTGCATCCAACGTAATTTCCCATCACCGATCCAATTCCTATGAGCTTTACCTATATTGCGTGTCGCTTATTTACTTTTCTGTTGCTATTATCACAAAAACTACAAAAACACTATCTTTACTTTTATTGCTGCTACCGCCACTATCATATTACTTTGCTACTAAACTATCTTGCTGCAGATACTAAGTTTCCAGGTGTGGTTGAATTGACCACTCAGCTGCTAATACTTAAGAGTATTCTTTGGCTCCCCTTGTGTCGAATCAACAAATTTGGGTTTAATACTTTACCCTCGAAAACTGTTGCGGTCCCCTACACTTGTGGGTTATCAAGACTATTTTATGGCGCCGTTGCCAGGGAGCATAGCTCTATTCTTTAAGTCACTTAGGATTTATATCTGCTTATAACTATGAAGAATTTGAAGGACTCAAAAACCAAGATCTTACCCTCGACTACGAGGGGAGGTAAGGAACTGCCATCTATCTCTGCACTAGATTCTCCTTCTGTTATGAGTAAACTTGCGACACCTACTCCTGCTATTGAATCTGATATGTCATATGTTCTTGATGATGCTACTTCTGCTATGTATGATGAAACTACCTCTATGCCTAATACTGTGCCACTAGGTGAATTTCTAGATGAACAAATTGCTAATGTTAGGGAGAGTGCAAATGTTGATGATATTTATGAAAGTGATGATGAAACTACTCCCAATAGATATGAATTGCCTGTTGTGCCTGAGGGTTATGTTATGGATGAAGAAACTGCTAGAGACTTTCTTGCTTGCAATGATAGATATGATCTTAAGAAGTTATTAGCTAAGTTGAAAGAAAAGTCCTTGAATGCTAGAATGAAACATGACCCTGCTTTTGCTACTTCACCTATATGTGTTACTGATAAGGATTATGAATTCTCTTTTGATCCTGAGTTAATTACTTTGGTTGAATCTCATCCTTTCCATGGCTATGAGTCTGAAACTGTTGTGGCACATCTTACTAAGTTGAATGATATAGCCACCCTGTTTACCAATGATGAAAAGATTCGTTACTACTATATCCTTAAGTTATTTCCGTTTTCGTTAAAGGGTGATGCTAAGACTTGGTTTAATTCTCTTGATCCTGGTTGTGTGCGTAGTCCCCAGGATATGATGTATTACTTCTCTGCTAAATATTTTCCCACTCATAAGAAACAAGTTGCCTTACGGGAAATATATAACTTTGCTCAAACTGAAGAAGTCTCCCACAAGCTTGGGGGAGGCTTCTCCAGTTACTTAATGCTTTGCCTGATCATCCTCTTGAGATGCATGATATACTTGATGTCTTTTATAATGGACTAACCGATGCTTCCAGAGACCACCTGGATAGTTGTGCTGGTTGTGTTTTCAGGGAAAGAACAATGGAACAAGCTGAATTACTATTGAATAATATGCTAGCCAATGAAAATAATTGGACACTACCTGAACCTGCCCCTAAGCCAACTCCGAAGAAAAGAGGTTTTCTATTTCTTAGTCCCGAAGACATGCAAGAGGCAAAGAAATCTATGAAAGAAAAGGGTATTAAAACTGAAGATGTTAAGAATTTACCGCATATTGAAGAAATACATGGTCTTGATAACCCGACACAGGTAGTAAAGGTAAATTCTCTTTATAAATTTGATGAAGGTGATATTCCTCGTTATAAGTCTGCTAGCCAATGCTTAGATGAGTTTGACAATTTTATTGTGAAACAAGAAAACTTCAATGCTTATGTTGGTAGACAATTAAAACACAATGCTTATATGATTGAACGCTTGAGTGATTATCTATCTAGTGCTAAAGATGAATTAAAACTTATTAGTATACATGCTTCCATGGTCACCACTCAAGTAGAACAAGTACTTAAAGCTCAGAATGATTTGTTCAATGAATTAAATATTAAGAATAATGACTATGCTGTTAGAGTTGCAACTAGAGGTGGCAAAATGACACAGGAACCTCTGTATCCTGAAGGCCACCCTAAGAGAATTGAGCAAGATTCTCAGAGAGCTAATTTAGATGCACCTAGTTCTTCTAAGAAGAAGAAAAGGAAAACTGATAGAACTTTACATGCTTCTAGTGAACCTGTAGCTCACCCACCTGAGAATCCCAATGATATATCTGTTTCTGATGCTGAGACACAATATGGTAATGAACATGAACCTAATGATAATATTAATAATGATGTTCATGATGATGTTCAACCTAATAATGATAATGTCGTAGAGATTGAACCTGCTGTTGATCTTGATAACCCACAATCAAAGAATCAACGTTATGATAAGAGAGACTTTGTTGCTAGGAAGCATGGTAGGGAAAGAGAACCATGGGTTTAGAAACCCATGCCTTTTCCTCCGAAACCATCCAAGAAAAAGGCTGATGAGGACTCTGAGCGCTTCGCTGAAATGATTAGACCTATTTTTGCGTATGCGTTTGACTGATGTGCTTAAAACAAATCCTTATGACAAGTATATGAAAGACATTATTACCAACAAAAGAAAGATACCTGAAGTAAAAATCTCCACCTTGCTTGCCAATTACACTTTTGAGGGTGGAATGCCCAAGAAATTAGGTGATCCAGGAGTACCTACTATACCTTGCTCCATTAAGAGAAACTATGTTAAAACTGCTTTGTGTGATCTTGGAGCCGGTATTAGTGTTATGCCTCTCTCTTTATATCGTAGACTTGACTTGAGTAAGCTGACACCTATTGAAATATCTTTGCAAATGGCCGATAAATCAACTGCTATACCTGTCGGAATTTGTGAGGATGTGCATGTTGTAGTTGCAAATGTTACTATTCTAACGGACTTTGTTATACTTGATATTCCCGAGGATGATCGTATGTCTATTATTCTTGGAAGACCTTTTTTGAATACTGCAGGGGCTGTTATTGATTGCAACAAAGGCAATGTCACTTTTCAAGTCAATGGTAATGAGCATACGGTACACTTTCCGAGGAAACAACCTCAGGTCTATAGTATCAATTATATTGGAAAAACTTCAACTATCACTATTGGAGGTTTTTAGTTTCCTATTCCTACTATCAAGAATGCATATGACATACTTATTGTTGGGGACATACATATCCACATTGAGGTAACATAGTGTTATTTGAAAATTCTCTGGTTTCATGTTACTCGGAAAGAGTTTATTAACAAGACCTGATCAACCTTGTTAATGGATTCCTTTTGATGAACATGTGATAGGTGAATCTAGATAGCACAAACCTTCTATACCCTCCTTTTGTTTTCTGTTAATTAGGCTAAATAAAAGTAAAATAACATTATCTGTCTGTTTCCAGACTTATCCATGCAATAAAACATATCCCGAAAATAAAAGTTCTCCAAATGCCATGAAAATGAAATATGATTTTTTCTAGAATATTTAAGAAAATATGGCACTGAACACACAGCGAGGGGAGCCGGGACCTGGCCTCGAGGGCACAGGGCGCGCCCCCTTCACAGGCGCGCCCCCCAGCCTCAAGGGCCCCACGTGGCCCGCTCCACTTATCCTTTCACTCATGCTCTTCTTCTTCCTCCCAAAAAAATCCCCAACCAGCTCAAACCCGAGTTCTAGCTTATTTTGCTGCCATTTTTGATCTCCTTGCTTAAAGCACCATTCACCAAACTGTTTGGGGAGATTGTTCCTTGGTATGTGACTCCTCCATTGGTCCAATTAGTTTTTGTTCTAGTGCTTTATTTGTTGCAAATTTGTGCTGCTGTGGTGACCTTGTTCTTGAGCTTGCATGTCAAATTTTCTTGGTCCCAAGTAGTTATAATGCATGATATAGTCTCTAGGCACTTATAAGAGTTGTTGCTATCATTCTTGTTGAGTTTGGTTAACATTTATTGTGAGTTACTAAAAATTTCAGAAAATTTCAGAAAAATGTCTAGGAAAAACTTCCAAGGTGGTCCTTCGAGGAAGCAAGGACCGAGGCTCGCGTTCCGTGAGCCGGACGATGAACCACCGAGGGATGCTGATGTACGGCCATGTGAATGGCCGTCGAATGAATTTATGAGTCAAGCGGGCATCAAACATGAATTTTACGCATATGTGCGTAACTTCGACCTCGAGGACTTCATGCAAGATAAGTGCCTCCAATACCGTGGTTTAACTAATAGCTTTGTGAGAAGGTTTAAATTTTCATCTTCACATAATTCTCACACGGTCCTGTTCGATCTTTATGATAAATCTTATACCATGGACTTAGAGGATTTTAATGAAGCCTGCAAGCTCCCACAGTGGGGCAGTATGAGTGATCCTCGTAAATCTGAATTTAGAGAATTTCTTGCTAGTATTACAGTGAAAGAATCCAGGGACATCACACAAGCCACCACGGGGAGCATACATTTTCCTGCTATTCATTAGTTTGCTCTCTTTATTGGTAGATGCATAAATGGTAAAGATGAAGCCTGTCACATGTGTGTCCCTGATCTCAGCATTCTTAGGATTGTTGTACTACGTGACAGGCAATATAACTTAGGAGCAATTGTTGCACATAGACTGCACCATAATGGTTCGAATGGAGATTTATTTGGTGGGATCTATGCTACTCGCATAGCCCACTATCTTGGTGTGTCTGTACACCCGTACGAGGACCCTTTACCTACTGCTTATTTAGACTGTAATGCTATGGCTAGTCACCGGTTTATAGAGGGGGATAATCAAACTCTCAAATATCAACTAATCTTTAACCGACAGCATGCCATCCCTATTGTTCTTCTTGCCCCTACTTTGTTTAACTTTCAGGAAAAAGGAAGGCACACTATAACTATGGAGGAGGCAAATGCCCATTATAACATGACAGAGGCAGCCCACCTTCGAGCAGCAGCTCAGCAAGCAGCATCTGCTGCATCTCTGTACGACCCCAACTACAACTTTGGATATTCATCAGGCCAGTACTGGCCATAAACCAACTTAGGCCAAAAGCCTAAGCTTGGGGGAGTACGTGTTTCCCACCGACTTACTTTCATGTTCACACTTATTCTAGTTGTCGGTGCTCACACTCTTCCACTGGACCATCCATGCTTAGTTTCATTTTCTTTTTCTTAGTTTTTTTTCTTGTGTGCTAGAAAAACCCAGAAAAACAAAAAAATATTAGTTGTAGCTTCTAGCTAGTTTACTTTCTTTGCTTGTTGTGGTAGTAACTAAAAATGAAAACCCAAAAAGATTTGATGTTCTTCTTTTGCTTGTTGGGAGCTTTCCCGTGTAAATAGTTTCTTTTCTTTTCTTTAGGGGTTAAGAGTAGAAGACCATGGTTGAAAATGCTTAGTGGCTCTCATATTCTTTGTTGTTGATTTAACCTTGAGCCATATTACCTTGTCTTCTCTCTTGTATTAAATGCCTGCAGATTCCAGCTTAGTCCAATGCACGTGCACTATTATTATTTTTCACACCGTTTGGTCGTGCGAGTGAAAGGCAATAAGGATGATATATGATGAACTAATTGAGATGAGAAAAGCTGGTATGAACTCGACCTCTCTTGTTTCTATAAATATGATTGCTCGTCGTTCATGATACAGCTTGTTATGAATGAAACATGTTTGCAATGACAATTAGAGATCATAGCTGCTTATGCCATGCTTAATTAGCTGAGAGTTTATAATGGTCTATCTTGTGTGCCAACATGATATTAAAATGGTTGTGATGTGGTATGATGGGTGGTATCCTCCTCTGAACGATTTAAGTGACTTGACTTGGCACATGTTCACGCATATAGTTGAAACAAATCAACATAGCCTTCACGATATTTATGTTCATGGTGATTTTATATCCTACTCATGCTTGCATTCATTGTTGATTAATTTTAATGCATGTTCATGACTGTTGTTGCTCTCTAGTTGGTCGCTTCCCAGTCTCTTTCTAGCCTTCACCTGTACTAAGCGGGAATACTCCTTGTGCATCCACTTCCATAAACCCCAAAGTTATTCCATATGAGTCCACCATACCTTCCTATATGCGGTATTTACCTGCCGTTCCAAGTAAATTTGTATGTGCCAAACTCTAAACCTTCAAATGAAATTCGGTTTTGTATGCTCGAACAGCTCATGTATCAACTAGGGCTGTCTATATCTTCCATGCTAGGTGAGTTATTCTCATGATGAGTGGACTCCGCTCATCATTCAGGTGAAAATGGCTGGTAACCGGGATGCCCAGTCCCATGCTCAAAATCATAATAATTAAACAAAACTCCCCCAGGGTTGTTGCTTGTTTGGACGGTAACCCGTGGATTCGGCTGGTCGTGGAGTGTGCTTGTTGGTGGTTGGGGGAGTATAAACTTTACCATTCTGTTTGGGAATCGCCTATAATGTGCGTAGCATGGGAGATATCGAGGTTCTTGGTTGTTATGTTGACAATGAAAGTATACCGCTCAAAATGTTATTCAATCTCTATTTAAAAATCGAGCTCTAGCACTTCTACAAATCCCTGATTCCTTCTGCGAAGGGCCTATCTATTTACTTTTATGCAGAGTCATCATCCTCTTATCAAAAAGTACCAATAGGAGAGCACGTCTGTCGTTGCATGTATTACTATTAATTTGCATTGAGTATGATCATCATTGGATCTCTTTTACCATGAATTAAAATGTCTAGTCAGTCCTTGATCTTTAAAGGTGCTCTGCATTTATGTTTTGCGGTCTCAGAAAGGGCTAGCGAGATACCATCCTATTATATCATATCATGATTGTTTTGAGAAGTCTTGTCATCCGAGGTTTATTATTATTGCTCGCTAGTTGATTATGTTATTGATGTGAGTAGTCTTGAGACCTGAAAGTTATTGTGAATGTGGTTAGTTCATGATCTTGTTGAAAACCTGAATGCTAGCCTACATATTTACAACAACAAGAGCAAACAGAGTTTGTCAAAGTTTTTCTTTGTCACTTTAAGTTTATCAACTGAATGGCTTGAGGACAAGCAAAGGTTTAAGCTTGGGGGAGTTGATACGTCTCCAACGTATCTACTTTTCCAAACCCTTTTCCCTTGTTTTGGACTCTAACTTGCATGATTTGAATGGAACTAACCCGGACTGACGCTGTTTTCAGCAGAACTGCCATGGTGTTGTTTTTGTGTAGAAATAAAAAGTTTTCGGAATCGCCTGAAAATCAGCGGAGAATTATTTCATAAAATATAAAAAATACCTGCAAGAAGATCCACACCGGGGGGCCCACGGGCTGTCCTCGAGGGTGGGGGGCGCGCCCCCCTACCTCGAGGGCCCCCCGATGCTCCATCGACGTATCCCCAGGTCCTATATATTCTGTTTCGTGGAGAAAACAATCAAGGAGAAAGAATTATCGCGTTTCAAGAGACGGAGCCGCCGCCAAGCCCTGATCTCTCTCGGGAGGGCTAATCTGGAGTCCGTTCGGGGCTCCGAAAAGTGGAGATAGTCACCATCGTCATCATCAACCTTAATCCATCACCAATTCCATGATGCTCACCGTCGTGTGTGAGTAATTCCATCGTAGGCTTGCTGGACAGTGATGGGTTGGATGGGATCTATCATGTAATCGAGTTAGTTTTGTTAGGGTTTGATCCCTAGTATCCATCATGTTGTGAGATTGATGTTGCTATGACTTTGCTATGCTTAATGCTTGTCACTAGGGCCCGAGCTTCATGATTTCAGATCTGAACCTATTATGTTTTCATGAATATATGTGTGTTCTTGATCCTATCTTGCAAGTCTATAGTCACCTACTATGTGTTATGATCCGGCAACCCCGAAGTGACAATAATCGGGACCACTCCCGGTGATGACCATAGTTTGAGGAGTTCATGTATTCACTATGTGTTAATGCTTTGGTCCGGTACTCTATTAAAAGGAGGCCTTAATATCCCTTAGTTTCCAATAGGACCTCAGTGCCACGGGAGGGTAGGACAAAAGATGTCATGCAAGTTCATCTCCATAAGCACATATGACTATATTTGGAATACATGCCTATATTGCATTGATGAACCGGAGCTAGTTCTGTGTCACCCTAGGTTATAACTTCTACATGATGAATTGCATCCAACGTAATTTCCCATCACCGATCCAATGCCTACGAGCTTTACCTATATTGCTTGTCACTTATTTACTTTTCCATTGCTATTATCACAAAAACTACAAAAACACTATCTTTACTTTTATTGCTGCTACTGCCACTATCATATTACTTTGCTACTAAACTATCTTGCTGCAGATACTAAGTTTCCAGGTGTGGTTGAATTGACAACTCAGCTGCTAATACTTAAGAGTATTATTTTGCTCCCCTTGTGTCGAATCAACAGATTTGGGTTTAATACTTTACCCTCGAAAACTGTTGTGATCCCCTACACTTGTGGGTTATCAAGGGCATATGTATTTACATTTATGCAATTTTTATTTTTGTTCAGTCTCCATCTTCTTATATAGAGCACCAACTATGGAACACTATTATCACACTTGCGCATTTGATGTAGCTAATATTTGCATGTGTGGCATGAATGGATCGATGAGTGAGCATAATTGGCTAGGGATAACTATCTTCAACGTTGATATTTTGAAAGACATGGTTGCTTGTTCGTATTGCTTGAGTACTAAAGTAGTCATGTCAAATTATATACTATTGCTTTGAATCATCTAAAAGTCCATATGTCCATCTACAAAGAAAATAATATGATGAACATGTTAGGCAACATTCCACATCAAAAACTCTGTTTTTATCTTTTACCTACTCGAGGACGAGCAGAAATTAAGCTTGGGGATGTTGATATGTCTCCAACATATCTATAATTTTTATTATTGTTCCATGCTATTATATTATCATTCTAGGATGTTTTATAATCATTTTCTAGCAATTTTATATCATTTTTTGGGACTAACCGAATGACATAGTGCCCAGTGCGAGTTGCTGTTTTCTGCTTGTTTTTTTACTTTGCAAAATATCAATATCAAATGGAGCCCAAATGCAACAAAACTTTTTGGAGAATTTTTTGGACAATAAGACATCCAGAGGGCCAAAGAAGTCCACGAGAGAGGGCCCGTGGGGCCCACGAGACACCAGGGCACGCCTTGGTCCGTAGTGGGGCCCACGTGGGTCCTCTCCACCACATCTCATCTGTATAAATACTCAAATATTCTAGTAACCCTAGAGGAGTCAGAGAAAAATTGTTTCAGCCGCCGCAAGTTCCAGAACCACGAGACGCAATCTTGAGCCCTTTTCCGGCACTCTGCCTGAGAGGAACACGATCACGAATGGGTTCATCATCCTCATTGGTTCCTCTCTCATGATGCGTGAGTAGTTTACCAAAGACCTACTGGTTCGTATGCAGTAGCCAGATGGTTTCTTCTTTCTTTTTGATCTTTAATACAATGTTCTCTTCGGAGATCTATTTGATGTAACTCTTGCGTTGTGTTTGTTGGGATCCGGTGAATTATGAATTTATTATTAGAAATATTTGCATTCATATCCATACATGATAATTATAGCCTCGTATTTCTTCTTTGATATTTCGGTTTTGTTTGGCCAACTTGATTGATTTATTTTGAAATGGGAAGATTTTCTTTGTAATGGGTTTGATCTTCTGGTGCTCTATCTCAGTGACAGAAGGAGACATGACACACATGTATTTTTGCTATTAAGGATAAAACGATGGGGGTCTATTCCTACATGAACAGTTCTTGTCTACATCATGTCATCGTTCTTAAGGCATTACTCCGTTTCTTTTTGGAACTTAATACGCTAGATGCATGTTGGATAGCGGTCGATGTGTGGAGTAATAGTAGTAGATGCATGCATGAGTTGGTCTACTAACCTTGGAAGTGATGCCTATATACATGATCACTCTCTTGGATATCATCATAACTATTTGCTTTTCTATCAATTGCCCAATAGTAATTTGTTTACCCACTGTATGCTATTTTCTCAAGTGAAGAAACTAGTGAAACCTACGGCCCCCCGAGTCTATTTCTCATCATATACTTGCAGATCTATATTGCTATTTGTGTTTCCAATTTATTTGCTTCTTTTATTTCAGATCTATATTATCAAAACCCAAATATACCTTGCCGCGTTTTATTTGCTTTTATTTTATTTGCATCTACCAATCTATCTTTTTATCATACTACCTTACCCAAGAGGGATTGGCAACCCCTCTACGCGTCAGGTTACGACGATTTGTTTTTTGTGTGCAGGTGTTGTTTACATAGCTTGCTTGGTTCTCCTACTAGATTGATACCTTCGTTTCATAATTGAGGGAAATACTTATCGCCACTGCGCTGCATCATGCCCTCCTCTTCAGGGAATTTACTGACGTGGTTCACAAGTAGCACTATGATGTTACCTTTCTCACTGGCTTTTAGGCCACTTTGTGAACTTCTCAGTGGCAACATACAAGAACTCAAATCCCCCTATCGCATGGGGGAAGGGTCCTAAGATGTCGAGCCCCCAGACCAAAAAAAGCTAGGAAGTGGAATTGTTTGGAGAGCTTGGCCTAGCCGACATACGTTCTTTGAATGGAATTGGCATGCTTCACACTTTGTTACTAGCTCAATTACATCCTTGAGGGTAGTGGGCCAATAGAAACCTTGCTGGAAAACTTTGCCAACAAGGGATCTTGATCCTATGCGAGAGCCACATATCCCTCCATGTATCTACCAACAACTTTAATCCATCTCCCTGGATAATACCCTTCAATTTCACCCCATTTTGCCTTTTTGTATGCAGGATGTTGTCCACAAAATGGTACATGCTTGATTGTCGGGCTACTTTCTCACCTTCTTCTTGCTCATTGAGAAGTTCTCCTATATGAAGGAAATGAACTATAGGTTGTCCCCATGTTGGAGTTGGTGGCCTGACAACGAGGACCGAAGGCATCTCTTAGAGCATGGGAGCGCTGATCTCAGCGGCAAGGGCCGAGGGCTCTTCGCGAGGACACTGCTCACCTACTGTCGCGTTATCATTCCCGACAACATTTTGGTGGTAGCTTCTTGGAGCTCTGCCGGAAAGTATCTGCTAGTACTTAACTTTCTCCTCTGCTATGAACTCTTGTTGTTCCAATGCTTGCCTTCTGACCTTCTACTTGACGGGCTGAGCATGGGGACAGAAAACAAGGGGGTGCTCAATTACCTCCCTGGGAACGCCGAGGGTCTCAAATGGTTGCCAGGAAAACACGTCGACATTCGCCTGCAGGAAGGCAATGAGCGTGTTTTCCTATTTGCTATCAAGAGTGGCACTGATGGTAAAGGTACCACCAGTGCCCTCCTCATTTGCTAGCACCTTCTTTGTTGTAGATGGAGTGGCCCAGGTCCTCTTGCCGGTAGAGATTTCTGGCACGTCTTTGATGGGTGTGCAGCACTCTGAAGAGGCACGCTTCCCGGAATTCTGGCTAGATGTCTTGGTGGACTTCTTGTTCTTCTTTCCTTTGACGAGAACCGCTGTCTTGACGGCTTTCGCCGCTACTACGTATCTATAGAGCCTGTCAACGCAGATGACTACATCCATTTGATCAGATTTGATGGAAATGACACCCATGGGTCTTGGCATTTTCAGCATGTTATAGGCATAATGAGATGCTGCCATAAACTTAGAGAATGCCGGACGACCAAGAATTCCATTGAACGACAAGGGGATCTTGACAATATCAAACACTATCTTCTCTATTATCTAATTTAGTTACCCACCAAACGTCACCGGCAAAGCAATCTTCCCCTTGGGCCGGCTCCTTCCTAGGTTGATTCCCTGGAACGTGCCGGTCTTCTAAAGCTCCTCTTGAAAATTGCAGCTTCTTAATTACCTCCGGGGAGATCAAGTTCAAGCCAGCCCCACCATCAACAAACACTTTCGTGACCTTGAGGTTGCATATCATTGGTGAAACCAACAACGGAAAACACCTGACCACAGTGGTGCGGTCAGGGTGGTCCTCGGCATAAAAAATGATAGGCGTGTGTGACCACTTGATGGGTTTCTGAGCATTTACTACTGGTTTCACTATATTAACTTCATGTGCCCACTACTTGAGTTGGCGGTGAGAGGAATGCAAAGATGCAGGCCCATTAATGAACATGGCCTCTGTTGCTTTCTGGAATTCATGCTCGCTGGACTCATCATCGTCATCATCTCCACTCTCATCAACTTCTTCTTTCTTCTACCTGCCCCTGGCAGGTTTCTCTTTCTACTGATAAGTCTTGTCGCGGCGCCCTTGTCGGCCACCATGACCATTCTTATCGGACCGACCAACACCATCTTGGCCCCTCTCCTTATCACATTTTTCATACTCCGCCCTTTGTTTCTCAACTAGCCGTTTGACCCGCCGGCATTCTCAGAGGTCATGACCTTTGGTGCAGTGAATATTACAGTACGACCTATCGGTCTTGCCAGCTTCTCGCTTGCCGCGGCTACCTGACAATCCGTGCATGTGGAAACTTCCTTGCCGGAGCTTTCTGTCTTGGCTTTCTTGGCAGAACTAGAGTTGCCATACCCTTCCACAGCCATAACCGGCTTGCCCTTGCGCTTCCTATTGCGCCTCCGTCCTTTCTTTTTTGGGATAGCAACGTCGTCATCCTCAGAACCAACTTGAGTGACAGCATCTTCCCCAAGGAGTGTCCTCCCTTCCTTAGTGCGTGCACACCTGTTTACCAATGTGTAAAGCTCATTGACAGACTTGGGCAGCCGCATGTTCATCTTCTCTCACATCTTGCGATTGCATTCATCCGTGTGGAATGCAGCAATCACACCCGCGGGGTGTACATCTATAATGTTGCAGTGCACACAGCTGAATCTGTGAATATACTTGCGCAGGTCTTCCCCTCTCTCTCTCTATGGGATCACTTGCAAGTCACTGGGCTGTCCGAGGCCTTTCTGGCTGCCGGTAAAGGCACCCACGAACTCGTTGCATAGATCTGACCATGAGGAGATGGAGTTCTCTAACAAATTCATCAACCAAGACCTCACATTGGGCTTGAGCACCAATGCGAAGTAGTTGGCTAGAACCATTTCATCTCTTCCCCAGGCAGCATGCACAACAATCGTGTAGATGCCTAAGAACTCTACTGGGTTCAGCTGGCCATCATATTTCACCAGCACTTCTGGTTTGAACGCACCGATGGACGGCCAAGAGACTTGCTGCAGCTCATGTGTGAAAGCAGGGTACCTGGCCTTGTAAGGTATGTACCCGCCAACAGTGGGCGCTGGCTCATAGACGATCGGACCATTGCGCATGTCTGATTGATGGCGCGCTTCTCAACATCGTTGGATGGTAGTATGACCATCTTCTGCTCGCCTTTCTAGCAGCACTTGCCGTTGATCTTGCCGCATCCATGGGTCTGAAGAAGCCATGGATACTTTGTCAAGCTCTGCAATCCGCTGGGTATGCTGGGGCTATTTACGCTACTACTGGAGTTGCTGCCGAGGAGGTGATTGCACCTTTAGCACATCACCTGCAGCATGGCCATCTGTTGGAGTTGCTGGTGCTGTCTGCGGGTGCCGAGATGGTTTCGCCAGCTGAGACTTGTTACTTCCGCAAACCCAATCAGACTCTGGATGGTGGCTCTCCACTCGTCCATCTTTTCTGATAATGGAGGGAAGTTCAACAACATCTGGACTCGCGCCATCGCCTCCGTCACCGTCGAAGGCACATTGGAGCAGGAAGAACGCGGTGTCGCTCGACTCCCAGGAGAGCCAGCAGGAGTGCCGTTGGGATCTTGCCATCATGCCACGATCGTGGCGAGAGGTTGATGTGGCGAGAGCGGGGCCTGAGGGTCCTGAACTTGACCCACATGTGTTTTTTCATGCGGGTGTTGCTGTGTATGATCAACAATGTAGCTCGGGGTCACATCTTGCCTATTTTGTGATGGACGCAATGTGTGCTTCGATGTCGTCTCTCTCACTGCAGTTGTATTCGTTGCAGCAGAAGGATCTCAGCTCGCGCCTGACCGAGCAATGTGCTCCGGTGGCTGCGCTTGCCATTGCACTGAGGGGGGGGGAGTTGCGTGTTTGCACCGGCAGCGCCATTGTTTATGTTCTCGCCAGAGGGTCGTGGAAGACGATCGCCTCCAGCACCTCTACCACCCTTATCCACCGCAGTAGGTACGACGACAGCGCCACCTGTGCCAGTCGTGCCCACTGGAGTGTTTGCACCGCCTGCGCCGGTGGTGCCACCTGCCCCACCTGTAAACATGGACGAGGGAAGCTTAGATGTTGAGGGCCTCGTCGTCTTGAAGCCATTCTTCATGGGCGCCATGAAGGATGAATGTGGCGATGAAGCTCGATGAAATCGCATGCGGCTCGCTAATCCAGTTTTATGCTAGTGAATCCCCTACCTGGCGCGCCAAAGATGTCGGTGTGGATCGATGATCTATGGGGCCAATGATCCCCTTTGCTGGTTCGGCAAGGGGAAGCACTCAATGCAAAGAGCAGGAATGACGAAGGATGCAATGTTTTTTATCTAGGTTCGGGCCACCTTTGAGGTGTAATACCCTAATCCTGCTTTGGTGTATTCGATCTGTGTGTAAGCACAAGTACAAGGAGTTCTCTCCCCCGACAAGGTGCAAGGAGAGAGTAGCTGTGCGTGCAAGTGTCCATGGAGTTCTGCTAGGTTTGAACCCTTGTAATGGTTGCCATGGCTCTCCTTTTATAGCTCAAGGGGTTACCAAAGTGAAAAAATAGTTTTTACTAGTGATTAGAAAACAAACAATGCTATCATACCTAACTTTGCTAGTTAATACAAAGAGCATTAAATGCACTGCCATGTGTCAAGAGGAGGAGAAGTCCCAGCAAGACCGTCGCACCGCTCTAGGTGGCTAACTCCTATTATCTTAACACGCCACCCAGACGGGTGTCAATAAAGGTAAAAAAACCTCGGTGTGCTGACACATGTCCGGCAAGCTTCACCTAACTACATGCGGCCTTGACAACTCACTGATTAGCAACTAGCTGCTTGCTGTGGTGGAGCGCTAGCAGTTAGTGAGGGAGGGGCTTGCTAGCCATGGAGCTTGCCGGTCCTGTGTCGCTGATAAGGGGCTACTTCTGGTGCTTGGCTCGTTCTTCTTCTTGAGTCAAGTTGATCTTGGGTGTTTTGTTTTCAATATAAAATAATGTACAATTTAGATGTGGCGCCTGCATCTTGATACACACAACCACCAGGAAAGCCAGGTAATTAAGGACGAGATATGTAGGGTACGGTGTTGGTCCAACCCACCAATCCAAGCGTGTGGGATGGAATCCTGAGAATGCATGAACTCAAACTTTGCTCAAACATGTCACTGTGACCCACCCTAACACGAACTAGGAGGAATCCATTAATGTCCAAACCCCCCTCGTTATCACTCAAAGGGATGATATATATAGACCCCATGGAGCCCACATATATGTGTGTCATCAAAAAACCGCACAAGGGAGATGTAGTCGATCAGAAGACCCCCTATACCCTACATGCGGCACAAAAATATGTATGGGCGGTGTGGGATGTGTTCAAATCCCCACTGCACAACTTTGATGGGGCACCAACTACATTACAAACCAAACACCGTACCCGTAGCCAGGTTACGTATGATGCTGGTTCCCAAACTTTGAGGCGGGGGGGG
>LR738714.1:297987395-298018291 GCA_902687465.1 Secale cereale
TGGGGGGGGGGGGGGGGGGTGTCGTCCAACGCATGTGCAAAAACATGATTTGGTCTAACATGGCACACAGAGCAAGAGGAAACCGTCATGGTCATACCCTTCTCGTACGTCAGGTCGAAGACATATATTGTGGATGCCTACAGGATCCCGATAATTCTTTGATTTTTTTAGAACAAGAAAATGCAAAAAAACATATTGTACAAATTACCAAAACAAGGATCCCAAGGTTCATATAGTCAACATGACAGGTCGCTAAAAACACATTTAGATGATAATCATACGATTGGTGAGAAGGTGGCACACGGACATAGGAACCACATCACACTCCTAGGTGTATTCATATGTGCCGATCTTGAATGAAACTTGCATCGTATGCTCCACTTTGATTATGCCTGAGTCACTAAGCAATTGAACCTTGTAGGGATGGGGATGCTTCTTGATGTCTACTACGCAACCTTCTTCTTGTAGATGTTGTTGGGCCTCCAAGTGCAGAGGTTTGTAGGACAGTAGCAAATTTCCCTCAAGTGGATGACCTAAGGTTTATCAATCAGTGGGAGGCGTAGGATGAAGATGGTCTCTCTCAAACAACCCTGCAAATAAATAACCAAGAGTCTCTTGTGTCCCCAACATACCCAATACAATGGTAAATTGTATAGGTGCACTAGTTCGGCGAAGAGATGGTGATACAAGTGCAATATGGATGGTATATATAGGTTTTTGTAATAAGAAAATATAAAAACAGCAAGGTAACTAAAGATAAAAGTGAGCATAAACGGTGTTGCAATGATAGGAAACAAGGCCTAGGGTTCATACTTTCACTAGTGCAAGTTCTCTCAACAATAATAACATAACTGGATCATATAACTATCCCTCAACATGCAACAAAGAGTCACTCCAAAGTCACTAATAGCGGAAAACAAACGAAGAGATTATGGTAGGGTACGAAACCACCTCAAAGTTATTCTTTCTGATCGATCTATTCAAGAGTCCGTAGTAAAATAACACGAACTATGCTTTCCGTTCGATCTATCATAGAGTTCGTACTAGAATAACACCTTAGGACACAAATCAACCAAAACCCTAATGTCACCTAGATACTCCATTTCACCTCAAGTATTCGTGGGTATGGTAATACAATATGCATCACACAATCTCAGATTCATCTATTCAACCAACACAAAGAAATTCAAAGAGTGACCCAAAGTTTCTACCGGAGAGTCAAGACGAAAACGTGTGCCAACCCCTATGCATAGATTCTCAAGGTCACGGAACCCGCAAGTTGATCACCAAAACATACATCAAGTGAATCTATAGAATACCCCATTGTCACCACGGGTATCCCACGCAAGACATACATCAAGTGTTCTCAAATCCTTAATGACTCAATCCTATAAGATAACTTCAAAGGGAAAACTCAATCCATTACAAGAGAGTAGAGGGGGATAAACATCATAAGAGCCAACTATAATAGCAAAGCTCGCGATACATAAAGATCGTGCCATCTCAAAAACATGAGAGAGAGATCAAACACATAGCTACTAGTACATACCCTCAGCCCCGAGGGTGAACTACTCCTCCCTCGTCATGGAGAGCGCCGGGATGATGAAGATGGCTACCGGAGAGGGATTCCCCCCTCCGACAGGGTGCCAGAACGGGTCTAGATTGGTTTTCGGTGGCAACAGAGGCTTTCGGCGGCGGAACTCCCGATCTAGGTTATTTTCTGGATGTTTCAGTATATATATAGGAGGTGTTGGAGTCGGGGGCAAGTAAAGGGGGTCTCCGGGCTGTCCACGAGGTAGGGGGGCACGCCCAGTAGGTGGGTGCCCCTACCCTCGTGGGCAGCCCGTGGACCTTCTGGTCCCTCTCCGACACTTTCTGGGCTTCTTCTGGTCCAAAAATAACCTTCGTTGAGTTTCGGGTCAATTGGGCTCCTTTTGATATTCCTTTTCTGTAAAACTCAAAAACAAGGAAAAAACTAAAACTGGCAGTGGCTCTAGGTTAATAGGTTAGGCCCAAAAATCATATAAAAGTGTATATAAAAGCCAATGAAACATCCTAGAAGGATAATATAATAGCATGGAACAATCAAAAATTATAGATACATTGGAGACGTATCAAGCATCCCCAAGCTTAATTCATGCTCGTCCTCGAGTAGGTAAATAATAAAAACAGAATTTTTGATGTGGAATGCTACCCAACATAATTCTTAATGTAATTCTTTTTATTGTGGCATGAATGTTCAGATCCTAAAGATTCAAGAAAAAAGTCTATATTGACATAAGAATAAAAATATTTCAAGCATACTAACAAAGCAATCATGTCTTCTCAAAATAACATGGCCAAAGAAAGTTATCCCTATAAAATCATATAGTCTGGCTATGCTCCCTCTTCATCACACAAAATATTCATATCATGCACAACCCCGGTTTCAGCCAAGCAATTGTTTCATACTCAATTTTTTTCAAACTTCTCAACTTTCACGCAATATATGAGCGTGAGCCGTGGATATAGCACTATGGGTGGAATAGAGTGGAAGTTGTGGAGAAGACAAAAGAGGAAGATAGTCTCACATCGACTAGGCATATCAATGGGCTATGGAGATGCCCATCAATAGATATCAATGTGAGTGAGTAGGGGTTGCCATGCAACGGATGCACTAGAGCTATATGTGTATGAAAGCTCAACAAAAGAAACTAAGTGGGTGTGCATCCAACTTGCTTGCTCACGAAGACCTAGGGCATTTGAGGAAGCCCATCGGTGGAATATACAAGCCAAGTTCTATAATTAAAATTCCCACTAGTATATGAAGGTGACTAAACAAGAGACTCTCTATCATGAAGAACATGGTGCTACTTTGAAGCACAAGTGTGGAAAAGGATAGTAGCATTGTCCCTTCTCTCTTTTCTCTCATTTTTTTGGAGGGGCTTTCTCTTTTTTTAGCCCCTCTCTATATTTTTTTTGGCCATCTCTTTTTTTGGCCTTTCCTCACATGGGACAACGCTCTAATAATGATAATCATCACACTTTTATTGATTTACAACTCGATATTACAACTCGATACTAGAACAAACTATGACTCTATATGAATGCCTCCGGTGGTGTGCCGGAATGTGCAATGAATCAAGAGTGACATGTATGAAAAATTATGCATGTCGGCTTTGCCACAAATACTATGTCAACTACATGATCATGCATGGCACATATGAACGGAACGATGGAAATTTGCATGGCAATATATCTTGGAATGGCTATGGAAATGTCATGATAGGTAGGTATGGTGGCTGTTTTGAGGAAGGTATATGGTGGGTGTATGGTACCGGCGAAAGTTGCGCGGTACAAGAGAGGCTAGCAAAGGTGGAAGGGTGAGAGTGCGTATAATCCATGGACTCAACATTAGTCATAAAGAACTCATATACTTATTGCAAAAATCTACAAGTTATCAAAACAAAGTATTCAACGCATGCTCCTAGGGGAAGGGTTAGTAGGAGTTAACCATCGCGCGATCCAGACCTCTACACAAAGGATGACAATCAATAAATACATCATTCTCTAACTTCGTCACATAGCGGTTCACCATACGTGCATGCTACGGGAATCACAAACTTTAACACAGGTATTTCTTGAATTCATAATTACCCCACTAGCATAACTCTAATATCACCATCCTCGTATCTCAAAACAATCATCAAGTATCAAACTTCTCCTATCATTCAATGCACTTTAAGTGAAAGTTTTTACTATACCCAACTTGGATGCCTATCATATTAGGACTAGTTTTATAACCAAGTCACATTACCTAGCTGTTCTAAGATACTCTCAAATAGATATAAGTGTAGCATGAGAGTTCATCTATTTATTCAAAATAAAACCACTGTTGTGCTCTAAGAAGATATAAGTGAAGCACTAGAGCAAACAACAAACTACTCCGAAGGATATATGTGAGGATCAATGAGTAGTTGAATAATTATGTAACTATGTGAAGACTCTCTAACATTTAAGAATTTAAGATCTTGGGATATTATTCAAACAGCAAGCAAAACAAAATAAAACAAAATGACGCTCCAAGCAAAACACATATCATGTGGTGAATAAAAATATAGCATCGAGTAAAGTTACCGATGAACGAAGACGAAAGAGGGGATGCCTTCCCAGGGCATCCCCAAGATTAGCCTTTTGGTTGTCCTTGAATTTTACCTTGGGGTGCCTTGGGCATCCCCAAGCTTAGGCTCTTGCCACTCCTTATTCCATAGTCCATCGAATCTTTACCCAAAACTTGAAAACTTCACAACACAAAACTCAACAGAAAACTCGTAAGCTCCGTTAGTATAAGAAAATAAAACCACGACTTAGGTACTGTTGTGAACTCATTCTAAATTCATATTGGTGTAATATATACTGTATTCCAACTTCTCTATGGTTCATACCCTCCGATACTACTCATAGATTCATCAAAATAAGCAAACAACACATAGAAAACAGAATATGTAAAAAACAAAACAGTCTGTAGTAATCTGTAACTTTCGAATACTTCTGTAACTCTAAAAATTCTGAAATAAATTGGTAAACGTGAGTAATTTGTCTATCAATCATGTGCAAAAAAAATCAACTAAATAGCACTCTCCAGTAAAATCTGGTGGCTAATCTCGTGAGCTAAAGTTTCTATTTTTTACAGCATGATCATATAAACTTGACACAAGTCTTCCCAAAGGTTCAACTTGGCACAAACACTAATTAAAACACAGAACCACATCTAAACAGGAGCTAGATGTAATATTTATTCCTAAACAGAAGAAAAAACAAAAATAAAGTTGGGTTGCCTCCCAACAAGCGCTATCGTTTAACGCCCCTAGCTAGGCATGATGATTTCAATGATGCTCGCGTAAAAGATAAGAATTGAAACATAACGAGAGCATCATGAAGCATATAACTAGCACATTTAAGTCTAACCCACTTCCTATGCATAGGGATTTTGTGAGCAAACAATTTATGGGAGCAGTAATCAACTAGCATAGGAAGGGAACACGAGCATAACTCCAAGATTTTAAGCACATAGAGAGGAAACTTGATATTATTGCAATATGTAGAAGCATATGATCCTCTCTCATAATAATTTTCAGTAGCATCATGAATGAATTCAACAATATAACGAGCACATAAAACATTCTTTTCATGGTCTACTTGCATAAAAAATTTACTACTCCCGTCATAAGAAAAATTCTTCTCCTTCATAGTAGTGGGAGGAGCAAATTCAACAAAATAACTATCATGTGAAGCATAATCCAATTGAAAATTAAAATCATGATGACAAGTTTCATGGTTATCTTTATTCTTTATAGCATACGTGTCATTACAATAATCATCATAAATAGGAGACATGCTTTTATCATAATAAATTTGCTCATCAAAACTTGGGGGACTAAACATATCATCTTCATCAAACATAGCCTCCCCAAGCCTGTGGCTTTGCATATCATTAGCATCATGGGTATTCAAAGAACTCATACTAACAACATTGCAATCATGATCATCATGCACATATTTTATGCCAAGCATTCTATGTAATTCTTCTTCTAGTACTCGAGCACAATTTTCCTTCCATCATTTTCACGAAAGATATTAAAAAGATGAAACATATGAGGTAACCTTAATTCCATTTTTTGTAGTTTTCTTTTATAAACTAAACTAGTGAGAAAACAAGAAACTAAAAGATTCGATTGCAAGATCTACAGATATAACTTCAAGCACTCACCTCCCCAGCAACGGCGCCAGAAAAGAGCTTGATGTCTTCTACGCAACCTTCTTCTTGTAGACGTTGTTGGGCCTCCAAGTGCAGAGGTTTGTAGGACAGTAGCAAATTTCCCTCAAGTGGATGACCTAAGGTTTATCAATCCGTGGGAGGCGTAGGATGAAGATGGTCTCTCTCAAACAACCCTGCAACCAAATAACAAAGAGTCTCTTGTGTCCCCAACACACCCAATACAATGGTAAATTGTATAGGTGCACTAGTTCGGCGAAAAGATGGTGATACAAGTGCAATATGGATGGTAGATATAGGTTTTTGTAATAAGAAAATATAAAAACAGCAAGGTAACTAAAGATAAAAGTGAGAATAAATGGTGTTGCAATTATAGGAAACAAGGCCTAGGGTTCATACTTTCACTAGTGCAAGTTCTCTCAACAACAATAACATAACTGGATCATATAACTATCCCTCAACATGCAACAAAGAGTCACTCCAAAGTCACTAATAGCGGAGAACAAACGAAGAGATTATGGTAGGGTATGAAACCACCTCAAAGTTATTCTTTCTGATCGATCTATTCAAGAGTCCGTAGTAAAATAACACGAAGCTATTCCTTCCGTTTGATCTATCATAGAGTTCGTACTAGAATAACACCTTAAGAAACAAATCAACCAAAATCCTAATGTCACCTAGATACTCCATTGTCACCTCAAGTATCCGTGGGTATGATAATACGATATGCATCACAAAATCTCAGATTCATCTATTCAACCAACACAAAGAACTTCAAAGAGTGCCCAAAAGTTTCTACCGGAGAGTCAAGACGAAAACGTGTGCCAACCCCTATGCATAGATTCCCAAGGTCACGGAACCCGCAAGTTGATCACCAAAACATACATCAAGTGAATCAATAGAATACCCCATTGTCACCACGGGTATCCCACGCAAGACATACATCAAGTGTTCTCAAATCCTTACAGACTCAATCTGATAAGATAGCTTCAAAGGGAAAACTCAATCCATTACAAGAGAGTAGAGGGGGAGAAACATCATAAGATCCAACTATAATAGCAAAGCTCCCGATACATCAAGATCGTGCCATCTCAAGAACACGAGAGAGAGAGAGATCAAACACATAGCTACTGGTACATACCCTCAGCCCCGAGGGTGAACTACTACTTCCTTGTCATGGAGAGCGCCGGGATGATGAAGATGGCCACCGGAGAGGGATTCCCTCCTCTGGCAGGGTACCAGAACGGGTCTAGATTGGTTTTCGGTGGCAACTGAGGCTTGCGGCGGCAGAACTTCCGATCTAGGTTATTTTCTGGAGGTTTCAGTATATATAGGAGGTGTTGGAGTCGGGGGCAAGTAAAGGGGGTCTCCGGGCTGTCCACAAGGCAGGGGGGCGCCCAGCAGGGGGGCGCACCCCCTACCCTCGTGGTCAGCCCGTGGACCTTCTGGTCCCCCTCCGACACTTTTTGGGCTTCTTATGGTCCAAAAATAACCTCCGTTGAGTTTCAGGTCAATTGGGCTCCATTTGATATTCCTTTTCTGTAAAACTCAAAAACAAGGAAAAAACAGAAACTGGCACTGGGCTCTAGGTTAATAGGTTAGTCCCAGAAATGATATAAAAGTGTATATAAAAGCCCATGAAACATCCTAGAAGGATAATATAATAGCATTGGACAATCAAAAATTATAGATACGTTGGAGACATATCACTTCTTCTTCATGAGTTGGAGCTTGGAGCATAGTTCTTCACTTGCGAGATTATGACAACTTCCCCCGTCGATGATGACCTTGATGGAACACCCTTGTATGCCTGCTTTGGTGTGGAAGATATGACATATTTGATCTTCATCTTGATGTTGTTGAAGTGTCAAGACTTTGGAGACGACGAGAGTGGGACTTTAGTCGTTGTCGCAAAAGACTTGATTGTCTTGATCCTTGTTCACTTGACGTTGCATGGCCACATGTTCAATCGCTTACATCTTTTCTTCACTCGTAGAGTCATATGTGCCATCGTCATTTGCTATCATGGTGCGTTGGTTGGTACATTGGTATGACTTGTGTCCTCGGCGACCACATGTAAAGCATTTCAATGAACTTGTCTTGACGGGGTCATTAGGTGGTGCCGGTATTGATGAAGTTTTAGACTTGTACGAGTTTGCCGGTGGACGACTTGAAGAGGGTATAGCTTGCTTGGAATTTGACTTGTTGCCGGTACTTGGAAATGATCGCGAGGTAGGAGATGCCGAAGCTATAGTCGCTTGAGTGTATGAGCCATAGGTCTTGGAAGAGTACTTGGCGTATTTGGAGTCTTCTTTTACTTGGCACTCTGCCTTGGTTGCTTGATGAACTAGCTCGAGAAGGTTCGTGTATGGTTGGAAATCCGCAATCTTCTTGATAGGGTGGTTTAGCCGTTCAAGAAGCGAGCCAACGTTTCCTCATCATCTTCCTTGATGTTAGCTCGAATCATGGCAATCTCCATTTCTTGATAGTATTCCTCCACCATCTTCGTGGCTTGCTTGAGGAGTTGCAATATCTTGAAAAGATCCTGAATATAGTGTGTTGGCACGAAGTGGGCTCTCATGACATCTTTCATTTGGGTCCAAGTCGTGATGGGTGTTTCTCCTCGATCCATTTGGTGCTCGATCACTTGCTCCCACCAAATAAGGACATAGTCTTGAAACTCAAGTGATGCCATTGCGATTTTCTTGTCCTTGTCATAGTTGTGGAGACTGAATATCTTGTCGACCTTCAATGCCCATGAGAGGTATTCCTCGGGGTCGGTGCTTCCGGAGAACTTGGGCATGGTGAACTTGAGCTTGCCGTAACGGTTTTCTTCATGGTTGTTATCGCGGTGTCGATGTCGTGCTTGTTGTGGTGGCGGGTTCTCGACTTCTTGTTATGCGGCACAGACTGATGTAGGCGGTTTGTTTACGGCTCTTCATCTTGTTGATGCACTCTTGATTGGTTTTGCCATTCTTGTTGGACTTCACGGTGAGCTTCTGCATCTTCGCGAACACGACGATTGCGGTCGTGGATGGCTTGCTTCGCATCTCGAAGAGCATGTTGAGCTTGAAGTGCATTCTCCTCATGCCGTTGTTGTTCTTGACGTAGAGCATCGGCGGCTTGCTCTTCTTGTCGTTAACGTTGGAATTCTTGCGCTTGCTCCAAGGTGTTTTATTGATGACGACTTTCTTGCTCGCGAAGTTGCTCTTATGTGCCATTTCCATGGAATGGGTTTTGACTTGCTTGGTGTTCTTGATTCGCGGCTCGATGAAGAGGACTTGATGTCAGAGTACTTGATCTGGAACGAGGGTCGTAGGACTCTAGACTTGAGTGGCATTGTCTTGGCGATGAATAAGGGGAATAAGACTAGTTGATCATCAAAGCACGTAACTCCTCCATTTGAGTTGACATCTTGGCATTGAGATTGTCCGTGTGGGTGGAGATAGTCATGTCGAAGTAGTCTCTTATACGTTCTTCGGAATGCCTCAAGTCAGTGGTGATTTGCTCAATCTGGCCGCCTTCACTTTCTTCATGCAATGCTCGTTGAACGCCGAAAAGATGCACTTTGGTGATGTAGTTGGTAGCCTCTTATTGTTCGTCAAAATGTGGGTTCGTTGATGTACTTGGCCTATCCATCATGATTAAGTGTGGTGAGTACGAAAGGGAAAGAAAAAATATCAAAGTTACCTTTTCCGAAGACTGAGAATGTATCGAGTATCACTCAATCTAATGCTATGATAGGAGAATTGGTACCGGGTTTGTTTCTCACACCTTCAAGTAAAAGGCTTTTCGAGGATCTCTCTCAGGAATAGGGGCACAAAATATCAAGAAAATGTTAGTCAATATATCGAAAATGTTGAGAAGAATCACAAACTTGCAAGTAATGCAAATAGATCACAACCCAAGGATATCACATGGGAACGCACACACAGAAGATAAGTGGTATACGTACAACCAAAGGGTGAGTTCAAGATATGAAACCACGGGAAATGCTCTTGTTGCACGGATGCTAGAGAGACGAAGCTCGATTTCTCAAATGGGCAAGATACTCAATGTGCACCTACCTAGCTATATGAGTAACCTTGTCATTCTCAATCTGAACTATGCTACGTATGTATGATACCAAGATGATGCCAAGGTATATGATATGCAAAATGGCTCAATGCTATTGCGTACAAGCTTCTTGTTCTTCTAGATTGGCTTAAAAGCTTTGTATCTCCTTTTTTACTATGCTTGATGTTCGATCCAAATATGATACGAGACGAGTATGATAAAATATGCACGGGAGAGATTATTGGCACAATATGATAGCAAGATGATTGCACGCTCAAGTAGCTATGCGGGCTAAGCATATCACTAAGGTGCACAATATGGTGTGGCCCGGAAATTCTCAACTCGGTAGTCTCAATGGGTAAGTAATGCAAATAGGCTCGGTTATCAAGTGTAAGGTAAGGTATAGAGTAAGATGTCGTCAAAGTTACCGTCCTTTCTTACGGTTATCGGTGTCAATGTCGAAGGGTGTAGATAATGACAACTCTGGGGTGATGATGAATGGCAGCGATGATGATGAACAACCATCCCTAAGTAGCCGAAACTCCTTAGGAATCAGAACCGCAACTCAAAATCTCAAAAACAAGTGGTGGTGGTGGAACCAAGTGTGGGGGCGAAGTGAAACATGCGGAAGACAAGTGGTAGTGATAGAAAGAACAAAAATTGGGCTGCTCTTTCGCTCCCTGGATAGGTCGTGTGCGTGTGGTCAAAAGAGCCCTTGTGCATGAAGTCTCGATGGCCCGTGTGCACGGGGTGTGCTGCTGGCGGCTGTTCCAGATGATATCCATGGGGAAAACCCAAAGTTCCAAGAAATAAAGCGGTGGGATGGTTGTGGGAGATGGTGTGGGGGTACATCCAGCTGCCCAACACAAATTTTGTGGATCAAAACAACAAAATCTCACAAATATCAAGAAATTTTTTAGGGCTATTTTTCTGGGAAAATTTTGAGTTAGTACGAAAAATAACAAAATCAAGCTAGAATATGGGGGGTAGGGACTCCAAGATGTGAATCAACCATGGCTCATGACACCAAGATGATGTAGGGTGGAACCCTAGAGGAAGATCTATTCACACTTGAAGGGGAAAAGAGGAAGAACACAAGAGAGAAATCACTCAAACAAACCACAAATCACACATCCACTAGGATAGCATACATGAGATCGACAAGTATACAAGGTCAATCCAAGGAAACAAGCACAAAGGTAAAGTTCTTCCCAAATCCACTAGAGAGATGAGGTCTTGATGATCCTATGATGGGGATCCTTCCCTTGATGTAGGGGTCTTGAATCCACAAGGGGATCTTCTCCTAGGAGGTCTTGACTCTTCTAGAGGAGTGGATAAAAGGAGCAAAGCTCTCAAATGTCTCTCAATACTTTGATAACCCTTGTAACATCCCAAAATTCTAAAGTTTGGAATGTTATAATAAATAGATAGAATTGACTCCTTGCTGATTGTACTGAGTGAAATTGAGTGAAATTTGAAACTTTTGAAAGTTAAATGAGAGGGAATAAAATGAATTTCCCAAAACTTTCACTTTGCTTTTGATCTTCGAGGGAATTCAATTTCTTTTCAACACAAAACCCTAGAGTGAAGATAATATGACTTCTTCCATTTATTTTAAATGATAAAGGGCTTTGAAAGGATTTTGAATTTCATCCTCGAAATATTTTCAATTCAGAGACTTTAAGCAACTCAATGATTTTCCCGAGAGAAGATAAAATGACTTCTTCAAATTATAGGAAATATGAGTTGGAAGTTTTTCTAAAATTTTCTGCAGCTCAATTTCATATATTGAGTTATTTGGTTTCATTCAAATTATTTTTCTCCAAAAACATATTACATGGAAAATAGGGTAACATGATTCCCTACAACAGAAAATTGGAGAGAAATATATTTGAATTATTTTTGGTATTTTAAAAATGGTTTTTATTGGATTTTATTGCAACAGTAGGACCTTTTTATTTATTAGATTTTGTGGACATTTTATTTGGCAGTAGGAAAATGTTCATGTTGTAGGGCTTATTTTTCTGCAAATTTTGATATATAATATGCCTATAGGGTATTTTTCTTTATTTTGCTTTTATTCGTTTTCTGTCTGTTAAAAAAATGTTTATAAAAAAAAAGTCTTCCTCTGAACCTGGGCCGGCCCAGCTTCCGCCAGGCCGCGGCCCAGCTCGCTCCTTGCCGCCTCCCTCGTCCCCGACGGGATTCCTCCGCCGGCACGACACCGCCGACCGCCGCCGTGTCCTATCTGGACACTCCTCCCCAACCCCCTCCCGCAAGAAGCTCCCTCCCCTCCATATAAGGCCGCCGCCGCCGCCCTCTCTTCTCTCCCCCTCCTCTCGCATCGCTCGCGCCGCCGCCGTGATTTCCCGCCGCCGCCGCGATTTCGCCGCCGCCGCCGCATACTGCTGCTGCCACCGCCGCGCTGCTTTGCCGCTGCTGCCTCCCATCGCCTCCCGCAGCCACGCCCGCACGCCAGCACCGCGCCCCGCCGCAACGCCCATGCCACCGCTGCAGCCTCGCCGGCCGGAGTCCGATCTGTTCGGTCCGGTTTTTTTTTGGATCCGCCCGAACCGCGCCGAACCACCGGTTTTCCTCGAACCGGACAAAAGATAATAAACCGTTCGGTTTTATTTAGGTTTCTGTTAAAAAAAACCTAGGTTTAGATTTGTTTGGATAGTTATTTAGAGATCGTTCGTTGTTTAGGGTTCAGTAGTGAACGTTCGTTCTGTAGTTTTTTTTCTTTTCTTTTCTTTTCTGTTTAGTTTTCGGCCAGGGACTTTTTTGTAATTACTATTTTTACAGATTAGCCTCTAAACTTTAAACGGCCCTAACTTTTTGCTCGTTGGTCCAAATCCAACGAAACCAACGCCCACGTCTTCGTTACGAAGCCCTCTTTCCAGTAATACAACTCAAACATGTTTTTGAAAATCTTAAAATTTGAATTCAACTAGTTTTAGATTTGAACTTTATTTGATCATAACTTGAGTTTAGTAACTCCGTTTGAGTTGATTCTTTTTGCAAATCGAAGCTCTTGACCTAAACTTTCTCATAAGGCCAAATTCACATAATTTTGGTACTGTTAGAAATTGTTTTGTGTTTCAAGATTCATTCTTGTGTTTTCGAAGTTTTCCGAAGTGTTTATTCATTTTGTCCGCTCTTTCTGAGTGATTGCTTATGTGTGGTTACCATTGCTTGCTTACGATAGATTGACCGGAGTGTGACGAGTAGATCTATCCAGAGTTTTGAGTGTGCATCATCTTCATCAACATTGCAGGCAAGTAACACTTTGATCATGCTTTCCAATTACCCAGTTTTCATTGCATTAGTCAAACCCCTCACACATTGCATGAGTAGGATCAATTAACTTGTGGGATTGGGAAGTAGATTGAGGTAGTACCTATTACCTGCATTACATTCAAACCCTTGGGAGTTACTTCTACGTTTGTTGTTAGGACATGCTATGCTCGTAGACGTGGTTTGGGTTTGAGTGAAATCCATGACAAATGTGAGTTGTTAATTAATGGTTCAACTTAAGGTGGCAACTTTAATACACATCTGGGTGGATTGAGGCATCTGGGTATTCCAGGATTGCCTGTTTTTCTTTTGGACCGCCACCCAGGCTCAAAGGGATCATAAGATTTTTCATGCTAGAAACTTCCGTGTGCAGCCACATGCCAATATGGGCTCTGGCATAGTTGAGTAAGTTGTGGGAAACCTTTCCATGATGGGCTAGCAGATGTAGTTGGGTTTTGTAGGTGTACCGTCCTATCTATCTGGTTAAGGGGACCTCTTCGGAAAGACTGTGTCTCGGTCATCCGTTTCTCAAACATCATGTAGTGCGAGAAACCAAACGGAGGCGATCGAGTCTTGTGGGGAAAGTGCACAAACCTCTGCAGAGTGTACAAACTGATCATGATTAGCCGTGTCCCCGGTTATGGACATCTTGAGTATCTGGTATTTGGATTATCATGTGCATCTCATCATGTTACTCTAATTTAATATTGTTGGGTTTAATGATTATTTTTAATTGGGGTTGAGAGGATGTCTATCTTCTCAACGATGTTTCAACTACCATGATAGTTAATTAAAATGCATTCCTTTGAAGTAGGGAAAAATTGGCTTTACGAAAAAACTTTACCCTTACAGCCTCCACTAGCCAAATATGCATGTAGTTGTAGGCTTGCTTATCATTATCTTTACAGTGTGAATTTGCCAGCATATTCCATGTGCTGACCCGTTTTTCGGGCTGCAACGTTTTATGTTGCAGGGTTATCTTACGACGAGTAAGTGATACATTAGGGGTTACAATTTCTACACTCAACTTTGCCGTTGGTGTTGATGGGAATCCACAACCTTGTTGCTTCCGCTATGATCGATTGAGGTAATAGTATTTACGTTACTTCATACATGTGATTTACCTCTGTTATAAATCCTGTTTGTACTGTGTGTGTCAGCATACCGATCCAGGGATGACACTGAACACAGAGACTTCGGTCCATTCGGATCGTGGTCGCTACAAGATGGTATCAGAGCACATGTTGACTGTAGGACGTGACCCTAGAAACTAGCCAGACCATAGGAAAAGTTTTATCTAAAACTATCTTTCTCAAAAAGATTCTGATCTCTTCTTTTCTGAGCTTTGTCCAAACTTTCCCTTGACCTTAAATAGTTAGACAATACCCTTTACCATTTGGACCACTTCGGAGTAAAGATGAGTTCACTATGCATTGGAAGTGTTGAAGCTACAATAATGGATACTCCGAAGGTTTGAAGAGTTGACAACTTTGAGGAGATGATGACCTTTAGAAGACCAAACCCCTGTTATGTACTTACGTTAGATGCGACGATTGTGAGCCATCGTTTGTTTGATGTTTTCCGATGGCCACAAAACAAAACCCGTCTTTTCAAAACTTTTGTCGGTATTGAGTGTATCTCTCTCTTTCTCTTCTGAATCTCATCCCAAAAACCCCTGGACCCAATAGAGGATGACTGAAGATAGACTTGAAGTCTCTGGACCAATGACCCAACCAGAGGCAGAGTTATGGATACAAAACATGGAGGATCACTTTAGGAAAAATTTGGTTGCAAGGAAGTATGATGTCAGTACGCTCTCCAGTACTTTACAAATAGTGCTGCAACATGGTGGAAGATGCATCAAGCCATACAAGGATGTAATAGAGTAGAAAGTTGGAAGGAATTCAAGAAGAACCTGTTAAGATCCTGTCTCATCCAAGAGTGTGGTGACAAGCCGAAGAAGAAACTTTGTGCCTGTAGGATTTGTGGAGAAATAGGACACACCCAGGAGGAGCACAAGGATGAATGCCCTAATTGTGAAGGAAGTCACCCAGCTGAAGAATGTCCAACTAGGCAGATGTGACGCCCCCGATTTGACCGTACACTAATCATGCACGCAAATGTGTATGACCAAGATCAAGGACTCACTGGAAGATATCACAACACAACTCTAGACACAAATTAAAACAATACAAGCATTATATTACAAGCCAGGGGCCTCGAGGGCTCGAATACATAAGCTCGAAAACACAAGAGTCAGCAGAAGCAATAATATCTGAGTACAGACATATGTTAAACAAGTTTGCCTTAAGAAGGCTAGCACAAAAAACAACACGATCGAAAAGGCAAGGCCTCCTGCCTGGGACCTCCTAACTACTCCTGGTTGCCAGCTGTCTCCACGTAGTAGTATCCTCCGTCGAGGTAGTAGCAGTCGTCAAAGGTGGCTTCTGGCTCCTGAACTCCACCATCTGGTTGCATCAACCAGCAAGAAGAAAGAAGGGGGAAAAGGGGGAGCAAAGCAACCGTGAGTACTCATCCAAAGTACTCGCAAGCAGGGATCTACACTACATATGCATCAGTATCAACGAAAAGGGTAGTATCTGTGGACTAAGCTGCAGAATGCCAGAATAAGAGGGGGAGAAGCTAGTCCTATCGAAGGCTAGCATCTTCTGGAAACCACCGTCTTGCAGCAAGAGAGGGGAAGTAGAGTAGTATATCATAAGTCATATTTATGTTATTGTTCCAACGCTCCGGGATCCTTTCTCGACACCCGAAGCAACATATCCAAACAATGCCTCAGCATCCAGTTCTAGTTGTAGCGATCGGGATACAACTCCAAGTGTCCGTTACCGTAGGACAGGCTATCGATAGATGTTTTCTTCCCTGCAGGAGTGCACCAACTTACCCAACACGCTTGCTTAACTCCGGCCGGACACACCATCAGGTCATGCCCGCCCTCGGCCAAACAATACGCCGCAACCCGACCTAGACTTAATAGAGAGGTCATGCACGCCGGACTAAACCCTATGCCCCCAGGGGTCATGGGCCAATCGCCCTGGGAACTCCTGCACGTTGCGTGGGCGGCCGGTGAGCAGACCTAGCAACCTCCTTTAAAAAGGTAGGAGCCTAACTAGTCCAACCCGGCGCGCGCCGCTCAGTCGCAATGACGTCAGTTAAGCTTCGGCTGATGCATACGACGCAGAACGCCCATACTATGCCCACGTGATGGTTAGTGCTATCAGGCCAAAGGCCCCTCGGATCAAATATCCAAATCGTTTAGTGTCTTGGGAATGCGCGGTAACGAGCAGAGACTCACGAAAATGTGACCCCATCGCCCCGTCTCGAGAACTTGCAGCAAGGGCGAGTGCCCGGCCACGCCTCGTATTTATCTCACGGGCACCTTCCTGGTCAACCCGACTACACATCACTCGCAATTAAGCTCGCGTGGGTACCCCTCAGGGTCGACCCGTCTTTAGTAACCAGGTTCAGTGTAAAGTCATAGTAACCATAGTAACTGTGTGTCTGACACCAAAGGAAAACATGAGGAAATCAACCTCGATGGAATTCCACCTGATGTTTATCGTCAAGGTGAACGAAAGAGGAGTCACCCTCGAGGTCCACTCTTGAGGAGTTGCACGACAGTGCCGTTATCGGGAGTGAAGAAAGAGGAATCACCCTCGATGACCACTACCTATGAACTAACCTACAAGGTTAACATCAGAAGTGCTGATGAGGTCTCACCCTCGGCACTCGATAGTAACCCAGTAGTGTCGAGCAACTAAGGGAAAAGTGATGTGCGGTGCCGGGTCCTGGTCTTCGATCCCGTTGATCGGGTCTTCTGATAATCCAGCGGGGCAGTCGGGACAAGGTAAGGGGTCACTGGTGGATCTCTAACCAGCCTATACTAAGCAGTTTAGTATAAACATGTAAGGTACGAAAGCAGTATCAACAACAGGCTATGCATCAGAATAGGATCATACGAAAAGCAGTAGCAGTTCTAATGCAAGCATAAGAGAGAAGAGAATGGGCGATATCGGAATGATCAAAGGGGGTTGGCTTGCCTGGTTGCTCTGGCAAGAAGGAGGGGTCGTCAACACCGTAGTCGATCATCGGGGCATCATCGGTCTCGGGGTCTACTTGAGAGAAGAGGGGGAAGAAACAATAAATACAAAGCATACAGAAGTAACAAAGAAGCATGACAAGTCAACACGCTGTGCTAGGGTGCTCTAACACGGTGCTACACGATACCGGCGAAGGGGGATAACATCCGGGAAAGTATTCCCGAAGTCTGGCTTTTTCGGACAGATGAATCGGAGGGGAAAGTTGCATGTTCGGTATGATAGAGATGTGTGGCGGATGAACGGACCGCGTATTCGGATTCATCTCGCAATTCTGAGCAACTTTCATATATGAAACTTTTTCATCCGAGTTACAGATTATTTTATATGATTTTCTCAAAGTCTAAATGATTTTCTGAGTTAAATCAATTCGAAAATAAATACCTAATTATTTCTGCCACATGGGGCTGTGCTATCTAATGTGTATTACAGGTGGGACCATGGGTTGGGTTGACCGAGTCAATTTGACTGGTCAACGGAATGTGTGGCCCACATGTCATTGCCACATGCGTTAATAAAACTTCTAACTAATTTAATCAAGAGAGGTCCCACATGCCATGGACTACTAGTTATACATAATCACTAATTAGCCAAACTAAACCAAACTAAGTGGCCGGCCTTATCCATAGGGCCAGCCGGCCATGCACAAAGGCACAGGCCATGGCCTTGCACGGCTTAAACGCTAGCTACAGCAGGCTATGGCAGCAGCGTTTAAGCAACAGCAGCTATGGCAG
Organism: Secale cereale; assembly: GCA_902687465.1. Lineage (NCBI taxonomy): Eukaryota > Viridiplantae > Streptophyta > Magnoliopsida > Poales > Poaceae > Secale > Secale cereale. The sequence continues at coordinate 298,005,356 of LR738714.1, forward strand.
CAGCTAGCGGCGGCAGCACCTAGCGCCAGCAGCAGTAGTAAGCCGCGACGGCGCACAACAGCAGCAAGGAGCAGTAGCAACGCAGCAAGCAGCACAGTAGGCAGAACGGCGCGCCCAGCCGCGTAGAGCAACATCGCGCAGCAGCAGCTGCGGCCGAGTACGGGCAAGGCGGTTGCGGGCGCGCCACAACACGCGGAGACGAGGCCAGGGCGGGGCGCAGGTACGGGGAGCAGCAGCGCGGGCACGCACGGGAGTTCGAGTTCCGGCCATGGCGGCCACAAACTTGGGGGTGACGACTACGACGACGAAATCGAGAGGGGGAGAGGGGGTTTTGGAAGAGGAGCTCACAAAGGTTCCAACGAAAGCGACGAGGAGGTCGGAGGTGGACCGGAGACGAGGCAATGGACGACGGCGGTCGGCGATGTACGAGGTGAATAGTAGCTCGATGGCGAGCGCGCGGGACGGCTCCACTCGATTTGATGCTCTGGATGGACGAAGTAGATGGTGGCGGCCCTCCTGGACTAGTCAGTGTGACCAACGGTGGCCGGTGGTCACGGGATCGACGGCGAGGCGGCCATGGAGCCGTTCGGCGAGGCGAACAGAGAGGGCACGACGCGAGGAAGGGGGGATATGCGGGAATTTGCGGGCCTAGGGTTTCGGCGATGGAGAGAGAGGGGTTGGGGTGGCTCTTATCCCCTCCAGGGCACTGGCGAGTCGCGGGGCTCGGCTCTCCTGCAGAGCCATGGCGTGCGGCCTGGCGCGACAGTGTCGAGAGGTGGGGGAAGGCCAGCGCTCATGGGTCGGGCTGCACTGTGGCTACCTAAAGCCCAGTAGCACAGTGGCTTTATGCCATTTTTCTTTTGTTTTTCTACTCCTTATTTTGTCTACGGTTTTGCATTAAGTAGAGTCACCAATTAAATTTTTTTAAAGCTGAAAAGTGCCACACGCATACAAGGTAATATTTTGGCCTACCACAAAAAAGTCTGGGGGCTCTTTGGATTTATTCAAATTGTGTTTCCATTTAAAAGGGGCTAAAAAGGTGATGTTTGATCCTGTTTTAATACTTTTAAGGAAATACAAATATTTCAGAAGATGTTGGCTTCTATATGATAATTACTTAGTGAATTTTTACAACTCCTCTAACATTTTTGTTTTACTGATCGAAGAAATATTAGTTTAGCTTGCAACTTAATTTGAATTTGACTTTATTTTAAAATTGAAATTGAATTGGTTTTGAATCGAAGTGAGATTAGCAACAGTAACAATGATGACGTGGCATCATTAATAGGGGATTACTGTAGCTTGATTATTCGGGCGTTACAAATCTCCTCCACTACAAGAAATCTCGTCCCGAGATTTAAGAGGTGGAGTAAGGAGTAACTTCGGGAGAACTGACCCTTATAGGGTTAATTATCTGGTGAACAATTCAGGGAAAGAGGTAGAAGTATCTCCCGAGTTGAAACTTAATAAGGCATCGAGAACAAAGTATGAAGGTACAATGGGAAGTTTCAGTTGAATGGACAAACGATTGATACCTGATCGGAGTGTGAGAAAGGGGGTCCAGAGCATCAGGAATAGATCATCTCTCGGAAGGTGGCTCGTGACAACACACAAAGCCAAGAGCATATGATACTTCGGAATAAAAGATATACAGGAGAGTCAGGTTTTGATCATGTGGAACTGTGGGTTATGGGCCCACCATGTGGGTTAAAAGTAGAAAGGGGGCCGATAGCAAGTCATGTCAGATGAAAGAATGTCAGTTATGTTGGCAACAACGTTGGTACCAAGGGCGAGGGACGAAGAGAACTATTTTCCTACTCGTTGAACGAGGCGGTCCAATAGGTAAAGTTCTCATCCATCGGTGGCTACCGGAATGTCACCAACAATAGTAACATGGTCTCTCTGACAAGGTTATACATCGGGGTGTTTTATAAGCAGGGAATTATTTGTGATTATATCATATAGATCACAAGAAGGTTAAACAAACCAATGGAAAGGAAAAGTGGTTATTAGATTAACCAGACTAGTGGAAAGGAAAAGGTGCTTATACCAAAGTATTAGAGTATATGCTTCCCAAGAACAAATAGAGCATGGTATACATGACAGGACATCAAGTACTTATCCATTTAGTTAATGGGGCAAGGAGAGTCATGATGCTTACCCATACAACGGTGTTTGGATAATTTATCAAGAAACATTTAGCATTGCGCCTCTAATGTTCCTAATGATGTTTGAAGTAACACAGTCATACTTTTGGATAGCATTGACATGGTCATTAGGTAAAGGCCGGACCTTGGGAACACAAAGGATCCATCGGGAATTACTTGAACACCTCATGCAATTTTATCAGGGAAGATGAGGAGGTGGCCGATGGTTTCAACAAAAATCCTTCGACGTGTCAAAAATGATGTATTTCCAAACTTTAAATGAACAAATTCGTGTTGGGGGAGGCAAGAATGTTATCGATGATAACACAATTCGTCGAGGGGCAAGGATGGTATTTCTCATCATGAATTCAATTGATAACCTGAAAGATCATCAGAATGTTGATGATGATCACGACACATTTGTCGAGAGATTTCATGAAGATGTAACCGATTGACGATGACATCAAGTCAAAGGAATGATGAAGCGAAAGGTTATTCGAACCACGGGTACGACACAAACTTGAAATCAAGCTTGTTATTCGAGGTGAAAATATATGACGAGGAAGATCGTCGTAAGTTTGGCTCATCATCAAAAGTTGTGTTCCGAGAAGAAGGACCAGGTAGCATAGTTAAAAGGATGCACGATAATGATATAGCCGATCATGCTAGATCTGACTTGAAGAATTAATAAACTCGTAAGAAATGGAGATTGCTTAGAGCTATTGAATTGGAGTGCGGAATCAATTCACTTATCGGAGTTCTCGAGTGGCTAATAACTCAAAACCCGAGGAAAATTGCAGTCATGAAAATGCAACACATAATGAAGAACTCATAAGGAGCTATGCAGTTCTATGATAATCTCGAGATACCAGGGGGTAATACTCGACGACAGCTCAAACTAGAGGTTGGGCTGGGGGTATTGCTCTGTAGGAGACAAGTGCTTAAACCTGCACGTGAAATGGTATTTAAGGGAGAACATGGCTGGGACCACGATTGCAAAAGGCCAGATCCCAGCTATAAGTTGATCTTATATCAAGGTAATAATTAATTTTAAGAGAAGCCTCAGTGATAAGATCCACACTGTGTACATGGGCATGGACAGAAAGTTCAAGGTTGACTCCCACTTCTTCAATGTATGACCTTTCATTCAATGCCCTATAAAAAAATATTTGATTGCGAAGACTTGCCTGGCGAATTACCAGGGAAGTATGAACCTTGGAAAACTTTCGGGTTCACACAAATTAAGGAACGCATAAGTTCAACCCATCGGGGCATCTTAGACTCATACTACGCAACTTCAGGAGCAAATTATACAAGCTCGAAAGCAGAGCATGGTTGAGAAAGCCTACGATATGTTTTACCCAAGGCATTATATATCATGGCAGAACTCATAAGGTATTTGAATACGAAGGACGTTGTCGGATAAAATCCAACAAAGGATCCGGTGATCTACAAGGGATCTGATGTGAGTATTGGTACTCAACCAGAAGAAGAAATAATGCAAGGATATCAGTTTATATAAACAACTGACTATTTCAAAACTCAAATGCAAAAGGAATTATTGTTTCCAAATCAAGGGATCGGAAGAAACCGCTGTGATTAAGAATGGGTAAGTTGAAATGACTTAGGGATACAATCGACGACAATTTGATTGGTCGAGATCCAGCTCATGTTCAACATGACGTCTGAGCCGGAAAGATAAGTTAAAAGGATCAACTAATGATTGCGAGTATTTGCAACCTATTGAATCAATAAGATTAAAAAGTCAATCACAAAGATTTTAACGAATATTGACATACATCTAGAATTAACCATAATGCAAGGAGGTAAAACTTTCCAGAGCAAATAGGTTGCTGAGGATTTTGGAAGATTGAATAGCGTTTTGAAGACCTTTGAGAAACGCATGAACAACTGGGGATGAACGAATCCCAAGTGAGTGTGAAGAATTATCCATACATGTAATCATGCGGGATAAGGAGCTGCAATGCAACAGGCACAAAGGATTCTCGAAATATCCGAAGTATTTCAGGGTATCTCGTAATAACAAGATCAACTGAAATGAAGGTATGGACGACAAGTGTATGCATCTATCCTCAGGGATTTATCGGTGATATGGAATTGCAACGGTGAAGGACACAAGGTCTCGAGAGAACATTGTAAAGTATCTTCGGAAGCTTCTGGTGCAGCAGGCCATTAACTTGAATGAATGGCTCTCCGGGAGAAAGTATTTACGAGAACCTAATATTAGAGTTTGCAAAATTATTTAACCCGAATAGAAGAGAGATCAGAGTCCCAGAGTAAAGACGAGGAATAAAAGATCCTAATACCACTCAATGGCGACGTGGGCCCGAAAGCCACACAGCCATGTTAGTAAAACGGTTTTTTAAAGACTAGACTCAACTTCGACCAAGGAGTTGGAAAGGGGATTCCTACAGGCAGTCGGCTCTGATACCAACTTGTGACGCCCCCGATTTGACCGTACACTAATCATGCATGCAAATGTGTACGACCAAGATCAAGGACTCACTGGAAGATATCACAACACAACTCTAGACACAAATTAAAACAATACAAGCTTTATATTACAAGCCAGGGGCCTCGAGGGCTCGAATACATAAGCTCGAAAACACAAGAGTCAGCGGAAGCAATAATATCTGAGTACAGACATATGTTAAACAAGTTTGCCTTAAGAAGGCTAGCACAAAAAACAACACGATCGAAAAGGCAAGGCCTCCTGCCTGGGACCTCCTAACTACTCCTGGTCGCCAGCTGTCTCCACGTAGTAGTATCCTCCGTCGAGGTAGTAGCAGTCGTCAAAGGTGGCTTCTGGCTCCTGAACTCCACCATCTGGTTGCATCAACCAGCAAGAAGAAAGAAGGGGGAAAAGGGGGAGCAAAGCAACCGTGAGTACTCATCCAAAGTACTCGCAAGCAAGGATCTACACTACATATGCATCAGTATCAACGAAAAGGGTAGTATCTGTGGACTAAGCTGCAGAATGCCAGAATAAGAGGGGGAGAAGCTAGTCCTATCGAAGGCTAGCATCTTCTGGAAACCACCGTCTTGCAGCAAGGGAGGGGAAGTAGAGTAGTATATCATAAGGCATATTTATGTTATTGTTCCAACGCTCCGGGATCCTTTCTCGACTCCCGAAGCAACATATCCAAACAATGCCTCAGCATCCAGTTCTAGTTGTAGCGATCGGGATACAACTCCAAGTGTCCGTTACCGTAGGACAGGCTATCGATAGATGTTTTCTTCCCTGCAGGGGTGCACCAACTTACCCAACACGCTTGCTTAACTCCGGCCGGACACACCATCAGGTCATGCCCGCCCTCGGCCAAACAATACGCCGCAACCCGACCTAGACTTAATAGAGAGGTCATGCACGCCGGACTAAACCCTATGCCCCCAGGGGTCATGGGCCAATCGCCCTGGGAACTCCTGCACGTTGCGTGGGCGGCCGGTGAGCAGACCTAGCAACCTCCTTTAAAAAGGTAGGAGCCTAACTAGTCCAACCCGGCGCGCGCCGCTCAGTCGCAATGACGTCAGTTAAGCTTCGGCTGATGCATACGACGCAGAACGCCCATACTATGCCCACGTGATGGTTAGTGCTATCAGGCCAAAGGCCCCTCGGATCAAATATCCAAACCGTTTAGTGTCTTGGGAATGCGCGGTAACGAGCAGAGACTCACGAAAATGTGACCCCATCGCCCCGTCTCGAGAACTTGCAGCAAGGGCGAGTGCCCGGCCACGCCTCGTATTTATCTCACGGGCACCTTCCTGGTCAACCCGACTACACATCACTCGCAATTAAGCTCGCGTGGGTACCCCTCAGGGTCGACCCGTCTTTAGTAACCAGGTTCAGTGTAAAGTCATAGTAACCATAGTAACTGTGTGTCTGACACCAAAGGAAAACATGAGGAAATCAACCTCGATGGAATTCCACCTGATGTTTATCGTCAAGGTGAACGAAAGAGGAGTCACCCTCAAGGTCCACTCTTGAGGAGTTGCACGACAGTGCCGTTATCGGGAGTGAAGAAAGAGGAATCACCCTCGATGACCACTACCTATGAATTAACCTACAAGGTTAACATCAGAAGTGCTGATGAGGTCTCACCCTCGGCACTCGATAGTAACCCAGTAGTGTCGAGCAACTAAGGGAAAAGTGATGTGCGGTGCCGGGTCCTGGTCTTCGATCCCGTTGATCGGGTCTTCTGATAATCCAGCGGGGCAGTCGGGACAAGGTAAGGGGTCACTGGTGGATCTCTAACCAGCCTATACTAAGCAGTTTAGTATAAACATGTAAGGTACGAAAGCAGTATCAACAACAGGCTATGCATCAGAATAGGATCATACGAAAAGCAGTAGCAGTTCTAATGCAAGCATAAGAGAGAAGAGAATGGGCGATATCGGAATGATCAAAGGGGGTTGGCTTGCCTGGTTGCTCTGGCAAGAAGGAGGGGTCGTCAACACCGTAGTCGATCATCGGGGCATCATCGGTCTCGGGGTCTACTTGAGAGAAGAGGGGGAAGAAACAATAAATACAAAGCATACAGAAGTAACAAAGAAGCATGACAAGTCAACACGCTGTGCTAGGGTGCTCTAACACGGTGCTACACGATACCGGCGAAGGGGGATAACATCCGGGAAAGTATTCCCGAAGTCTGGCTTTTTCGGACAGATGAATCGGAGGGGAAAGTTGCATGTTCGGTATGATAGAGATGTGTGGCGGATGAACGGACCGCGTATTCGGATTCATCTCGCAATTCTGAGCAACTTTCATATATGAAACTTTTTCATCCGAGTTACAGATTATTTTATATGATTTTCTCAAAGTCTAAATGATTTTCTGAGTTAAATCAATTCGAAAATAAATACCTAATTATTTCTGCCACATGGGGCTGTGCTATCTAATGTGTATTACAGGTGGGACCATGGGTTGGGTTGACCGAGTCAATTTGACTGGTCAACGGAATGTGTGGCCCACATGTCATTGCCACATGCGTTAATAAAATTTCTAACTAATTTAATCAAGAGAGGTCCCACATGCCATGGACTACTAGTTATACATAATCACTAATTAGCCAAACTAAACCAAACTAAGTGGCCGGCCTTATCCATAGGGCCAGCCGGCCATGCACAAAGGCACAGGCCATGGCCTTGCACGGCTTAAACGCTAGCTACAGCAGGCTATGGCAGCAGCGTTTAAGCAACAGCAGCTATGGCAGCAGCTAGCGGCGGCAGCACCTAGCGCCAGCAGCAGTAGTAAGCCGCGGCGGCGCACAACAGCAACAAGGCGCAGTAGCAACGCAGTAGGCAGAACGGCGCGCCCAGCCGCGCAGAGCAACATCGCGCAGCAGCGGCTGCGGCCGAGTACGTGCAAGGCGGTTGCGGGCGCGCCGCAGCACGCGGAGACGAGGCCAGGGCGGGGCGCAGGCACGGGGAGCAGCAGCGCGGGCACGCACGGGAGTTCGAGCTCCGGCCATGGCGGCCACAAACTTGGGGGTGACGACTACGACGACGAAATCGAGAGGGGCAGAGGGGGTTTTGGAAGAGGAGCTCACAAAGGTTCCAACGAAAGCGACGAGGAGGCCGGAGGTGGACCGGAGACGAGGCAATGGACGACGGCGGTCGGCGATGTACGAGGTGAATAGTAGCTCGATGGCGAGCGCGCGGGACGGCTCCACTCGATTTGATGCTCTGGATGGACGAAGTAGACGGTGGCGGCCCTCCTGGACTAGTCAGTGTGACCAACGGTGGCCGGTGGTCACGGGATCGACGGCGAGGCGGCCATGGAGCCGTTCGGCGAGGCGAACAGAGAGGACACGACGCGAGGAAGGGGGGATATGGGGGAATTTGGGGGGCTAGGGTTTCGGCGAGGGAGAGAGAGGGGTTGGGGTGGCTCTTATCCCCTCCAGGGCACTGGCGAGTCGCGGGGCTCGGCTCTCCTGCAGAGCCATGGCGTGCGGCCTGGCGCGACAGTGTCGAGAGGTGGGGGAAGGCCAGCGCTCATGGGTCGGGCTGCATTGTGGCTACCTAAAGGCCAGTAGCACAGTGGCTTTATGCCGTTTTTCTTTTGTTTTTCTGCTCCTTATTTTGTCTACGGTTCTGCATTAAGTAGAGTCACCAATTAAATTTTTTTAAAGCTGAAAAGTGCCACACGCATACAAGGTAATATTTTGGCCTACCACAAAAAAGTCTGGGGGCTCTTTGGATTTATTCAAATTGTGTTTCCATTTAAAAGGGGCTAAAAAGGTGATGTTTGATCCTGTTTTAATACTTTTAAGGAAATACAAATATTTCAGAAGATGTTGGCTTCTATATGATAATTACTTAGTGAATTTTTACAACTCCTCTAACATTTTTGTTTTACTGATCGAAGAAATATTAGTTTAGCTTGCAACTTAATTTGAATTTGACTTTATTTTAAAATTGAAATTGAATTGGTTTTGAATCAAAGTGAGATTAGCAACAGTAACAATGATGACGTGGCATCATTAATTGGGGATTACTGTAGCTTGATTATCTGGGCGTTACAGCAGATTACTTGTTTCTTGTGTGAAGGGACTACCCACTACCCTACCCAGTGTCACATTTACCCCATGGTGCAACGAGCTATCCAACAGAAGAAAGAAGCAATGAAAGAAGTCCTCGAGGAAACCTTAGGGGAATCCATGATGGAGGAAGATATTGACGACCCTGATGGAGAAGGACTAAACAGATATTATTCCCGTGCTTGCTACTCATGTGGAGAGAAAGGACATCTTTCACAGCAATGCACAAAGGAAAGCCATGAGTATCTGGGAGACTTCCCGATAGAAGAAGTGGAGTTTGATCCACAAAAGATAGAAGAATTGATAGGAACTAAGAAGTCGAGGAAGAGGAAGATCATGTGTCCCCACAAGAACCCAACTTCTACGGAAAAGGACCTGAGTAACATCACTTGTTATCGGTGCAAGGATTTAGGTCATTATGCTAGCAATTGCCCAACCAGGAAGCGGAGAATCTAGAGAACCAGGACATCCACTATGAAGTCCCTAGATTGTCTTACGACATTAGTTTACACTACAAGGAAGTAGAGCATTTTGCCAAGAGAAGGTCTAGACCGGAGGAAGATTGATCTGAGTAGTTGAGATCTTCATATTGGAATGAAGCATGTAGATTAATATGGAATACACCCTTTTACAATGTTGAGTTGAGTATGGAAAATAACATTGTAATAGTTCGTGAAGCAATAGAAGTTGATATTTTGGAGTCTAAGAAGGAGATGTTATGAGTTGTTGGATGATTGTGAGTGCCTCTTTTGCTATCTCACCCAGACCTAGACCTAGAACCCATGGACAAGTTGACCCAAACCTTTCTCGGAAAAAAGACCCCGTTTTACCCAAGGATGTCCGTATGTTTTCCTGAGAACCCCTTTTGTCTTATACCCACAGATGACAACCCTATACGAGTCTTTTCTCAAAGGCCCAGAAACCATCATGACAATGACTAGCGACCAAAATTATCCAAAGATCCTGAAGGACATGATGAAGCATATTCAACTAGAAGGAGATGTAGTTTACAAGGGTTATCCCTTCATGGAGAATGGAGTTGAACTTTGGTACGTGGAGGTACACCTCCACCGTGTGAAAGGAGTTTGCCCAAAGACTATCGGACAATACTTTTTCATCTCCCGAGTACCACGAACAGCATTCTTCGATTCTGTTCGTGAAGCTGCTATGGAGGCCATACGTCAAATTGGAGAAATACTCGCGGCAAGACTTCTTTATACCCAAGGATGCCTGAGTATGATGCATGCAGAGATGGTGGAGATGAAGCACACGACCAATAGTATGAAGCAAAAGATTGATGATTTTAAGAATCACGTTGTACAATTCCAGTGGGATTGAAGCACCCTTAGCTAGGACGAATGGATATAGATGGAAGAAATTCTTGATCATACCAGACTATGTGGACAGTAGAAATTGTAGTGATGCACCCTTGGAAATTGGAGTATTGAATATTGGTTCATGAAGTAATAAAAGATTTGATATGAGGAGAATACGGATTATGGATGAACCAGTGCATTTTGTTTAGTTGGACCTTATTGAGTGAATACTGGACCCATAGTAAAAGAAAATGTTGCTTCAAGAAGTAGAGTTTGCACAAGTAAGTTGGAGTTTATTTTGATATGAGGCTTACACCAAGAGTATGAAGGAACGAAGTACAATTGGATTTTAAGAGGGTGAAATGCTGGAAGTGTGGAGCAATAGTGACTCCAAGGATAAGTTATGGATATACAAGTTCTGAAGTGGACCCACAAGCCGAGGACCTAAAGAAGGCTACGTAATTATAAGGGAACCACGAGACTTGTCTATAGTTATGTGTATCTGCTGTAGTAAGGCAGTGCATTTTGCTATAGATTGTACCAAGAAGAAGGAGTTTTGTGCTAAGTATTGGAGTTGAAGCATGCAATGGAAGTGCAGTAGATCGTAGTAAGTTGAGAATCAATATAGTTGGCATCATGGTATTGATTTGGATTCTATGAGTTGTTACTACAAAGGTGATGAGTGGAGACAAGATGCATGGAAGGAGATTTTGAAGAAACTAGTGTTATTCATTTTAAGTGTGGTAGAATCCGACACCGTTACCTGAATACACTAGCTAGTGGTTAGTTACGTCAGACTTGGAGTGGATTGCCCAAAGGTGAGTCTGAGTAATTACATCGTAGTTTTACCCAAGAGAAGTAAAGGATACTTGGATGGATTTAAGAAAACCAAGGAAGTTGGATGTTGGAAGAATGATCAGTTGCAACCCGATGATGAGACCAAGTGTCGCTAGTGATGAGATGAGCCATAACCCACAGGCCCCAGGACCTGTCAAGAAAGCAAGCACACTCTTGCTGAAGGAAAACACCTGGAAGAAGTTACGACCTTTGTCAATAGACGATCTTATAGGTGGTTACGTTAAACCCGAGGGTTGTGAAACGCTAGATGTTTTGTTGGGCTTGCAGAATCAATGGATATATCCGAAATCAGTTCGTTGACAAGAGAAATTCTGCAAAGCTTGTGAGGATGACCGAGTGTTAGAATGCGAGATTCACTAAACCATATACAAGGTAATGATTTGGGTGCGGGATGGATTGATCACCATACCGACTTACTCTTATTATTCGCCTCTGCTATACGGGATGGTAAATCTGAGTGACTTACCTATAGTAGAGAGACGATGATGTCAAAACCTTGTTAAGCCTTAGAAAGGTATAGAAGTTTTTCCCTTGTACACGGCATGCTGTTGCCAACTGTAGGATATACGGTGAGGATGAAGCCCAGACCCGTTTTCTGCAAGGACCCAATAAATTGTTTGATGACCACCATGAGATATAGATATTTGATTAGTATTGGCGCCAGACCTGTCAGCTAAGAAGAGCTAGTCACAGAAAGAACCTTACCAAGTTGAAAGGATACAAGGAATTGAGGACAAAGGTTATGCCGCCACCGAAAGAGCCAGAGAAGGATTTACCTTGAAGATTTGAGAAGACAGACGCCGTCAACCCAACGGATGGAATACCTGAGTTTTGATGGAACCGTATCCATGTTTCTAAGTGTGGTAGCACACTAGACCATACCAATCAGTGTTTTCTTAGAAGACCCCCAAACCCTAACCTATTTCTTGCTAGCCTCTCCGAATCTCGAGGACGAGATTCATTTTAAGTGTGGTAGGTTTGTAACATCCCAAAATTCTAAATTTTGGAATGTTATAATAAATAGATAGAATTGATTGCTTGCTGATTGTGCTGAGTGAAATTGAGTGAAATTTGAAACTTTTGAAAGTTAAATGAGAGGGAATAAAATGACTTTCCCAAAACTTTCACTTTGCTTTTGATCTTCGAGGGAATTCAATTTCATTTCAACACAAAACCCTAGAGTGAAGATAATATGACTTCTTCCATTTATTTTAAATGATAAAGGGCTTTGAAAGGATTTTGAATTTCATCCTCGAAATATTTTCAATTCAGAGACTTTAAGCAACTCAATGATTTTCCGAGAGAAGATAAAATGACTTCTTCAAATTATAGGAAATATGAGTTGGAAGTTTTTCTGAAATTTTCTGCAGCTCAATTTCATATATTGAGTTATTTGGTTTTATTCAAATTATTTTTCTCCAAAAACATATTACATGGAAAATAGGGTAACATGATTCCCTACAACAGAAAATTGGAGAGAAATATATTTGAATTCTTTTTGGTATTTTAAAAATGGTTTTTATTGGATTTTATTGCGACAGTAGGACCTTTTTATTTATTAGATTTTGTGGACATTTTATTTGGCAGTAGGAAAATGTTCATGTTGTAGGGCTTATTTTTCTGCAAATTTTGATATATAATATGCCTATAGGGTATTTTTCTTTATTTTGCTTTTATTCGTTTTCAGTCTGTTAAAAAAATGTTTATAAAAAAAAGTCTTCCTCCGAACCTGGGCCGGCCCAGCTACCGCCAGGACGCGGCCCAGCTCGCTCCCTGCGGCCTCCCTCGTCCCCGACGGGATTCCTCCGCCGGCACGACACCGCCGACCGCCGCCGTGTCCTATCTGGACACTCCTCCCCAACCCCCTCCCGCAAGAAGCTCCCTCCCCTCCATATAAGGCCGCCGCCGCCGCCCTCTCTTCTCTCCCCCTCCTCTCGCATCGCTCGCGCCGCCGCCGCGATTTCGCCGCCGCCGCCGCGCTGCTTTGCCGCTGCTGCCTCCCCTCGCCTCCCGCAGCCACGCCCGCACGCCAGCACCGCGCCCCGCCGCAACGCCCAC
>LR738714.1:298019821-298089841 GCA_902687465.1 Secale cereale
AAGAAGCTCCCTCCCCTCCATATAAGGCCGCCGCCGCCGCCCTCTCTTCTCTCCCCCTCCTCTCGCATCGCTCGCGCCGCCGCCGCGATTTCGCCGCCGCCGCCGCGCTGCTTTGCCGCTGCTGCCTCCCCTCGCCTCCCGCAGCCACGCCCGCACGCCAGCACCGCGCCCCGCCGCAACGCCCACGCCGCCGCCGCAGCCTCGCCGGCCGGAGCTCACTACCGGCCGGAGTCCGATCTGTTCGGTGCGTTTTTCTGGATCCGCCCGAACCGCGCCGAACCACCGGTTTTCCTCGAACCGGACAAAAGGTAATAAACCGTTCGGTTTTATTTAGGTTTCTGTTAAAAAAACCCTAGGTTTAGATTTGTTTGGATAGTTATTTAGAGATCGTTCGCTGTTTAGGGTTCAGTAGTGAAAGTTCGTTCTATAGTTTTTTTTCTTTTCTTTTCTTTTTTGTTTAGTTTTCGGCCAGGGACTTGTCTGTAATTACTATTTTTACAAATTAGCCCCTAAACTTTAAATGGCCCTAGCTTTTTGCTCGTTGGTCCAAATCCAACGAAACCAACGCCCATGTCTTCGTTACGAAGCCCTCTTTCCAGTAATACAACTCGAACATGTTTTTGAAAATCTTAAAATTTGAATTCAACTAGTTTTAGATTTGAACTTCGTTTGATCATAACTTGAGTTTCGTAACTCCGTTTGAGTTGATTCTTTTTGCAAATCGAAGCTCTTGACCTAAACTTTCTGATAAGGCCAAATTCACATAATTTTGGTACTGTTGGAAATTGTTTTGTGTCTCAAGATTCATTCGTGTGTTTTCGAAGTTTTCTGAAGTGTTTATTCGTTTTGTCCGATCTTTCTGAGTGATTGCTTATGTGTGGTTACCATTGCTTGCTTACGATAGATTGACCGGAGTGTGACGAGTAGATCTATCCAGAGTTTTGAGTGTGAATCATCTTCATCAACATTGCAGGCAAGTAACACTTTGATCATGCTTTCCAATTACCCAGTTTTCATTGCATTAGTCAAACCCCTCACACATTGCATGAGTAGGATCAATTAACTTGTGGGATTGGGAAGTAGATTGAGGTAGTACCTATTACCTACATTACATTCAAACCCTTGGGAGTTACTTCTATGTTTGCTGTTAGGACATGCTATGCTCGTAGACGTGGTTTGGGTTTGAGTGAAATCCATGACAGATGTGAGTTGTTAATTAATGGTTCAACTTAAGGTGGCAACTTTAATACACATCTGGGTGGATTGAGGCATCTGGGTATTCCAGGATTGCCTATTTTTCTTTTGGACCGCCACCCAGGCTCAAAGGGATCATAAGATTTTTCATGCTAGAAACTTTTGTGTGCAGCCACATGCCAATATGGGCTCTGGCATAGTTGAGTAAGTTGTGGGAAACCTTTCCATGATGCGCTAGCAGATGTAGTTGGGTTCTGTAGGTGTACCGGCCTATCTATCTGGTTAAGGGGACCTCTTCAGAAAGACTGTGTCTCGGTCATCCGTTTCTCAAACATCATGTAGTGCGAGAAACCAAACGAAGGCGATTGAGTCTTGTGGGGAAAGAGCACAAACCTCTGCAGAGTGTACAAACTGATCATGATTAGCCGTGTCCCTGGTTATGGACATCTTGAGTATCTGGTATTTGGATTATCATGTGCATCTCATCATGTTACTCTAATTTAATATTGTTGGGTTTAATGATTATTTTTAATTGGGGTTGAGAGGATGTCTATCTTCTCAACGATGTTTCAACTACCATGATAGTTAATTAAAATGCATTCCTTAGAAGTAGGGAAAAATTGGCTTTACGCAAAAACTTTACCCTTACAGCCTCCACCAGCCAAATATGCATGTAGTTGTAGGCTTGCTTATCATTATCATTACAGTGTGAATTTGCCAGCATATTCCATGTGCTGACCCGTTTTTCGGGCTGCAACATTTTATGTTGCAGGATTATCTTACGACGAGTAAGTGATACGTTAGGGGTTAGGATTTCTACACTCAACTTTGCCGTTGGTGTTGATGGGAATCCACAACCTTGTTGCTTCCGCTATGATCGATTGAGGTAATAGTATTTACGTTACTTCATACATGTGATTTACCTCTGTTATAAATCCTGTTTGTACTGTGTGTGTCAGCATACCGTTCCAGGGATGACACTGAACACAGAGACTTCGGTCCATTCAGATCGTGGTCGCTACAACCCTAAAACATGTCCTAGGTACGAAATATATAGAATTGGGGACGAAGTGGAGGCCCAACACCCAAACTCAGCCAGCCATCTTGTAGGGCCCGTGCGCATGGGGTAAGTGGGGCTCGTTGTCGGTGTCAAAACTGGAGGATCTCGGGTAGGGGGTACCAAGCTGTGTATCTGAGGATCGATGGTAACAGAAGGGAAACAAGGACACGATGTTTACCCAGGTTCATGCCCTCTTAATGGAGGTAATATCCTACTTCCTGCTAGATTGATCTTGATGAATATGAGGATTACAAGAGTTGATCTACCTTGAGATTGTAATGGCTAAACCCTAGAAGTATAGCCTGTGGTAATTGTGATTGTCCCTATGGACTAAACCCTTCGGTTTATATATGCACCGGAGGGACCTAGGGTTGTACATAATCATCTTGCAGAGGAAGGAAACATTAACCCGGACTTTAAACTTGAAATTCTACACATATAGGAGTCCTATCCGGATATGAGGGATAATCTTCTGTGATTATCTTCACAGCCCATCTGTCCGGCCCATAGCGAATAATCCGGCCACTCGAGGACCCCTTAATCCAGGACTCCCTCAGTAGCCCCTGAACCAGTCTTTGATGATGACGATTCCGGCATGCGCACTGTCTTTGGCATTGCAAGGCGGGTTCCTCCTCCCGAACATATGAAGTTTATTTCTTGCATAAAGGAACTATGTCCGGCTCTGCATGATTAGTACAACCCTTAGCCACGAAGGCAATGTGTCAAAACAAACACTGTGTCTTTACTGACAACTTTCCAGCGAAACATCATGTTTGACCCTTTAATATTTCGAACCATTTTCTTGGCTCTGGTTTCACGTTTCGAGGCATATCCTCCATTGACACATCTTGTCGAAGCAGAGATCGTGCCCGCTTATTGTGGGATCCTCATAAATATGATCTGGGTAACCCAACCGCACGTTACGCAGATTACGTTCAGAACAGGCGAGTTTTACGGCTTGAGTGGGGGACGCTTAGTATTTACCGCCTATAAAAGGACATATATCCCCTCTTTTTACCTCACGCTCTCCTCTATCTCTTGCTTCCCAACCTCCTAGCCCCAGCGCCCACAACTCCCATCCCTTCCACCACCACCTCCTTCTCCAGCAATGGCTGGATCTGGTTCCAAGGGCCAGTGGGAGGCCTCCACCATCACGGAGAAGAACATGAAGAGTCTCCGGAGCATAGGCTATCTCGCCGACAACATAGTGCACCGGATTCCTGATGAGGACTAGGTGATCCCCATCCCAGAGCCTAGCGAGAGGGTTGTGTTCATCCCTCTCTTTATTCGAGGGCTGGGATTTCCGCTCCACCCCTTTGTTCGGGGTCTCTTATTCTTCTACGGGCTAGATTTCCACAATCTGGCCTCAAACTCTATCCTCCACATATTGGCTTTGATAGTCGTGTGTGAAGCTTTCCTCCGCGTCCCCCCACACTTTGGCTTATGGCTCAAAACCTTCAATCTGAAGTCGAAGGTGGTCGACAGGCAGCATGCGGACTGCGAGGGAGCTCTGGTATGCAAGCTCCCAAATGCAACCTGTCCCAAGGGGGCTTTTGTGGAAACCAACAAGGTATGGCAGCAGGAGTAGTTCTACATCACCGAACCCTGCGAGGCCAAATGGGCAGCCACGCCCGAATTCAGATCCAGACCCCCAGAGAGGCTCACCTCATGGACCGCCAAGGGCCACGATTGGGGGTCTCAATCGGAGGTGAAAATGCTCCAGAATCGTATCCCCGGCATGAATGCGAAGGGCACCCACCTCACTAATGTGATTCAAGTGATGCTCCTTCGCCGCACCCTTCCCTGCTAGCTCCGAGGCTCTCACTTATGGGAGTTCAATCCGGAGGGACCACGGACCTTAAAGCGCTTCTTCGGCACTACACACGAAGACATATGGAAGCAGATTTTCAAGGCCTAGAAGGAGTGGCCAAAGGAGACCGAAGGATCGGTTTCGACAGCGTGACCCCAGCTACAGAGGTAAGCACGATTTTGCTGAAGACTTACCTTGTCAATATTTCAATTATAATAGGAGTTAGCACTGTTACATTCCATACAGGCCTAGACAACAAAAGCGGAGCGGGTCAACTGTCCGACCCTGCTGCCCAAATACCGAGCCACACCTCAGCTAATGCCGATGCTGGTGCTGGCGCCATACAAGGTGCCGGAGAAGAAGGCAAAGAAGAAGAGCAAGGAGGCCAAGAGCGGCCCCCGCCCTAAGGGTCCTTCGGAAGATATATCTAGAGAGACCGACGCCCGCCTCCCATGATGAAGAGGAATAGGAGGAGGTGGAAAGCGACTCCCCCATCAAGGGAAGGGGGAAGAAGAGGGCGGTCCCCGAAGATACTGGGCAAGGAGCGCCTAGGAAGAAGCTGAACCTCCCGGACCGCATGGACTCAGAGTCCGAATCTAATTTCCGAAGACAACCCAGGAGTAAGCCCCTGGCCAAATCGTAAGAGTTCAGACTTTTGGTGTTACCTTCAGTCAGCTTGTTATTATTGCATAAGAAATTATATTTGTTGTTTCGCAGTCCTCCCCACATACTCCCCAACACACCCCTATTGCTCGGGAGCTCTTTGCCAGCTAACATGGTGGAGAGTGACATGCCACCACGGGCTCAATAGCCCATCATACTAGGGGACACTGAAGTGTCCTCCCTGCGGGCGTCCCCTGCATGAGGAGGTCGGAGCGGGGAGGACGAGATGGTGCGTGAGGTCAAAACCTCGGCCACCGTCAGCCAAGGGGAAATAGTCCCCATGGCAACCAACGGCGGGGAGCCCAAGCAATCCGGGCTCCCGCCGAACACCATTCCGTGGGCCAGCATGGCTCCGGAATCGGGAAGGTAGCCCCTACGATAGGGGGAGGAGCATCAGCTCCAACGGCATCCTCCATTAATGTGGAGGCACTGAACACACCGGAGGAAGCACTTCAAGGTGCTTCCATCGTAGCGGAACACCGCACCCAGATGGGTGCGGTTATGGGGAAGATTCAGTCTACCAAGAGCAGACTGAATGAAGCCTTCAACAGCCTACTGACAGGCTTTGAGTTATGCGATGTAATACTATAAGAGAACTTTACATTTTATTTGTATAGGATAATAAACATGTGTACGAGCGCTAGCCCCTGATGCTCTATTCGATTCTGAAAGGAATCGGACGGAGGATCCATATATTATTTGCTAATTTAACATATTGTGCCATTTATTTGAGCAGGCTTCCCTGTTAGCGGCATCCGTCCAAGCCGCAGAGGTTTCCGAGCTCAATCAGAAGCTTCAAAAAGCTCACGAGGAACTCGACCACATTACCAAGCGGTTTGATGAAACACAAGGTATGCAGACCTTAGAAATTTATTATGTCAAAAGACAATATGTTTTATTTAAGAGTGCAAACTCATTGTGTGGTGTGATTATGTCACAGTTGGCGCAACTAAGGTCGAGACCCTCAAGGACGCCCTTGCTCAGGCCAAGAAAGAGGCCGAGATGAACAAGGTAGCCACTGACAAAGCGTCTGCTGGGCTGGAGGCCGAACAGGCCTCCTGCCGTCAACATGAGTCTCGGGTGGCCGAAGTCGAACAAGAGCTACGAGGCGCCATTCGCAAATGGGAGGAGCTGGAGCATAAGACTTCAGGCCAAACATCCGAGCTTAATAAGGCTCTCAATGTTGCCAAGGAGGCATGGAGCGACTCCCGGAGTGCTTGCAAGGAGATCAAACAGGCGTGGCAGATAGCGGTTGGTAAGGCCTTTCTTCTGCAGAGTGTCTTTGGAGTCAGAAGTATGTGTCTCTGATGTGATTGTGGAGTTCTCCAGGCGTGTTTGGGGATATCCCGAAGAGTATCACCGACGCAGCCCAATTCTTTAGAGCCCGGG
Organism: Secale cereale; assembly: GCA_902687465.1. Taxonomy (NCBI): domain Eukaryota; kingdom Viridiplantae; phylum Streptophyta; class Magnoliopsida; order Poales; family Poaceae; genus Secale; species Secale cereale. The sequence continues at coordinate 298,025,938 of LR738714.1, forward strand.
AGGGGAACACAATGGAGAAGCTGTTCTGGTCGCAATTCCTTGCACCAGAACATCCAGTACCTCTGAACAACCAGTTGAAGTAGCTGGTCGAGCTACATAACATGGCGGGTGCAGCCATGAAGGACTTAATAGTTCGGCTCTGGCCCGCCGAGCCAATCCCTAGTAGCTACTTTGGATTGGTGAAGCAGTTCATCGATGCGAGGCCGCGGGTCGACGCTGTGAAGCGTTCGGCCTGTATAGAGGGTGCCCGGATGGCCTTTGCCCGCGTCAAGATGCATTGGGCGAAGATAAAGGCCACCGAAGTGGCGACCGCCGGCCCGCCCGAAGGCAAGGATCATCGAAGGTCGGAGAGGTACTTCGATGACGTCCTAGAAGGAGCCCGTATTGTGGAGGGCCAGTGATCAAAGGATGTGGCTTTTGATTAATTGTATTTGGGTTGTAAAGACTATGCTTATGATCCAGTATGTATATATTTTTGCGCCTTATATTTCAAGCGAATTTTCCTCCTGTGCGGCTGTTTACTATTATATATGGAAGTTTCCAGTCGTTGGCTTCAGCCCTCATGTAGATACTACAGGGGTGTTCGGTATTTCGTGTGATCACTCTTTACCCAATCAGACTATACGCCTTTATTACTCTCACTTAGCCATAGGAGCTTGACCTGTGGGGCTAAGTACTAGCCCCTAGTGTGTGTGCGGCTATCCAAATTACGGTGCCTATTCTACGCGGCTAGGCGAAGACCAGCCCCTCGTGTAACACAAAGTAGATCGCTAACGATCTGTAGTATAATACTAAGTCGCCAAATCGCTGACCAGCTCTAGCTTATCATGACAGTTAGTTTTCGGCTTTATCTACTGAGGTACTTGACTAGATGAACCAGAAATACAATCGCAGTAGTTCTCCCTTTACTTCCTTAGCCGAACAATACGGAACGTAAGGTGGTAAGCACAGGAGCCGGGCAAGCCAACTATAGACCCGAGACATGATTTGGAGCCGATCCATATATCGCAATATCGGGGACGCCGAACAGTTCCCTATAGGTGTTCTGACTCTGAAGTGTGCTTGGCCGAATATGGTCCCTAGTATTAAATACAGATTGAGGCACATGTGGCAATCTGAGGTAGGGAGATAACACTTATGGTAATGTAAAATAAACTCCAAACAAATTGGAACCAAACTGCTTCTTTTATACCATGATTAATACGGTGAGCCGTGTGTTTACAGATAAAGCGAACAACATCTTGGACATTTTACATGCCAAAAAAGAAAAATAACAAAGAGAAATGTTTACACAGAGCCTAAGATTACTGATAAAGAAAAAATCCCAATGAAGCTCGGTTGCACGTTTGCGCCGTTTCTCCTTTGTGACACATCCTTAAAGGAGAGAGGTTTGATGGCTGCCTATGAAAAAAGAAAAGGAAATCTAGAAAAGAATTCCCTACACAACCATAGATAATGTGGGTTCCTTGATGAACCTGTAATGAAAATACGTTTTGAGTCCGAATAGGGTCGATCCGTACTATGGACTATTTTTCTGAGGCGTGCCCCCGGCGCTGCCCCAAGTTATTATAAGGGCGTAGTTGTGTACACGAGGTATGTATGCCACAACCTTGTAGAGCAGTCGACGGATGTGTAGCTACTAATAAAGCCCAGGTTCTTCTGAGTTGCCACATTGCAATGCGGGCCAGACACGTTTAGCAGTATCTCTGGTCTTGACAACCGATGAATTATTCGGCTTGAATAGGCCGCCTTGAACTTCGACTGCCAGGGCCGAAGTATCCTCCTCTGTACGGAGGGAGCGCTCCATGTTCCCATTAACCATGATGACGCCGCGAGGTCCAGGCATTTTAAGCTTCAGTAAGCATAGTGCGGGACTGCATTTAAGCAGGTGGAGGCCGTTCTTCCGAGTAGTGTACGGTGGTAACCACTTCGGAAAGGAGCGATGTCGAAGATTAACTCCTTGCTTTGAAAATTGTCTGGAGAGCCGAATACAACTTCTAGTGTTAACGAGCCTGTGCAGCGGGCCTCTACGCCGGTTATTACTCCTTTAAAGGTAGTGCCGCTAGGCTTGATTCATGACGGGTCTATCCCCATCTTGCGGATAGTATCCTGGTAGATCAAGTTGAGGCTACTGCCACCATCCATAAGGACTCGAGTAAGATGTTACCCATCAATTATAGGATTCGGTACTAGGGCCGCTGAACCTCCATGACGGATACTGGTTGGGTGATCCCTACGATCGAAGGTGATCGGACAAGCCGACCATGGGTTGAACTTGGGGGCGACGGGCTCTACGGCGTAAACGTCCCTTAGTGCATGCTTGCGCTCCCTCTTGGGGATATGGGTGGCGTAAATCATATTCACCGTTTTCACCTAAGCGGGAAATTGCTTTTGTCCCCTAGTATTCGGTGGGCGAGGATCGTCTTCGTCCTTGCTTTGAGGCCATTTCCCCTTGTGTTCGGCATTTACTTGTCGGCCTGCTTGAAGACCCAACAATTTCTATTGGTATGGTTTGCAGGTTTTTTAGGGGTGCCATGAATCTGGCAAGGTCTCTCTAATATCTTGTCCAGGCTGGATGGACCATCCATGTTGCCTTTGAACGGCTTCTTCCATGGACTGGTCCGACAGCCACTGAATCCGACATTTACTGCCGTGTCGTCTGTTTCTCCGTTATTATTCCGAAGTTTATTTTTATTGCGTCGTGGCTTGCCATTGCCATCCCTGACTTCAAAAGTGCCCGGGTCGCTGGTACTGTTGCTTCTACGAGCTAACCAGCTGTCTTTGCCCATGCAGAAGCGAGTCATAACTATAGTAAGGGCTGCCATTGTCTTCGGCTTCTCCTAGCCGCGGTGTCGCGCAAGCCATTCGTCGCAGACATTGTGTTTAAATGACACTAAGGCCTCGGCGTCCGGACAGTCGATGATTTGGTTCTTTTTAGTTCAGAACCGATTCCAAAGCTTGCGGGCTGACTCGCTGAGTTGCTGGATTATGTAACTTAAATCATCAGCATTCGGTGGCCGGACATAAGTCCCCTGAAATTTAGCCCGGAAAGCATCCTCCGAATCTTCCCGGGTTCCAATGGAGTTCTCTCAGAGGCTGTTTAACCAGTGTCGTGCTGGCCCCCCTTCAGCTTTAGAGGGAGATTTGATGGCATGGAGGTCATCTCCACGAGCCATGTGGATGCGGAGAATAAAGTCTTCAATCCACGTGGCGGGGTCCGTCGTTCCATCATACACCTCGATGTTTACGGGTTGAAATCCTTACGGAAATTGGTGATCCATCACCTCATCGGTAAATCATAGAGGGTGCGCAGCGCCCCTGTATTGTGCGACATCGTGACCTAGTTCGGACGACATCTGTGTCTGGTGTTGACTTTGAAATTGATTATATCCGGTATGCTTGGTTGATAGCCACCATCCTGTGTGGGAGTATGTTCTCTTGATTCATAGATCGATCTGGCCTGGCCGGCTTTTTTATTCAGGTCCTGACGTAGGTCATACTTATGGCCCTGGGCCGCTGTATCCTTTCCTTTACGATAGGGAGGTGCGGGCTGGTATACGGCATTGCTAGCCACTTTGTCCCATCCGCGAGGTGGTCGGTCTGGTTGATAGGCCTGATCGTGCTTCGACGGAATTGGTGCAAGGGCCTCATCGTCGAATTGTGGCAGCAACTTGCGCTTGGGATAGCTCTTTGTTTGGCGCTCATGGCCGTATCTCTCTTCAGCGTCTAGCACTTCATTCCATCTGTTGTTGGGCGTATCCTTTTCGGCTTTAAGCTGATGTTGCTGCTTTTTCAGGCTCCTTGATGTGGCAATAAGCCGTCGCTGAAAGTGTTCTTGTTCAAGTGGTACCTCTGGGACGATGAATTCCTCGCCTCCCAGGCTGACATCCTCTTTGGAGATAGGTGGGTAGTTATTGTCTTCGGAGTCATTGTGATTGATGAGTTGTTCGGGACTGCATAGGCCATCCTCCCATTCATCATGCTCTAATGCTGGCTCAACGGGGTCTTCGGCATCCTCCGGGGCCTCATTGTCTCCGGTGCCGGTATTACTTTCCCATTCGCGACGCGATCATGAATGGCGCTGCTAATGCTGGCGCTTAGGAGGTTCATCCTCCTGTTCGTCCTGCTCTTCTGGATCTTTGTCGCCATCGCCGTCCTTCTCCTGGGGTGTGTCTATCATATATACATCATAGGTAGAAGTAGCCATCCATCGCCCGGTGACAGGCGGGTTATGACCTAGATCAACTTCGACGTCATGGTCCATGTCATCATAGTCTTCGAAGCATAGTCTAGTATGTCATTTAAGTCTTCGACCATGGCTACCAAGTGAGTGGTGGGTGGTAAGAAAAATTCCCTGATCTTAGCCCCCAGTTTTAACTGGACATAGTTTGGCGATAAATCCTCCGTAATGGTGAGAGATTGTAGTAAGTCCAGCGCTTCGTTTAAGAGCGCGAGCTGGATAGGAGTTTGGGGGTCTGCGGAGCCAGGCTCAGTGATGACCAGTTGGTCGAGCCTGGAGAGTGCGGATCCAAGCTCATAATTGGAAACGAGTCCAGCTTTCCAGCGGCGGGGAGAGTCCCATTCGATTCTGGGTCTGTGAGCGGCACGATCGCCGTTGAGCCTCCGGCTAAAAGTTCCATGGAGGGGAAGAGTCCGACGTGGTTTATCCTCCCGTCTTCGGACGAAGTGACCTGCTCTGGATCAAGGGCCGGAGCGGGCATGGATGTTGACCCCTGGACAGGATCAGATGATAGATCTAAGATGTCTTCATCGTGTAGGCAGGGCGCGACAGCCGAGGGCCCGAATCCTTCTAAGATCAAATCTCCTCGGATGTCGGCGATCTAATTCAGACTTCCAAACCTGATCTGATGAGTAGGGGCGTAGCTGTCAACCTGCTCAAGGTGGCCACCCGAGTTGGTGCATAGCACGAAGCCGCCAAACACGAAAAGCTAACCGGGGAGGAAGATCTCCTCGGGGGTGGCACCGTTGATGATGACGAAATGAGCCATCAATCCTACTGTCGATGCCACATCAGAAATCTCAATGAAAGCACCAATGTCGGTGTCGAAACCGGCGGATCTCGGGTAGGGGGTACTGAGTTGTGTATCTGAGGATCGATGGTAACAAAGGGGATACAAGGACACGATGTTTACCCAGGTTCAGGCCCTCTTAATGGAGGTAATACTCTACTTCCTGCTACATTGATCTTGATGAATATGAGGATTACAAGAGTTGATCTACCTCAAGATCATAATGGCTAAACCCTGTAAGTATAGCCTATGGTAATTGTGATTGTCCCTACGGACTAAACCCTCTGGCTTATATATGCACCGGAGGGACCTAGGGTTGTACATAATCATCTTGCAGAGGAAGGAAACATTACACCCGGACATTAAACTTGCCATTCTACACATATAGGAGTCCTATCCGAATACGAGGGATAATCTTCTGTGATGATCTTCACGGCCCATCAGTCCGGCCCATAACGAATATTCCGGCCACCCGAGGACCCCTTAATCTTGGACTCCCTCACCCGTGCGCACAGTACACACCCGTGCACACGGGGTTGTACAGCGCTAGCACCATGTGTACCCCGTGGGCACGGGGTCTCGAGGGCCCGTGCGCACGGGGTCGCCTCGGACTTGCTATCCAGCTCCTCTTGGACTCCTTCTTCATCTTCATGGGGTGGTTGTCCTCCTTCTTGGTGATGTTCCTCTTCATACCTAATGATACATAGTCCATTTTGGTGAGGTAGCAACTAAGTTCCATCCGTGTCCATATGCATGTCAAGTAGGAAGGAGTTTACATCAGTTTCCATTGCTCGTGCTCTAGCTCTTGTCATTGGTCCATCTGAAGATTTTGTAGCCGAAGTAGAGTTCATGGGGATAGATGAGGGATGCTCCACATCAACAAGGCCAGGAGGTGAGGGGCCCAGGCCCGGTAAGAGCTCATGAGGTGCGATTCTCAAGAGGTCCCCTTTGATGCGTAAGCAAGCCTTGCGAGAGGAGAGGTTCACGCCCTTAATGAGGTTGCGAGGAGAGGGAGCACCATGAAAGAGTCTTCCGATCGTGTGGTAAGGGGTAGTTAACTTATCTTCAGGCTGAAGCGGGGCGGTTGCCACCCACCATTTACGCGACGTTGGGACGCGTTCCTCCGAAGATGGTTCTCTGCCGAAGAAGATTCTTTGCCAGCTCACTATCTGTGACATACGAAATACAAGCCCTCAAGGGGGGAGGTGAAGAGATCGATATGATCCACGTCTTCGCTGTGTAATGCAGTTATACACTTCCTCTCCATGTTTCCTCATGAGGCCCAACCTCTTTTTCTTGCTTGCCGAAGTGCTCTATGTCCTCAGGGCCCGGCCCACAAGCAGGCCTCAACCGCCGCTGGTTTGTTGGGTCGCGATGCCCGAAACAAGGCCAGGGGGTGAGGAGCACATGGTCTTGTAAGATCCGCCGAGGAGCGTTGCTCCGGGTCCCCCTTCCAACGTGCAAGCGACTCACGCGAAAAATAAGCGGCACGCCTCACCAAGGGCATGCAAGAAAGGAATTCGACTGGCGCAGCATCATGACAGGCAGTGGTACTTAGCTTTTGGTGATCGTGGTGCTGACTGGGCCACCACATGCGGGAGCTTGCCCTAAATGTGCTGCCCGAGGCTTGGCCTCTTAGAGCATTGGGCATCTGACATCTCAAGTTGCATGCTAATAAGGTATAGGTTACAAGGGGCGATGAGCCCCTGCAAACTCACACACGGTTGCTTCGTGAGGGAATAAGGCACCGAGTACCTTGTGAGGTGACGTGTGTGGGGCAGGCCCGCGAGCCAGATCCCAGTTGCTCGGGTTTCTCAGCGCTGCAGGGAAGGACCCGAGCACGGGCACTGTGCCGATTGTATCCCCCGCTCATGGGGCTCTCGTGTGCGGCGTCACGGTGTGCGACGCCCACGAGGACTGAGCACCAAAATTATAATTGCACGACTCGAGTCGGACCCTCCTTTTTTCTACCCCTAATAGTCGCATGAGGAGACCAAACACCAACGGCCCCTGGAGGTGACATGCACGGGAGCTGGCCCATGAGACAAAGCTCACTCGTTTGGGTTTATCGAGCCTGAACGGACGGACCCGAGCACAAACGACGTGTTGTGTGCCGGTCATGGGGCGGTCAGGAACAAGGGCCATGAGGGTGTCGCGATTTAGACAGTGGTGAGGCACTGAACACACAACTTAAGCCAGCAAAAGAATTCCATCAATGCATAACCAAGTACCATACAGGACCAAAATGACACGGCTGCAGGGGCGAGCCATGACCGGTCTGAGGATAATGCAGCCCGAGGGGCGCCCTCAATTGATAAACCAAAAAGTCACATGGCAATCATGCAGCTTGAAAATGTTGAGGTAGTCGTTGAAGCACATCGCGAAGATTGGCTCCCTAGGGGCCGACTGGCTCCTGAGGCCCTGGGTGCTCACGAGGAGCTGGATCCTCTTCAGACACCACCGTCGCGTGCTGGGCCTCGTGAGACGCCATCATGAGGCACACGAAGCGCTGGTATGTGGCGCCCACGTTCGGCAGGCCGAAGGGCATGCAGATGTCATTACAGGGGTAGCCCCCGCTCCGGCCGACACATGACGGCCAGAAGAGGTCCTGAGAGATGGCCCTATTGAGGCCCATAATGTTGATGTAGACGCGCAGCTCACCACTCTCGTCTTGGGCGGTAGCTGGGCTGGTGGGGCGTGCAGGGTGACGCTCACCACGCACGGCCCATGCTCCCTGAAGCTCGCAGATTGCCTTGGTGATGAACTCTTGTGCTCCTTGTGCCTTGCACCGTGACCTTTGCTCGCGGTGGCGTGCGTTGAGGCACACCTCCAAGTGGTGCTTGAGCTCCTCCCTTGTTGCATGGGCCATGTCAGACGCTTTCCAGATGGATGCCCCCGAGCCTACCCCAAGGGAGGCATCGGGCGCGCCTTCCTATGCGGGAGGGAAGAGGGACCCGGCAGCAGGGGCGGAGCCTTGGACGCCCTCGCTAGCCAGCAGCTTGCTCACCTCAGGAAGTCTCTCAAAGAGGAGTTGCTTCTTCTTCGCATGTGCGCCTTCAGGGGGCCTGACGACACCCTCTCCATTAGGGTTGTCTGCCACGGCAGCACGGTAAGCGTGCTAGACAGAGCGGACGGTGTCCTTCTCGTTACACACGATGGTGATGATGCCGCTGCAGCCAGGCATCTTGAGGACATTGTAGCCGTGGTGGGTCGCTGCCATGAACTTGGCAGGCATAGGATACCCCAGGATGGCGTTGTACGGGAGGCCGATGTGGGTCACGTCGAAGTCGATGAGCTCGGTGTGGTAGTTGTCGCGGGTGCCGAAAGTGACCGAGAGGTGCACCTACCACAAGGGAGTGGTCGATCCATCTGTCACCCTGGAGAAGGGCCTGGTAGGCATCAGCTGGTCGTAAGGCATCTGGAGCGTCTCGAAGGTCTCGATGGAGATCACATTGTGGTCGGCCCCATCGCCGATGAGGGTGTTGGTGACCGAGACATTGCTGATGGTGGGGGTGCACAACATGGGGAGCGTGCCAACGATGGCCGAGCACCTAAGGTGGTCCTTGGAGTCGAAGGTGATGGCATACTGCAACCAGTTGAGGGACCTCACTGCTTCAAGCCTTGGGAGGGCAGCATTCACCTCGTGAGAGAACTGCTTGAAGTGGCAGTTGGACGCGGGAGCATGAGCCCCGCCAAGGATGCAGGCTACCGCGCGAGGCTCTTGGTAGCCTCCAGCCCCCTTGTCTCGCTGGTGGTCGTCGTTCCTTCTGGGGGTGGCAGCAGCGATGGAAGGACTGGGTTGTCTTGAGGATGGACCTCACGAGGCTATTCATGCCAGGCACCGTCACGAGGTTGATCATGCCAAGCACTATCATGAGGCTGATCATGCCAGGCATCATCGTGAGGCTGGTCGCGCCAGGCCTGACGCTAGTTGCCGCCGCAGTTGTCCCACCTGTCGCTACTGATGATGACATGTACTGGGGATAGGGTCCTAGGCCTGACCTACATACCCTACCCTAAGGTGCCACATACAGGAATTTGAGTCCTACAAAGCCAGGAAGAGGTCACCGACTGAAAGACCTGTTAGCCGTAAGCCACTCGGCACAAGGTCCACTCGGAGGCTTTCCCGTCACCCGACTGCCTCAATTCACTCGGAGTATCTGGAGCCACTCGACGACAGGAGACCGAGGGTCACTCCAAGATAGCAATTGTCTAGCGATGAGGTTGGTACCATCAAGAATACTTAAGGCCGAAGTTACCTGTAACGCTCGCCCCTTAAATCCCCTCCATTGCCCCCTTGTGTAAATAATGCATTGAAGAGGGGCCAGCGGACTCTATATAAGCCGCCCATCTACTCCTGCACAAGGGTTCACACCTATTGTAACGAAACACTTCAGATAAACAGAGCTCCTACAACACCGAGACATAGGGTCATTGCGTCCTCCAAGAGGGGCCTGAACTCGTAAATCTGAGTGTACAACCTTGCCGTCGCCGGACTCTGCCCTCTCATTCATACCCCCATACTCTACTATTAGATCTGTTCCCACGACAGTTGGCAGCCACCGTGGGGCAGGCGTCTAGGCGACTTTCAGTGTAGTTGCGTTTTTCATCATCACTATGGTTTTCGGCGGCGGTTTGTCTCTGGGTCACAAGATCCGTCTCGGTGCGCTCAGCTTCGTCGCCGACGATTTGGCGTGGCTTCAAGAAGACCCTTTGGACGTTGAATCACTCCCTAATTGCGGGGCGACACACTTCCGCGCAAGTTCCTACGGCGTTCTCCTCTGGTAGCCGACGACTCCGTACCAGTCGACCCCAGCGGCATTTTCCCTTCCCATTGTTCGACATTGCAGGGAATCTGATCGCTCATGGCTCGACCGGTGGGTCAAGCATGTAGTGGATCGGCAGTCCTCTGCTCAATAGATTACGATGATTGAGCACGACGAATCCCTCTATTGCTTGTTCGATCCGACGATTGATCACTCCGATGTTCCTTCTAAGTGCGAGAGCTGCGATCCTGCTGCAGAAGTGCTTATGGATGGCTCCTAGCCTAGCTTGCCGAGATTTTCCCACGATGCTGCTAGAGGTGTTGGTCCGTTGTACACCAACGACGAGTACTACCCGCAACCCCTCACAGATCAGCAAAGGGAAGAGCTTCTATGCAGGAACGAGCACGTCCTTTAGACCCTGATTGTCGGCGCGACCGCCGAGGCCTAGGCCTTAGAGGTTGTGCGTGTGGCCACTCTGGCCGAGCGCACACGTCTCAAGGAGCTCTAGAAGTCATTCGAAGACCGCGCTCACAGGCAACCTCAGAGCTCCAATCAACGACAATGTCAATTGTTTCGGAGTCAATCACCAAACGAGTGTCAGGTATTCTGCACTCTGATTCAGAACATGGCGGCCGCTGCACAGATTGAAGAGTCCATTTAGCCATCTCGATCTGAGGCTGGAGAAGGTCTCAGGCAGATTCAAGCTCTACTCAGAGCAGTTGGGGAAAAGAATTTGGCCGTTTCTCAATCGTGCAACATGATTCATAGCAGATCAGTCAGAGCAGACACGGTTCAGTCGGCACACAGCCCAAGATCGCCTCTACGGTGTGAAGATCGCGGCTATCACCGAGATTAGTACCCACATCAAGGCCATGGTCAGTTTGCTTTGCGACATCACCGCGACGACCGCCGTCGATTGCCGACACCCCCTCCGAGGGATGAGCCGTATGCGCCCCAGTGCTACGATGATCGGTGCCCATTCTGCAATGAGCGGAGAGGACCACATGATACCCATGATCCAGGTTTCGATGCAAGGCCAGTCCTCGTACAAAATCTAGTTGACGGAGGCAGGGCCCACCATAAGAACTTGGACGGAGATGGACCGAGTGGAAGTGGATCGTTCATCTCTGGTCCCGAGTGTTTCATCAAGGCCATTCAGGCCGCAGAGATACCACCCAACTTCAGGTTGGCTGATAGGTCTCCAACATATCTATAATCTATGAAGTATTCATGTTGTTATATTATCATTCTTGGATGTTTTACAATCATTTTATAGCTACTTTATATCATTTTTTGGGACTAACCTACTGACCCGGTGCCCAGTGCCAGTTGTTGTTTTTTGCTTGTTTTTTACATTGCAGGAAATCAATATCAAACGGAGTCGAAACACCGCGAAACTTTTTGGAGATTTTTTATGAACCAAAACACCCAGGATGGGCCACAGCAGCACCTGGGGGTGCACTGATGGGGGCACACCCCACAAGGGCGCACCTGGGCCCCCAGGAGCGCCCAGGTGGGCTGTGCCCACCTCTGTGGCCTCCTGCACCCCTTCTTCACCCTATAAATTCCCAAATATTCCGAAAACCCTCGGGGTGAACCTAGATCAGAAGTTCCGCCGCCGCAAGGCTCTATAGTCCACAATATCCAATTTAGAGCCCTTTCAGGCACTCCGACTGAGGGGGAAATCTTCACCGGTGGACATCTTCATCATCCCGACGGCCACCATGGTGAGGAGGGAGTAGTCCACCCTTGGGGCTGAGAGTTTGTACCAGTAGCTACCTGTTTAATCTCTCTCTCTCTCTCTCTCTCTCTCCCGCGCGCGATCTCGAGATGTCAAGACCTTGATATATCATGGGCTTGTTAACATGGATGGATCATATGATGTTTCTCCCCTCTCTACTCTTGTTGTGATGAATTGAATCTTTACCCTTTGAAGTTTTGTTTTGAGAACATAAGATGTATGTCTTGAGGAATGAATACTTGAGGTGACAATGGGGTATCATATTGATTCACTTGATGTATGTTATGGCACCCAACTTGTGGATTCCCGCGATGACATTGGGGTAATCTATGCATAGGGGTTGATGCATGTTTCTATTATCTTTTCTCTGATAGAAACTTTGGGGTCTCCTTGTACTTCTTTGTGTGGATTGAATATTATGATCGTGAATTTGTTTGATGCATATCGTAGAATCAACTCATGGATATTTGTGGTGACATTGGAATATCTAGGTGACATTAGAGTTGGTTGATGTGTGTCATATGGTGTCATTTTAGTACAAACTCTTGGTTAGATTGATCGAAAAGAATAGCTTTGTGTTATTTTAGTATGAACTCTAGGTTAGATTGATCGAAAAGAATAGCTTTGAGGTGGTTTCGTAACCTACAAAAAATTTCTATCTTTTGTTCTCCGCTAATAGGAACTCGGGAGTGATTCTTTATTGCACTTTAAGGGATAATCATATGATCCAACTATGTTAGAATTGTTGAGAGGTTGCACTAGTGGAAGTATGTACCCTAGGCCTCATTTTCAAGCATTGCAATACCGTTTGTGCTCACTTTTGTTACTTCCAACCTTCCTATTTTTATTGTTACTATTATAAAAATCAATATCTACTATCCATATTACACTTGTATCACCATCTCTTCCCCGAACTAGTGCACCTATACAATTTACCATTGTATTTGGTGTGTTGGGGACACAAGAGACTTTTTATTATTTTCTTGCAGGTTTGTTTGAGACAGACCATCTTCATCCTACACCTCCCATGGATTGATAAACCTTAGGTCATCCACTTGAAGGAAATTTGCTACTGTCCTACAAAACACTGCGCTTGGAGGCCCAACACGAGTTTACAAGAACAAGTTGTGTAGTAGACATCAAGCTCCTTTCTAGCGCCGTTGCCATGGAGGTGAGTGCATGAAGGTATATCTTTAGATCTTGCAATTGAATCTTTTAGTTTCTTGTTTTATCACTAGTTTAGTTTTGTAAAAGAAAACTACAAAAATAATGGAATTGAGGTTGCATCATATTATTCATCTTTATAATATCTTTCGTGAAAATGATGGAAAAGAAAATTGTGCTCAGCTGTTAGAAGAAGAATGCTATAAAATGTTTGGCATAAATGATGAGCGTGATTGCAATGTTGTTAGTATGAATTCTTTAAATCACCATGATGCTAATGATATGCAAAGCCATAATCTTGGGGATGCTATGTATGATGAAGATGATATTTTTAGCCCCCCCCCAAGATTTGATGTGGAAAAATGTTATAATGGTAGCAAGCCTCCTGTTTATGATGATTGTATTGATAAAAGTGGATTTGGATAGGTCATGACTTTATTTAGTGATGAATCCACTACTTTGGAGGATGTTTCAATTGACTATGATAAAAAAGTTGTGATCTATGATGATTATGGTGATGACATGTATGCTATATTGAATAATGATTGCCATAAAACTTGTCATCATGATTTAGTTTTCAATCTCATGATAGTTATTTTGTTGAGTTTGCTCCCATCACTATTCATGAGAATAAATTGGCTTTGTGGAGAGTAGCAAAATTTCTATGCTTATGCATCATGAAAATAATTCTTTATGTAATAGTTATATTGTTGAATTCATTCATGATGCTACTGAAAATTACTATGAGAGAGGAACATATGCTTGTAGGTATTGCAATAATATCATGTTTCTTCTCTATATGTTGAAAATCTTGAAGTTTTGCTTGTTTTGCCTTCCTATGCTAGTTGATTCTTGTTCCCAAAAGTTGTTTGTTCACAAAATCCTTATGCATAGGAATTGGGTGAGACTTAAATGTGCTAGTCATATGCTTCATGATGCTCTATTTATGTTCCAATCCTTATCTTTCATGTGAGCATCATTGAAATCATCATGCCTAGCTAAAAGGCAATAAAGAAAAGCGCTTGTTGGGAGACAACCCAACACTTATACCTACTGTTTTGGTGCGTTATCATGTTTATGCTACTATAGTAATCATGTTTTATAGCTTTTGTTTCAATAAAGTGCCAAGAAAAGCCTTAGGATCATGTTTGGTGATAGAAGATTTGATCTTGCTGAAAAACAGAAACTTTTGCGCTCATGAAAAAAAATTCTCATTTTTTACAGAAGAGTGTTTTTGAGTTGATTCATATCGCAAAAGATTGATATACAAATTGCCTATGATGTCTTAATTTTTCAGAATTTTTAGAGTTGAATAAGTATGGTTGTTGTCCAGATCATTACAGACTGTTCTGTTTTTGACAGATTCTGTTTTCAATGCATAGTTTACTTGTTTTCTAGTTTCTATGGCTTATATTGATCAATATAAATTGTAGAAATGATATGCTAAAGTAGGCAATGTGTGGAAACAATTATGAATCTTGTCTTTGACAGTACCAAAAGTGAATGATTTGTTTTATCATACTAACCCATCTCACGAAGTTCCGTTAAGTTTTGTGTGATCGAAGTTTTCAAGTTTTGGGTGAGATGTCGATATGAGGAGAATAAGGAGTGGCAAGACCCTAAGCTTGGGGATGCCCAAGGCACCCCAAGTAAACATTCAAGGAATACCCAAGCAACTAAGCTTTGGGATGCCCCGGAAGGCATCCCCTCTTTCGTCTCCAACATTATTGGTAACCTCACTTGAAGCTATATTTTTACTCGTCACATGATATGAGTTTTGCTTGGAGCGTCATTTTATTTTGTTAGGATTTTATTTTTGGTATTTATAATAATGTTTTGTATCTTTTATTTCAAAAAAGTGTTAATGATAGCCTCTACCATGCTTATTTTGCAAGTCTATAGGTTGTTGTTTGAAAATAGAAAGTTTGTCGTTGTTGCAAAAATTCCCGAGAAACGTCAGAATGTGATAAAAGGTTGATATTTTTTCCATAGTAAGCTATGATAAATTTCCTACAGCATGTTAAAATTTCAAGAAAAGCTGAGTTAGGTAAGTATGTATCATGTTGCATTCTTTACAGACTATACATTTTTGACAAATTGCTTTTATGTTTGCATATGTTTGTGTGTTTAATGGTTCTATTTGAGGATAGGAGTATTAAATATGCAGAGGAATTTAGTATGAAATGTTGAATAATAGTTTTAGTGATTTGCTACAGTAGATAATGATAACGTTTTTGCATTGGTTTATACTAACTTATCTCACGACTTCTTGTTGAGTTTTCTGTGGATTAAGCTTTTGAGATTTAGGAAAACCGTGACATGAGAAGAATTAAGGAGACACGAAAATTCTAGCTTGGGGATTCCCAAGGCACCCTAAGGTAATATTTCAAGAAGTCTCAAGCATCTAAGCTTGGGGATGCCCCGATAGGCATCCCACCTTTCTTCATCAACAATTATCGGTTAGTATCGATTGATCCTAAGTTTTTGCTTCTTCACATGAGATGTGCTATTCTTGAAATGTAATTTTATTTTGTTTGCTTGTTTTTTAATAAAATAATTAGACTTTAAAGTTTTTCAATAAAATAAAGCCCCCAAATAGTTACTAGGGAGGTTAGGTAAGCGGCATCCACATCCCGTCAATGAAGCTCTTTTCTGGCACCATTGCTCTAGTGCTTCACTTATATATTTTTGGGCACGATGTGCTCTAGTATTTTTGAAGAAATTCCATCTTGCTTCACTTAAATTAATTTTAGAGAAAGAAATACTATGCTCATGATCTTCATTTATATCTTTTTAGAGTAGCTTGTCATTTACTCTGGTGCTTCACGTATATCCTATGAATAAGTTCTTAAATAAATTGAATGTCATGAAGTTGAAATCTTATCATGCCTAGTGGTAGCTTCACATTGGGTTTAGAAAGTGAAATCGTTTGAGGCTTGACAATCACAATATTGGTCATACAAGCAATTCACGAATAATTAATATAAGGAAGAGAACTTTCACATGCAAATACACTATCCTAGAAATCTTTTGTGATTGTGAGCCCCCATCAAAATACTATATGCCAAAATTGTTGACGTTGGACAAGGAAGACAATGTAATAGTTTATGTTTGTTCATATTCACATAGAAATTATATTGTCATAGATCCTTCAACATGTGGTGCTTTCCCCCTATCTTCTATAGCCAAAAATTCCGCACCAAGTAGAGATACTACTTGTGCATCCAAAAACCCTTAAACCCAAATCTTATCTTGAAGAGTCCACCATACCTACCTAAGGATTGAGCAAGATCCTTCAAGTAAGTTGTCATCGGTGCAAAAAGACAATAAAAATTGCTTCTAAAAGTGTTAGATCATTTAGTGTAAGTAAAAATTGAGCATTGTACGAACTTGTGATGGCAAAGAATAAAAGCGACAAACTAGATAATAAAGGTTGCTATCATAAGGGGCAATATAACGTGGCGTTCTTTTGCACTAAGGGGTTGAGTATACACACAAATAAGCGCATGGCAACCTTTGCTTCCCTCTGCAAAGGGCCTATCATTTACTTTTAGGTATTTACTTTTATGCAAAGAGTCAAAGTTTTTCTCTCTATTGTTTTTTCTCCTTTGGCAAGCATCATGTGGTGAGGAAAGATCTAGGCACATATGTCCAGCTGAATATGAGTAGCATGAGTTATTATTGTTGACATCACCCAAAGGTGAATACATTGGGAGGCGAAATTACAAGCCCCTGTCTTTCTATGTGTCCGGTTAAAACATTTAGCTCATGTGTATGAGGTGAGTGTTAGCAATCATAGAAGACTACATGATGGTTGAGTATGTGGAGCTCTTACTTAAACTCTATTGAATAAGTTAAATTATAATTGCTTGGTGACTGAGAAGATAGGTTGTTGAGTTTCAAGAGAATTCATTGTTTGAACCTTAACATGTGAATTGGTTGCAACTTTAACAGGAGAAGTTTTATAGGAAAGAACTGATATATGATGCTAGGAAAAGTGATTGAAATTGTCATTGATCAAACTTTTCCACTTTGCTAGCATTCACACTTCATAAATTATTTCTTTTATCATTTACCAACTCAAGGACGAGTAGGAATTAAGCTTGGGGATGCTGATACGTCTCCAACGTATCTATAATTTATGAATTATTCATGCTGTTATATTATCATTCTTGGATGTTTTACAATCATTTTATAGCAACTTTATATCATTTTTTGGGACAAACCTATTGACCCAGTGCCCAGTGCCTGTTGCTATTTTTTGCGTGTTTTTTACATCGCATGAAATCAATATCAAAGGGAGTCCAAACACCATGAAACTTTTTGGAGATTTTTTATGGACCAAAAAACCCAGGATGGACCAAAACACCACCTGGGGGTGCCCCGAGGGGGGCACAACCCACCAGGGCACGCCTGGGCCCTAGGCGGGCCCAGGCGCGCTCAGGTGGGTTGTGCCCACCTTGGTGGCCTCCCGCACCCCTTCTTCGCCCTATAAATTCCCAAATATTCCGAACACTCGGGGTGAACCTAGATCAGAAGTTCCACCGCCGCAAGGCTCTGTAGTCCATGAGATCTAATCTAGAGCTCTTTCCGGCATGGTTGTTTGAGACAGACCATCTTCATCCTACACCTCCCACGAATTGATAAACCTTAGGTCATCCACATGAGGGAAATTTGCTACTGTCCTACAAAACTCTGCGCTTGGAGGCCCGACACGAGTCTACAAGAACAAGTTGTGTAGTAGACATCATTGGCCACATGAGTGAACAAGTTCACCGGCGAGCAGAAGCCAGAGACATGGTTAGAAGATTACCGAGTGGCGGTATAGCTTGGCGGTGGAAACGATTATGTTGCCTTGAAGTAGTTGCCTTTGATGTTGGAAGGATCAGCCCACGCGTGGTTGAACCAGTTGGATCCCTCCAGCATATATTGCTGGGAAGACCTGGCTCGAGTGTTCATCAGAACTTTTGAAGGAACATGCAAGCGCCCTATCGGGCTGACTGAATTACAACACTATGTTTAGAAGCCGGATGAAACTGTGAGAGATTACATTCAGCGTTGGACCATGCTTCACATTGTGGTCAAGAATATCACCGAGCTATAAGCAGTTTTGCTTTTAAAGCCGGTGACAGATACAGAGAACTCATCCTGAAATTCGGTTAGTCTGGAACCTTGACAATGAGCCGAATGATGGAGATAGCCACTCGGTATGCGAATGGCAAGGAAGAAGACCGTCTGCGTAGTGGCAAGGGAAAGCTTGGAGAACCTGACCCTGGTAACAATAATCTCAGTCGGAAATAGAAGTGTAAGGATGATGGCCCGAGTCAAGCATAGGCGGTCGCTTTGGCCGCACAGGACAAAAATAAGGGAAAGCACAAAGAGCAATGGATACCCAAGAAGAAGAAATTCCAGTCGGGACAAGACGTCATTGATTTGTCGTGCGCCATCCACACGAAGAAAGACGAAGAGGGTAATCTGATTCTACCCAAGCATACCACCCGACCGTGCAGATTGTTGATTCAACAGTTCAGGGAGGGTCAGCAAAGTGAATAGAGCCCGGACAAAGATGATGAAGAAAAGGTTGAGGATTACCCCATAGTCAATGCCACTCTGATGATTTTCATTGATGTTGAGAGTAAAAGCCGACTAAAAGTCATCAATCGAGATGTGAACATGGCTGTTCCAGCAACCACAACAAACCTCAAGTGGTCGAAGATCCCCATCATTTTTGATTAGTCGGATCACCCAGCTCATGTTGCTACCCCTTGGCGGCAAGCACTAGTGGTCGATCCAGTCGTGGGAGGCACTCGGTTATGAAAAGTCATCATGGATGGTGGGAGCGGTCTAAACATACTCTACGTTGAGAACCTGAAGGGGATGGGCATTCCGATGTCCCAACTCAGTGAGAGTAGTATGAAATTCCATAGAGTCATTCCAGGTAAGAAGGCAAAATCACTCGGTCAGATTGCCATGGACATGGTTTTTGATGACTTGAAGAATTTTCCGAAGGAAAAGTTGATATTTGAGGTGGTGGACTTTCACAGTGCCTATCATGCTATCCTTGGCCGTCCAGCTTACCCACAATTCATGTCCCGACCATGTTACGTGTACCTCAAGCTGAAGATGCCCGGTCCCAAGGGCGTGATCATGGTCACAGGGAATAGGCAGAGAGCCAAAGAGTGTCTTTAACAGGGTTCAAAAATCACTGATGAGCAAATGGCAATGGTGGAATTGGAAGAGTACAAGAGGAATGCCCTGACTTGCTTTGTTCCAAGAAACCAGCTTTTGAATCTGCTTTCCAGTCGGTAGGAGAAACAAAATAGGTTCATATTCATCCGAGTGATCCCGAAGCTGCTCTGACCAACATTTCAACAACACTCGACAACAAATAGGAAACCATGCTCATCCAGTTCCTCCGTGAGAATTGGGACATCTTCGCATGGAAACCATCTTACATGCTAGGTGTACCCACGGAGCTGGCTTAGCATCGTCTGAGAGTTGATCCGAAAGCTAAACATGCCAACGAACATCTCCATTGTTTTGCTGCAGAGAAGAGAAAAGCAATTGGCAAGGAGGTGGCTCGGCTCCTGGAAGTAGAGTTTATTCTTGACGTTTACCACTCCGAGTGGCTCGCCAACGTCGTCATGGTTCCGAAGAAGGACAAGTCACTCCGTATGTGTATTGATTTCAAGCATATCATCCGGGCCTGCAGGGCATATCATCTGGGTACCATCAAATCCGACTGTACGAACATGATGAAATGAAAACTGCTTTCATCACCCCTTTCGGGTGTTTCTGCTATATCACCATGCCATTCGGTCACAAAAATGCTGGTGCAACCTTTATGCGCATGATCCAAAAGTGCCTGCTCACTCAGACTAGTCCAAATGTTGAGGTTTACATGGATGATATCGTGGTCAAGTCACGCAAAGGTTCCGACCTACTGGCTGACCTCACTGAAACCTTTGCCAATCTGAAAAGATATGACATCAAGCGGAACCCATCCAAGTGCACCCGTGAGTACCTGGAGGCAAGTTACTCAGTTTTCTTGTTTCTGGATGAGGGATATATGCTAATACTGAGAAAATCAGCGTGATTCTCTGAATGAAGCGCCCTGAGTGCGTGCACGATGTCCAAAGGCTCACAGGCTATCCTGCATCATTGAGCCGATTCATCTCTCATCTCAGAGAAAAGGCATTGCCTTTATACCGACTGATGAAGAAGTCTGATACGTTCGAGTGGACCCCCGAAGCAGAGCAGTGTTTGTTGAGCTCAAAGCCCTGCTTTCCACCCAGTCGGTGCTTGCTGCCCCGAATAGCGAAGAGCCCCTCTTTTTGTACATTGCGGTCACTGGCCAAGTTGTCAGCACGGTCCTCACAATGGAGCGAGAGGAAGAAGGCAAGGCCTATAAAGGTCATCGACCAGTTTATTACATCTCCGAAGTCCTAACACCGTCAAAGCACAGGTACCCTCATTATCCGAAGTCGCACATTATTTCCCAGAGCACTCGGTTTCAGTCATCAGAGATGGCCCGTTATCCGAGATTATGAACAATCGGGACGCAGCTGGCCGAGTGGCCAAGCGGGCCATCGAGCACCTTCCTTTGTACATTAAGTTTGAAGCAAATAAAGCAATCAAGTCCCAGGCACTCGCAGATTTCATGGCCGAATGGATAGAACAGCAACAACTGACTCAAATCCACCCGGAGCACTAGACTATGTACTTTGTTGGTTCCAAGATGCTAAATGGATCTGGCGCTGGAGTGGTCTTTGTGTCCCCAAAAGGTGACCGGCTCATTTATTTCATACAGATTCACTTAGATTCCTCCAATAATGAAGCCGAGTATGAATCACTCCTCTACGGTTACGTATGGTCATCTCACTCAGTGTCCGTCGCCTGATCGTATACGACGACTCAGATCTGGTGGTTAATCAAGTGATGAAAGAGTGGGATGTCTGAACCCTCGCTATGACATGATACTGCAACGCGGTGAGAAAGTTAGAGAATAAATTTGAGGGTCTCGAGCTTCACCACATTCCCCGAATCAAAAATCAAGTAGCTGATGACTTGCAAAATATTGGGTCCACTCAGAAACTTATTCCCAGCAATGTGTTCCTTGAGCATCTCCATTCCCCGTCAGTGCAGAAAGATCCCTTCACGGAAGAACCTCCTTAGGTTATAAGTCCTTCTGACCCGACCAAAATTGAGGTCCCTGCGGTCATTGATTTGGTTATGGAGGTTCTGGTAGTCACACCCAACAGGACTGTGTCGTACATTGCGTATTTGCTCAGACAAGAATGATGTCTACTATGCAAATTTATAATTGTAGACTCGTGTTGGGCCTCCAAGCGCAGAGTTTTGTATGACAGTAGCAATTTTCCCTCAAGTGGATGACCTAAGGTTTATCAATCCGTGGGAGGCGTAGGATGAAGGTGGTCTCTCTCAAGCAATCCTACAACCAAATAACAAGAGTCTCCTGTGTTCCCTACACACCCAATACAATGGCAAATTGTATAGGTGCACTAGTTCGGCGAAGAGATGGTGATACAAGTGTAATATGGATAGTAGATATTGATTTTTGTAATAGTAACAATAAAAACAGTAAGGTAGCAACTAACAAAAGTGAGCACAAACGGTGTTCCAATGCTTGAAAATGAGGCCTAGGTTCCGTACTTTCGCTAGTGCAATCTCTCAACAATGCTAGTATAATTGGATCATATAACCACCCATCGAAGTGCGAAGAAGAATCACTCCAAAGTTCCTATCTAGCGGAGAACATAAGAATAAATTGTTTGTAGCTATTCTTTCCGATCGAACTATCCAAGAGTTCATACTAAAATAACAAAAGTTATTCTTTCCGATCAATCTATCAAGAGTTCATACTAAAATAACACAAGTTATTCTTTCCGATCGATCTATCAAGAGTTCGTACTAAAATAACACCAAAACAAATTCAGACTCATAATATTCAATCCAACACAAAGAACTTCAAAAAGTGCCCCAAGATTTCTACCGGAGAAACAAAGACAAGAACGTGCATCGACCCCTATGCATAGATTACCCCATTGTCACAGCTGGAATCCGCAAGTTCAGTGCCAAAACACATATCAAGTGAATCAATATGATACCCCATTGTCCCAATGAGTATTCAATTGCAAGACATATATCAAGTGTTCTCAAATCCATAAAAGTATTTAATCCGATAACAACGAAATTTCAAAGGGAAAAACTCAATTCATCACAACAAGATAGAGAGGGGAAAACACCATATGATCCGACTATATTAATAAAGCCCGCAATACATCAAGATCATGAAATCTCAAGAACATGAGAGAGAAAGATTAAACACATAGCTACTGGTACAAACCCTCAGCACCAAGGGTGGATTACTCCCTCCTCATCATGGTGGCCGCCGGGATGATCAAGATGGCCATCGGTGATGATTTCCCACTCCAGCGGAGTGCCGGAAAGGGCTCTAGATTGGATCTCGTGGACTACATAGCCTTGCGGCGGCGGAACTTCTGATCTAGGTTCACCTCGAAGGGTTTCGGAATATTTGGGAATTTATAGGGCGAACAAGGGCTGCGGGAGGCCACCGAGGTGGGCACGACCCACCTGGGCGTGCCTGGGCCCCCAGGCGCACCCTGGTGGGTTGTTCCCCCCTCGGGGAATCCCCCAAGTGCTTCTCTGGCCCATCGAGAGTCTTCTGGTGCATAAAAAATTCACAAAAAGTTTCACGGTGTTTGGACTCCGTTTGATATTGATATCCTGCGATGTAATAAACATGCAGAAAACAGCAACTGACACTTGGCACTATGTCAACAGGTTAGTACCAAAAAATGATATAAAATTACTATAAAATGGTTATAAAACATCCCAGAATGGTAATATAACAACATGGAACAATCAAAAATTCTAGATACGTTGGAGACTTATCAGCATCCCCAAGCTTAATTCCCGCTCGTCCTCGAGTAGGTAAATGGTAAAAACATAATTTTTGATGTGGAACGCCGCCTAACATGTCATATCATATTCTTTTCTTTATAGCATGGATATTTGGACTTTTATATGATTCAAAGAAATAGTCTAGTTTTGACATGAGATTTAAATACTCAAGCATATCAACAAGCAACTATGTCTTTCATAATATCAATGCTAAAATAAGGTATCCCTAACTCATCATGCTTAACCATTGATCCATTCATGAAACACACTCGCATATTAACTACACCAAATACTCAAGTACGATCATAATGCTTCCTAGTTGGTGCTTTATAAGAGAAGATGGAGACTCAAATTCAAAATAAAAATTGCATAAAGTAAAAGAAAGGCCCTTTGTAGAGGGAAGTAGGGATTTGTAGAGGTGCCAGAGCTCAAAGCTTAAATTGAGAGATAAAATTATTTTGGGTGGCATACTTTTCCCACCAATGAAAACGACTGAGAGTTCCCAACATTTTCCATGCTAGATATATCATAGGCAGTTCCCAAACATAAAATAAAGTGTATTCCTTTTTCCACCAAACTTTTACAAGCCATGGCTAACCGCATCAACGGGTGCCCTCCATACCAACACTTTCCAAGGAATTTATTATTTGACAACATAAAGTAAATTTATTTTTCATTTCGGGGCTGGGCATCCCTAATACCTTTGCCGTACTCTCGTGCAATGACAAGTGAATAAACACTCATCGTTAGAGTAACACATCTAGCATGGAAAATATTAGCCACCCCTCACCGCCTCACGAGTGGTACGAGCACACAAAAGAGAAATTTATTTTGAAAATTAGAGATGGCACATACAAATTTTCTTAGAGCTGCAAAGGAATACCGCATATAGGTAGGTATGGTGGACTCATGTGGCAAAACTGATTTAAAGGATTTTGGATGTACAAGTAGTGATCATACTCAGTGCAAAATAAAGGCTAGCAAAAGATTGGGAAGTGACCAACCAAGAAACGAATAATTTCATAAGCGAGCATCTTATATTTACTAATTAGACGCACCATACGAGGCACCACATTGATCCTAAAGTTAAGAAATTACATCCATCCGATTAGCACATAATGTATTCTTAGCCGTAGGATGAAGCCTGCAATGTGAAAAAAGGAGACGTCCTCACCTGGGTCTCTCCACGTTTCCTCCTAATAATAAAGAAAGATAGGAGATGTTCTCACCTGGGTCTCTCTGTGTTTCTTCACAAAAAAATCTAGCCTGGTCTCCTCCTAACCATCCCAAGTTCTGATGCAAATTCGATGCAAAAAATTTTTTGATGCAAACCTATGTGGTCTATTTTTTTCCAACGCATGCATGTACGTGCACATAAAAGAAGGAGACGGTTCAGACCTGGAATCTTTAGTCCTATTGATATATTGTTTTTTGGGGAAGAGTCCAAACGATCTTAATGAGGTGTAGATCTTAATGATATATGGTTATTTTCTTCAGAAACGGTCCTAATGATATATGTTTATGTGAATCACGTAAGCTGTAGAATTTCTTATAGCTTCCTAGGTGATATCAACATACGTACTCCTACATGCATCGTGCTTCTACGTAATATATTTATTGCGACCATGCATAGGAAATATGCTCGGCGTCTGCGGAGCTGTCATAACTCAACGTATTGAGACAAAAAGCAAAGTTCTAAGGCTCCATTGAGTAGTTAACAACTCCTCTACACCACCTGGTGCAGGCTACATTCGATGTCTCTGCATGCTAAGTGACAACGTCGTGCAGTATGGCTTAACTCACCGGAAGGTTATGTATATATAGTGTTGATTTTGTCTTTAGTTTACTTATTACTACTCTGGCATGATTCATGCACGGTCCAAAATTTGGTATTATATTTCTTCCATGACCATGAGTTCATCTAATTGATGCAAGTGCGATACATTATCAAGAGACAAAATGACTATCCGATTATTATGTGCATACATAGTGTGTATAGGTGTAGACTTGATCAAATTTGTGATTCCACCTTTACATCCATAGAGTCCATATTTTCTTCCCGAAAGTAATATTACTCTTTGTTAAGTGATAGTTGATATTAAATTTCGAATGTTTCGGTGTAAATTTTGGTTAGGATATTTTCTCAAAATTGTGATCATTTTCCTCTTGAAACAATGTAAAAAAATGGTTGTACGTGGGTGAAATATTATACTCCATGAAGTAGAATCTATAGTGTCACATATATATAGATATACCTTTAATTCATCGTAATAAAGCTTTAATAGAACACACATTCTTTTGTGAGTGAAAGTGTCTTGAAAGTGTCATTCTAATATCTATCTCAAATGCTCCTACATTGGAATATAAATCCTGAGAAACTAGCAAACAAATTCAAAAAAAATATGAATTGTTTTTACAATAAACATTGCTTGGTTTTTTTACCTACATGCAAATTTTCATTATGGAACAATATTCGCTTAGGTCTTAAAAAAACCAATGCTTCAAAATGATTTTTAAAAAGTCTTTTAGGAATATCACTTTTTGCCCAGAACATACTGTTTTTTCACCAACTATCTAAATAAATTATTGCACATATACCCATTATAGAAAGAAAAATATATTTTAAGAGTGTGTTTATAGTCGAACTTCTTAAATGTTCCCTTATGGGTTCTTGATCTCAGTAAATTGTAAGTTCAGACTATGTCTTCCTTCATGGCAAAAGGACACCATATGCTACTATAGGGCATTCAATTTGCAGAATTTATAGGTTATAGTTGAAGGGAACATGCACATATTTCTTATGTTCATTAACATTTATGTTAAATCTTTCCAGTTTGCTATTTGTAACCAACTTTTAACTTTCTTTCTTCTGTTCCCAGTACCGTCATGTGAATTGTAGCATGTTTTGCAACTGTATATATTATCCACAAATGCATATCTTAATAAACCTCTAGGTTCATAATTTTACAATACCTATAAATCTGAGGTCTTTTGCAACGACATGAGAAAAATATTTCTGTATCATGGTGACACATTTAGCATTCAAAATTCACGATGAGACATTGGTTCAAGGTTCATAACTCCTTTTTCCCTATGTATAAGTAATAAAAACAGTGCATGGCGTGTTTAATAACTATTCATGAAAAGATTCTATAATTGTCAGACATTTGATATTGCAAAAAAATTTAACATACTAAGAAGTAAAGAGTGCTAGCCCGTGCAGTTGCACGGGTTGACGACTAGTTAGGCATAATTAACACCGAATAATGCACCACAAGTAAGATGTAATTCAATTGCATGACTATTGACTTTCATGCTTGTAAAGGGAATCACAAACCTTAACATCAATATTCTTACTAAAACATAATTACTCATTAACATGACTCACATATCACTATCATCATATCTCAAAACTATTACAAAGAATCAAGTTTGTTTTGTCGAATGATCTTCCTGAAAGTTTTTATTATATCCCCCTTCGATATCTATCATATTGGGACTAATTCTATGTTTTGCTTTTGATAAGCTCAAACAAATATAAGTGAATGTCATGAGCATAATATGTGTTTCTCTCAAATTAATTTAAGTGAAGCAAGAGAGAATTTCTTCAAAAATACTAAAGCACACCATGCTCAAAAAGATATAAGTGAAGCACTAGAGCAACGGCACCAAAAAAGAGCTTCGTTGACAGGATGTGAATGCCGCTTACCTCAACTATTTGGGGGATCTATTTTATTTAAAAACTTTCAGATCTAAGTATTTTATTAAAACAACAAGAAAATAAAATAAAATGACATTTCAAGAATAGCACATCTCATGTGAAGAAGCAAAAACTTAGGATCAACTCATACTAACCGATAATTGTTGATGAAGAAAGGTGGGATGCCTATCGAGGCATCCCCAAGCTTAGATGCTTGAGACTTCTTGAAATGTTAACTTGGGGTGCCTTGGACATCCCTAAGCTTGAGGTTTTGTATCTCCTTAATTCCTCTCATATCACAGTTTCCTAAATCTCAAAAACTTCATCCACACAAAAACTCAACAAGAACTCGTGAGATAAGTTAGTATAAATCGATGCAAAACTTTATCATTCTCTAATGTAGAAAATCACTAAAATTATAATTTAACACTGCATACTAAATGAACTCGTGAGATTAGTTAGTATAAATCGATGCAAAACTTTATCATTCTCTAATATAGCAAATCACTAAAATTATAATTTAACATTTCATACTAAATGCCTATGCATATTTAATACTCCCATCCTCAAATAGAATCATTAAACACACAAACATAAGCAAACAATGCAAACATAACAGCAATCTTCCTATACATGACAGTCTGTAAAGAATGCAAGAGGGTCCATACTACTCTAACTCAAAAAATTCTAAAAATTTAACACACTGTAGAAAATTTGTCATAGCTTGCTGTGCAAAAAGTTTCAACCTTTTATCACATTTTGACTTCTCTCGGGAATTTTTGCAACAACGACAAACTTTCTGTTTTCAAACAACAACATGTAGACTTCCAAAATAAGCATGGTAAAGGCTATCCTTGACACTTTTATTGAAATAAAAGATGCAAAACATTATTATAAATACCAGCAAGCAAATCCTAACAAAATAAAATGACGCTCCAAGCAAAACTCATATCATGTGACGAATAAAAATATAGCTTCAAGTGAGGTTGCCGATAATGTTGGCGACGAAGGAGGGGATGCCTTCCGGGGCATCCCCGAACTTAGTTGCTTGGTTATTCCTTGAATACTACCTTGGGGTGCCTTGGTCATCCCCAAGCTTGGGGTATTGCCATTCCTTATTCTCCTCATATCGACATCTCACCCAAAACTTGAATACTTCAATCACACAAAACTTAACAAAATTTCGTGAGATGGGTTATGATAAAACAAATCATTCACTTTGGGTACTGTCAAAGACAAGATTCATAATTATTCTCACACAATGCCTACTGTAGCTTATCATTTCTACAATTTAGATTGATCAATATAAGCCATAGAAACTAGAAAACAAGCAAACTATGCATTGAAAATAGAATCTGTCAAAAACAGAACAGTCTGTAGTGATCTGGACAACCACCATACTTATCCAACTCTAACAATTCTGAAAAATTAGCACAACGTAGGCAATTTGTATGTCAATAATGTGTAACAAGTTCAGATAATTATCACGTTCCAGTGATTTATTGAATTGTCTGCACTGGAAGCAAAACTTTCTGTTTTTGCACAGAATCAAATCAACTATCATCCACACTATCCCAAAGGCTTTACTTCGCACTTTATTGAAACAAAACATGTAAATTATGATTACTATAGTATCTTAACCATGTGAACACACCAAAATAGTAGGTATAAATGTTGGGTTTTCTCCCAACAAGCGCTTTTCTTTAATGCCTTTTAGCTAGGCATGATGATTTCAATGATGCTCACATAAAAGTAAAGAAGTGAAACATAACGGGAGCATCATGAATCACATGGCAAGCACATTTATTTCTAACACACTTCCTATGCATAGGGATGTTGTGATCAAACAACTTTTGAGAGCAAGAATCAACTAGCATGGGAAGGCAAAACAAGCAAAACTTCGAAAATTTCAATACATAGAGAGGAAACTTGATATTATTGCAATACCTACAACAATATGTTCCTCTCTCATAATAATTTTCAGTAGCATCATGAATGAATTCAACAATATAGCCATCACATAAATCATTATTTTCATGATGCAAAAGCACAGAAATTTTGCTACTCTCCACATAAGCAAATTTATTCTCATGAATAGTGGTGGGAGCAAACTCAACAAAATAACTATCATGAGATTAAAAAGTAAAATCATGATGACAAGTTTCATGGTTATCATTATTCTTTATAGCATACATGTCATCACCATAATCATCATATATAGGAGCATTGTTATCACAATCAATTGACCTCTCCAAAGTATTGGATTCATCACTAAATAAAGTCATGACCTCTCCAAATCCACTTTTGTCAATATAATAATCATAAATAGGAGGTATGCTACCATTATAACAAATTTCCACATCAAATCTTGGGGGGCTAAAAATATCATCTTCATCAAACATGGCATCCCCAAGCTTATGGCTTTGCATATCATTACCATCATGGATATTTAAATAATTTATGCTAACAACATTGCAATCATGCTCATCATTTATGGATTCTATACCAAACATTTTATAGCATTATTCTTCTAACAATTGAGAACAATTTTCCTTTCCATCATTTTCACGAAAGACAATATAGAGATGAATAATATGATGTAACCTCAATTCCATTTTTTTGTTTTCTTTCTAAAACCAAACTAGTGATAAAACAAGAAACTAATAGATTCGATTGCAAGATTTAAGATATACCTTCATGCACTAACCTCCCCGGTAATGGCGCCAGAAAAGATATTGATATCTACTATGCAACTTTATTCTTGTTGACTCGTGTTCGGCCTCCAAGCGCAGAGTTTTGTAGGACAGTAGCAATTTTCCCACAAGTGGATCACCTAAGGTTTATCAATCCGTGGGAGGCATAGGATGAAGGTGGCCTCTCTCAAGCAACCCTGCAACCAAATAAACAAAGAGTCTCGTGTGTCCCCAACACACCCAATACAATGGCAAATTGTATAGGTGCACTAGTTCGGTGAAGAGATGGTGATACAAGTGTAATATGGATAGTAGATGTTGATTTTTGTAACAGTAACAATAAAAACAGCAAGGTAGCAAGTAACAAAAGTGAGCACAAACGATATTTAAATGCTTGAAAATGAGGCCTAGGGTCTGTACTTTCCCTAGTGCAATCTCTCAACAATGCTAATACAATTGGATCATATAACCACCCCTCAAAGTGCGATGAAGTATCACTCCAAAGTTCCTATCTAGCGGAGAACATAAGAATAAATTGTTTGTACCTATTCTTTCCGGTCGATCTATCCAAGAGTTCATACTAAAATAACACAAGTTATTCTTTCCGATCGATCTATCAAGAGTTCGTACTAAAATAACACAAGTTATTCTTTCCGGTCGATCTATCAAGAGTTCGTACTAAAATAACACCAAAATTCAGATTCATAATACTCAATCCAACACAAAGAACCTCAAAGAGTTCCCCAAGATTTCTACTAGAGAAACAAAGACAAGAACGTGCATCAACCTCTATGCATAGATTACCCCATTGTCTCCGCGAGAATCCGCAAGTTGAGTGCCAAAACACATATCAAGTGAATCAATATGATACCCAAGTGTCACCACGAGTATTCAATTGCAAGACATATATCAAGTGTTCTCAAATCCATAGTAGTATTCAATCCGATAATAACGAAACCTCAAAGGGAAAAACTCAATTCATCACAACAAGATAGAGAGGGGAAAACACCATATGATCTGACTATATTAATAAAGCCCGTGATACATCAAGATCGTGACATCTCAAGAACTTGAGAGAGAAAGATTAAACACATAGCTACTAGTACAAACCCTCGGCCCCGAGGGTGGACTAATCCCTCCTCATCATGGTTGCCGCTGGGGTGATGAAGATGGCCACCGGTGATGATTTCCCCCTCCGGTGGAGTGCCGGAAAGGGCTCTAGATTGGTTCTCATGGACTAAAGAGCCTTGCAGCGGCGGAACTTCTTATCTAGGTTCACCTCGAAGGGTTTCGAAATATTTGGGAATTTGTAGGGCGGAGAAGGGGTGCGGGAGGCCACCGAGGTGGGCACAACCCACCTGGGCGCGCCTGGGCCCCCAGGCATGCCCTAGTGGGTTGTGCCCCCCCCCCCTCGAGGCACCCCCCAGGTGTTGCTCTGGCCCACCGGGAGTCTTCTATTCCATAAAAAATCCACAAAAAGTTTCAAGGTGTTTGGACTCCGTTTGATATTGATTTCCTTTGATGTAGAAAACAGCAATGGGCGCTTGGCACTATGTCAATAGGTTAGTACCAAAAAATGATATAAAATGACTATAAAGTTTTTATACAGCATCCAATAATGATAATATAATAGCATGGAACAATAAAAAATTGTAGATATGCTGGAGACGTATCAAAGAACTCTTGGAGAATGAAGTTGAAGCACGTCAGATCATCCGCGGATCCAAGGCTTTCATAGTAAACGGACAACTATACAGAGAAAGTGTCGCCGGCGTGGCCCAATGTTGTATTTCCCTCAGAGGAAGGTCATCTGATCCTAGAGGAGATTCACTCGGGAACTTGTGGCCATCACGCGTCCTCCCGGACCATCATAGCCAAAGCATGGCGAGCTAGTTTTTACTGGATGCGTGCCAATGAAACTGCCAAAGAGATTGTTAAGCATTGCAATGGGTGTAAGTTCTATGCAAACATGTCCCATAAGCCTGCATCCGCCTTGAAGACAATTCCACTTGTCTGGCCATTTGTTATGTGGGGATTGGGCATGGTTGGGCCGCTTAGGACATGCAGAAGTGGTTTCAGTCATTTTCTCGTGGCAGTGGACAAGTTTACTAAGTGTGTCGGATTTAGGGCTCCGCGGACCCAAGAAGGTTCGAATACTGGGGCATGTGTGAAGATCCTTGACCTCGCCGGCCCCAACTTGCTATCACATGACCTAACCTGGCAAGATTGATGCGAGGAGGGAAGAATATTGTTGAGTATCGTGATTATTAGGAAAGACGAGATAGACTAGGATTTGTTCTGGCTTGTCTTGTACTCCAAGTTGATCATTGTACTCCTATATATATGCCCACGAGGATCAAGCAATACAACAACTATTCCAACAAACGTCTCTATCCCTTCTAACATGGTATTAGCCTAACTGATCTAAACCCTAGCCATCGCCCGACACCTCTGCCCGAGCGCCGGCCCTGGCGGGTCAGCCTCCATGACCGCCTCCGGGGGCCGCACCGCCCGTATGTATGGTTCGTCCCGCCGATCGCGTTGATCGGCTGCCCTAGAGTCTTTTTCTCGATCCGATTGATTGGGTTTTTTATCTCTCGTCGATTGATTGATCAGTGTTATTTTTCTTTGGTTTTCCGATCTATGATCGGTATGCGTCGCCCGCCGCTGTTTGTCTTGTACAATGTGCACTTCCTCGACATCTTCATCGACTCCAACGGGATCAGTTGCAACACTGCGCCTTGCCTTGCGTGCACGTGTCGGGACTGCTCTCGTAGTCATGTGCTGACTCGTCGGGCTGGCGTCATCCGTGATCACACAAGCGCCCAACGCAGGCGAGGTTGGCTGCTGGAGCATCTGAGTTGGGCCAGCGATGCACGCTCCATTTACAGGATGTGTGGTGTTTGGAGGGCCTACATCCGTGGCTGGCTAACTTTTCATGCACGTTGGTTCTATGAGGTGAAAGTTGGTCGCGTGCGTCCACGCTCAGATCTACTTTTCAGTATGGTACATGACCATGTCCCGTTGCATGGTGATGCATCGTCCTGTTCTCCGATGCATGCCTTCGGTCTGATCAACCGGACGTGTTGTGTCGTAAATATTGTCGTCATCATCTAGCACGCCCCTAGACCAATCGAGCAACGGGCTGCCGCTGCGTCACCCCATTGGGCTGCAGCGCCGCTGCCCCATGGTTCGTCTCCCTACTGCACCGACCCGCGTCACCGCTGCGTCGCCCTTTGGGTTGTAGTGTCGCGGCCTATGGTCCACCGCCGCCCCAAGGCTGTCCGCTCCAGGTCGTCCCCGTGGCTACACCGACACTCGCGCCACTGCTACGTCGCCCTGTCGGGCAGTAGAGAGCGTGTCATGCGGTTCACGTTGCCGTCCCAAGACCGTTCGCGCGGTTGCACACGAGGCTCAAGGAATACAACAACTATTCCACCAAACCTCTCTATCCCTTCTAACAAAGATAAACACGACAATTTACCCAGGTTCAGGCCACCTTGCAGTGTATGACCCTGCTCCTGCTTTGTGGTGGATTGCCCTCACGAGAGGTAGAATATGAACGTGCTACAGTGGTAAACGGCCTCGAGAGGGCTCATGAGAGGAAGGTGGACTCGAGGGATCGATCCCCTCTTATGATGGATGCGAGTCCCTATTTATAGTGGCCTTGGTCCTCTTTCCGCATCATTTGGGTGGGAAGAGATTCCACAACGGCCAATTTCAAAGGGGGACAAAAGTTATGTCACAGCCCTAGATCAGCCCTTGTTGTCTTGCTTGTAATTAGTTGCCCTTGAGTGCATCATGCATCATGTCTATTTTTCCTTTGAAGGTTGAAATGGGGATTGTTCAAACCCTAGCACCTTGAAATCCAATTAGGTCCAGCAACTGAAAAAAAATGCATTCAATGAACCCAAAATGCCTTCATCAATGTTTGATAATTTTGGCAAGGCTTTGTGACCAAACCAAAATTTAGGAACATTTTTAAGGAATTATTTATGGGACTTTGAATTTAAATCATTAGCTATTTGAATTTGAATTATATTCATATAATTAGAATATAATTTCAAATACCCCTGAAATGTTTTATGAGCTTCTGGAAAAGTCCATCTAGCAAGATAAAAATATTCAGATGAGTTTTTGGCATTGTTTGAAATTATTTAATTTCAAAACAGTGGCAAAAGAAAATAAACAAAGAAAGAAAAACAGAAACAGAAATTAAAATAGAAAACAGAGAGAGAGGAACTACCTGGCTTACCTAGCAGCCCGCCTGGCCCAGCTCCTGTGAGGCCCAGCTGCAGGCCCGGCCCACCAGGGGCAGCACTGTCTTCCTCCTCCTGCCAGGAGGAGAAGTAGCAGCGTGCCCGGCGCATAGCCGGCTGCGGCCACGTCTCCCCGCCACCTCCTGCTCCGTCGGCCCTCCCCGACCCCCTGGAGACGCCACGCACGCCCCCAGGCCCCTCTCACTCCCCCTCGAACTCTCCCCCCTCTCCTGGCGCTCTCCCTCGCACGCGCCTGAACGCTGCTGTCGCCGCCGCTCGCCGTTGCCGCACCCAGAATCTCCCCCTCGACCCCTCGACGTGCCCAGTAGCTCGGCTACCTCATCCTCGACCTCATCACCAAGCCAGGCGACGCCGGAAGCCCTGAAACGCCGCCGTCTTCATCTTCTTCAACCTCGGTCCGCCGAGATCGCCGGCGGCCATGTGCCCGCTCCGGTGCTCCCTCAAGCTCGCTGAGGCCACCACTACATTCGCCGTGAGCCCCTGCCTGTTTCCCCTCTCTCCCCGCGGTCGAATTCTCCACCTAGCCTAGCTAACCACCGCACCCGAAAGCTTGGCTCCGCCGGCCAAGTCGCCGCCGTGGCCACAGCCACCGTAGCATGCGTCTGAGCTCGCCACTGCACGCCTTGCACTCCCGCGCATCGGTCAGGACCACCCGTTGCTCCTGGAGTGGCCCGTAGCGCCGTTTCGTTCATCACCCGAACTCCGGCGCCGCCAAACCTCGACGCCGCGCTTGCTTCCGGCCACCCCAGCCGCTGACTCCGGTCCCATTGGATGCGGAAGAGCGCCAGCTACGCGTAGAGACCAACCGTGGCTCAAACCGTGGCCTGTAGGCGAAACCCGAGCCGCTCCAGCGTGCCTCCGCCGCGTTTTTGGTCGCCGCCGGTGTAACTCCGTCGACGCTGACTTGGCAAGTCATTAGCCACTAATGACTCCCTAATTAACCCCCTAGAGCCACTGCCATGTGGGCCCCTATACCTGTTTAGGTTAGTTTTATTTTCTGTTTAGTTTAAACTAACCAAACGGGCCCCACGTGACAGAGTTGACCAAGCTGACGTGGCTGTTGACTGGGCCCACATGTCATCGACACTAACCAGCCCCAGAGCCACTGACTAGTGGGACCCACTAGTCAGGTTTGACCTGGACCAGCCCTGTTGACTGCTGACATCACAGTGACGTAGTGCTGACGCAATAAAGCCTTTCTGGAATTAAAATAAATCAGAAAAGGTTTAGAAATTCCAGAAAATGCTTTAAACTTCTAAAAATCATATAAAATCAACCATAGCTCAGATGAAAAGAATTTATATATGAAAATTGATCAGAAAAATCCAAGGAATCTGTTTATGGCATTTTCATGCATGTTTGAATAACTTACAGCCACTGTTTAGGGCAATTTGAATAAATGGCATTTGAATAATCACATATGGAGTTTGAATTTGAACCTTTGGTTCAAACCAACTTCATTTAATTGTGTTGCTAGTTGCATTAGCTCA
The DNA here is from genome assembly GCA_902687465.1 of Secale cereale. NCBI lineage: Eukaryota > Viridiplantae > Streptophyta > Magnoliopsida > Poales > Poaceae > Secale > Secale cereale. Next base: position 298,060,747 of record LR738714.1, read on the forward strand.
ACCAATAGCATATTGCCATGTCATGATCATGCATCATATTGTCGCATTGCATTGATTGTGTTCTTTCTCTGTTTGCCGGTTTTGTTCTCTCTCAGTAGACGACGTTCCGACGATGAGTTCGATGACACCGATGAAGAGCTATTAATATCTTCAGAAGTGCCAGGCAAGCAGAACCCCCTTGTTCATTCCGATACAATCCCACTCTCACGCTCCTGCTCTCCTTTACTGCATTAGGACAACAACGATTGAACTGCTTTTTGCTGCGGTAGCTGAACCCCTTTCCTCTGCATGACCTGTCATTGCCACAGTAAATAGTTGAAACCCACTAGCACGAGTAGGAGTTGTTTGAGTCATGTTGTGCCTACTCATTCATGATTTCTGGTTATGCCTGCTATTGCTTAGAGTTGTGTCAGGTCTGATTCATCGGGGATGAATTGGAATGTGGTGAACTTGCCCTACTGTTGAGAGTTAAGTGTGTGAACACGATTTGGTAAATGTAGCGGTGAGAGGCCATGTAGGAGTACATGGTGGGTTGTCTCACTGGAACCGTCCTTAAGAACTGAGTTCTGTGTAAGTTGTCCAATGACAAAGCTACTACCACGCATTGGAATGCTTAAGTGCCCCTCTCGACTTATTAATCAACTCGATCTCTGTCCAGGAGTTGCAACTAGTTTCTGGTGTTTGTAGGTAGTGTTAGTAGTCTACCAAGTGGCACACGGTACATGTGGGCTTGGGGCAGACTAGGCACCGTGGCACGGTGTACCAAGCGTAGATCCATCCGTCGAGGTGGGCTTGGGGCCGTGAGCGACACCCCGGCCGGATCTCCCCACGGATGGAACCCGAATAGGCGATAAACCTGGACGAGAAACTTGTGTGGTTAGTCAGGTCGTGGCCGACACCCTCGCGAGGCTTCCGCTTGAAGGTTGCCGAGATACACGACGTGTACATGGCGGTAAGTGGCGAGAGCGTGTGTGAAGAAGTACACCCCTGCAGGGTTAACATGATCTATTCGAATAGCCGGGTCCGCGGTTATGGACTTCTTGGATGCTTACGTGGTACATAGACAAGTGAAAGTGGATACTCTAAAATGCTCAAGACAAGTGTGAGTGCTATGGATGGCCTTCTCGTAGGTAGACGGGATTGGATCCATAGTGGTGTATTGATGGGTGAATATGTGGACTCGTGTGCGCCACCTCAAAAGAGTTACTTGCAGTCATAGTTCAGGATAGCCACCGAGTCAAAGCTGGCTTGCTGCTGTCAAACTCCACCACCCCTTTGTTGATACTGATGCATATGTAGTTAGTTCTGATGTAAGTCTTGCTGAGTACCTTTGTACTCATGTTTGCTTAATTTATGTTTTTGCAGAGAGACTTCAGTCTCGCTAGTGGTTTCGCGTGGACTTCGACGTTTAGCTTGTTACCTCAGCTACGGTCTTGTACCCTTGGGAGGGTCTTGTAGATAGTCAGGCTTCTCAGCCTTTTTCCATTTGTAGTTGTCTGTACTCAGACATGTTATGCTTCCGTTGCCTGTATGCTCAGTATGTTGGGTCATGTGACCTCTGATTGTAATAAATGCTATGATGGCTCTTCTGGGCCTTTATCTATATGAGTTGTTGGGTTATGTTGTGATGCCATGTTGTACAACACATACTTGCATGTTATGCGTACGTGTAATGTGTATTGCTATGTGTGGGATCCGACACCTAGTTCTTTACCTTTGGTAGCCTATCTTACAGGGAAATGTCTCCTAGTGCTTCCACTGAGCCTTGGTAGCTTGCTACTGCTCCGGAACACTTAGGCTGGCCGGCATGTGTCCTTCTTCGTTCCTGTGTCTGTCCCTTAGGGGAAATGTCACGCGTTGTTCCTTTAAGTCCTTGTAGCTTGCTACGACTTGGGTTCATACGTTGATGACCGACACGTTCGTTGCTGGGTCATGTATGCCTGTCTCTGTAATTTAGTGCCACTTTTGGTTTATAACTGGTCATGTCGGCCGGGTTCTCTGTCATATGGATGCTAGCGACACTATAATATATGTGTGCCAAAATGCGCAAACGGTCCCGGGCCAGGTAAGGTGGCACCCGTGGGGATACCGTGCGTGAGGCCGCAATGTGATATGATGTGTTACAGGCTAGACCTGTGTGACTTAGGATCGGGGTCCCGACAGCTTTGGTATCAGAGCCTGACTGCCTGTAGGATTAGCAAGCCAAACTGGTCGAAGTTGTGTCTAGAAATTCTTTAGTTATATAAGGGAATTGATTGTGGAAGGGAACGTAAGGCTCTTTTTACTCCTTTGCCCTATGCCCTTCTGATATGAGTCACCTTCTTCTTTCTACGGGGATTAAGAACTAGGCTTTCTCTTCTGCCTATCAGGATCACGTTAATTGTGGATTCAACCCTCAGTTCAGTTTCTACTACTTCTGTGTGTTCAACTGTTGGTCTCAGAACCTTGACATTATGATGTTGAGTGGTTATGCTATCTTGTGCATGAGTCTCAAAAGTATTTCCGAGCATTTACTGCCGTTATGCTGTCCGAGTCATCCCAGGTCTCTAAACAATCTGATGCATTTGCAAATCATTCCTACCTGTTCTTAATGTCCTTTTAGGCCAGATTAACCACACTAGTCAGTGTGTGGAGGTACTCCATTACCTCGACACATATGTTGGATTTATTATTATGACCCTAGGTGTCTAGAGTATCACCCAGTAATCTAGCAATGCCTTATATTCTCAGTGTGATGATTCTGGCCATTATTCTCGAAAGCATCCCGTGATGCCATTTAGTTAGTAGGTAATCCATTCATGGGTTCCTGAACCCTAGATTCATTCTACTTACTTCATGTTGATAGTATTTGCTCGTTCCTTTAGGATATTAGTAACATTGTGATAGTCCTCGAGGTCCGTGGTATGTCATTCTTCCAATACCATGAACCGTTATGGCAGAAGTTCTTTTGAACCAACAGACCACAACCAGAGTGCTCTTGATGAGTTCTCCATTCCACATTGTGATTCTGCCAATTCTACCTTTCTGCATGGTTATCCGGAAGAAATATGTTGAACTCGTTCAACATGCTAGTCTATGCATCCACAACTCGGAAAGTTATATGTTCCTTTGAGTTGTCCCTTTTTAGTTGTATTCTGACTTTCGTCTATCAGTTGATAGTCAGGAGTAGTTGTGCATTTGTGTTCATCAATACCTTTTACTCTTGTGGTTCGTCTGGTCATTCTGTTCTGGAATGACTAGGAGAAACAAACTCCGGTACCTTATCCATATTCAGGATTGGGACGAAGAAGTTGTACTCCGCAGATGGAGAATGTTGATCCAGCTTCTAAACTGTTCTATCCTGGAGTATTACCATCTTTATGTCAAGAATGTCATGGGAATTGCACCACCTCCTATGAACTCTTGATACAGTGATACTTGTCACCATTATCGTTCATTCCTCGGTCTCCGTGTTATCGTAACCGGAATAATGACAAGTGAATCATGATGTGTGAATCAATACCCCTAGCAACCTCGTTGCTTGGTAGTTAAAGGACAACAATTTCATTCTTAGTGTGTTGGTTACGAAATCACCATTCTAAGATTGATCGTGCTACCTAGTCCATTTATCTGGTGCACTCTTTGATCCATAAGTTAGGATTGCGTAAATCCCTCACTCTGGTGATCATATCATCTCGCCCTGAAAAGCAAGATTGTTTGTAAGCTTAATAACATATCGGTGGTTCGTGATTTTCCGATTATCTTCTCGGAAGTATTTCCAGGTTGTCCCCTGACCGCTATGTTGAGCTCGTGATCAAGTTGGTTTCTTATAAACCACCACTTCTCCAAGAATCTGTGTTGGATACCCCGAACTAGTTGGTTAAGCTAAACAACAACTTGGAGAGTTGGAAGATAAAAGCTTAACCCACATAGCTCACTCCAAAGGGATATCTTGTGTGTGTATTGAAGTTAGATGGTATCTTCTTCAATTGATCCATGTGATCATTTGTGGATCTATTGTCTTGTCTAAACTTTGATTTGAATATGGGTTATCGTCAAGTCAAATCAGAACCAACGATATTCGTAATGTTGTCTTACTCATGGTTGTTCCCTTGAGCATACACCATTATATATTTTGGGTCTGACCAATGCTATCACTTTGTTCACATTGTCATGGAATTCCATCTATATGGAAACCTGGATGAGTTATTGTTGAGCCCATCGACAACATCCTTATCTTCTCCATGATTTCGTTGAACCTCCAGCTAGTGTTGGAAACTTTTATAAGAGTTATCTTCATGTCATGTTCATGAAGTATATGTTTGGTGCAAGAAGTGACTTTCTCCTAGTTCACGTGCATTAGGTGCAAGTTGCCGCCATGAATTCGAGAAAGTTAGTTTTGCTTGCTCTGGAATCATTCCAAGTCAGTCATGCACGTGCGAAGTATGCTATGGCTTGAGAGATTAGCTACCTCTATCCTATCGGTATTCCCTAGCACATCAAGCCACCGACTGATTTGTTCAAGGAAGAGAAGTCTATGCTTGGGATCTAATCCATGGACTTGCATACAGACTTCGATATCCTCAATGATGGTTCCCCACCTGAACTTGGTAGTATTTTATTGTAAGACTGCCATGTGATCATGTTGTCTGGAACAACGTGTTCACATGTGTGTAGCAGAACCAGCTCGTGTTTTGGAGCTTACTATCGCAGTTCATTTCCCGAGAATCTCGCGACGTCGTCTCATCGATTTGAGTTGCAAACTTTCATTTTTTTTCTCTCTAGACTCGATGAGTCTGGAATATCCTGACACCAGCCAGATCTGAATCTCAGGCAGATATGATGGTTGGAGCATTTTCCAAGAACTATAATATTGGTCTCTCGATAACCGGTAAAGTGGATGTCGTGGCCAACACACCCAGCCGGAAGACCTATTGTTGTAGTATCTTGATTGAAGAAGTTGGCCACCTTCCCCATAAGGATTTCATAGGATTTACTTCCTAGTTGCTTCTTATGGATTCCTGTGCTCCCGAAGTCCGACCTTATACTTGACGTTCTAGGTACCAAACCATTTTAATAAATGGGTTGTGCTAGCACATCAAGGAGAACATTAGAAGCGGAGCGCTAAAATGCTTCTCGGTCGATCATCCAGATTTTGTTTCCTTGACTCTGCCAAGGTGAAATCTGAGAAAGTGTTATCTTCCTTTGCATCTGCATCGTCCATCGCTATTCATCATGGTCGTATGTTGTGTTGTCAGCACCATTGGCACGGATATTGGTAAAACCTTGATGAATATGGGAATGCTCAAGTTCTTGAGAGCACGCACAAGCACTAGGTGTTACCACCGGCACTAACTGGGATTGCTCCTAGTCCCTTCGGTTATGCTATAACCTCTCAAAGAGTAGATTTACTCTCTACTGTTGGGATTCACCCCAGTTACCAGAATCATTCCTAGCATTTGCATTTTGTTCCCAGCTTGCACCGCCAATGTGCCATTTCACCATGGGTCCCATCCATTCCCGATGATAACCAAAATCATCCCTTGTGTTGTCTTCAACAAGGTAGTCCACATCATCCATTCTGGCCAAGAATGTCATTCTTTTGAACTCCGATAAATGATCGTTTGTGATTGCCTTAGGCTGGTATAGGGAATTTCAATGATCTCTATATCAAAAGTAATTCTTTTTGCCACTTAAGGGAATAACTCTACGAGTCACCTTCTCTAAGGTGCCCCGTCTGGTGACCTCGATCACCATCTTCTTAGGTGTGGAATTATTGCCTACCAAGTGAACCTTCATCATTTGTTTCACTCCATCCTCTTGGATGGGTGTTCCGTGTCTCAGCTCAAGAGATGCTTCAATGTCTCACTCCATGAGTTGATCTTGAGTTCCTCGATCTCCGGGAAGATCGATTTCTACAGCGTATGTCTCCGTTATCATCTGGTTGGATGAAGATCTCAAAGCAAGGATGACAAGATCAAAATGATGCAATATATCAACATCTTCGAGAAGGAAAATTGGATCGTAAAGATTGTGCTAGCTTGTGTCCCCTCTGATTTCTTACCCTACGGTTGAATCTCGGGACGAGATTCCTGTTTTAGTGGGGGTGAGTTGTCACAGCCCTAGATCAGCCCTTGTTGTCTTGCTTGTAATTAGTTGCCCTTGAGTGCATCATGCATCATGTCTATTTTTCCTTTGAAGGTTGAAATGGGGATTGTTCAAACCCTAGCACCTTGAAATCCAATTAGGTCCAGCAACTTAAAAAAATGCATTCAGTGAACCCAAAATGCCTTCATCAATGTTTGATAATTTTGGCAAGGCTTTGTGACCAAACCAAAATTTAGGAACATTTTTAAGGAATTATTTCTAGGACTTTGAATTTAAATCATTAGCTATTTGAATTTGAATTATATTCATATAATTAGAATATAATTTCAAATACCCCTGAAATGTTTTATGAGCTTTTGGAAAAGTCCATCTAGCAAGATAAAAATATTCAGAGGAGTTTTTGGCATTGTTTGAAATTGATTAATTTCAAAATAGTGGCAAAAGAAAATAAACAAAGAAAGAAAAACAGAAGCAGAAATTAAAATAGAAAACAGAGAGAGAGGAACTACCTGGCTTACCTAGCAGCCCGCCTGGCCCAGCTCCTGTGAGGCCCAGCTGCAGACCCGGCCCACCAGGGGCAGCACTGTCTTCCTCCTCCTGCAAGGAGGAGAAGCAGCTGCGTGCCCGGCGCACAGCCGGCCGCGGCCACGTCTCCCCGCCACCTCCTGCTCCGTCGGCCCTCCCCGACCCCCTGGAGACGCCACGCACGCCCCCAGGCCCCTCTCACTCCCCCTCGAACTCTCCCCCCTCTCCTGGCGCTCTCCCTCGCAAGCGCCCGGACGCTGCTGTCGCCGCCGCTCGCCGTTGCCGCACCCAGAGCCTCCCCCTCGACCCCTCGGCGTGCCCAGTAGCTCGGCTACCTCATCCTCGACCTCATCACCAAGCCAGGCGATGCCGGAAGCCCTGAAACGCCGCCGTCTTCATCTTCTTCAACCTCGGTCCGCCGAGATCGCCGACGGCCATGTGCCCGCTCCGGTGCTCCCTCAAGCTCGCCGAGGCCACCACTACATTCGCCGTGAGCCCCTGCCTGTTTCCCCTCTCTCCCCGCGGTCGAATTCTACACCTAGCCTAGCTAACCACCGCACCCGAAAGCTTGGCTCCGCCGGCCAAGTCGCCGCCGTGGCCACAGCCACCGTAGCGTGCGTCCGAGCTCGCCACTGCATGCCTTGCACTCCCGCGCATCGGACAGGGCCACCCGTTGCTCCTGGAGTGGCCCGTAGCGCCGTTTCGTTCATCACCCGAACTCCGGCGCCGCCAAACCTCGACGCCGCGCTTGCTTCCGGCCACCCCAGCCGCTGACTCCGGTCCCATTGGATGCGAAAGAGCGCCAGCTACGCGTAGAGACCAACCGTGGCGAAAACCGTGGCCTGTAGGCGAAACCCGAGCCGCTCCAGCGTGCCTCCGCCGCGTTTTTGGTCGCCGCCGGCGTAACTCCGTCGACGCTGACTTGGCAAGTCATTAGCCACTAATGACGCCCTAATTAACCCCCTAGAGCCACTGCCATGTGGGCCCCTATACCTGTTTAGGTTAGTTTTATTTTTTGTTTAGTTTAAACTAACCCAACGGGCCCCACGTGACAGAGTTGACCAAGCTGACGTGGCTGTTGACTGGGCCCACATGTCATCGACACTAACCAGCCCCAAAGCCATTGACCAGTGGGACCCACTGGTCAGGTTTGACCTGGACCAGCCCTGTTGACTGCTGACATCACAGTGACGCAGTGCTGACGCAATAAAGCCTTACTGGAATTAAAATAAATCAGAAAAGGTTTAGAAATTCCAGAAAATGCTTTAAACTTCTAAAAATCATATAAAATAAACCGTAGCTCAGATGAAAATAATTTATATATGAAAATTGATCAGAAAAATCCAAGGAATCTGTTTATGGTATTTTCATGCATGTTTGAATAACTTACAACCACTGTTTAGGGCAATTTGAATAAATGGCATTTGAATAATCACATATGGAGTTTGAATTTGAACCTTTGGTTCAAACCAACTTCATTTAATTGTGTTGCTAGTTGCATTAGCTCAACCAACAGCATATTGACATGTCATGATCATGCATCATATTGTCGCATTCCATTGATTGTGTTCTTTCTCTGTTTGCCGGTTTTGTTCTCTCTCAGTAGACGACGTTCCGACGATGAGTTTGATGACACCGATGAAGAGCTATTAATATCTTCAGAAGTGCCAGGCAAGCAGAACCCCCTTGTTCATTCCGATACAATCCCACTCTCACGCTCCTGCTCTCCTTTACTGCATTAGGACAACAACGATTGAACTCCTTTTTGCTGTGGTAGCTGAACCCCTTTCCTCTGCATGACCTGTCATTGCCATAGTAAATAGTTGAAACCCACTAGCATGAGTAGGAGTTGTTTGAGCCATGTTGTGCCTACTCATTCATGCTTTCTGGTTATGCCTGCTATTGCTTAGAGTTGTGTCAGGTCTGATTCATCGGGAATGAATTGGAATGTGGTGAACTTGCCCTACTGTTGAGAGTTAATTGTGTGAACACGATTTGGTAAAGGTAGCGGTGAGAGGCCATGTAGGAGTACATGGTGGGTTGTCTCACTGGAACCGTCCTTAAGAACTGAGTTCTGTGTAATTTGTCCAATGACAAAGCTACTACCACGCATTGGAATGCTTAAGTGCCCCTCTTGACTTATTAATCAACTCGATCTCTGTCCAGGAGTTGCAACTAGTTTCTGGTGTTTGTAGGTAGTGTTAGTAGTCTACCAAGTGGCACATGGTACATGTGGGCTTGGGGCAGACTAGGCACCGTGGCACGGTGTACCAAGCATAGATCCATCCGTCGAGGTGGGCTTGGGAACCCTGCGCACATCGTTTGGGGCCGTGAGCGACACCCCGGCCGGATCTCCCCACGGATGGAACCCGAATAGGCGATAAACCTGGACGAGAGACTTGTGTGGTTAGTCAGGTCGTGGCCGACACCCTCGCCAGGCTTCCGCTTGAAGGTTGCCGAGATACACGACGTGTACATGGCGGTAAGTGGCGAGAGCGTGTGTGAAGAAGTACACCCCTCCAGGGTTAACATGATCTATTCGAATAGCCGGGTCCGCGGTTATGGACTTCTTGGATGCTTACGTGGTACATAGACAAGTGAAAGTGGATACTCTAAAATGCTCAAGACAAGTGTGAGTGCTATGGATGGCCTTCTCGTAGGTAGACGGGAATGGATCCATAGTGGTGTATTGATTGGTGAATATGTGGACTCGTGTGCGCCACCTCAAAAGAGTTACTTGCAGTCATAGTTCAGGATAGCCACCGAGTCAAAGCTGGCTTGCTGCAGTCAAACTCCACCACCCCTTTGTTGATACTGATGCATATGTAGTTAGTTCTGATCTAAGTCTTGCTGAGTACCTTTGTACTCATGTTTGCTTAATTTATGTTTTTGCAGAGAGACTTCAGTCTCGCTAGTGGTTTCGCGTGGACTTCGACGTTTAGCTTGTTACCTCAGCTACGGTCTTGTATGTGTGAGATCCGACACCTAGTTGTTTACCTTTGGTTGCCTATCTTACAGGGAAATGTCTCCTAGTGCTTCCACTGAGCCTTGGTAGCTTGCTACTGCTCCGGAACACTTAGGCTGGCCGGCATGTGTCCTTCTTCGTTCCTGTGTCTGTCCCTTAGGGGAAATGTCATGCGTTGTTCCTTTAAGTCCTTGTAGCTTGCTACGACTTGGGTTCATACGTTGATGACCGACACGTTCGTTGCTGGGTCATGTATGCCTGTCTCTGTAATTTAGTGCCACTTTTGGTTTATAACTGGTCATGTCGGCCCGGGTTCTCTGTCATATGGATGCTAGCGACACTATCGTATACGTGTGCCAAAATGCGCAAACGGTCCCGGGCCAGGTAAGGTGGCACCCGTGGGGATACCGTGCGTGAGGCCGCAATGTGATATGATGTGTTACAGGCTAGACCTGTGTGACTTAGGATCGGGGTCCCGACAAGGTACACCTTATCCTAGCCAAAGGTAGTCTTCGCATGCAAAGCCTCTGATCATGACGCAGGAGTGGGCTCGGCGATGTCATCCACCCTGCTAAGCGAGCGGTCTGGATCTAGTTGCACCGGAATGAAAACCTTTGGTAGGCTCCTTGGGAACCCGCACCCGTCCATGTCTACTTTGCACCAAAGAGGAAACGGCCCCCTCTGCGCGCGCTGGCTCCCGCCTGGCATCGGCCGTCATTTCTCATGTCACCGCACCCTCCTAAGGGTGTGCTTGCCTAGGAATCTTCGCCCCTCGGGAGGAGACCTACGGAGCCGCTCCCTAGGAGGTCTTGGCGAGCCTCTCCTCACGAGGGCAGGGGCCCCTCGCGAGGGTTCTCCTTGATCTGTCTTGAACTGGGTCTTGTTGGTCCATTGCGGGGCCGAGCGTTGAGCCACAGGCAGGCAAGTCTGGGTACCCTGGTTCCCAGAACACTGACAGTAGCCCTCGGGCCCAAGGCGCGCTTAATCTTGTGCTTGGGCGGAGCTGAAGAGGAAAGAGCGAAGCGAAGCGGGCCCCCAACGCCTATGGACCTAGCTTGACGCATGGCGCGCAACGGGTCGTTGGCTCCTCCACTTCCCCATGTCGCCTTGGAAACTGCATTGCCACGTCGTTTTGCCCAAATGTGAAGGGGCGTAGGTTGGTCTTTGGCCGCCTATAAATGGGCGAGGGAGTGAAGTCGTAGTTCACCTTTATCCGCTTGCTTATCCACCCCACTCCCTTGCAACATCACTTATGGCGTCGGTGCGGAGGTTTTCAGCCGTCGAGAAGGGTAAGCCTCTGCTGGACAAGCCAGAGTCAACCCCATCGAAAAGTGGGTGTGGTCGTCCTCGCAAGAACTCTGCTACACCGGCGGTAAACATTCCGGGGTGCGAACGCGCCTCTACCGGCGTTCACATTGCCGCTGCCAGTCGTGGGAAGGACCGCCGACGTGGTGGGTGCGCCGGAGGTTGTGGCGATCATGGTCGGGGCAAAGGTCCATCGGCGGTCGTCCGATCGCCATACCCACGAGTTCACTCGGCCTATGCGGCCCAAGAGTTCGTGGTGTGGGTGTAGAGGCCGAAGGACCCCTGGATCCGCCTCCCAAACTTCTTCTCGCAGGAGGTACCACCTAGAGGACCGGGAGGCCTATGGTCGCAGGCCGACGGCTGCTGCAGCAGGGTCTCATGGACGGAGGTAGAGGTCACTCCCATGGGGTATGTGTTCTTGAACTGCGGCTGGCAGGCGTTTGCCCGCGCCCATGGCTTGGTGGGGAGGTGCATTCTACACTTCAAGTACGACAGAGCGACGACACTTTGCGTCAAGGTCTTCGGGGGGATGGCAGGCTCCTGGGGTGCTGGCCTGAGGACGGCGACAACGATGATGACCACCCCTCCGATGGCGCCGCCCGCCGCGGCCGCGACGTCCTCGGCAATGAACTTGCCCTTGGTGACGGTTACGAGTTCTTCAGCAGCAGCAGCACTTCGTCCAGCCAAAGCTCCAGCGACAATGACTACAGTGAGCCGCCTCGTCGCCGTGCCCGGACCCAGGACAAGGACAAACCACCGTGCCACTATGCCCCTGTCAAGGAGGAGGAGGACACCGACTAAGCGCTAGTGGCGCCTAGGCCCAGCTTCAGGAGCTTTAGTCTTCGGGGGGCTGCTCCTATTTTTTATTTCCTCTGCATCAAGAAACAAGAAGGGCCCCGCCGGGGCGTGTAATGCACTGGGGTGCTTGCGCCTTTTTTATTAGTATTTCCTGCTCATATTTTTTCCTTTGCGCTAGTGTTATTTGAAGGGCGCCTGCCCAACGTGATTAGGATACTTAGCTTATTGCGCTCGTGGTTGACCGTGGCCTGCCGCATTGCAATGGTACGCCCTTCCGGAGATTTTGATCCAGCACGCACTCCCGGGTTGGTTGGCCCCGAAGCCCCCATGGGGCCTTGCGGGCAGCCATGTCTCCTAAGGCCCCCTCCGGAGTCCGTCTTGCACCATAGACCATAACGCAAAATGTTCTTGCGGTAACGCCCGCGGTCTGGTGCCGCGTTCGTCTGCTAACTTGTTTGAGAGTACAGCACAAGGAGCCAAATGCCAAAGCTTTGGCAAGGTGTGTGCATGGGCGGGCCCACGACAACCGTGTCCTTGGCCCTGCGGGTGCATACCGTGCCCAGCCCTCGCTCGTGAGGTGCTCGGGAGGAGGCAGCAGGCAGCGAGCCTCCAAAGATATGAACACAAGGAGAGAGAGAAAAGAAAGACTGCAATTCAAAAATTCCCCCTTTTTCAAATAAATATGCGAAACTTCAAACTTCATTCAAGAAATAGCAATTCAAATACAAGAGAGAGTCGAAAAACAGCTGCATCCGGCGCCTATGCTAGTCTTCTCACCAGCACGGAGCATGGTGCTACCACTGAGCATGGGCATAGTCATTGGTGGACAGTGTCGACTACCAGGGCGGAGCATGGTGCTTCCACTTAAGCGTGAGCGGGAGCCCCCGCGGGACCGAGGGGCGGCACACTGGGGAGCCCGGCGCGTGTACAACCCCACTCATTATTACGTGAGAGTGTGACGGGTAAAACTTGCGGAGATGCTGGATGTTCCAAGCGTTCTAGACGGGGTTCCCATCATCTGTCTCCAGGCACATGGCGCTAGGCCTAGAGACACGGACGACCTTGAACGGGCTCTCCCACATGGGAGAGAGCTTGTGAAGGCCCTCCCTGGAGAGGACCTGCTTAAAGACGAGATCTCCGACCTCCAGTATCAGGCCCAAGATGCGATTCTATCCCAATCACGTGACACTTACGCGATTGGGACACAACCGCATTTCGGGCGCTTAGCAAGATGGATATCATTATATCGTACCATTACATACATACATAGGGGATACAACATTACATACAAGTCTCAAGAATACAACAGAAATCAATACAAGTATCCGACTACGGATACAAACAATAAAAGCACAAAGACAACCATCTGCTATCCCAGGCTGCCGACCAGGAACCTAACCCAAGACTGAAATAGAAGAAGAAGAAGAAGAAAGAACTCCAAACAACGATCAACGCTCTCACGTCAAGACATCGGAAAACCTGCACCTGCAACTGTTGTTGTAGTATCTGTGAGCCACGAGGACTCAGCAATCCCATAACCATGGGTAACAAGACTATCAAAGCATAATAGGTAGGAAGAGGTAAAGTGGTGAGGTTGCAGCAACGGCTAAGCAAAATGTATGGTGGCTAACTTACGAGTACCAGAATAAGATGAGCATCTACGCAAACGGTCGCAAAAGTAGTGATCGCTAAAGATCCTGAACTACATACGAGTCAAACATAACCCCACCGTGTTCTCTTCTCAAAATGAAAAGAGACAGTCACGGTTACTCACATAGTTGTGTGTTTTACTTCGGATCCTCTGTCAAGTTTTCTACAACCGGACATTAACAAATTCCAATCTGCCACATAACCGCAAGCACGGCTTTCGAAAGATCATAACCCTGCAGGGGTGTCCCAACTTAGCCCATCACAAGCTCTCACGATTAGCTGAAGTGATAAATATAATATCATCACTCCTTTTTTTAGGGAAAACCGATCAGGCTCGGCATCCCGGGGCACAAGACATTTAGACAATGGTAAAACAAGTCCAGCAAGACCTCCCGGCGTGCCGACACCCTGATAGTAGCCGCGCGTATCTCGTCTCAGGCCACGTCCGGATGAGCACTACGTACAGCAACCGAAGACCCCAGATAACTGGGTGGCACCGCAAGTGGCTCTAGTTTGGGACCAACACCATCAGCACTGGCCCCCCTGTATGTAGAAGAATCCTCGGGTAGCGCTAACTCCCTATGCAATTTAATTAATTAATTAAGTTGTTATTATGAGCAAATTAAAACCAAAGTTGGGCCTTGCTGGAGGAGTTTTATTCAAAGTCGAACTATCAAGGGGTCCCCATCCACCCATCATGTAAGGAACGCAAAATCAAGGAACATAATGCCGGTTTATCGGCGCCTAAGGTGGCATGAGTGGAACAAAACACCGAGCAAAAGGCCAAGCCTTCCACCCATGCCCAGTATATAGGTGTGTTATTATAATAAGAGATATTGTGATATTCCAACAACAAGTTCCCTCCTGGAACGATCTTCATCTTCACCTGCAACTAACAACGCTATAAGAGGGGCTGAGCAAGCGGGTAACATAGCCAAACAGTGGTTTTGCTAGGAAGCTGTCAAAGGTTAGAGGTTTCATGGCAACAAGGAGAGGCTGACAATAAAGATGGGTAGCGCGACATGTAACGATAGCATCGAGACTACTAAGCATGGCAAAGATAGTAAAGGTATCCAAGGGTATGGTCATCTTGCCTGAGATCCCGCAAGGAAGAAGAACGGTTCCGTGAAGAAGACGGAGAAGAAGCCTTGAAGAAGAACCACGGGTAGACGATCGAATCCTCACGAACGCAACGGAACGAGCACTAACGAGAAGAAGCAAGCAATACGGTAAACAAGCCACTCAAGAACATAACAATATGCACTACCAAGTATGATGCAAAACAAGTCTACTTATGATGCACAGGAAAGTCTACACAGGAACCACAACATGGCAAGGTATGATGCAAGACAAATATACAGGAAGCATGGCTGATGCACTACGGAAGCATAACAGATGCACTTAGGAAGCACAGAAAGTCTACACAGGAAGCACAGTGTTACATCACAAGGAGCATGGCAATTTGCATCAAGCAAAAATACTTCTAAACATGATAACAATAGGATAATATGAATCTACATGCCAAATCACCCAAGTTTCATATAAGGAACACTCCAAACGGAGCAACGGGCTAAAAGATATACATGAAACAAGATATAACAACGAGCTGAAAATAACAGCCACATAGCAACTTTGGAGCATGATAAAAATAATCTACAGCAATCAAACATCATGGCAAGAAGCATGAACATAAAGTAGACATATCCTACAGCAAACAAGTCCATTGGAGCATCCCCAAAGGAGCCATGGATCAATAGCAACAAGTTATGACATATTGAACTTGACAACAAGATCCTGGCAGCAACATTTTATAGCAACTTGGGAGCAAGAGTTAAATATGCTACAGCCACTCCTTTAAGCATGTGAGAGCATGAATGGATAGCCAACAATATATACAACAAGGAATCATCAAGAGTCACCCCAAAACTATCATGGATTGGCCTAGAACAACAAGCAAACATGGCATCCGGATATTACAGATTCCAGACTTAGTGAAATTTCACTAAGTGTTAAAACAGCAGTTTTATCATGGCATGTTTATGAGCAAGTTTAAGTCAACACAAGGCATATCATGGGAAGGTAAATGCACCACATCAAAGAACACATCATGGGGAGTCCAAAACATATAAGCATGTGACATGGAGACAAACACATAAATAGCAAAGGGCAATTGAAAACAGCACCTCATAACAAGTTTCAGGACATAACAGCCAAATGCACTTTTGCAAAGGAGATAAACATGGCAAGATGATATCTATCATGCAAGCTAAAGCAATCAACATGTAGAGCATCTCAAGACGAACATGTGGACATATCATTTGCATCATTTGGATAAACATGCACCAAGTTATCATATCACGAACATAGCCACAAAACATCAAGTAGCAGCAGTTTATAATAAGTAGCACCCTTGCAAGAGATTTTAAAGCATCTAGATGAATTCAAATGAGCATGGCACAAAGGAACAAAGTGTAGAGCATAACTCCACGATCATTTTGACATGTCATTCACTCAAAACGGATAAGCACACAAAAAGTTATTAGCAGTCAAAGTATGCTTCAGAAACAACAATTACAGGGACTTAGCAGATTTTTTAGAAAAACAACGAGCATTAAAATACTAAGCAGTGCACTGGGCGGGATCTGAGGGGTTGCTCACCCATTGGGCTCGGCCCAAAGAAGAGGAGGTCGTGGCTGGGCCGGCGGAGCAGGTGGCCTGGGCCCAGGTCTGCTGGAAGAGGAGGCCAGGGCCTGGGCGGTCGGAGCAGGCCGGCTGCGGCCTCGGCCCGGGAGGAGGCGGTAGCGGGCCGCATCGGCCTGGGCTGGAGGGAGGCAGCGCCTCGGGCGAGGAGGCCGGGGCAGCTCGGCCGCGGCTCGGGCCCGGGAGGAGGAGGCGCTGGCTGTCGGGCCGGGGCGGACTGGGCCGACGCGGGCGATGCGCGGGGAGGCTGGAGAGGGAGGCGGCCCACGCGGCTGGGTGGCTGGCGCTGGGCTCGCTGGCGGCTCGGGGCTGAATCGGCGTCGAGGGAGGCCGACCCGATCGGGTGCTGCGGCGCTGCGAAGGAGCCGGCTGGGCCTGGCGCTGCTGCGGCTGGGCCTCGCCTGGCCTGGCGGGCGGTCGAGGGAGGCGGGGACGAACGCCTCGTCCGCCCGATCCGACCTGGATCGAGCAGGACCATGGCGGCGGCGGCTGGATCCCCCGGATCTGGCGAGGGAAGGGCCGGGAAGGTCGGGGGAAGGCTGGATCCGGTGGCTCCTCCCCGGATCTGGCCGGAGGCATGGTCTGGACGGCGGCGGTGGAACCAAGGCGGCGAGGAGGAGGAAAGGGGCGGCGGTTGGGCATGCGGACATTGTCCGGGTGGCGGCGGACAATGTCCGTTGGGGCTAGGGGACGAATTCTGGGCCCTAGATCTCGGATCTGAGGGCTGAAATTAAGAGGGAGGAGGGGATTACGGGATAGGGAGGCTAGGTGGCGGCTGGAGGTTGGTAGGGCACGGAATTTGATGTGGAGGAAGGCTAGGCTGCCCAAAATGGACAAGGGGTGTCCATATATAGTAGGAGGGCTAGGGTTTGGGGGTTTGGACTGGTTTTAGAGCCATCCGATCGCGATCCGACGGATCCGATCGCGAGGGGAGTTAGGTTGGGCCAAGAGGAGGGAAGTGGGCTGTGCAAAGGACCTTGGGTTGAAGGTAGAGAAGAGAGAGGAAGGCCCGCGGAGGTTTTCGGAGACCAAAAACATCCGATGAAATAACCGGCGACTAGTGCCGCTATATATAACCGTTGGGCTATCAAACGAGCTCCGAATGCGATGAAATTTGGCAGGCGGCCTGTTTACACTATAATAAGACCACATGACAAGTTTCATCCCATTCCGAGAACATTTTTCGGCCACTCACAAAATAAAAATTCGGAGGCACCGCGGGCGTGTGCAAGTGTGTCTGGGCTCAGAACGGACAACGGGAAGGACGAGGAGACTCGGACGGATGCAAGTTTTGAAAACATGCTGATGCAACACACAAGATGACATGGCAAGATGCAACACGCAAACAGATGACAGGGCAAAGGCAGCGAATAACTAGCTGACACCTGGCGCACCGGTCTCGGGGTGTCACAACACTCCCCTACTAACAAGAGATCTCGTCCCGAGATCTTAGGAACGAGACGGAAGAGAAAAGGAAGAACAAAGTTCTTTGAAGACAAAAGAGTGAAAACAAGGAACCTTGATAGGTTGAGCCACTCTAAAGGAAGAAGAATGCAACGAAGAAGAACGAAGTTGCAAGGGCTTCGTTAAACAAGAGGAACAAAGAACACAAGAGAACCAAGGGTTGAAAGGCACGAAAACAAGAGCTGAAGGAACAAGAATGAATTCGATACCACTCCGGTTAAAAGAGATAGAAAAGAAATCTCCACGAAAGAATTCGGGTAGCACTCCGGCTGAAACTAAAAGAAATAGCACACCGGTTGAACAAGATTGGAATGGAACGAGAACCTGAGGAGATTGAATAAAAACATGACGAAATGAACAAGACAATGCCTCCGGAAGAATTAAAGAATGGAAAAAGAAGAACGGAGAAAAAAGACAACTTGAGCACGAGTGACAATTGGAAGAAAATCTTGAAGAAAAAGGTTTGAATAGAGTTGTTGAGAAAATCAACAACAAAAGAATAAGCTTGTCGTGGACTTATTGAAAACATCTCAAAACTTGAGGTGAATTACCGCCGCAACGAAAAGAAGGATAATTAAGATGAAGGAAGAAATGCAAAACTCCACTTCAAAAGAATAGGAGAATTATTTGCGCTCGAGAGGCAATAGAATAAGAATGCTTGACCTGCTCCGGAAGAATTAGATGGATATATGAAGAATAAATTAAATGATGAAGAACCACCATGAAGAACTCTGGTAACGAAAGGAATATGAAGTATAAAAAGAATAAGAATAAAGCCTTGCGATGATTATGAAGGGGTTTCGACGAGATAACCGAGAAAAAAAAACTATGAACTCCGGAAAGAAAAGAATAAAACACTTGGAGCTAGCATTTATTCATGAAGAATAAACTCCGAAGGAAGGATTAAATCAACTCGATAAAAACGAATAAGAATTATGTTATGCTATCCTCCACCAATTTGAATTGATGAGGAGCAATGGATTCACATACTACTTATTCTCGTTGAAATGATTAAAGAGGGAAATCTCGCGAACTTGCGAAAATCTTCATGAAACGCCGGTAGGATTGGAATAAAATGAATGGATTGATATGATAACACCGGAAAAAAAAATCTTGAGCGAACTACCGTAAAGAATTGAAGTCGAGTGAGAAAAATGAACGAGCCACCGGAAGAATTAATCGAATGATGAAAGGAACAAACCACCGAGAAGAATTACAATCGAGTGAAGAACGAGAATGACCACCGTAAGGAATTAAAATCGAATGAAGAAAGAGAAGAAAAACCACCATAAGAATTGAAATTGAGTGAATACAAGAGAATGAATCTCCGGGAAGAATAAAGCACTTGAGGACAATTAGAATGACGAGAGCAACGAGATCATGAACTGATTAAAGAAAACTTAAACGAAGCACCGGAAGAATGTGAGACGAACGAAGAGGCATCGATGAAGAATATTTAGAGGACGAAGTTGAAAACTGAGAACGAAGAAATCTTCTGAAATGATGGCCTTCGGAGGAACACAAGAAAAGAATTAAAGAAATACTCCGGATGAAGACAAGAAGAAAGATTGAATAAACGATCAAAAGATTTGAAAGCGATCTTGGAGAAGGCACATGACTGATGAAATTCATACTTACGTCACACTTGAAAAGAATTTCGGAACACTCCGGGAAATAAAAGAGTTAGGTAAGATCCTGGGAAAAGACCTGTGGGCTAGGGCCCACCGAAGATAAGACCATCGTTGAAAGGATTGAAAAGGAGATAATGCACCGGACCGAATGAAAAACTCGAATGAGGTGACAACCTCGAATTGGAAGACAGACGAATATCCTGAGATATCTTCGGAACTCCGGAATAATTAAATGGCGAGAGATGAACGAGCAAGGTGAAGCAATTGAGCCGAGGAAAAGAATATGAACAACACCGAATACTTGAATTGAATCCACCGGAAAGAAGAAGAGGTGAAGATATCAAACGAGAGGAGAACTCATCAGAGAAGAAATGAGAAGAATGATGACGAACTAGAAGAGGAATTCACTAGTTGAAATAACTGAGGAAAGAATGCAAAGGATTCACACGGGTAGGATAGATACTCGATTAAGAACTCCGGTCCCGAGAAGAAAAGGGTGGGTGGGTGGGCAAAAGAAAGACAACTTCGGAAGAGGAAACGACACCGGCTGAAAGAACTGATGTTGCACTTGCAAGAAGAAGAGGGTTGAAACACTTGACGAGAGATGCACCAGATGAAAGAACTAACAACGCAACGAACAAAAACTAACCATGAGATCCTAAAAAAATTTGAAGGGGAAGAGGAACAATTCAAAACACCTACGTCAAGATTCCTCACTAGAGGGACGAAGGGGCAGGGGAGTAAAAAGAAATCCTACTCTCCGATATAACTAGACTCCGAAAATGTTTTCTTCTAGACTCAACAACGGCCATTCTACGGTCAATCAAGGGGGCTCCTAAGGTCGGTCGAAGCTCTGATACCAACTTATAAGGCCCAAGTTGCGATTCTATCCCGATCATGTGACACTTACGTGATTGGGACACAACCGCATTTCGGGCGCTTAGCAAGATGGATATCATTAGATCGTACCATTATATACATACATAGGGGATACAACATTACATACAAGTCGCAAGAATACAACAGAAATCAATACAAGTATCCGACTACGGATACAAACATAAAAGCACAAAGACATCCATCTGCTATCCCAGGCTGCCGACTAGGAACCTAACCCAAGACTGAAGAAAAAGAAGAAGAAGAAAGAACTCCAAACAACGATCAACGCTCTCACGTCAAGACATCGGAAAACCTGCACCTGCAACTGTTTTTGTAGTATCTGTGAGCCACGAGGACTCAGCAATCCCATAACCATGGGTAACAAGACTATCAAAACATAATAGGTAGGAAGAGGTAAAGTGGTGAGGTTGCAGCAGCGGCTAAGCAAAATGTATGGTGGCTAACTTACGAGTACCAGAATAAGATGAGCATCTACGCAAACAGTCGCAAAAGTAGTGATCTCTAAAGATCCTGAACTACATACGAGTCAAACATAACCCCACCGTGTTCTCTTCTCAAAATGAAAAGAGACAGTCACGGTTACTCACACAGTTGTGTGTTTTACTTCGGATCCTCTGTCAAGTTTTCTACAACCGGACATTAACAAATTCCAATCTGCCACATAACCGCGGGCACGACTTTCGAAAGATCATAACCCTGCAGGGGTGTCCCAACTTAGCCCATCATAAGCTCTCACGATTAGCTGAAGTGATAAATATAATATCATCACTCCTTATCTTAGGGAAAACCGATCAGGCTCGGCATCCCGGTGCACAAGACATTTCGACAATGGTAAAACAAGTCCAGCAAGACCTCCCGGCGTGCCGACACCCTGATAGTAGCAGCGCGTATCTCGTCTCAGGCCACGTCTGGATGAGCACTACATACAGCAACCGAAGACCCCAGATAACTGGGTGGCACCGCAAGTGGCTCTAGTTTGGGACCAACACCATCAGCACTGGCCCCCCTGTATGTAGAAGAATCCTCGGGTAGCGCTAACTCCCTATGCAATTTAATTAATTAATTAAGTTGTTATTATGAGCAAATTAAAACCAAAGTTGGGCCTTGCTGGAGGAGTTTTATTCAAAGTCGAACTGTCAAGGGGTCCCCATCCACCCATCGTGTAAGGAACGCCAAATCAAGGAACATAATGCTGGTTTATCGGCGCCTAAGGTGGCATGAGTGGAACAAAACACCGAGCAAAAGGCCAAGCCTTCCACCCATGCCCAGTATATAGGTGTGTTATTATAATAATAGATATTGTGATATTCCAACAACAAGTTCCCTCCTGGAACGATCTTCATCTTCACCTGCAACTAACAACGCTATAAGAGGGGCTGAGCAAGCGGGTAACATAGCCAAACAGTGGTTTTTCTAGGAAGCTGTCAAAGGTTAGAGGTTTCTTGGCAACAAGGAGAGGCTGACAATAAAGATGGGTAGCGCGACATGTAACGATAGCATCGAGACTACCAAGCATGGCAAAGATAGTAAAGGTATCCAAGGGTATGGTCATCCTGCCTGAGATCCCGCAAGGAAGAAGAACGGTTCCGTGAAGAAGACGGAGAAGAAGCCTTGAAGAAGAACCACGGGTAGACAATCGAATCCTCACGAACGCAACGGAACAAGCACTAACGAGAAGAAGCAAGCAATACGGTAAACAAGCCACTCAAGAACATAACAATATGCACTACCAAGTATGATGCAAAACAAGTCTACTTATGATGCACAGGAAAGTCTACACAGGAACCACAACATGGCAAGGTATGATGCAAGACAAATATACAGGAAGCATGGCTGATGCACTACGGAAGCATAACAGATGCACTTAGGAAGCACAGAAAGTCTACATAGGAAGCACAGTGTTACAGCACAAGGAGCATGGCAATTTGCATCAAGCAAAAATACTTCTAAACATGATAACAATAGGATAATATGAATCTACATGCCAAATCACCCAAGTTTCATATAAGGAACACTCCAAACGGAGCAACGGGCTAAAAGATACACATGAAACAAGATATAACAACGAGCTGAAAATAACAGCCACATAGCAACTTTGGAGCATGATAAAAATAATCTACAGCAATCAAACATCATGGCAAGAAGCATGAACATAAAGTAGACATATCCTACAGCAAACAAGTCCATTGGAGCATCCCCAAAGGAGCCATGGATCAATAGCAACAAGTTATGACATATTAAACTTGACAACAAAATCCTGGCAGCAACATTTTATAGCAACTTGGGAGCAAGAGTTAAATATGCTACAGCCACTCCTTTAAGCATGTGAGAGCATGAATGGATAGCCAACAATATATACAACAAGGAATCATCAAGAGTCACCCCAAAGCTATCATGGATTGGCCTAGAACAACAAGCAAACATGGCATCCGGATATTACAGATTCCAGACTTAGTGAAATTTCACTAAGTGTTAAAACAGCAGTTTTATCATGGCATGTTTGTGAGCAAGTTTAAGTCAACACAAGGCATATCATGGGAAGGTAAATGCACCACATCAAAGAACACATCATGGGGAGTCCAAAACATATAAGCATGTGACATGGAGACAAACACATCAATAGCAAAGGGCAATTGAAAACAGCACCTCATAACAAGTTTCAGGACATAACAACCAAATGCAATTTTTCAAAGGAGATCAACATGGCAAGATGATATCTATCGTGCAAGCTAAAGCAATCAACATGTAGAGCATCTCAAGACGAACATGTGGACATATCATTTGCATCATTTGGATAAACATGCACCAAGTTATCATATCACGAACATAGCAACAAAACATCAAGTAGCAACAGTTTATAATAAGTAGCACCCTTGCAACAGATTTTAAAGCATCTAGATGAATTCAAATGAGCATGGCACAAAGGAACAAAGTGTAGAGCATAACTCCACGATCATTTTGACATGTCATTCACTCAAAATGGATAAGCACACAAAAAGTTATTAGCAGTCAAAGTATGCATCAGAAACAACAATTACAGGGACTTAGCAGATTTTTCAGAAAAACAACGAGCGCTAAAATACTAAGCAGTGCACTGGGCGGGATCTGAGGGGTTGCTCACCCATTGGGCTCGGCCCAAAGAAGAGGAGGTCATGGCTGGGCCGGCGGAGCAGGTGGCCTGGGCCTAGGTCGGTTGGAAGAGGAGGCAAGGGCCTGCGCGGTCGGAGTAGGCCGGCTACGGCCTCGGCCTGGGAGGAGGCGGTAGCGGGCCGCATCGGCCTGGGCTGGAGGGAGGCAGCGCCTCGGGCGAGGAGGCCGGGGCGGCTCGGTCGCGGCTCGGGCCCGGGAGGAGGAGGCGCTGGCTGTCGGGCCGGGGCTGACTGGGCCGACGCGGGCGATGCGCGGGGAGGCTGGAGAGGGAGGCGGCCCACGCGGCCGGGTGGCTGGCGCTGGGCTCGCTGGCGGCTCGGGGCTGAATCGGCGTCGAGGGAGGCCGACCCGATCGGGCGCTGCGGCGCTGCGAAGGAGCCGGCTGGGCCTGGCGCTGCTGCGGCTGGGCCTCGCCTAGCCTGGCGGGCGGTCGAGGGAGGCGGGGATGAACGCCTCGTCCGCCCGATCCGACCTGGATCGAGGAGGACCATGGCGGCGGCGGCTGGATCCCCCGGATCTGGCGAGGGAAGGGCCGGGAAGGTCGGGGGAAGGCTGGATCCGGCGGCTCCTCGCCGGATCTGGCCGGAGGCGTGGCCTGGACGGCGGCGGTGGAACCAAGGCGGCGAGGAGGAGGAAAGGGGCGGCGGTTGGACATGCGGACATTGTCCGGGTGGCGGCGGACAATGTCCGTTGGGGCTAGGGGACGAATTCTGGGCCCTAGATCTCGGATCTGAGGGCTGAAATTAAGAGGGAGGAGGGGATTACGGGATAGGGAGGCTAGGTGGCGGCTGGAGGTTGGTAGGGCACGGAATTTGATGTGGAGGAAGGCTAGGCTGCCCAAAATGGACAAGGGGTGTCCATATATAGTAGGAGGGCTAGGGTTTGGGGGTTTGGAGTGGTTTTAGAGCCATCCGATCCGATCCGATGGATCCGATCGCAAGGGGAGTTAGGTTGGGCCAAGAGGAGGGAAGTGGGTTGTGCAAAGGAACTTGGGCTTAAGGTAGAGAAGAGAGAGGAAGGCCCGCGGAGGTTTTCGGAGACCAAAAACATCCGATGAATTAACCGGCGACTAGTGCCGCTATATATAACCGTTGGGCTATCAAACGAGCTCCGAATGCGATGAAATTTGGCAGGCGGCCTGTCTACACTATAATAAGACCACATGACAAGTTTCATCCCATTCCGAGAACATTTTTCGGCCACTCACAAAATAAAAATTCGGAGGCACCGCGGGCGCGTGTAAGTGTGTCTGGGCTCAGAACGGACAACGGGAAGGACGAGGAGACTCGGACGGATGCAAGTTTTGAAAACATGCTGATGCAACACACAAGATGACATGGCAAGAGGCAACACGCAAACAGATGACATGGAAAAGGCAGGGAATAACTAGCTGACACCTGGTGCACCGGTCTCGGGGTGTCACATCCAGAGTCCGGGGGCGCACGTCACGGCAGTGGTATCGCCACAATGCCTGCTGGTACCTTGCGGCACGAAGGTCAGAGTGCCGGCAAGCTTCCTCCCCAAGCACGAGGTCAGCCCCTCACGATGTTACTTGACGGAATCAACAACACACTACCTCCAAAACAATTAAAAGAATGTCACAATGGGTAAGAAAGTTTTCAGACAACACTCCAGTTGAAAAGAGAGGCAAAACTTGATAAGATGAGAGAACTTGAATGGAGGACACGACACTCTTGTTAAATGGATAAGCAAATGAAAGGATATGATCTTGACAAAAAGAGATGATGGGACGAAGATATCAACATTACAATACCTCCGGAAGAGAAGCTAGATCGTTAGGAAGAAAGAAAATATAAGAAAATGATAAGCTCTGCCACCAATGAATTTTGAAAGCATCCTTAGAAAGAAGGATGGAATGGAGTTTTTAAAAATAAACAACAAAATAATATGATGTCGTGGGCTTATGGAAAACATCCCAAAGTTGTGAGGTGACAACCGGCCACTAACGGAAATATTTGATTGGATTGAGATCAACAAGGAGACGAAGAACTTCTTTCACTAAGAGGATAAATAGAGAACTTGTGTCATTTATAAGCAGCATAATTAGCATCAATCCTTGGCGAAAAGCTTTTAGGTGAAATATAACCCAAGATAACTCCAACGGATAATTGAAGGGTTGAAAATATCTCCTAAACAAAGAAAATGATGGGTTTAAATATCTCATTCTTGATAACTTGTGAATCATGAAACATGAAAGGAAATTGTCAAGAATGACATAACACCACCTCCAAAGATAAGGTAGAAATAATTGCACTTCAGAATGCAAGAAGAAGAATACTTGAGCTCCTCCAATAAGAATCAAGATGAAGACTTCGAGAATGAATTAAATCATGATGAACCACCATGAAGAACTCCGGTAACAAAAGGATGATTGAAATGAAAGAGAAGTTGAAAAGAACAAGGTAACACCTCGAAATAATTTAGATGGATCTTCGTGATGAGAAAATTGAGAGAGCTTAGAACACCGGAAGACAAGATGAACAACTTGAAACCAAGAATTTAGTCCTCCCGAACAAACTCCGAAGGAAGGGATTAATCACTTGGATGAAATAAGAATAAAAATTATGCTATGCGTATCCTTCATCAATTAAATTGATGACAACCAATGGATTTGGCATACTACTTATTCTTCTTGCAAGGATTGAGAGAGATATAGCGCAAACTTGGAGAAATTTTCAACAAATCACAGGTAGGATTTGGAAAGAATGAACGAAATTATACGATAAGAACGGAAGTGGAAATCTTAAATGAACCACCTTAAGAATTGAAGCAAATTATGAAATGAGAGTTACCGGGAAGAATTAGAAAAGGAACAAAGGCACTTGAGGAAACTTATATACAACAGAACGAAGGGATCACAAGTAGAGTAGAGAATATTCGAATCATGCATCAGAAGAATTTGAGAACGATAGATGACGTTGAGAATGAAGAATTAAAAGGTTGAACCAACGATGAGAAGAATTTGAAAGCGATCTTGGAGAAGACATATGACTGATGGAATCCATTCTTACGTCATACTTTGAAAAGAATTTGAGAATAACTCCGGAAAAAAATTAGAAGAGTCGGGTAAAATCATGGGAAAAGACTTGTGGGTTAGGGCCCACTCAAAAGAAATACCGTTGGAAAAGATTGCTTGAAAGAGAGATTGCGTCGGTTGAATTAAATGGCTTAAATGAGGTAACAATCTTGAAATAGCTTGAACGGATTAGGAATGGAAACCCGCGTCTTCTGAGATATCTTCAACACCCCGGATATGAATAGAGAGATGCGAATAAAAAAGGGAGCCTTGGATAAGAAATTCCAACATGGGAAACATGTGACACAAGAAGAAGAGATACGATCAACACTGAAGCTTGAAATTAGTCCACCGGAGAAGAAACTGGAACAGAGAATGATAAACTTGAAGCTTCGTTAGCATCTTAATGATAATCACCAGATAAGATCATCGAAGGAAAAAAATGAAGAGAATTCTCATGAATAAAATGGATACTTGATTAAGAATTCTGGCTCCATAAAGAAAAAGGGGTGGGAGGGTGGGAAAAACAAAGGCAACTTGAGACGAACAAAATGGACAACGTTGAGAAAAAACCAAGAATGTGTCTTGCACATCTTGAAAGGATCGGGTTAACTTGAAGAGAAATGCACCGGTTGAAAAAGAATTTAACATGACAATCTTGATGATCAAGAATGATAAGCACTCCCATAAAAATATGAGAACACCGCTCATGAACAGGTATGGAATCACCGCTTGACTTCGAAGCAACTCAAATACCACAATCAAAACAAAACAAAGGATTTGGCTTGCAGAATAAGTCGGAACAAACATATGGTAGAGATTTCATCCAAAGTTTTCATGATGAGGCCCCCCGGGCACGACATTACAGCGGACATCATGTCCCCGAATCAGCATAGCCAAGGATTCATTAAGACGCAACGAGACCATTGTAAAATCGATCGTGACAAGTGAACCACTAGATGTTGAACCCCAACCTCATATCATGTATTTGTCGGAAGATTACCTAGAGCTACTTGAATTCCCAACTACTAATTTCCGAAAGTTTCTGGTTATGCAATTCGGTGTTGGGGATACAGGGGAAGCACTAATATCTCACCCAACTAGCAATCCCTACATCTAGTTGTATCCATCCGTCAACACATAACTAGGCACCTTCGGAAGCCGTGTACCTCAGACCTTCGAAAAGCATCCTCTATACTAGTTGTGGCAATACTCCCGAACTATCCCCGGTACTGGGTGACATCGTGGTTATTTCACCACTAGACATGCATGGAAGGGTTCTCGATGTCGGCGACCTCTGGTATTCAAGAACTGTAATGATACAACTATGATGACAACATCTCAGAGCTCAACTCCCCGGGACACTGCCACAACCCCTAGATGACAGGAGGCACCAAGAACAATGTTCTCGTCACAAATATATCAGAACGATCCCAACAATACCTGCATGATCCTAAAAAAATTAGTGAAAAAGAGGAGAGTGAAGTCAAAACTTCTACGTCAAGAGTCCTCACTAGAGCGACGAAGGGGATAAGGAGTAAAAGAATATATATATATATATATATATATATATATATATATATATATATATATATATATATATATATATATATATATATATACCTAAGAATCAAAACATTTTTTGTTTCTAGACTCACATCGGCAGCTGTTCGATCAAGCAGGGGCTCCTAGGTCGGGGAAGGCTCTTATTACCAACTTGTAACCCCCAGGATGTGGCTATACCTCCTATGTGTCGAGACACGACTTAGAGTCATAATCGCATTCTGGAATGGTCTCGAGCGTGGTATCTTTGCACAACCCATGTAATGAACAGGATGAAATAGAGTTTAATAGTTGGCTTACACACGCCACGTCAAACAAATAATTTAACATCCACACATTCATCCAGAGAACACAGAGTCCGACTACGGACGAAAACAAACAAAGAAAAAGATACCACAACCACTAGTCCCGATCGGCCCTAGTAGGAACCACTACTGATCTTCGGGGTACGTCACGTACATACGACCATGATCTTCATCGAACTCCCACTGGAGCTCCTGGCCATCGCCTGCATCGTACTCAGCTGTACATGCACCTGTGTTTGTAGTAAACAGTGAGTCACGAGGACCCAGCAATCCCATTCCGGGGTATCAAAACTATCAAATCCTTTGGGTAAGGAGAAGGTATAAAGTGGTATGAAGCAAGCACTAAACGTCGATGAGGTGGCTAGCTTATGGACTTTCAGAGCGAGAAGAGAAGTCAAAGCCAATGATCGTGAACTAGTCATGATCACTAGAAGATCATGTCTACCTACGAGTCATTCATAACCCAGTCATGTTCTGTGACGCCCGGATAATTAAGCTATAGTAAATGTGTCCTAATGACGCCACGTCACCACGGTTACTGTTGATATCTCGCGTTAGCTGAAAACCGATTCGAATTCAAAATTCAAAATCAAGTCAAACGACAAAAGTTTTCAAATATCAAATCTAAAATGTTCAAGTTGTAGCAAATAAATCACAAATAATATTGGTGTTGAAACCAACATTTTGTAAAGAGTTTAAATACACCGGGGTAATTTGAAAACGGCAACAAAATATTTAATTAATTACCTTTTTCAAATTTATAAAAATATTAAACTATTTTATTTAGCTGTGCAAGTTATGGTGGTAGTGGCATGTCTATTAATATTGTTTTAGGTATAACCTTTTGTATTTAATATAAACCAAAATATAATAAAACACAAAAGTAGAAACAATATGAAATAAAAACAAAGACAAACAAAAAAAATAGAAAAGGGTGAGGCCGCCCCCTCCACTGGACCAACTGGCCCAGGTGGCCAACCGGCCCACCTGGCCTAGCCCCCCCCCAAGTGCCCCG
>LR738714.1:298106725-298131564 GCA_902687465.1 Secale cereale
CCGAGCCTCTCCAACAGCACCAGCAGCTTCACCTCATCCCCAGCAACACCCCAGCACCACCAGTTCATCCCCTGAAGGTTCCAGTGCTCGGGATCGACCGGAGCTCCGCCGCGTCGGGGCCGCCGGTGATCTCGTAGTACGGGCCTCCTCCGCCCCTCCTTTTGCCCGATCTAGAACCGCCATGCACCACTGATTCTTTCCCCTCGCTTTCCCCTCTCTGTTGCAGTCGGAATCGGCCGGAGCGACGACCTCCCGAAGCTCCTCCGCCGTCCCACCTCGCCGCCGGCGAACCCGACCTCCCCGGCGTGCCGCACCACCACCCCTACCTCCGCAACACGACGCTGAGTCCGTTCCTGCCCTCCGTTGCCGTCGCCGTGGCCGGAATCAACGCCGGTGAGCTCACCGTCGACGTGGCCGTGAGGTTAGAGATGACAGGCGGGCCCCGCCTGTCATCCTCACCCCTCTCTCCCCCTCCTCACAGCCGCTGACCGCCGGGCCCCGCCCGTCAGGTTTGAAAACCTGACGTGCGCGCGCTGGCGCCCGAGCGGCCGGGCTGGATGCCCTGGGCCGTGCACTGTGGCCCCTCTGGCCCAGTTGCACAGGGCATTTTCTCCTTTTTCTTTCTGTAATTATTTCAAACATTTTTACAGAAAAGAATATTGGTCCAAATGAAATAATTCCAACTCCTAAATTCTTGTAATATTCCAACCTATTTAATGGTGTCACTTTCACACACATCCATGAAACTTTTCTGCTCTGTTCAAATTTAAATTCAAATTTGAGCAATAAAACTCCCGTTCTAAAATCATTAGATTCCATTCTGTTACTCCAAAACTCCAATTAAGAATTTTCTCCATCTTAGAAATCCCTCTAGTATTTAACAAAAATAAGTTGACATTTTTCTGAGCACCTTGATTTTTCTGTTTTAGTTGTGGTCTTATTTTTCCGTTGTTATTATGCGACGTATAGATACCGTATTTGACGAAGTTGCTGAAGAAGGAGAAGGAGAAGGATTTGAAGACTTTGAAGACCAAGCCAATCCAGGCAAGCGGCCCCTTGACCATGATACACTTGTTCTTCGGAACCCGTTGTTTCCGATGCATGATGATAGGGTTACGGTGGTGACCTAGTTGAAACCACCACATGATGCATGCTTTACTCTTGCCATGTGCTAGATGCAATGCACATGGTTAGTAGTAATGAATAGTGATGCATGTGTGACATGAACCTTCGTGGTTGAAATCTTTGCATGAACCCATCGGGTGCCACTAATGCCCGAGGGTGATGTTGAGTTAGGTCATCACTTGAGGAAGAAGTGATGTGCCGGTAAATCTTGTGCATGGGTGAAATAATGGATTAGATTTATGTGTGACTACCGTCCCAACCAAACATGTGCAACCACACTACCCCTTATGGGACGGGGCTTTATTGATTACTTAGGTCGATACTAGCATGGTGCCCGCACTACTAGTGACGGGAAGACTTGAGGTCTTTCCCGGGACGGGGTCGTGCTTGGATAGACGGCCATGACTGTTTTTACAGGGCACCGGACACACCGTTGGTCCCTTCGGGTACGCGTGACATTGAAATTAGGGCAAGTCCCGTGATCTATTGTTTGTACCCGAGGGCCGTGTACCAACGAGTGGACTCTATGTTAGTGTCGTCTAAGGAAAGATAATGACCGGGTGCTTCCCCCGAGTACTTGAGGTACTGTGGGATCGTGGATGACACGAAAGCTTTTCCCGGATCTTGTGGGTAAAGTGCGCAACCTCTGCAGAGTGTAAAACTATTCGAATAGCCGTGTCCACGGTCAAGGACAGTTGGGTGGTGCTACTTAAACTATGTCCAGAATTTTACTTCATCGGTGAAAGTATGTGTGTGATGAGTCAAGGTGGTGACTTGACTCGATGAGTTGAATCATATTCACGTTGATATCGGTAACCTGTCTTCGAGGTTACGCGAGTTTATTGATGCATAAACTTGTTGGTAGAATATTTATTCTAGCCCTTTGCTAGATTGCTCATTATTGTTCAATTGCAGTGTTACTTTGAACCACATCATGGTTGCTTGCGAGTACATTCAAAGTACTCATTGGCTTGCCACTGGTTATTTAATTGGCCAGGCATGGAGGAACAGGAATATGGTGAAGAGTTCTTTGGAGACGAACATGCGAACTAGGACGCTATCCCAGTCAGAATGCCTGTAGGGTTAAGGCAGATGGCATGGGTTCTACCTATTATCGAAGACTTCCGCTATTTGAGTTATCTGCTATTCGGCCCGTGAGGCTTTATCTATGTAAGACTTGGCCATAATGGCCATAATTTGTGTAAGACGATATGTATGGATGTAAGACTCTTGTTATTCAGCTTCTGTGTGTTTTGTGAGCATTGATCTCTGGGATCACTGTACACGTGCATTCGGTGATCTCGACTTCTAAGTCGGGGTCCCCACAGAGCTGGTATCAGAGCCATCCTGACTGTAGGAAGCCTTAGTTAGCATGGGCGTTAGTTAGATGAGACCCTTTTTCAAAAACCTTCTGAACCTCTCTTCTTTTCTAAACCTGAGATTTCATCAGCTTATTAACCCCTCCTATTCCACCTTTGTAGATGGCCACTGTACCCGAAGAGCACCTGACCACTGGGTTTCCCTTGCTTCTCGAGGATAGCCTCCAGGAGTGTTAGTTCCACCGAGCGCCCATCCTCACCTACCTTGAGCATTGGGTTAGCGACACTGAGGTGGAGTACCATGTGGAAGTGATCGTGAAGGCAAACGATCCTCCCACAAGTTGGTTCTTCGAGGGGCCCCAGATGGCAACACTACCTCTCGCTGTCGAGGCTGCTACACTCAAGGCACTAACCCGTCTCCGCGGACTTCTTCCGGAGATGGCAACCAAGATGACAACTCGCTTCTTACCTTACCGGAAGGAAGGTGAAGAAGAAAGCAGCGCACTAGCCCCTCCACTGAAGGAAGGACTCTCGCTTCGGTTCCAGACCTACTTCAGTCTATGTGCCAACAGCTTGGCACAAGACTTGGCCTCGGAATCAATGAAGCTTCGAGAAGAACTTCACAAGACCAAGGCACTTCTTCGTCGAGCTCAAGAGAAGACAAATAGGATCAAGAAGGAAGGAGCACCTTCTGGACAGACCGCTATCGCATATCGAGGCGGAAGGCCCTCCGAGGATGTATCTTCCAAGAATGAAGAACCATCTCGGCGACGCCGGATGACGGCAAGGGAATATCGCAAGCTTTTCCCTGCACCACCGACGAAGCACCGTCGTATCCAACTCCTCCACTCCCCCACACCCTCAAGCGACAAGGGGGCCCAGACGGATGAAGACAAGGAGGAAGACCCAGAAGAGCCGGAATACGCGACCGAGCATTCCGCCGCTTAGGCATTATTCACTACTTGGATATGCCAGTTGTGACCTCTACGGTAGGATAGGTCGTGTAACCCCTATGCGCAGTCGAGTCCTTGTATGGTTCATATGAAACCATCTAGTGTTTGCTTTCGTTGTGTCTGGATGTATGTCGTATTTTTCCTTCGGGAATGTGTAAACGACTACATCACCCATTTGGATTTTAATGAATGTGTTTTGGCCTTTCGGCCCTTGCATGATTTGATTAGTGTCACACCCACCCCCTTACTAGGCACCCATCTATCTTGCTTTCCCTCTTCCGAGTCATGAGACCTTTTACCGCTCCAACAGGATGCCTGTTGTAACTTGTACTGGTACCTCTACCCAGCAGCCTGAAGCCGGAGCATCCGCTCAGCCAGAGGCAGGCCACGACCAAGCTCCACCACCACCTCCTCCGAACATGGACATGGCTCAGCTTCTCCAAGCCTTTCGAGAGGAACGCCAAGCCAACACTGCAACCCTTCAGCTGATTGCTCAAGCTGTCACCTACAACCGCCAGCCGGCGGGGAATGGCAATGGACGTTCCACGTTGGCAGAGTTCAAGAAGCATGCACCGCCAACCTTTATCGAGACTTCTGAACCCCTGGATGCAGACGACAGGATCCGCTCCATTGAGGAAATACTGGAACTAGTCGGATGCACCGAAGACCGCGAGAAGGTGGCTTATGCAGCCCACTGCCTCGGGGGGACTGCTAGAGCTTGGTGGGATGGATTCAAGGTCATGCATGCTGAACAAGACATCACTTGGGTCAACTTCAAGGAAGAATTCCGCAAGGCCCACATTCCTTCCGGAATCATGGCTATCAAAAAGCGTGAGTTCCGAGCCCTGAAGCAAGGAAGTGGCACTGTCAAGGAGTACATGCAAAAGTTCAGTGTTCTGTCAAGGTATGCCCCTGAAGATGTCAGCACTGATGCTTCATGGAAGGCCTCAATCAGACTCTGCAATACTCGCTTGTCGTGTGCGACTGCCCATCCTTCCCTGACCTGGTGAACAAAGCACTTATGCTTGAAGACAAGCGGCGTGCTTTGGAAGACACTCGCAAGCGTAAGATGGTCAGCAAGGGAAGTTCCAGCAACCAGAAGCCTCGTCCATGGCAGTCAGCCCCGGCCAAGCCAACCTATCAGCAACCAAGAGCTCCTCCACCTCGCACCAACCCTCAGCCTCAGCAGTATGCCAACCCAAGGCCAGCTTTCAACCCCAATACCAGTGGTGGCAACAAGATCAACAATCCAAACCAAGTCACTTGCTTTGGATGTGGTCAGTCCGGACACATCTCAAGGGTGTGCCCCAACAAGAAGCCTGATGCCCCGCACCCCAATGCGCAGAACCAGGGACAAGGCCGCGGGATGCCTCCAAGGAACCCAGCTCCTCGCAATCCACCTAACCAT
Organism: Secale cereale; assembly: GCA_902687465.1. Lineage (NCBI taxonomy): Eukaryota > Viridiplantae > Streptophyta > Magnoliopsida > Poales > Poaceae > Secale > Secale cereale. Next base: position 298,111,531 of record LR738714.1, read on the forward strand.
GGGAAGGGGCGTGTGAATCACGTCACTCCTGAAGAAGCCCAGGAAGACCCGGACGTCGTGCTGGGTACGTTCCTTGTCAACTCAGCACCTGCAACTGTCTTGTTTGATTCTGGAGCAACGCATTCATTTGTCACTCAAAGATTTGCATTAAAAAGTGGCATGACCCCTACACCCCTGAATAACCCTATGGTGGTACAAACCCCCGGAGCCGAGATGAGAGCTAAGATAGGCTGTAAGGGATCAGTATTACCATTAACGGTGTAGATTTCCTAGCAGACCTCATCATCCTGAGATCACAAGGCTTGGATGTCATCCTAGGCATGAATTGGCTCAGCAAGCATCAAGGCTTGTTAGACTGTGCCAATCGGACAGTCACTGTGACCAATGACCAAGGAGTCGAAGTCAAGTTTGCTTCCAACTCCTCTTCCGCTCAAGCCGCTCAAGTCAACTGTCTGTCTGAAGTTGGGCTAGAGCAAGTACCGGTGGTATGTGAGTATCCTGATGTCTTTCCGGATGAACTAACGGGAATGCCCCCTGACCGTGACATTGAGTTCATCATCGAGCTCGTGCCCGGAGCAGGACCCATCTATAAGAAGCCTTATAGAATGGGGACGGAAGAATTAGCCGAGTTGAAGAAGCAATTGGAAGAGCAGCTAAGGAAGGGATTTATCCGCCCAAGTGCCTCCCCTTGGGGATCTCCTGTTCTGTTTGTGGCAAAGAGGGACGGTACCATCCGCTTATGCATTGACTATCGTTCCCTCAATGAAGTTACAATCAAGAACAAATATCCACTCCCCAAGATCGAAGATCTGTTTGATCAGCTCAACGGAGCCAAGGTGTTCTCTAAGATCGACCTCAGATCTGGGTACTACCAGCTGAAGATCAGACCCCAAGATATTCCGAAGACGGCATTCATAACCAGATATGGCCTGTACGAGTACACGGTCATGTCCTTTGGGTTAACCAATGCTCTAGCTTACTTCATGTATCTCATGAATAAAGTCTTCATGGAATATTTGGACAAGTTCGTTGTTGTCTTCATTGATGACATTCTTGTCTTCTCGAAGTCGGAGGAAGAGCACGAGCAGCATCTGAGGATGGTCCTAGACAAGCTTCGGGAGCACCAACTGTATGCCAAATTCAGCAAGTGTGAGTTCTGGCTGCATAAAGTTGGATTCTTAGGTCACGTCTTGACCGAAGAAGGATTATCAGTTGATCCCGCGAAGATCGAAGATGTGACCCAATGGCAATCTCCAACAACCGTCAAGGAAGTCAGAAGCTTCCTCGGACTTGCGGGCTATTACCGCAAATTCGTGGAAGGATTCTCTAGCATTCCACGGCCAATGACTCAGCTCCTCAAGAAGGACAAGAAGTTCGAGTGGACGCCAAAATGCGAAGAAAGCTTCCAAGAGCTCAAGAAGAGATTGACCACCGCCCGAGTTCTGGCAACACCTGATATTCACAAGGAGTTTGTGGTATATTGTGATGCCTCTCGAACCGGATTGGGAAGCGTTCTGATGCAAGAAGGCCGAGTCATAGCATACCTCTCCAGGTAGCTACGACCCCATGAGGAGAACTACGCTACTCACGATCTTGAGTTAGCGGCAGTAGTTCATGCTTTGAAGACATGGCGGCATTACCTCCTAGGGAAACGGTGTGAGATCTACACAGACCACAAAAGTCTGAAGTACATTTTCACCCAAAAGGAATTGAACATGAGGCAGCGAAGATGGTTGGAACTCATCAAAGACTATGACCTCAGTGTTCAATATCACCCCGGGAAGGCTAACGTGGTGGCCGATGCCTTAAGCAGGAAGGCTTGCTCTTTGAATGCCATTATTCAAGAAAGGCAGCCAACCTTGTTTAAGGAACTCGAACAATTCAGTTTGGATTTGGTCACCCCTGGATTTCTGGATCATTTGGAAGTCAGATCGACCCTGATGGACGAAGTCAAGAAGGCACAAGGTGGACACGCAAGCATTGAAGATATCAAGAAGAAGATGAAGCTAGGCAAGGCCCCAGGATTCTCTGAAGACGAGCACGGGATTGTTTGGTACAAAGGTCGTATCTGCGTACCAAACAACACAGAGCTGAAGAACCTGATTCTGCAAGAAGCCCACGGCACTCCGTATTCCATCCACCCCGGAGGAACCAAGATGTATCAAGACTTGAAGGCACGATTCTGGTGGCACGGGATGAAAAGAGAGATTGCAACCTATGTTGCAAAGTGTGATGTGTGCCAAAGGGTCAAGGCTGAATATCAGCGACCTGCTGGATTGCTTCAACCACTCAAAGTTCGTGAGTGGAAGTGGGATAAAGTCGGAATGGACTTCATCACTGGTTTACCAAGGTCGAATAGGGGACATGACTCCATCTGGGTCATAGTCGACCATTTGACCAAGGTGGCCCATTTCATTCCTGTCAAGACCACTTATGATGGCAACCGGCTGGCGGCTCTCTACATCGACCGAATCGTAAGTCTTCACGGCGTTCCCAAGGATATTGTGTCAGATCGAGGGACCCAGTTCACCTCAAGGTTCTGGAAGAAGTTCCAAGAAGCCTTGGGAACCAAGTTATCTTTCAGCACAGCTTTCCACCCACAGACCGGAGGTCAGACAGAACGAGTCAATCAGATTCTCAAAGATATGCTCCGAGCCTGTGTCCTGGCGTATGGAGCCAAGTGGGAAGATTGTCTTCCTTTTGCCGAGTTCTCCTATAACAACAGTTACCAGTCGAGCCTTCAGATGGCACCATTTGAGGTGTTGTACGGACGCAGATGTCGCACACCCCTCAACTGGTCAGAGACTGGAGAAGGGCTAGTTTTTGGACCGGATATTCTCCGCGAAGCAGAAGAGCAAGTCCAACTAGTCAGAGAACGTTTGAAGGCAACCAAGTCAAGGCAGAAGAGTTATGCTGACACTTTACGCCGAGACATGAGTTTCCGTGTCGGAGATCATGTGTACCTGCGAGTAACTCCCCTAAAGGGAACCAAGCGTTTCCACGTTAAGGGGAAGCTTGCACCAAGGTTCATTGGCCCTTTCAAGATCACCGACCGACGAGGAGAAGTGGCTTACCAGTTGGAACTACCGCCTGAGCTATCCGATGTGCACAATGTATTCCATGTGTCACAACTCCGGAAATGCCTCCAAGTTCCAGACAAGCCTAATCTCTACAAGGATGTTGATCACCAAGCCATTGATCTGCAGCCTGATTTGACCTACCGCGAGAAGCCTATCCGCATTCTGGACGAAGCAGAGCGACGGACGCGAAGCCGTACCATCAAGTACTTCAAGGTCCAGTGGAGCAACCACACCGAAGCAGAAGCAACCTGGGAACGTGAAGACTATCTTAGATCCGAGTTTCCCGATCTCTTTTAAGACCTAGTTTAGGAATCTCGGGGACGAGATTCTTGTAAGGGGGGTAGGTCTGTCACACCCTGCATTTTGTAACATGTTATTTGCATCAATGTAGCATGAAAATTTGGACCAGCAAAATTTTTTTGGCATCATTTGGCTTTTATTTGGAGTTGAGTTTTTCGTCATGTGCTTTTTCATGTGCTCAATAAAGTCAACTATTGCCTCTTGTAGAATTCATCTCCATACCCAAAACTTCTGCCCAATGATCATGCCAAGTGTTATATAACAGTATAGTATTTTCTTACAAAATTAATTTGGCCAAAATGTATTTTATAAATTTAGTTTTCCAAAAACCCCTGAATTGAGATTTGCACTGCAAGTGCTTGATTTAGGGTGAGAAAATTATTTCAAAAGGTACATTTGAAACCTAGTAGTCATAGGACTCCCAGAAACCACAAAAGTATAATTTTAAAAGTTATTTTCCTATTTTATTTAAAAGCTTTTTCTTAAGGCCAGAAATGGTCTTTAATAGGGAAAAAATATTAAAGTATTTCAAAAATATTTGCCAAAATTCAGGGAGACTCATAGGACATATATTGTCCATATATAAGAGTTTCAACACTTGGTCATGTTCAAAATAATGGGCTAATCCCTCTAAAACCCTTTCTGGATATTTCAAGCTTTTGAAATATTTACAAAGGAAATATTCTCCAAAAATTCCAGGGAAATTCTATCATGTCACATATGACATATATGATGATCTTGCCAAGTCCCATGCCTTGGGAAGCAAGAAAACATCATCAAAACCCTCCATAACCATTCTGTCCATATTTGAAGTTTGAGCAACTCTACATTGCCAAACGTGTCCAAATGCTCTCGAACTTGGTGCACATGCTAGAAATGCCTAATAAGGCATCTAGACAAAATGGCACAAGATTTGGAATAGAGCAACTTGATCAGAACACCCCAAAACCCTTTCTGTTCAAATGCAAATTTGAACAACTTTACATTACCAACTTTTTACCTGGAGCTTCAAACTTTGTGGGCATGATCAATACCCCAAATGATGAAACTACACCAAGTGGTGCATCAAGGGGAGATGATTAGCTTGACTCAAACAAGATGAAGCCATTTTTGTTGATTTCTAGGGTTCACCAAAGTTACATTGGCTAGTTTCTTCAAATGAGCCCAAATTTGGTGAAGCACCCTATTTTCACATGTCATTCAATCCTGTTAAGTGTCATGGCAAGTGGAGATCATTTGCTTGACCAAACACTGATCAAACACCTTCTGGCTTTTTACCAAAACCCTCTTCTTGATCAGTTTTACCCTTCTCCTTGGCCTCAACTTTCTACCACACGTTCATCTGGTTACTAGCTACCTCCAGTAACTTCCCCAAGCACCCAGCTCCATGATTGAGGGGTAAAAACCCTAGTTCACCCTGCTGGACATCCATTTCTTACCAAGTCACCAGCCTCCTCTCTCTCTCCTTGACTCTCCAGAGCAAACAAGGCTGCATACGAACTACTTGCATCACCCTGGACCCCCCAGACACGGTGGACGCGTCCAGAGGCCCAATGGCATGCCGTGGCATGCGATAAGGGCGCTCCAGAGCACGCTACAGTGCGCCCAAGCACTGTAGCCTCGGCCAATCGTCGGCCTCCGACAGCCTCGGGCTCCCCCCTCGCGCGAGTCGATGCCCCTCGACGTCCGCAACCGCCCCGGCGCTGTCCCCCCTCCTCCTGCGCCCTCCAGTGGCCGTCGCCACACGCGCACCGGCCGCCCGCAACGTCCACTCATCGGGCTCGCACGCGCGCACGGCCTGGAAGCTTCCCTGCTCCTCCTCTCTCCTCTAATGGACGTAGGGATCGTCCAGCAACGCCGTAGACTTGTTCCCATCGCCTCCCGTGCGCTGTAGCATCGAGCAGCAGCTCGCCGACGCACTGGTCCACGCGGCTCCGCCGTTCCCCTATATATAGGACCCCCCAAGCCTCTCCAACAGCACCAGCGGCTTCTCCTCATCCCAAGCAACACCCCAGCACCACCAGTTCATCCCCAGAAGGTTCCAGTGCTCGGGATCGACCGGAGCTCCGCCGCGTCGGGCCGCCGGTGATCTCGCAGTACGGGCCTCCTCCGCCCCTCCTTTTGCCCGATCTAGAACTGCCGTGCACCACTAATTATTTCCCCTCGCTTTCCCCTCTCTGTTGCAGTCGGAATCGGCCGGAGCGACGACCTCCCGAAGCTCCTCCGCCGTCCCACCTCGCCGCCGGCGAACCCGACCTCCCCGGCGTGCCGCACCACCACCCCTACCTCCGCAACACGACGCTGAGTCCGTTCCTGCCCTCCGTTGCCATCGCTGTGGCCGGTATCAATGCCGGAGAGCTCGCCGTCGCCGTGGCCGTGAGGTTGGAGATGACAGGCGGGCCCCGCCTGTCATCCTCACCCCTCTCTCCCCCTCCTCACAGCCGCTGACCGCCGGGCCCCGCCCGTCAGGTTTGAAAACCTGACGTGCGCGCGCTGGCGCCCGAGCGGCCGGGCTGGATGCCCTGGGCCGTGCACTGTGGCCCCTCTGGCCCAGTTGCACAGGGCATTTTCTCCTTTTTCTTTCTGTAATTATTTCAAACATTTTTACAGAAAAGAATATTGGTCCAAATGAAATAATTCCAACTCCTAAATTCTTGTAATATTCCAACCTATTTAATGGTGTCACTTTCACACACATCCATGAAACTTTTCTGCTCTGTTCAAATTTAAATTCAAATTTGAGCAATAAAACTCCTGTTCTAAAATCATTAGATTCCATTCTGTTACTCCAAAACTCCAACTAAGAATTTTCTCCATCTTAGAAATCCCTCTAGTATTTAACAAAAATAAGTTGACATTTTTCTGAGCACCTTGATTTTTCTGTTTAGTTGTGGTCTTATTTTTCCGTTGTTATTATGCGACGTATAGATACCGTATTTGACGAAGTTGCTGAAGAAGGAGAAGGAGAAGGATTTAAAGACTTTGAAGACCAAGCCAATCCAGGCAAGCAGCCCCTTGACCATGATACACTTGTTCTTCGGAAACCGTTGTTTCCGATGGATGATGATAGGGTTACGATGGTGACCTAGTTGAAACCACCACATGATGCATGCTTTACTCTTGATCTTGCCATGTGCTAGATGCAATGCATATGGTTAGTAGTAATGAATAGTGATGCATGTGTGACATGAACCTTCGTGGTTGAAATCTTTGCATGAACCCATCGGGTGCCCCTAATGCCCGAGGGTGATGTTGAGTTAGGTCATCACTTGAGGAAGAAGTGATGTGCCGGTAAATCTTGTGCATGGGTGAAATAATGTATTAGATTTATGTGTGACTACCGTCCCAACCAAACATGTGCAACCACACTACCCCTTATGGGACGGGGCTTTATTGATTACTTAGGTCAATACTAGCATGGTGCCCGCACTACTAGTGACGGGAAGACTTGAGGTCTTTCCCGGGACAGGGTCGTGCTTGGATAGACGGCCATGACTGTTTTTACAGGGCACCGGACACACCGTTGGTCCCTTCGGGTACGCGTGACATTGAAATTAGGGCAAGTCCCGTGATCTATTGTTTGTACCCGAGGGCCGTGTACCAACGAGTGGACTCTATGTTAGTGTCGTCTAAGGAAAGATAATGACCGGGTGCTTCCCCCGAGTACTTGAGGTACTGCGGGATCGTGGATGACACGAAAGCTTCCCGGATCTTGTGGGTAAAGTGCGCAACCTCTGCATAGTGTAAAACTATTCGAATAGCCGTGTCCACGGTCATGGACAGTTGGGTGGTGCTACTTAAACTGTCATAAACTTAAACTTCCAAAACCTCTTAGTGTATTTCGGTCTGACCGATTCATTCCTTTTGGTCATACCGAGTTCATTGAGTTTATCTAGGTTTCAATCTCAGTGCAATCGATTTGAATAGTTCAGTCACACCGAGTTGCAGTAACCGCTTGCGATTCTGCATCTCGGTGCCACCGAGCCGTTCCACTCGGTCACACCGACAGGGTCTGGATATATATACCCACAGTTCGAATTTTGGAAATTTCTCCGAAACCCTTCGCTCGCGCCTATCCAGCTCTGCCGACTCAAGGTCTCCGGATCGTCTCCACATCGCCAGCGACCCCCTATCACTGGTCTCCGCTGCAGTCAACGGAAATCTTCGCCGACATTGTCACCGTAGCGAGCTCATCACGAAGTTAGGGTATGAGTTCGATCCTTTGTGCTTTCTCACTCCGCTTCTTAGCATGAAGACAATGCCATGATTCTTGCCACGTTTGAGATTATTCTATCCAACAAAAACTTCCTTTAGATTAGATCTGATCCAAAATCTTAGGGTTAGGTTTCCGCTGAATTCATCTCAGACCAACCGAGTTGTAGAAATCGGTCTCACCGATTTGTCTTAGGCCCTTGCACTTGTGACTTTAGGTTTGACCCAAACTTACAAATCGGTGTGACCGAGTTCAATTCTTAGTGAAACCCTAGCAATCTCAGAGTCAACGATCTATGTCTCGGTTTGACCGTTTCCACTAGTTTAGACTCTAATATTGCTTCGGTGTCACCGAGTTTAACAAATTAGTAGCTCCGAAATGCTTTCTGTAGAAAACTAACTAAGTTTTTGACTCAATTGTTTGTAAAATCTCTGCACTTTGTGACGCTCATCCACTCTATCTCAACTATATCTATTCACAGGGTCAGCTTTTAGGGTCAGCTTTTAGGGTCAGCTTGCAGTTTCAGCTATGTCAGACAACAGTGACAGTCAAAACAGGTCTGAGGAACAGGTTAACTTAAGTGAGGGTACTAGTCCCTCTAACAGCTATGATGATGGAAGCAGAAGTACTCCAAGCAACCTGCCTAAGGCTGCTACTACGCAGAGGAGGAAAAGAAACTCAGATCCACAGATGAGGACTTTTCCAGTGAGGAAGTCACCTCGAAGAAGAAAGTGCTGAGAAAGGAATATGATGATGCTGCAACCAAGCGTGGGTTGCATAAGAAAGCTCCTGCCAAGCGAGTGCCAATGTCCAAAGCCAGAGCTTCCACACAAGAAACCGCGGAGTTTACTCTTGAAGCAAGAGATGATGAGCCTGCTGGAACAAAGAAGAGAGCTATGAAGACTACTGCCAGAGTGATTGGGAGGCCACCTATGAGAGATGATACTGATGATGATGAGGATGCAGATGAGCCTGTTGCACCTACTGCAAAGACTCAGAAGTTGATGGGGTATGCCATCAAATACAGGGCTGCTCCATCAAAGCCCAAGACTGTCCCCCAAGGTTGTTGCTGCTGCTCAAGCTTCTAAGCCTACAACACCCAAGAGATCAACTAGGAACATACCAGCTGCTGAGAAGAACAAGGCCCCAATGCCTGAAGTGGAGGAAGAATAATAAGAAGCCCAAGTGCTTAGAAAATTGAAGCCCAAGATCCCAGATCATGATGATACACATCTTGTAGCTGAGAACATGAAGCTAAAGAAGGATGCAGGTCCCAGGCTATGGAGGCAGACAGACCCATATGCCACCAGAAGGAGGACTGTTGTGGACTATAGGTTTCACACAAAGGAACAACAAGATTTCTATGAGACTGTGCTCCTAGACAAGAAGCCCATAGTTAGTGATATGAGATGGGTTGACTGGGAATACATTGACAACAATGAAGATCACTTTCCTGGAGTTCATGAGAGCTTCAGACTTAATGGAGTTGACACATTTCTTGGCCATAAATTGACAAAATTGAATGATGAGATGGTGATGCAGTTCTACTCCACAGCACATTTTTACCCAGATGGTAAGATTGTTTGGAAGACTGAGGTTACTAGGTACCAATCTATAGTTGCTGAGTGGGCCAAGCTTATAAATGCCCCTGAAGAGCAAGAGGATGACACAGATGTGTATGCCAAGCCAAGGAAAGGACACAACTCCATGGCACACATGTACAAGGAGATTCCTGATGCTGCCCTGGATACTCGCAAGTTTGGCTCTGTGTACTATCTTCTATTTGGCTTGCCCACAATCAACACTATCCTCAGGCACACATTGTTGCCCAAGTCTAGAGATGACAGGATGATAAGAGGACATTCCATCAATTTGCTGCACATGTTCGACATACCATAGAAATTCAAAGTGATGACATTGATTGTTGAGACTATCAAAAGAACTGTAGGAGATCAGAAGAGATCATGTGGCTATGCTCCACACATTCAGATGCTCATAAATTCCAAGATGGGAACATGCACATATTTGTTGGACAGAGAGCACCTTCCCATGTTGCCTGGATTTGAAAACAATGAAGTTATCATGGATGCTACACATCCATCTTCAGTAGAGGCTCAAGAGAAGAGAGAAAAGGCACGGGCTGAGAAACCTTCAAAGATCCCAGACCTGCAGTCAATCTCAAGACCAAGCAGGACCAGCTTAGCTATCTACTTGAGGCCACTGTGAGAATAGAGAAAGGACTAGCTACCCTGACTCAAAATCAAGAGAGCCTTGAGAGGATCTTTGAGACAAAGCTACATGACTTGGATGTCAAAGTCACTGAGATTCAGACTTTACTGGAGAAGATACAAGAAGAGCTTGAGGACAGGAGTGACAGGACTACCACAGATGCCTATCAGAGGGTGCCTAGAAGACAGAGGTCTGCAACAATGTCGGCGATTGACACTAGAGCCACAACCTCAGCTCCTGCAGCTATAGCCTCAGTTGCCCCTCCAGTGGCAACCCCTCCAGCTCCTCAAACATCAGTCGAAGTCTTCACAGATGTTGTTCTCTCCACGCCATCTTCGCACTCCATAGCTCCCAGAGATCATGCTTAGAGTGTCGTATAGCACTATGCATTTTCGAGCTTTTTGGTAACTTGTTGCCAAAGGGGGAGAAAGTGTGTAGATCATAGGCTTCGAGAGAGAGTGTTTTGCTTTTTTTGCCTCTCTTGCTACTTTATTTGCTTGCTTGTTTGGTTGATAATCTACTTATGTGTGTGTGTGATACTTATATGTTCATGTGCTTGATCATATCATACTGTAATGCTTGTGCTTGAATGATGATATTCTATCTCTCATGTATGATCATTCACATCTTGTCATGGTAATGAGTGCATATTTCATATTCTATCCTTTTGAGCACTCCACCAAGATGTATGTGACATGGAAGAGTAACCCATGATCCTAATCGGTTGTGCATTTGCAATCAAAAGCACATTTTAAATAATGCACAAATTTAGGGGGAGCTCTTGCTTATCACATACATCTCAAAGCGACGATGTACTTCATTTATATTATCATTTGTCGAATCTTTGACCTATATGTTGTCACAGTTACCAAAAGGGGGGAGATTGAAAGTGCAACTAATCCCCGGGTGGTTTTGGTAATACATAACAACATATAGCTCATTCAACTAATATCCACTCAAGATTAATGTTTCAAAAAGTTCAATGATTGGTATGGCATGGATTAGAGATGTGGACCCCTTAAAATGCTAAGGACACATATTGGCAAAAGCTCAAGACTCTACATTTTCATTTTATTGATCCAAATCACATTGAGTCCATAGGAAAAGCCAATACTATTGAAAGGGGATGGGGTGTTGCTTAATGGCTTGCTTGCTCAAAATGCTTAGTGATATGCTACAAAACCCTCAACCACTTTCTCAATTCCACATATGTCCTAAACCTACAGTCAAACTCGGCCCCATCGATTTGATCTATCCGGCGCCACCGAGTTCACTTGACATAGCCAATGCCAGAAACCCTAATCAGTTCGGTCTCACCGATAGGGATCTCGGTCTCATCGAGATGGGATTGCAAACTCTATGTTCCCCTTTGCAACATTTCAGTCTAACCGAGATGAGCGATCGGTCCCACTGAGTTGGCAATGCAAACTCTCGGTTTCCTTTTCGTAACGTTTCGGTCTCACCGAAATGAGCGATCGGTCCCACCGAGTTTGCCTAACCAAGTATGTGTTTGCTTATTACTGAAATCGGTCTCGCCGAGTTCATGTGATCGGTCTCACCGAGTTCATGTGATCGGTCTCACCGTGATGAGGTTTCCCCCTAACCCTAGCTCATTGGTCTCACCGAGTTGGTATCATCGGTCCCACCGAAAAGCCTGACGTTCGCATTTTGAACCAGGTCGGTCTCACCGAGTTCTACTATTCGGTCCCACTGATTTTGGTAAATTGTGTGTAACGGTTAGATTTTGTGCGGAGGCTATATATACCTCTCCACCCAATTCTCCATCAGAGAGAGAGAGAGCCATCAGAACGTGCCTACACTTCCACTACTCATTTTCTGAGAGAGAACCACCTACTCATGTGTTGAGACCAAGATAATCCAATCCTACCACAAGAATCTTGATCTCTAGCCTTCCCCAAGTTGCTTTCCACTCAAATCATCTTTCCACCATATCCAAATCTGTGAGAGAGAGTTGAGTGTTGGGGAGACTATCATTTGAAGCACAAGAGCAAGGGGTTCATCATCAACACACCATCTATTACCTTTTGGAAAGTGGTGTCTCCTAGATTGGTTAGGTGTCACTTGGGAGCCTCCATCACGATTGTGGAGTTGAACCAAGGAGTTTGTAATGGCAAGGAGATCGCCTAATTCATGAAGATCTACCCAACTGAGGCAAGTCCTTTGTGGGCGATGGCCATGGTGGGATAGACAAGGTTGCTTCTTCGTGGAGCCTTCGTGGGTGAAGCCCTCCGTGGAATCGCGCAGCCGTTACCCTTCGTGGGTTGAAGTCTCCATCAACATGGATGTATGATAGCACCACCTATTGGAACCACACCAAAAATCTTTGTGTCTACATTGTGTTTGCTCCGTCCAAACTCCTCCCTTTTTACCTTCATATGAAATGATTTACATTCCGCTGCTACACTCTTAGAATTGCATGTGTAGGTTGATTGCTTGACTTGTGTTAAGTTGCTAAAATCTGCCAAAACTTCAAATTGGGAAAAGGCTAGATTTTTATTAGGTCAAGTGGTCTAATCAGCCCCCTCTAGACATACTTTCGATCCTACACTGGCTCACAACGACGAGGGCACGGTGCGGTCATCACTAGCACCATCAGGAGCGGAGCGAAGATGTGGTCCACATCATCATCACCCATGCCAAGCACCGCCTCGGAGGCTATGGCGCGGGCCAAACTGCTGCTGAGATTTCCGTCAGCGGTCGATCAGATGGATGAGTGGTGAGCCACCATCCAAAGTCTGATTGGTTTTGCCGAGGCGGGAGGATCAAAGTGAGCCGGCCCATCCTGACCTCCCTAGGCAACGACAACGGCCCACGTTGTTGGCCGTGCTGAGGGGGCCACCCCCACGGTGCAGTCCCCACCACGGTAGCCGGTGCGTGAGCCACACGATCAGGAGCCAGACAATGTCTCGATGGCCTCGTCAGACCCTCGAGCGCATCAAGGCTGATAGCGGGCCCCGGAGGGCAGACGGGGGGAGTGCGTGCGCGTCACCATCGAGCAATGCCGCGACCACCACTACCAGCCCAACGGGCAGTATGGACCCAACATCGACGAGCCCACGCTTGACGGGAGCGGGTACCTGCCTTTCGAGGCTGGGTGCCCTGCCGTCGCCCGTGAGCTACGGCAAGTACGCTGGCCGTCCGCTCGCACGTTCAAGCCAGAGATTCCAGAGAAGTATGATGGAAGACTGAACCTGACAGAGTTTTTGAGCATCCACACTATCGTTGTTGAGGCTGCTGGGGGAAGAGACGAGAAGGTATTCGTCAACTACTTTACTTTGGCACTCAAGCCAAATGTGAGGTCTTGGCTGATGAATATGCTGGAGAACTCCATTTCGACTTGGGCTGACCTGAGCCATGAGTTCGTCGACGCCTTCATGGACGGCCACCAAGAATTAGGGCGGCCCAGGGATTTGTAGTTGCTTCCAAATAAAGAAGGAGAGACTCTATGGAAGTACATGCAGAGGTTATGTCGAGTCCACAGGAATATTCCAGACATCCACCCAGCTATAGTGATAGCAGCGTTCCAGTCCAACTTGCACAATCGACGGATGATGTCGCTTAAAGCTACCTCGATTTTTCCCCAAGGGATGAAGCAGCATAGCGGCGGTGGGTATTTCCCTCATATGTGAAACCAAGGTTATCGAACCGGTAGGAGAACCAAGCAACACAACGTAAACAGCACCTGCACACAAATAACAACACCTCACAACCCGGCGTGTTAAAGGGGTTGTCAATCCCTTTCGGGTAACGAACGTGAGAGAGATATAAATATTGGTAGATTGGTTGATAAATAAGATAAATTACAACAAGGTATTTTTTGGGTTTTTAGTTTAGTAGATCTGAAAATAAAAGCAAAGGCAAATAGATCGCAAAGGCAAATATATGAGAAAGAAGACCCGAGGCCGTAGGTTTCACTAGTGGCTTCTCTCGAGAAAAATAGCAAATGGTGGGTAAACCAATTACTGTTGGGAAATTGATAGAACTTCAAATAATCATGATGATATCCAGGCAGTGATCATTACATAGGCATCACATCCAAGATTAGTAGACCGACTCCTGCCTGCATCTACTACTATTACTTCACACATCGACCGCTATCCAGCATGCATCTAGTGTATTAAGTTCATGCAAAAATGGAGTAATGCATTAAGAATGATGGCATGATGTAGACAAGATCAGTTTATCTATGGCGTTAGATATGGATCTCGTCGTTTTATCCTTAGTGGCAACGATACATACGTGTCGGTTCCCCTTCTGTCACTGGGATCAAGCACCGTAAGATCGAACCCACTACCGGGCACCTCTTCCCATTGCAAGATAAAGAGATCAAGTTGGCCAAACAAAACCCAATATTGGAGAAGAAATACGAGGCTATAAGAGATCATGCATATAAGAGATCAAAGAAACTCAAATAACTTTCATAGATATAAAAAGATAGATCTGATCATAAACTCAAAGTTCATCGGATCCCAACAAACACACCGCAAAAAGAGTTACATCATATGGATCTCCAAGAGACCATTGTATTGATAATCAAAAGAGAGAGAGAGGAAGCCATCTAGCTACTAACTACGGACCCGAAGGTCTAAAAGGAACTACTCACGCATCATCGGAGAGGCACCAAGGGAAGTGGTGAACCCCTCCATGATGGTGTCTAGTTCGATCTGGTGTTTCTGGACTCTGCGGCGGCTGGATGAATATTTTGTCAACTCCCCTAGGGTTTTTGGAATATTGTGGTATTTATAGAGCAAAGAGGCGGTGCGGGAGGCCACCGAGGTGGGCACAATCCACCTCTGCATGCTAGGGGGCCTGGCACGCCCTGGTTGGTTGTGCCCCCCTCGGGCACCCCCCAGGTGCTGCCTTGGCCCATCAGGTGTCTTCTAGCCCAAAAAAATCTCCAAAAAGTTTCGCGGTGTTTGGGCTCCGTTTTATATTGATTTCCTGTGATGTAAAAAACATGCAGAAAACATCAACTGGCACTTGGCACTATGTCAATAGGCTAGTACCAAAAACGATATAAAATTACTATAAAATGATTGTAAAACATCCAAGAATGATAATATAACAGCATGAGGAACAACCAAAAATTATAGATACGTTGGAGACATATCAGCATCCCCAAGCTTAACTCCTGCTCTTCCTCGAGTAGGTAAGTGATACAAACAGAATTTTTGATGTGGAATGTTGCCTATCATGCCATATCATATTCTTTTCTTTATAGCATGGACATTTAGACTTTTATATAGTTCAAAGCAATAGTCTAGTTTTGACATAATAATTTAGATACTCAAGCATATCAACAAGCAACCATGTCTTTCAAAATATCAATGCAAAAATAAGTTATCCCTAGCCCATTATGCTCAACCATTGATCCATTCATGAAACACATCCGTATATTAGTTACATCCAATGCTCAAGTACGATCATAGTGCTTCCTAGTTGGTGCTTGTAAGAGAAGATGGAGACTCAAATTCAAATATAAAAATTGTATAAGTAAAAGAAAGGCCCTTTGCAGAGGGAAGTAGGGATTTGTAGAGGTGCCAGAGCTCAAAGCTTAAACTGAGAGATAATTTTTGTTGGGAGGTATACTTTTCCCACCAACGAGAACGACTTGAGGTTCCCAACACTTTCCATGCTAGATATATCATAGGCGGTTCCCAAACAGAAAATAAAGTATATTCCTTTTCCACCAAACTTTCACAAGCCATGGCTAGCCGAATCCATAGTTGCCTTCCATAACAACACTTTCCAAGGAATTTATTATTTGACAACATAAAGTAAATTTGTTTTTCCTTTCGGGACTCGGCATCCCTAATAACTTTGTCCTACTCTCGTGCGATGACAAGTGAATAAACACTCATCGAATAACACATCTAGCATGGAAAATATTGGCCACCCCTCACCGCCTCGCGAGCGGTACAGGCACACAAAAAGGGAAATTTATTTTGAAAATTAGAGATGGCACATCCAAATTTGCTTAGAACGGCAAGGAAATACCGCATATAGGTAGGTATGGTGGACTCATGTGGCAAAACCGGGATAAAGGATTTTGGATGCACAAGTAGAGATCATACTTAGTGCAAAATGAAGGCTAGCAAAAGACTGGGAAGCGACCAACCATGAAACAAATAATCTCGTAAGCAAACATTGAGAATAAATAACACCGAATAATGCACCACAAGTAGGATATAATTTCATTGCATAATTATTGACTTTCATGCTTGCATAGGGAATCACAAACTTTAACACTAATATTCTTACTAGAGCATAATTACTCATCAACATAACTCACATATCACATCATCATGTCTCAAAACTATTACAAGGAATCAAGTTTATTTTGTCCAATGATCTTCATGAAAGTTTTTATTATATCCTTCTTGGATATCTATCACTTTGGGACTTATTTGCATGTGTTGCTTTGTTAAGCTCAAACAAATATAAGTGAAGATCATGATCATAATTTTTCATTCTTTCTCTGAAAATAATATAAGTGAATCAAGAGAGAATTTCTTATAAAATACTAAGCACACCATTCTCAAAAAGATATAAGTGAAGCACTAGAGCAAGTCCTAGCTCATAAAGATTTAAGTGAAGCATACGGAGCTATTCTAACAAGTCATGGCATAATTTTTGCTCTCTCAAATAGGTGTGTATAGCAAGGATTGATGACTTAAAAAGCAAAATAAAACAAGAAAGGACTCACATCATACAAGATGCTACAAGCAAAACACATATCATGTGACGAATAAAAATATAGTTTCGAGTGAAATACCGATAGTTGTTGCAAGAAAGCGGGGATGCCACTCGGGGGGCATCCCTAAGCTTATTTTGTTGCTCATTTTTCGATAATATATTGGGATGTCGGGGTATCCCCAAGCTTTGTCTCTTCCATCCTTCCTTCATCCATCGTAAGATAACCCAAAACTTGACAACTTCAATCACACAAAACTTCAACAAAACCTTCGTGAGATCTGTTAGTAAAAGAAAGCAAACCACTACTATATGTGTTGTGTCAAACCAATTAATATTTTATTTTTGTATTATATCTACTGTATTCCAACTTTTCAATGGCAAAAACTCATCAAAGAAAACCATAGAGCCATCAAAATAAGCAGACAACACAAAGAAAACAGAATCTGTCAAAAACAGGACAGTCTGTAGTAATATGGAAGTTTCAAAAACTTCTGGAACTCTAAAAATATTGAAAAATAGGGTCACGTGGTAAATTTGTATATTCATCTTCTGCAAAAAGAATCAACTAAAAAGCATTTTTCTATTAAGAATGAGAATTTTTCACGTGAGCGCAAAAGTTAGGTCTTTTTCAGCAAGATCAAACAACTATCACCCAAGAAGATCATATCGGTTCTACTTGGCACAAACACTAATTAAAACACAAAAACACAATCATACAAGTAGCATAATTGTGTAAACACTCAAGAACAGATAGAAAAAAGCAAAAGTAAATTTTATTCATTGGGTTGCCTCCCGACAAGCGCTATCGTTTTACGCCCTTAGCTAGGCATAATACCAAGATTTCAAGTATTGTCATCCTTGTTGGATGTTCCATAAGTTGCCCTCATTATAGATTCATAAGGCAATTTGATCTTGGTTCTAGGGAAGTTTTCCATGCCCTTTCTCAAGGTAAATTAGAATTTAATATTCCCTTCTTTCATGTCAATCACCGCGCCAATAGTGCGCAAAAACGGTCTACCAAGTATAGTAGGGCAAGACAGATTGCAATCGATATCAAGAACAATAAAGTCTATGCATAGATAGTTCCTATTTGCAAGAATAAGAACATCATTGATCCTTCCCAAAGGCTTTTTAATAGTGTAATCCGTCAAATGCAAATTAAGAGAGCAATCTTCAATATTGGTAAGACCAAGAACATTGCAAAGAGATTTCGGAATAGTTGCAACACTAGCACCCAAATCACACAAAGCAAAACACTCATAATTTTTAATTTTGATTTTGATAGTGGATTCCCATTCATCATGCAACTTCCTAGGAATTGAAACTTCAAATTCCATTTTTTCTTCAAAAGCTTTCATCATAGCATCAACAATATGTTTAGTAAAAGCTTTATTTTATTCATAGGTATGGAGTGCATTAATCATGGATTGCAACAAAGAAATACAATAAATCAAGGATCAACTATCTTAATTAAAGTCTTTGTAATCCAAAATAGTGGGTGCATCACTAGTTAAAGTCTTGACCTCTCCAAACCCACTTTTATCAAAAATTTCAAAAGTTTTTTCCCTCTGAAATATTAAGACGCCTTCTACCTAAAGTTAACTCTTCTACGGTCCCTTTATCATCAGGTTGAACTTTACTAAACAAAGAATCAATGGAATAAACACCAATCATTTTAATGTCTTCATCATTTTTATGAAAGCAATCACTAGAAAACGCCTTTTCTATAAATTCTCATTTAGATCTAAGCATGGTTGTTCTTTTCTTACTTTCATCCATAGAAACATAAAGAGCTTTAATTGATTCCTCAACTTTACGCATAAAAAATTTCAACTTGAGATTTTCTACATCATGAGAAATCATATTGATACTCGTAGACATATCATCGAGCTTATTCAATTTTTCTTCTATGGAAGCATTGAAAACTTTTTGAGTATTGATACATTCTTTAATATTATTCTCTAGATTAGAGGTATTCCTATTATTATTGTAAGATTGATTTCCATAGGAATTACCATAATTATTAGAGGAATTACTAGGAAAAGGCCTATGATTAAAGTTACCTATATAAGCATTGCTATTAAAATTATTTCTAGAGATAAAGTTCACATCTATAGCATCACTACTTTGCTCAATCAAGGTAGACAAAGGCATATCATTAGGATCAATAGGAGAACTTTTACTAGCAACCATTTTCATAAGAGCATCAACTTTTTCATTCAAAGAATCAATCTCAAATGCATTAATCTTTTTGCTTGTAGGCGCCCTTTCGGTATGCCATTTGAATAATTCGCCATAATATTATCAAGCAACTAGGTGGCTTTACCCAAAGTGATTTCCATAAAAGTCCACCAGCGGCGGAGTCTAAAAGATTTCGAGAAACAAAATTCAATCCCGCATAGAAATTTTGTATGATTATCCAAAGATTTAACCCATGAGTTGGACAATTCCTTAGCATCATTTTCATCCTTTCCCAAGATTATGCAACATGCTCGTGTTAAAGTTGCTTGAAATTCATGATTTGGGTTCTAAGGGATATAATTTTTGCGGGCGGAAAATATTTATTCATAAAAGCATCTTTGCATTTGTTCCAAGAATCAATGCTATTGCGAGGTAAAGAAGATAACCAAAAAAATTCATGATCTCGCAAAGAAAACGGAAAGAATTTCAATTTCACAATATCATTGTCCACATCTTTTTAATTTGCATATCACATAATTCCATGAAGGTATTAAGATGGGACGCGGCATCCTCATTAGGAGTGCTGGAAAATTGATCTTTCATGACAAGATTCAACAAAGCAATATTAATATCACAAGTCTCCGCAATAGTGGCAGGAGGAGCAATCGGAGTGCCAATAAAATCATGTTGTTGGTATTGCAAAAATCACACAAGTTAGTGTTCTCTTGCATCATTTTTGAGCAACTGTAAACAAGAACGCAAGTGGCGATAGATCTGACCGGAAAAACGACAAATGGAAAAGATGGTGAATAAAAATGGCAAATGTTTGTGAAGTGGGGGAGATGAAAACGAGAGGCAAATGGATAATGTAAATTGCGAGGATATGAGATTTGTGATTAGGAACCTGATATATGTTGAAGATCCTTCCCGGCAACGGCGCCAGAAATTCCTTTTGATGTCGCTTAAAGCTACGTCGGTTTTCCCCCAAAGAGGAAGGGATGATGCCGCACAGCGGCGGTAGGTATTTCCCTCATATGTGAAACCAAGGTTATCGAACCAGTAGGAGAACCAAGCAACACAACGTAAACATCACATGCACACAAATAACAACACCTCGCAACCCGACGTGTTAAAGGGGTTGTCAATCCCTTTTGGGTAACGAATGTGAGAGAGATATAAATAATGGTAGATTGGTGGATAAATAAGATAAATTGCAGCAAGGTATTTTTGGGTTTTTGGTTTTGTAGATCTGAAAATAAAAGCAAAGGCAAATAGATCGCAAAGGCAAATATATGAGAAAGAAAACTCGGGGGG